>CM039508.1:33432392-34632392 GCA_022432975.1 Begonia masoniana | reverse complement strand
TATAAGAAGATTCGAACAGAATAAATTCTACCATAAATTGAGTTGAGCATTCTATACTATGAAAAAAAAAACAAATAGACTTGGCAAAAAAAAAACGTTGATGGTACTAATTTGTTGTACTTCTCCTTAGAAAATTTACCCATTAATCCTTTTGAATACACTAGAACTTGCATAATAGAAGCTATGTCAACCACCAAAAAGAGATCAATCTGCACAAACTCTCGCCAAGAACATGATAACCATATATTAAATATAATGTTCTAATATATCAGCTAGAAACAACCACAAAACTCAAAAAAAATAAAGTTTTGTCACCATTAGGTAATGCAAAAGCAAACAGGGACACTAAATGTAATATAGACATGAAAAACGACGAGGTTAAACGTTGACTCTATAGCATTAGCAACTGACAAAAACATCTTCTATGATTAATTATCAGGTAACAGTAAGTAAATGGCAAACAATTAATGATAAAGAATGTTTCTTTTTCAATAATGTAGAGAAACCAAAAGACTAAACACAAAAACCAACCTCTCGCTGATTTGCACGATAGGACGATATGCCAAAAACGTTAAACCTAACATCCTCGGCCTTAGAATCCCACTCAAAGGGGCCAGACCAATTTTCAGAACTACTTGAAGCAATATGGCTGACTGTATGCCTTTCTGAATCTCCGCAGACTTCCAACAAAACTTTTAGTTCAGATTGTCTCTGACATAAGTACTCCTGCTTTTCCTCAAGTTCTTTCATCCGAGCTGCAAGTTAGATATGATACCAGAAACAAAATTACTCTACAATTTGCTTCGTTAAATATCCGCACTTCAAACTTCTCAAGAATCAACCCAATAACTCGAAAGAGAGGAAAAAAATGAAGCACAACAACATTTGATTGAAGCACCTTGTACATCCTGCATTTGAATTTCAATGTCAAGAAGCTCCTGTAGAATTTCTTCCGTTTCCATCTCTGAGTCGAACTGTGCCGTGGTCCTTTTAACAAAGTCGAATAAGGAAATTAAGACGTTGCCAGACAGGAGTTCCGTGTTCCTTGCTTTCTCGATCTCCAATCGCTAACTCCACTACAGCATCCTTAGTTTTCTAACTTTTCTTATAATCTGCTGAAATTTCTCTTCCTCCATTTTCTCTCTTCCGTCCAACCCACCGAGGCCGGCCGACGGCTCCTCTAGTCCAACTCCGAGACTGAGGCGACAGTAGGCACTGACCAGACCGGTAGTTAAGAAAACGGGCCTTCATCAAACGTGGCCGAGGGAGAAATAATAGTTAAAAATCATTTTAATCCATAAACTATACATTTGTTTTGAAAACACCCTTAAACTAGCTATCCTGATAAATCAAAGTTTCAATCATTATAAATCTAACAATTTAACTCCTGACGGCCCCACGATCACCCCGTTTTGCATTATTTGCCTAGATAAGGGGACCGATTTAAAATGAACAGCCCCCCATTCTGTCGGGGGTGCGTTCCACGTGCCCTGCACGTGGAACTGAAATTGTAGCACCCGGTTTCAATAAATCAAATTAAGTTATTAAACGGTGGTATATAATTTTTATGGTTAAAATTTAGTGAAATGTTGATTAGGTTGTAAATGACTAGGCAGGGGCAAGATGGTAATTGCGAATTTATATTGTGGATAAGGTATTTAAGGAAAGGTTTAGTGAGGTTTAGCCGCCACTATTTTATTACTCTTACCTCTCAGCTCAAGCAGACTACCTCTGGGCGATTTCCCCTCCGGTTTTCCCCAACCAAGGTGAGTTTTGAATCAACTACTTGCCGTTCTAGTGCTAGGGTAGCTGAAGGATTGCAATGTATGTATCTTCGATAAGCTGCGGGTGAGAGATTTGGGTTTTGGGGTTTAGTGATGTATCGGGAATGCTTAATCAGTAGAGCCCCAAACTGGCTTCCTTAGACTTCAGTAGTTAGATAAAGTTTAGTGGAGATCTAATCCATAATCTGTCAATGGTTTTAGGTGAGCAGATTTTTGGAGTAGCATATAGCCGAGCGATTTCCAGGAGCCAGGTAAGTAAAGTAATGTGTGAGCCTTCGGGCCTACATCACAAAACAGTAGGTTTATGCGTGTTTGAGTGTTTCTTTTCTTTATGTCATGCATTAAGTTTTTGAAGAATTACGAAAATGAATTTATGTGCAAGGTTATGATGAGTATGAATTGAATGAAACAGAGTAGCTGTTAAGGGAAGTAATCCGCCCCTTAACTGAGTAGAGGATTTATTACATTGGGAGAACCGATCCCACTCCCAAGGGAATTAAGGGATCTGTATTAGCTGTTAAGGGAAGTAATCCGCCCCTTAACTGAGTAGAAGATTTATTACATTGGGAGAACCGATCCCACTCCCAAGGGAATTAAGGGATCTGTATTAGCTGTTAAGGGAAGTAATCCGCCCCTTAACTGAGTAGAGGATTTATTACATTGGGAGAACCACCCCTTAACTGAGTAGAGGATTTATTACATTGGGAGAACCGATCCCACTCCCAAGGGAATTAAGGGATCTGTATTAGCTGTTAAGGGAAGTAATCCGCCCCTTAACTGAGTAGAGGATTTATTACATTGGGAGAACCGATCCCACTCCCAAGGGAATTAAGGGATCTGTATTAGCTGTTAAGGGAAGTAATCCGCCCCTTAACTGAGTAGAGGATTTATTACATTGGGAGAACCGATCCCACTCCCAAGGGAATTAAGGGATCTGTATTAGCTGTTAAGGGAAGTAATCCGCCCCTTAACTGAGTAGAGGATTTATTACATTGGGAGAACCGATCCCACTCCCAAGGGAATTAAGGGATCTGTATTAGCTGTTAAGGGAAGTAATCCGCCCCTTAACTGAGTAGAGGATTTATTACATTGGGAGAACCGATCCCACTCCCAAGGGAATTAAGGGATCTGTATTAGCTGTTAAGGGAAGTAATCCGCCCCTTAACTGAGTAGAGGATTTATTACATTGGGAGAACCGATCCCACTCCCAAGGGAATTAAGGGATCTGTATTAGCTGTTAAGGGAAGTAATCCGCCCCTTAACTGAGTAGAGGATTTATTACATTGGGAGAACCGATCCCACTCCCAAGGGAATTAAGGGATCTGTATTAGCTGTTAAGGGAAGTAATCCGCCCCTTAACTGAGTAGAGGATTTATTACATTGGGAGAACCGATCCCACTCCCAAGGGAATTAAGGGATCTGTATTAGCTGTTAAGGGAAGTAATCCGCCCCTTAACTGAGTAGAGGATTTATTACATTGGGAGAACCGATCCCACTCCCAAGGGAATTAAGGGATCTGTATTAGCTGTTAAGGGAAGTAATCCGCCCCTTAACTGAGTAGAGGATTTATTACATTGGGAGAACCGATCCCACTCCCAAGGGAATTAAGGGATCTGTATTAGCTGTTAAGGGAAGTAATCCGCCCCTTAACTGAGTAGAGGATTTATTACATTGGGAGAACCGATCCCACTCCCAAGGGAATTAAGGGATCTGTATTAGCTGTTAAGGGAAGTAATCCGCCCCTTAACTGAGTAGAGGATTTATTACATTGGGAGAACCGATCCCACTCCCAAGGGAATTAAGGGATCTGTATTAGCTGTTAAGGGAAGTAATCCGCCCCTTAACTGAGTAGAGGATTTATTACATTGGGAGAACCGATCCCACTCCCAAGGGAATTAAGGGATCTGTATTAGCTGTTAAGGGAAGTAATCCGCCCCTTAACTGAGTAGAGGATTTATTACATTGGGAGAACCGATCCCACTCCCAAGGGAATTAAGGGATCTGTATTAGCTGTTAAGGGAAGTAATCCGCCCCTTAACTGAGTAGAGGATTTATTACATTGGGAGAACCGATCCCACTCCCAAGGGAATTAAGGGATCTGTATTAGCTGTTAAGGGAAGTAATCCGCCCCTTAACTGAGTAGAGGATTTATTACATTGGGAGAACCGATCCCACTCCCAAGGGAATTAAGGGATCTGTATTAGCTGTTAAGGGAAGTAATCCGCCCCTTAACTGAGTAGAGGATTTATTACATTGGGAGAACCGATCCCACTCCCAAGGGAATTAAGGGATCTGTATTAGCTGTTAAGGGAAGTAATCCGCCCCTTAACTGAGTAGAGGATTTATTACATTGGGAGAACCGATCCCACTCCCAAGGGAATTAAGGGATCTGTATTAGCTGTTAAGGGAAGTAATCCGCCCCTTAACTGAGTAGAGGATTTATTACATTGGGAGAACCGATCCCACTCCCAAGGGAATTAAGGGATCTGTATTAGCTGTTAAGGGAAGTAATCCGCCCCTTAACTGAGTAGAGGATTTATTACATTGGGAGAACCGATCCCACTCCCAAGGGAATTAAGGGATCTGTATTAGCTGTTAAGGGAAGTAATCCGCCCCTTAACTGAGTAGAGGATTTATTACATTGGGAGAACCGATCCCACTCCCAAGGGAATAGGAACTTAGGGATCAGGACCAGTTTATGAACGATGCACAACTGAGTTGAGAAAAATTAGAAACTGCATGATCAGGGTTTATGTTTCAGCATACATTTCATTAATGCTTTACTTGCTTAGCATTAGGCTAATAGATGAGTTTTGTGATGTAGGTGTTGAGGATACAGCAGGTGATTTAGCAGGTGATTTCCCTGAGAGCATAACCGAGTAGATGAGGTTGGTGGAGCACGGCTGTGCAACGGTCAGGCATCTGATGGGGCGGTTTGACTGGTGTCATTGACTAACAAAGATTAATTGACAGTATTTCAAATTTATTATACTGAGCTTTCATGACAGTAGAAATTTTAATGTTTTGGAATTCGCTTTTGAGTTTCTTTTCTGATAACGATATTCTGTTGGGATTTCAAGATAGTACTTATGAGTTTCTAGTGACACAAGGTTTGGATTGTCTCTGGTTAGTTTTAGCAAGAATGAGTTACTTGAAGTTTTCAAAAGTATTCTTAGTTTTCTCTGAATTTAGTATTCTGTTGGTTTATTACTGGATTTGCAAGTGAAGCGATTAGAGTTGTTGTTTTGCTCTCTATCGACAGATGATATCTGTCGGTAGATGTTGAGTAAATTTTAAATTCTATCGGAAGATGTCTTCAGAAAAGCCATCGGAAGATGTAAATTTTAAAGTCTATCAGTAGATGCTTTAAGGAGTACGTGAGTAGCACGTGTCGGCAGATGTAGTCCATTCCATCGGAAGAGGGAGAAACCCGTTTGTCGTTTAGCGAATCGGAAGGTGTAGAGTAACCCGTTTGTCGTTTAGCGAATCGGAAGGCGTGGAGTCATATTGTTGTTATCGGAAGATGACGTGTGTTTGTCTATTGAGAGATGAAATTGCGCTGACTTCATCGGCAGATGAAGTTATGTTAACTTCATCGGCAGATGAAGTGGTGTGTGAAGTTACCATGATTTCATCGGCAGATGAAGTTGTGGGTGAAGTTGTGTAGACGTCATCGGCAGAAGCCTTTGGTTTTCTGCTTCTGCTCCTTCCGTTGACTAGTCGTCGGCAGACGAGTTCAACTCGTGACGTCATCGGCAGAAACCTCGTTCCGTTTCCTTCCGTTGACTTTGTCGTCGGCAGATGAATTCGACTTTTGTAATTCCTTGAGTAGTCCATCATTTAAAACCTTATTTTCTCTTGACCGAATACTTTAAACATTTCCATTAATCTTTCCAACAATATTTTCACAGCTAGTTAAATCCCCATTGTAGTTTTAAAAAAAATTTTCCGCTGCAAAGTTTTTAAATGTTTTGAACGTTTAGAAAATGTCAAATTTTGAATGTCGAATGAAGTTTTAAATTTATTCGAAATTTCTTAGTTATGATCAAGTAATGAGTAGCGAACCGGGTTCAGATAACTCGGGGCGTTACAGAAATGGGGGGCCGTTCTCTCAAGCCGGCCTTCTGTTCTCAATAGCCTTTTATAACGGGCGGCTGGCTCGGGAAAACGGGTCTCCGTTCTTAATTATTGAACTCCATAATAGAGGGTTATTCTCCAAATAATTACAATAAATCACATAAGTGTTATAAAATCACAAAACTTTCTTGATTATCTTCCCATTATGTGATGAACATGTGGTACAATTTTCAAGTAAATTCAATATCCTTTAATATTTTTTTAAAATTAATTTATAAAGTGAAGAATGAACGAGGGTCCCAACCACGGAATGGAAGGAAAAAAAATACCAAACGATATTCAATTTACTTGAAATTTTTAACACATGTTCACCACATCATGGGAAGATAAACTGAAAAGTTTCGTTATTTTTTAACACTTGTGCGATTTATTGTAATTTTAGTTAATTATTTTATAAAACAGACGTACAACAATAATAATAAATCATACAAGTGTTAGCAAATAACGAAAATTTACATATTATCTTTTTGTAATGTGGTGAACATGTGTTAAAATTTCAAATAAATTGAATGTCATTTGTTATTTTTTTAATTAATTTATAAAGTAAATAATGTATAATTTAGCGAGATAAAGTTAAAAAAATTGGCAGTGTTTCGTTTGTTTTGTGACTCCCCATAGTCACAATTTCTACATATTCAAATTATAATTTATACCCAACAACCAGATCCAGATAATTATAGTACAAACATAAGTAAAGTGACATCAAATGAAATGAAATACAAACTATAGTACATCAAATGTTAAGAAATACAAACTACAGTACATCAAATGATACTATATTACAAACGTAAAGCAAAGTACATAAAATAAAATATAAACTACACTACGAGTGGGTCATCGCTGTCAGAGTCTCCATCTAACGCGTCACTCTGTCACTCAGCTGTATGTTAGACAAGTTGACCTCATCCACTCTGCTCACAAGGAAATTCATCATCTGCTTCATGTTGTCCCACCGTTGCTCCATCATGACCCACCGCTACTCTAACTTATCTCACCTTCACTCCATAGTGTCCCACATACTAGCTTCCTTGTGGGACAATGGTGGTGCGGTGGCGTCCTCCATAGGAGCGTCCCGAGATGTGGAGGTCCCCTGATCTCCCTTACGCATCCAAGTCCCGTCGACTTCGACTAGGCTCATCCGAGTCAGATGAAGTCTATCAAATAAATCAACAGATCTCTATGCTCTCCTCTGCTCTCCACTGGGTAGCTGAATTTCAGATCACTCGACCATCCTGTAAATCAATATGTCATACAACAGGTTCTTGTTGCTTGTTTGACCGATATCATGCATGTTACCGAAGATCAGGTAGCCAGGGTCGAATATCATGTTGCTGTATAGCTTCTCCATCACATAGAGATTCATGCAGCTTACAAGATCTCTATGTCCATCTCAAAGTAAAATGATATGAGTGATTAGGTTGTGAATAACTCGAGATTTGACATTCAAGTCCTTCGATCTCGGCTTCACGAACCCTGCAATGTCTGAATTACGGTGAATTTGCCTCAGGAACTCTAGTCCTTCTACCAATCTGAAGAAGTCAGTCTTCAGAAGCGTGATAGTATCTCTCCATGTCACTCCCTCCGACAGCAAATCTAAGCAACTCATTAACAACTTCTGGAGATACGGTAATCTCGGTACTGCAAATGTATGTATTCAACCACTCAATCCTCCCGGTGGGGCTCAAGTTTGCATAAAATAAGCGAACAATTTTTTCCCAGCTCTCTCCCATTAGCCCGTACACCTCGTGCAAGGAGATTTTGTCAAATATCTCTTTGATCTTCAAAGCCTCCTAACCACTAAAGTTGGCAACCTTCACACGAATAATCGAGCGGATTGATATATCCCGCTCGAACCGCCCTTCACACGACTGGTTTCAAATGCATTCAACAGGTAACCAGTTAGTGGTCACTGCTCTTGACCCGGAGCACCTTGTGATGATGGTGCCCGGTATGTCAGGGCACCTTATGACAACGGTGCCCAGTTTGTCGGGCCACCATGTGACGAACCTACTTGTAATGGGACCTTTTGTTTAAAGACCAATTTTGGGGCCATTTGAAAGAGCTTGGATTTGGGATTTTTAGGCTCGAATTTGGTGTTTTTTGGGGGTTTTAGGGCTCAGATTTATCAGTTTGTTGGATAATAGTTGTAGTAAACCAATAAGGATAGAGAAATTAACACGGTGGGGGCGTGAAATGGTCGAATTTTGGGTTGAAATCGCGGCGGCCGAGATAAAAAAATTTGTTTTCAAAAGTGAGGAGCCGATCTCTTATATACTATCGGAGATTGGCCTCCCATTGGGGGGTGAAGACACACCCCTTGGTTCTTAGCCCTAATTTTGAGAACGAGGGGCCGATCTAAGGACACAACCCCCCATTCTTAAGAGCAATTTTTGAGAACAGGGGGCTGGCTCGGGAGAACGGGCCCCGTTCCAATTTCACGTGCACCGCACGTGGAACGAACCTCCTGACAGAATAGGGGGCCATTTGTTTTAGATCAGTGTAACACCCGGCATTTTTGCCGTGTAATAATCTGTTGAATTATTGTATGGATTTAAATTGCCATAAATACGATAACAATTTCATTGTAAAATGTTGGAGGATTTAGTGTGGGGAGAACCTAACTAATGTGTAACTAACAAAACACTAAGTTTGAAATGCATGGAAGGGCAAATTGGGGAGAAATTATGGTTGGTGGGAGATAGCCAATGGATAGCTGACACATGGCAGCTCGTTGAGGAAGTTAAGTTCCTCCTCCTACGTGAAACCCTCTTCATTTCACTTCTCTGCTCTCTCTCTCCATTCTCTTCTCGGCATTCTCTCTTCCAGTCGACAATCAGCCATCGAAGCTACTTCGATCTCCTCGGCTCCTTTCTGTTTTTCTACTAGGGTAAGCATCTTTTAAATGCTATCAAGTTTGGACAAGTTTAAAGTGAGTTTTGGTTGGAGTGAAGGATTGTGATACTTTAGTAAAACTCACTGTTTTTGGATGAAAACACATCGATTTGTTTTCTAAGGGTTTGAATGAGTTTGGAACAAATTCTTCTAACTTATTTGTTAGCATTTGCAGCTTGTTTATTTTCTGAACGTGCATGTACAGGTTCGAGCATTTCTGAGACGTTCAGGACTATCAACTCTACAGCAAATAGGTAAGTTCATATCTGTAGGTTGACCCTTAAGACCCTACATCACGGAGACTCTAGGTTTTCTTCTGTCGGGAGGTTTCGGGTAGAGAAAGTTAGAGTTAAGTTATGAATTATCTGTTTTCTCTCTAGATTCTGTTGTATTATTCTGTTAACTGTTGTTTCAAGTTAAGCACTGTTCATGCATACACGATTTTCTGAAAGTTCTGCAAAACTGTTTTCTGTACACGGTTTTGAAGTTAAGCAAGATAAAAATCTGATTGAAATGTACCGATTAAGTGCGGGACGGGGACTGGCCTCCAGATCTGTTTCTGTACTGTACTGTATTACTGTTTGTGCCTGATAGTGCACCCACTGTTCGCCAGTTCCCCTATAAGCCCCACTTATACCCCTCTGCCACTGAAACGTAATGTTCTGTACTATCACTGTATTCTGAAAACCGCATGCATAACATTTTGCATCACTGCATATATATATATATATATGTTCTTACTGAGTTTTAGACTCATAGGTGAACTCCCCGATGTAGGTACTGAACCCGAAAATGAGGACTTCGTGCCTCAGTCTGATGAATAGGTGGCTGGTGGATCGAGCTCATGGGGGTGTGGTTGCTGCAGCCAGACAAATTCTGACCCGAGGTTTAAGTTTTCTGTAATGTCTGTATCTGTAAAGTCTTCTGGAAGTTCTGGTTGTGATGTAAAATTTTGTAAAAACTCTTCTTTTGGTAGATTCTGCAATTGCATGTTAGGTTCTGTACTGATTCAGAGGTTTTACTTTTAGAACAATGTACAAGTTCTGATGTCTCAGCTTTAGAAATCACTGTATTTGACAGTTGAACTCATGTCCTGAATGTTCTGAAATGTTTTAGTGTAGCATCCGGTTCCATTGAGTCAAAATTTGAATTATTGTTAATAACGTACTTTTATAAATGGGTTGAGGGAGTCATTGATTAGGTTAATAAATGACTAGGCAAGGGCAGAAAGGTAATTAGAGATTTAAAAAAAAGGATAATGTATTTAAGGTTAGTGATTTGGGGTTTAGTGCTCGGTAGCCGCCACTAATTCCCTTATTTCTCTCCCGGCCTTCAGCTCTTCAGCAGAAAACTTTCAGGCGATTTCTTCCTCCCTCGACTCTCCTTCAACTTAGGTAAGTTTTCCTCATTCCTCTTAAGTTTAAGCAGTTAGATAGCTGAGGGAGTGCAATGTGGGGATTTCGTGTATGCTGTGAATGAGTGTAGATTCGGGTTGGGGTGAAAATTTGGGAAAATGCTTGGTGAATAGAACTCCTAACGGTCCACTTAAGTTTCAGAATGCTTTAGAATGGGGATTAGTAAAGATTGGCTTAATGTTCTGTTTATGGTTCTAGGTGAGCATTTCCGAGGCAACTCCTAACCGAGTATACACCAGGAATCCAGGTAAGTAAAGTTTTGCTTGTGCCTTCGGGCCTACATCACAAAACGTTAGGATTGTGTTTACTGGGATGTGTCTGTGTGTATGCATCATGTTTTAAAAGTATACGAAAATGAATTTGAATGCATGCTGACATGGTAAGGATTGAACATATTGAAACAGTTATGTGAATCAGTTTTACTGTTAAGGGAACTAATCCAACCCTTAATGAGACAGTGGATATTTATACTTTGGGAGAGTTGATCCAACTCCCAATTTCACAGGGGGATCTGAACAGTGAATCAGCCTTACTGTTAAGGGAATTAATCCGCCCCTTAATGAGACAGTGGATATTTATACTTTGGGAGAGTTGATCCAACTCCCAACTTCACAGGGGGATCTGAACAGAACGATGAATATGCAACTGAGATGAGAAAGTAGAAACTGAATGTTTAGGAAGTTTTATGTTTCAGCATTTCCATTTCATCATTGCTTTACTTGCTTAGCATTAGGCTAATAGATGAGTTTTGTGATGTAGGTGAAGAAGTGACAGCAGGTGATTCTTCTGAGTTCATTGAGGGATAGACTGGTTGGGGGAGCACACTCATGCCACGAACCTGGTGAACTGATGAGGCGATTTAACTGATGTCTGTTTGGTGAGAAGGTTTAGTTGACAGTGATTAAAACTTAGAAATGCTAAGTTTCCATAACAGTAGTGGTTTCAGTACTTTAAACACGTTTTGAGATTTTTCTGATAACGGTAATCTGTTGTGTTTTAAATGTTATTTTTACTGGATTTGATTAATGTAGTGGTTTGAGTTGTTTCTGAATGGTCTTGGAAAAGTAAGCAAATTCCTTTCTGTAATCAGTGTTGTGTATGTTTTGTGAGGAGTCGTTAAAATGTACTCTGTTTTCTACCGGTAGATGATGTCTATCGGTAAATGTTGAGTTATGTTGTCTATCGGAAGATGTCTTCAGAAAAGCCATCGGATGATGTAGGTTTAAGTTTATCGGAAGATGTCTTTAGATGAGCCATTGGATGATACAGGTTAATTCTATCGGAGGGTGTAGGTTTAAGTCTACCGGATGATGTCTCAGTAAACTCATCGGCAGTTGCGTGCTGACGTCATCGGAAGGTGTAGGTTAAGTCTATCGGATGTTGTCTCAGTAAACTCATCGGCAGATGCGTGCTGACGTCATCGGAAGGTGTAGGTTAAGTCTATCGAATGTTGTCCCAGTAAACTCATCGGCAGATGTAGGAAAATTATCGTCGTTTAGTCTATCGGTAGATGATGAATTATCGTTCTGTCACCTACCGGTAGATGAAGACTTTGCATTATCGGAAGGAGAGGGTGTCATACTTTGTCGTGTAGTCATCGGTAGAAGCCTCCTATTTCCTGTTTCTACTTCTTCCGTTGACTTTGTCGTCGGCTGATTGGTTTGACCTCTGCAACTTCTCGAGTATTCCTCGTTTAAAAACTTTATTTCTTTTGGCCGATTATTCTGAACATTTCCAAAACATTATTTTAACAATGTTTTTTTTTTTTGTAGTTTGTTTAACTCCATAGTTATTCAAATGATTTCCGCTGCAAGTTCTCAAAGGTTTTGAGGTTTTAGTAAAATGATTAATCTTGACTTTCGGGTAAAGTTTTAACTTAATCCAAAATTTTTTAGTCATGTTTCGAGCGATGAGTAGCGAACCGGGTTCACAAAACTCGGGGCGTTACATTTAGAATATTTTCCTGTTTTAAGGTTTGCATGGATGGTCTCGAATTCTAGAGCTATCCATGCAGTCTGTCTTTCTTAAATCTGTCAGTTGAAATCTATCATCTGCAAAGTGTGTTTCAAAAATCTTGTTTTGAATCGGGTTTTGAAGGTTTGAAACCCTTATGCCTTCTGTTTTGATGCTCCCTGCCCGTATTTCTTTCTGTTAAAAGTTGTCAAACTCTGCCCCTTTTAGACTATATCATCCGATCACGTCCACTGCTGTTTAAGTGTATATCCACCGGTGACGTCATCCACCTCCACCGCCCAGTTCAATTATCTCATCCGATGACGTCTTCATCTCATCCGGTGTTGTCTGTTGTCTGTATCTTCTGGCTAACGTCATCCATCTTCCGGCTAACATCATCACCTCATCCGATCTCATCTGCTGTCTGTATCTTCCGGTTGACGTCATCCATCTTTCGGCTGACGTCATCACCTCATCTGATCTCATCTGCTGTCTGTATCTTCCGGTTGACGTCACCCATCTTCCGGCTAACGTCACCACCCCTTCCGCCCAGTTTTACTCAGCCTCTTCCGCTGAATACTGTTCGTCTTTTGTCGTATATGAATCCACCGATAGCTTTAATCTTCCGCCTGACGTCATCCTTACTTCTGTCTTTGCAATTTCATCTTCCGCCTGACGTCAGATCACATCTTCTGCCCAACAGTATTTTATTGGTTTTTAAACTAAGCCTTCCGCCTACATCTTCCTGTTTTATTCTGTTTCTATGTTTTATCGCCCATTTCTGTTTTCTGTTTTTACCTTTTTCTCTTTTATTATTCATCCCCAATTGTCTATGGTTTCAGTTATACACTGTAGCCTTCCACAGTATGTTTCTTCTCCAATTTAAGTTTCTCTTTAATATCCCTGTCTTCCTGCTTTCCTTCTGTCACTCTGTTGTATTCTGATTCCTAATTGTTTTTCGTCTACATTCCTGTATTTCAGTTTTTTTCTGCCATCCTTCATTGAAACCCGTTTTGCTTTCAAACCAGAGAACATCTTCTCTCCCTCTGTGTATAGTTTTGTAAATGTTCAGTCTGTTTTAAAAAAAAAAATAGTCACCGTTTTCCGTTAAATGTCTGGAGTGACGGCTTGGCTCTCGGATTCCGATCGGGATCCGGTTCCGGGCTGTCACAATCAGCCCCTTGTTCTAGGAAAAAAATGCAAAATGAGGCGTGATGGGGGGGCCTCCATGGGTTAAATTGTTAGGTTTATGATAGTTGAAAGTTGGATTTGTTAGTATTGTTAGTTTAAGGGTGCTTTAAAAAAAATCCATAGTTGAGGAGTTAAAATGCTTTTTACCCGAAATAATAATATTGAAGTGTTTTAATTTGATTCTCATCCTTTTACTTTTCTTTATACTGGTGGTCGGTAAGTGCACATATACGTACGCATCATAATCTGGTGAAGATCTCATCCCTTTGTTACGGCTACTAACAAGAAGGTACACATTGTCACCATCTTAGCTACAGAAGCAAAAGTTTCCTTGTAATCAACGCCTTCAATTTGATTATTTTCAAGAATTACCAACTAAGTTTTATATCAGTCAATTGTGTCATCTGAATTATACTTGATCTTATAGATCCATTTACTTTCTGTTGTTTGCTTGCCAGGTGATAGTTCTTCTACTGTCCATGTCCCACTATTTTCAAGTGCATCAATCTCTGTATTCATGCCTTCTCTCCATTGTCTATCCTTCACTGCTTGAGCATATGAATTCAGCTCCTTATTCTTTGTCAAAGCTGTTAAAAAAACATGTTGTTGTTAAGAAAATTTGTTACAATTCACATATTGTGCTTTGGAGTCTCACAAATTGTCAATCCTTCTTTCTCAAGGCATCATCTTCAATTTGACCAAGAGTGTCAAAAGAACAAGTCTTAAAACATTCTGTTGCAAATCTCGTGTACTTGTGTTAGCATATGGAAAATTATCTTCAAAAAATACTTCTCTGGATATAAAATATTCTCCTGTTTCAAGATCATAAAGATTCCACCCTTTCTTTCCAAATGGATAACCTACAAACAAACATCATTGACTCCTATTCACAAATTTATCCTTCTCTCGATTCAAGTTTCTTACATAACACAAACATCCAAAAATGTGAATGTGATTATAATTCAGAGGTTTTCGAAACAAAACTTTGTAAGGTGTCTTTCCTTCTAGGAGTTTGGAAAGAGTTTGATTTATCCAATACGCAGGAGTTAATACACATTCACCCCAAAAATTTATGGGCAAGTGTGCTTAAAATCGTAGAGCCCTTGCCACATTCAGAATATGACGATGTTTTCTCTCAACGCGTCCATTTTGTTGTGTTGTTCCTACACAAGAAGTCTAATGTATCATTCCATTTTCAGCAAAATAATCACGCGAGTAAACTCTATATCATTGTCACTTCGAACAATTGCTCCGGAATCAATAATCCAATTCAAATTTCTCTTACTAGTCATCTTCTTGCTCATACCTGGTTTGCAAGGGTTCAGCAAATTCACAAAAATTGTCCATTGCTCGTTTGTCAAGACCCAGGTGCTACAATATCTCCTTCTGTTGTCATTGTTGACGAGGAAGGTTGTCCAATCACTTGTGTAGTATCAGCTTTTTGTGCATTACCACGCCCATGCCTTACATTTTGTCCCCTGCGTCCTGTTGGTTTTCTAGGTCCCTACGCATGGCGAAATTTACTATTATTCATAATAATAGTGACATGCGTTACCCTGTGACTTTAAAACTATTTTAAAATCATCAAAAAACCATAAATTGGATCGTTAGTTTAAAAGAAATTATTTTTGAGAAATATGTAATTTTTCAAAATGTAAACAATTTACATTGAGAAAAATTATTAGAATTTAGATTGTGAAATAACAAAAGAAGATACCTGTTGGAGCAACGCTTTTACTCAGGTACTCCCGTCTGATCTTAACAGCTTTAACTCAGGATCAGGTGTTATTCCCGAAGACCTTGAAACCGTCGAGTCTTCTATGAAGATCTTTACACTTAAATCTCCTGACGTGTGGGCGTCTCTCTTACAAGAACAATACACTCTTATATTTCTGAAAAGACGTGTTCTTAACACATGAGACGTCTTTCTTCGATCTTAGAAAACGTTTTTCTAAAATCGAATACGGAAAGGTCACACCTTTTTCTCTAAGGATTTGTATTTTAGTCGTTCTAAGTCGTTCTTTTTTTTCGTTATCCTGTCAAATCACATTTGACAATTTTTATAGATCTATTTTAAAATTAATTTTTAGATTTATTTTAATAAAAACTAATTTTTAAAAAATAAATCTTATCTAATCAAATATAATTTGATTAGAAGTTGATTTATCTAATAAATCAATTTATCAATTAATCATATAATCTCAAAAACAGTTTTTAGAATATATTTATGAAAACTATTTTTCAAGATAATCTCATCTCATGAGATTCTTCAGATCTACTTTTAAATAGTAAACAAACTATAAGTCAACTGTAGATCAATTCTAATTTGATCAGATTTTCCAGATCTACTTTTATTCAAATTTTAAAAAAAAATCTGATTTTATAGTTTGTTACATAACCACTTTAAATTTGAAGATCAAATCTCATCTGATGAGATTCTTCATATCTAATTCAAATCCCTTAAAAATATCTCATCTAATGAGATATTTTATTTTGAATTCAAAATATAAAAACTATTTATATATTTTGAATAACAATATATTCATTTGAGTGTTTATAAATGATTAATCATTATTAATCATTTATATATTTATTCTTATAACATGAAAATTAAATAGTGATATAAGATAACAGAGGGACCGATGGACCTTGTTGTGCAAAATATTTCGCAAGTGTACGAGTCGCAACAAGTAATATAGTGATAAAATAGAGTGTCGAACCCACGAGGACTTGTAATTAATAATCGAAATAACTACTCTTAATTCTAAATTGAACACACGTTTTTATGGTTTTCAAGGATTGAAATTAAAATAAACAACTAAAATAATTAAAACAATAAAAATAAACTAAATTAAAATAGCAAACAAATAAACTGAGATTAAATCAAATTGATAAAAACCTAGGTACTACGAATTCACCAAGACAATATTTATTTCAGTCCTTCGCAATTATATTCATAAATATTCTTTCTATGTTGATGATCGATTTCACTAAATTCTATCACAATCTCTCTCGAGCATTGCGTAGTTTATCTGATTAATGGGTTATCACTTCTCAGTCTCAAATCCTACATTAATCAAATACAAATGAATCAAGAAATCACAGTGATCACACAAATACCGTAACTATCTCTAGCTTACGTATATTCATGACATTAATTTCAGTGCACGGGTATTTATCACCTCTCGGTCTCAAAACATCCCAAATATCAAGTAAAGATTGGCCATAAATTTACAGGCTTTAAGAACAGAAATTAAATGTGCCAACAATAGTGGAAGAAATACTTAGTAAATATAATTAAACGACGAACAGAAAATAAACATCGTCTGGCTACATCGTAGCCCCTAGTAGAAAAGTTAGTTCATGCTAATATAAAAGAAAACTAAAATAATAAAGTATTGCATAATTAAATAATGAAAATAAAAAGAAAAGAAATATATTATTCTGTAAAAATTGCTTATTTGCTTCCTGCCAAAATCGCTTGAAAGAATCGCCTTCTGCTTCTCAGAATCCCGAACCGTGAACGCTGCTCGCCAGAATCCGCCGACCGTGCTGAATCGTCAGATCGTCGCCTCTCCAGAATCGCCGAATCGCAGCTCTCTGCCTTTTGCTCGCTCCCAATCGCTGCCTGCTTGCTCTCTAAGTCGCCGAACTCTGCTGCCCTGTAGATCGCCGGTTCGTTCTCTGCCGAGCTCTCCAAAATCGCAGACTCGGTGCCTGTCAAAATCACCGACCACCTCTCGCCTCTGCTCTCCAAGTCGCCGAACGCCCTTCTGCTGAAGACCGAAAGCGCCCCAAATCGCAGACTTCCCCCCTCGGTTTTTATTCTATTTTCTTTTTTGGTTTTTATGCTTTTCCTTTTTCAGCCGATCCATGGCATTGATTAGTTCCTTCTTTCCTTAGGTTAACGGTATAGATTAGGTAAGTAAACTTTCCAACTTGGTAAGCAATTGATTGCCGCTTGATTCACTTTCCAAATTATCAAGTGATTGATCACTGCTTGATGTGCCGCCGATGAATTGTTCAAATTGATTTCTCATTCTCTTCTATCAATTTGTGATTTCTTTTTAAGCAATTGATCGCTCAATGTGGCCCGATCGATTGATGTATTTACTGTTTTCATAATCTTCAATGCTTCTCCGTTTATTTTTCTTTGCAGCTACTTTTATTTCTACGTCAACCTGTCAAATAAATCTTTCTGCACACTTACCCGAAATATATTAAATTTCTTCAAAACACTTGAGAAAAACTTATCCAATCAAGTATAAAAAGTATAAATAAGTGTGTAAAATACACACTTATCACACCCCCAAACTTGAATGAAAGCTTGTCCTCAAGCGAACAAAATGCAGTTAAGTTAAAACAAGGATATAATCTCAATCATATTTAAAATTGCTCAATGTAATATAATGGTAAAACAATCTGAATCAAGGCTTTCGGTAATTTGTCTCAGCTAGAAAAACTCATACTAAAAACACCAAGTGAAACACTTTGCAAAAGAAATAACTCATATTAGTGCATTAACAATAATTTACTTAGAAATCCACGTGTGTGTGTGTTTATTCTTATCTTCCTCTAATTGTTGGTTCAACTCATGTAGCTACAGGTAAGGATATCATTCTCATTTCACTCGGGATCGCTCCAGTCACTCTAATCATTCACTAGCCTTGCCCACTATCCAACTAATAGCAAATATCCATAAATCAAAAACAAAAGTCAATAGGTCTTCACAAGTTTGTAATGAAAGGCCGGGTTGAGAGGTAGGAATTGTATGAATTCAAGCGAATACCCAGAGTACCACTCATTCCTCCTTATTGCACCCAATCAAAAATTTCTTCCAATCACTTGCTCACTTATTGAATTTGCTCAAACTTTCTTTTATTTGTTCACCCCCAAACTTGATTCACTCAGTATCACTCAACTCAACTCCTTTGTCATTATTACAAAACTAAATCAATACAAACATAATACTCACGGAGAATAAAAAAAACTAGAAAGAAAACTAAATTGTTCAAACTTGCTTTTTCTTTTCTTTTCCTTTTTTTTTTTTTTTTAACTAAATAACGTAAACATAACGACTTAATGTTCTAAAACGAAATCAATGACAAAGGAGTTGTTCTTGATTTTCACCATTTCCTCCAACTTTCCATTAATTTAGATCAATATCCATGTGCTCAATAAATAAGGTAGAAGAAATATATAAGGCTAGGCTAATTTCAGGTGACAAATGAATTGTAAATAATAGGCTCAAAAGGGTGACTATGAGTGTCATTAAATGACACAACAAGGTAGGCTCAGAAAGCTCAAACGATTCAAAGATGGCCTAAATCATTCTCTTATTTCTGAAAAATTTCAATTGCATTCGTGAATAATGGGCAAAACTAAGAAAGATTTGTCTTCACAGTATTCTCATTCTCACACATTTGACTGGAGTTACACTCCCTCACCGTGTTTACGCTCAATCACTCCCTTACTGTGTTTGGGTTTCGCTCTAAGTAGATTACACAAGTATATCACCAACAAATAGAATCAAACAAGAATAAAACGTGTTCAGATTTTTGAAGATAACTCTGTAAGCTCTCATCAATGAAAACTAAAACAAATCACTCTTTTACTCAGCATTTCTCAAGGAATTAAAGCATGAATCAATCATTTAAATCATCATCGACACCTCAACCAAGATTTCAGATTGCAATACCAAAATATATCAAAGTGCTAAGATACGCTAAAATCACCCCCAAACTTAAAATAGACATTGTCCTCAATGTATCAAAAATATAGGGTAAAAGTCGCGTACCTCATAATGTTTTGAGCTGGTCGTGGAGTTTCGGTCGAACGAGTAATCGAGCAGAAGAGTTTTTTTTTTTTTTTTTTTAACTAAATAAAATAAAATAAAATGATAAAATGATAAAAAGAATTTAAGATAACTAAATCGGACCTATTTAAAAAGAAGAAAAATAAATAAAAGAAGAAAAATAAATAATAAATAAATAAGAACTAATAAACTAAAAATAATAGTAAAATAAAATAAAATAAAATAAAATAAAATAAAATAAAATAAAATAAAATAAAATAAAATAAAATAAAATAAAATAAAATAAAATAAAATAAAATAAAATAAAATAAAATAAAATAAAATAAAATAAAATAAAATAAAATAAAATAAAATAAAATAAAATAAAATAAAATAAAATAAAATAAAATAAAATAAAATAAAATAAAATAAAATAAAATAAAATAAAATAAAATAAAATAAAATAAAATAAAATAAAATAAAATAAAATAAAATAAAATAAAATAAAATAAAATAAAATAAAATAAAATAAAATAAAATAAAATAAAATAAAATAAAATAAAATAAAATAAAATAAAATAAAATAAAATAAAATAAAATAAAATAAAATAAAATAAAATAAAATAAAATAAAATAAAATAAAATAAAATAAAATAAAATAAAAATAAAATAAAATAAAATAAAATAAAATAAAATAAAATAAAATAAAATAAAATAAAATAAAATAAAATAAAATAAAATAAAATAAAATAAAATAAAATAAAATAAAATAAAATAAAATAAAATAAAATAAAATAAAATAAAAATAAAATAAAATAAAATAAAATAAAATAAAATAAAATAAAATAAAATAAAATAAAATAAAATAAAATAAAATAAAATAAAATAAAATAAAATAAAATAAAATAAAATAAAATAAAATAAAATAAAATAAAATAAAATAAAATAAAATAAAATAAAATAAAATAAAATAAAATAAAATAAAATAAAATAAAATAAAATAAAATAAAATAAAATAAAATAAAATAAAATAAAATAAAATAAAATAAAATAAAATAAAATAAAATAAAATAAAATAAAATAAAATAAAATAAAATAAAATAAAATAAAAATAAAAATAAAAATAAAAATAAAAATAAAAATAAAAATAAAAATAAAAATAAAAATAAAAATAAAAATAAAAATAAAAATAAAAATAAAAATAAAAATAAAAATAAAAATAAAAATAAAAATAAAAATAAAAATAAAAATAAAAATAAAAATAAAAATAAAAATAAAAATAAAAATAAAAATAAAAATAAAAATAAAAATAAAAATAAAAATAAAAATAAAAATAAAAATAAAAATAAAAATAAAAATAAAAATAAAAATAAAAATAAAAATAAAAATAAAAATAAAAATAAAAATAAAAATAAAAATAAAAATAAAAATAAAAATAAAAATAAAAATAAAAATAAAAATAAAAATAAAAATAAAAATAAAAATAAAAATAAAAATAAAAATAAAAATAAAAATAAAAATAAAAATAAAAATAAAAATAAAAATAAAAATAAAAATAAAAATAAAAATAAAAATAAAAATAAAAATAAAAATAAAAATAAAAATAAAAATAAAAATAAAAATAAAAATAAAAATAAAAATAAAAATAAAAATAAAAATAAAAATAAAAATAAAAATAAAAATAAAAATAAAAATAAAAATAAAAATAAAAATAAAAATAAAAATAGTAATAGAATTAGCAGGCAAAGAGTTAAGCCAGTTCTTCGCACGATCTCGTAATGAAAATGGAAATAGCCGCAGTCTCAATGCATTATCCCCCACATTGTGAAATTTGAAAGTGTCGCATACCTCTAAGAAATTTGCAATATGATCCTTGGGGTCTTCTGAAGGTAATCCACTGAATTGAGATTGTTGAATCATGTGCAGGGTGCCCGGCTTAATTTCAAAATTAGCATTGATGGCCGGTCTGCGAATAGCTGAATGTACACCGGAGACAGTAGGTATAACATAATCAAGTAAGGTACGGTGCTCGACATTATTGTCCCCGACATTATTTTCCCTGTTATTATTTTCCCCGTTATCTCCCATGATGACGCGCTCTTGTTGAATAACTTTTCTTCTCGCTTTACGATTTCGTCGACACGTACGTTCGATCTCAAGATTCAGCGGGAGAAGATTATCGTTTCCGTCTTTACGCATGCACCTGAAAAGAACACGAAAATAAACAAATAAAATAAATAGAATTCAAAATAAAACTAAAAATAATTAATTCGATATTAATAATTAAGTCCCCGGCAACGGCGCCAAAAACTTGTTGTGCAAAATATTTCGCAAGTGTACGAGTCGCAACAAGTAATATAGTGATAAAATAGAGTGTCGAACCCACGAGGACTTGTAATTAATAATCGAAATAACTACTCTTAATTCTAAATTGAACACACGTTTTTATGGTTTTCAAGGATTGAAATTAAAATAAACAACTAAAATAATTAAAACAATAAAAATAAACTAAATTAAAATAGCAAACAAATAAACTGAGATTAAATCAAATTGATAAAAACCTAGGTACTACGAATTCACCAAGACAATATTTATTTCAGTCCTTCGCAATTATATTCATAAATATTCTTCCTATGTTGATGATCGATTTCACTAAATTCTATCACAATCTCTCTCGAGCATTGCGTAGTTTATCTGATTAATGGGTTATCACTTCTCAGTCTCAAATCCTACATTAATCAAATACAAATGAATCAAGAAATCACAGTGATCACACCAATACCGTAACTATCTCTAGCTTACGTATATTCATGACATTAATTTCAGTGCACGGGTATTTATCACCTCTCGGTCTCAAAACATCCCAAACATCAAGTAAAGATTGGCCAGAAATTTACAGGCTTTAAGAACAGAAATTAAATGCGCCAACAATAGTGGAAGAAATACTCAGTAAATATAATTAAACGACGAACAGAAAATAAATATCGTCTGGCTACATCGTAGCCCCTAGTAGAAAAGTTAGTTCATGCTAATATAAAAGAAAACTAAAATAATAAAGTATTGCATAATTAAATAATGAAAATAAAAAGAAAAGAAATATATTATTCTGTAAAAATTGCTTATTTGCTTCCTGCCAAAATCGCTTGAAAGAATCGCCTTCTGCTTCTCAGAATCCCGAACCGTGAACGCTGCTCGCCAGAATCCGCCGACCGTGTTGAATCGTCAGATCGTCGCCTCTCCAGAATCGCCGAATCGCAGCTCTCTGCCTTTTGCTCGCTCCCAATCGCTGCCTGCTTGCTCTCTAAGTCGCCGAACTCTGCTGCCCTGTAGATCGCCGGTTCGTTCTCTGCCGAGCTCTCCAAAATCGCAGACTCGGTGCCTGTCAAAATCACCGACCACCTCTCGCCTCTGCTCTCCAAGTCGCCGAACGCCCTTCTGCTGAAGACCGAAAGCGCCCCAAATCGCAGACTTCCCCCCTCGGTTTTTATTCTATTTTCTTTTTTGGTTTTTATGCTTTTCCTTTTTCAGCCGATCCATGGCATTGATTAGTTCCTTCTTTCCTTAGGTTAACGGTATAGATTAGGTAAGTAAACTTTCCAACTTGGTAAGCAATTGATTGCCGCTTGATTCACTTTCCAAATTATCAAGTGATTGATCGCTGCTTGATGTGCCGCCGATGAATTGTTCAAATTGATTTCTCATTCTCTTCTATCAATTTGTGATTTCTTTTTAAGCAATTGATCGCTCAATGTGGCCCGATCGATTGATGTATTTACTGTTTTCATAATCTTCAATGCTTCTCCGTTTATTTTTCTTTGCAGCTACTTTTATTTCTACGTCAACCTGTCAAATAAATCTTTCTGCACACTTACCCGAAATATATTAAATTTCTTCAAAACACTTGAGAAAAACTTATCCAATCAAGTATAAAAAGTATAAATAAGTGTGTAAAATACACACTTATCAGACCTATAGTTCTAAGCTCCAATAATATTTGTTAATTAATATAAACTCTTTATATTAAATAACACAATTATTAACTCTAGAGTAATTCCACTAAATACCTAGAGTTGCACTCTTAGAACTATAAAGTATATTTACTCAAAGTAATGTCTATTGATATAGTCATTACATATGTATTAATCCTCCATTAATATTCGTAATAGAGCTAGGTAAAAAATCCGTTAACCTCTCATATTACATTTTTATCCTTGACTACCATTAGTTCTTGATTGAATAATTAATTCATAACATTTATGAATTTGCTCGCTAATTATTCAATTCCTGAACTAACAAACAAGGGAATATTGTATTATGGATTTCATTGTATCAATGTTAGCATTATCAGCTACTCATTTAATTTATTCCCAAAATACAAGGTTTATGTAATGCAACTCATACAAAACTATACCGAGTAAATCAAAGAATAAATTATAATGAAATAGGAGTCTACTAAATACAATGAATTAAGATCATACATATATGACCATCATTATGATAAAATTAATTGTTCTTCATTCAATGGATATTATAAGAACAATATAATTTTATCTGGTCCAGTCCTATATAATCATATTATATAAAATACAATCACTTTATGTCACTACATATATAGTCGGGATATGACTGCACGTTCTCAACGAAGTGAATTGTATTTATGACTTTATTAATTTGAAGATCTTTTACTTCAAATATAAGTCATGGACTATTGTGATTATTTCTTTTTAAATTTAATCCCACATATATCAGCATATATGTAAATTTAAAATTGCATAAATAATCAAGGATTTTTCTTTGAATTTATAAAGCATATCGAATAATGCAAACATAAAAATTAATCATAAAATTTATTTATTAATTACAGCAATAAAAATGTTCATAACATTTGCTTGTTGGGCACATTATTCCCAACAATCTCCCACTTGCCCTAAAGCAAATGAGACATGTCTCTAATCCCTAGTCCTTCAAGATGTTTATCAAAACTCTTTGCAGGCAATGTCTTGGCGAAGGGATCTGCAAGATTCTCAGTGGTTGGAATCTTCAAAACGGCGACGTCTCCACGTTGCACGATCTCTCTAATCAGGTGATACTTTCTTTCTATATGCTTTGATCTTTTGTGGCTTCTCGGTTCTTTAGAATTCGCCACTGCACCACTATTATCACAATAAAGTGTGAGTGGTTTATTTATGTCTGGAACAACTTCCAGATCACTAAAGAACTTACGGAGCCAAACAGCTTCTTTAGCTGCTTCTAAAGCAGCTATGTACTCGGCTTCCATTGTCGAGTCAGAAACTCCTCATTGTTTGGTACTTCTCCAAATAATAGCTCCACCACCAAGAGTAAATACTGATCCAGATATCGACTTTCGATCATCTATATTAGATTGAAAATCAGAATCTGTATATCCTATAGGAATCAAATTCCTACCAGAATATACAAGCATATAATTTCTCGTTCTCCTAAGATACTTGAGAATGTGCTTGACTGCTATCCAGTGATCTAATCCTGGATTAGACTGAAAACGGCTAACTATCCCTACTGCATAGCAAATGTCAGGTCTTGTGCATAACATAGCATACATCAAGCTACCAACTGCTGATGCATATGGATAGCGTCTAATATCCTCTTCCTTTTGAGGCGTGTCAGGACACTGCTTCTTAGAAAGAGTAACTCCATGACGAGAAGGTAAATTACCCTTTTTTGAGTTATGCATTGAATATCTGACAAGCTGTAACGACCCGAGTTTTCTGAACCCGGTTTGTTATACAATCTTGCACGAAACTCGAAAAACTTTGAACCAAACCTAAAGGTCTACTCGAAAGTCAAAATTTGATGTTTTCTAAAACTTCAAACATTCAAGAACTTACAGCGGAAATCGTTTAAGTAAAAAAAAAAGTTAAACAAAGCTATTGTACGATGCTTGATTATTCAGTTGAAATGTTAAGGAATAATCAGCAAAAAGAATAAAGGTTTAAATTGCAAAATACTCCATAAGTCTCAAAAAGTCAAACACGTCGCCCGCTGAACAAAGTCAATAAAAAGGGGCTGAAGCAGAAAATAGAAGACATCATCCGGGGACAAAACGACAAAATATTCTCTACACCTTCCGGTGACGTCAGCCGGATGATCGACGTTATACTGCATCCAGCGGTGACTAGACGACAAAACACTTCTTACATCTTCCGGTGGATTATCACACGACATCCACCGGTCACTAAACGACAAAACACTTCCTACATCTTCCGGTGGATTAACACAAGACATCCACCGGTCACTAAACGACAAGAGACTCTCTACATCATCCGACGGGTTTTCACACGACATCCACCGGTGAGTAGAATACTCTACATCATCCGGTGACGTCAGCCGGATGATTCGATCCGCCAATGTCTATCAGCGAACAAACACCCAACATCCACCGGTGAACTCCATTCACCGATGGTTGAATTTGCAAAAAAACTTACTCAAGACATTCAATAAAACCCTTACCCTAAGTAACTCCAGGAAACTCAACAGAAAGTAGACGATATTTCTACTATTCAAATTTCATACAAAAACATCTCTAGCTGCGAGAAGGACGAGCTTACTTCACTGAAACAATTTAGAACAATTCAAATCCTTACATTACTCAATTTCAGTAAAATCAACATTTATGCCTAACCAAATACTATTATCAGCAAGCTCAAGAAAAGAAACATATTCAAAATATTGAAAACCACTATTGTCATGAAAACTCAACACACTAAAATTGAAACGTTGTCATCTGAACCTTCACACCAACTGACATCAGTTAAACCGCCCCATCAGCTGCCAGATTGTTACAAAGATGCACTCCAAAACCAATCTAGTCCTCAACAGACTCAGTAAACACAACTGCTATCACTTCTTCACCTACATCACAAAACTCATCTATTAGCCTAATGCTAAGTAAGTAAAACAGTAATGAAATGAAACACTGAAATATAAATTCCTAAACATGCAATTTCTACTTTTCTCAACTCAGTTGTTCATGCTTCATTTCTGTTCAGATCCCCCTGTGAAGTTGGGTGTCGAATCAACCCTCCCAAAGTATAAATATCCACTGTCTCATTAAGGGTGTAGCACCCGGTTCTATTGAACCGAATTTAATTAACCATTTATGATGATTAGGTTAACTAACAACTATGCAAGGACAAAAGAGTAATTAACCTTTTAAGAGTGGATAACGTATTTAAGGGAAGAGGGTTGGGTTTAATGCACTGTAGCCGCCACCATTTCATACCATTTCCTCTTCGGGTTTCAGCTCAGGCAGACGAGCTCTCTAGGCGATCTTCCTCGCGAGATTCACCTTCGACCTAGGTAAGTTTTCCATTCATCTTCTCGATATTATAGTGAGTAGATAGCGGGAGTGCAATGCGTGTGTAACTTGGTGAATGCTGTGAGTGAGCTGAGTTCGAGTTTAGTGCTGAACCAAGAATGTGCGATGGCCCGAAGTTCTAAGCTAGCTCCTTAGATTCGTGAATGGTGTGGGATGAGATTTAGTGAAGTTCTGATTAGTGTTCTGTTTATGACACTAGGTGAACAGGGCTTTCAAGTAGTTGAAACCGAGCGATTTCCAGGAGACCAGGTAAGTAGAGTTTGTTTGTGCCTTCGGGCCTACATCACAAAACAGTAGGATTAATGTATGTTCGTGTGCTTATTTCCAGTTGTCATGCATCATATTTTGAAATGTACGAAAATGAATTTACATGATTTTGAATCGGCAAGGAATGAACAGATTGAAACAGTACGTGAAGCAGATTTTGCTGTTAAGGGAATTAATCCAACCCTTAATGAGCCAGTGGATTGAGGTTTTGGGAAAAGTGATCCACTTCCCAATCCGACAGGGGGATCTGAACAGTTATGAGTATCAGATTTGCTGTTAGGGGAATTAATCCAACCCTTAACGAGCCAGTGGATATTTATACTTTGGGAGAAATGATCCAACTCCCAATTTCACCGGGGGATCTGTACAGAAACGATGAATATGCAACTGAGATGAGAAAAGTAGAAACTGCATGTTTAGGAATTTATGATTCAGTATTTCATTTCACTATTGCTTTACTTGCTTAGCATTAGGCTAATAGATGAGTTTTGTGATGTAGGTGAAGAAGCTTTAGCAGGTGTGTTTACTGAGTTCACAGAAGGCTAGTTGGGTTGGAGGAGTGCATCCACACAATGTTCTGGCAGCTGATGGGGCAGTTTAATTGATGTCTGTTGGAGTGAAGGTTTTATTATCAATGCTTTATTTTAGATGGATCGAGTTTTCATAACAGTAGTGATTTCAGCGTTTTGAACAAATTGAGTTTTATTATTTGATAATGGCATTCCGCTGAGGTTTGAAGATTTGCACTTGTGGATTTTAAGCAATACATGGGTTGAATCCTTTTCTGAGTGATTTCAGTAAGGCAAATAGATTCTTTTTCATAAATGGAGTTATATTGTATAATTAGGAGTAGCCGAATGTCGCCCTGAATCTATCGGTAGATGGGCTGTGTTTTGTTATCTGTCGGTAGATGCATTCTATCGGCAGAAGTTGAGTAGTTTTGAACCTACCGGAAGGAGATGTCTATTGGTAGGTGTATCCAAATTTCTATCGGATGATGTCTTCAGTAAAGGCCATCGGAAGATGTAGCCTTATTTCTATCGATAGATATAGACCCATTTCATCGGCAGATGAAGTCATGTTGACTTCATCGGCAGTTTGAAGTTGTATGTTTTGACAGTCGTGTTGGCTTCATCGGCAGATTGAAGTCCATGTTGCCTTCATCGGCAGATGGGAATCATCGGTCATCGGCAGATGAAGTCATGTTGACTTCATCGGTAGGTGCAGCCATGTTGACTTCATCGGCAGATGAAGTCATGTTGACTTCATCGGCAGATGAAGTCATGTTGACTTCATCGGCAGATGAAGTCATGTTGACTTCATCGGCAGATGAAGTCATGTTGACTTCATCGGCAGATGAAGTCATGTTGACTTCATCGGCAGATGAAGTCATGTTGACTTCATCGGCAGATGAAGTCATGTTGACTTCATCGGCAGATGAAGTCATGTTGACTTCATCGGCAGATGAAGTCATGTTGACTTCATCGGCAGATGAAGTCATGTTGACTTCATCGGCAGATGAAGTCATGTTGACTTCATCGGCAGATGAAGTCATGTTGACTTCATCGGCAGATGAAGTCATGTTGACTTCATCGGCAGATGAAGTCATGTTGACTTCATCGGCAGATGAAGTCATGTTGACTTCATCGGCAGATGAAGTCATGTTGACTTCATCGGCAGATGAAGTCATGTTGACTTCATCGGCAGATGAAGTCATGTTGACTTCATCGGCAGATGAAGTCATGTTGACTTCATCGGCAGATGAAGTCATGTTGACTTCATCGGCAGATGAAGTCATGTTGACTTCATCGGCAGATGAAGTCATGTTGACTTCATCGGCAGATGAAGTCATGTTGACTTCATCGGCAGATGAAGTCATGTTGACTTCATCGGCAGATGAAGTCATGTTGACTTCATCGGCAGATGAAGTCATGTTGACTTCATCGGCAGATGAAGTCATGTTGACTTCATCGGCAGATGAAGTCATGTTGACTTCATCGGCAGATGAAGTCATGTTGACTTCATCGGCAGATGAAGTCATGTTGACTTCATCGGCAGATGAAGTCATGTTGACTTCATCGGCAGATGAAGTCATGTTGACTTCATCGGCAGATGAAGTCATGTTGACTTCATCGGCAGATGAAGTCATGTTGACTTCATCGGCAGATGAAGTCATGTTGACTTCATCGGCAGATGAAGTCATGTTGACTTCATCGGCAGATGAAGTCATGTTGACTTCATCGGCAGATGAAGTCATGTTGACTTCATCGGCAGATGAAGTCATGTTGACTTCATCGGCAGATGAAGTCATGTTGACTTCATCGGCAGATGAAGTCATGTTGACTTCATCGGCAGATGAAGTCATGTTGACTTCATCGGCAGATGAAGTCATGTTGACTTCATCGGCAGATGAAGTCATGTTGACTTCATCGGCAGATGAAGTCATGTTGACTTCATCGGCAGATGAAGTCATGTTGACTTCATCGGCAGATGAAGTCATGTTGACTTCATCGGCAGATGAAGTCATGTTGACTTCATCGGCAGATGAAGTCATGTTGACTTCATCGGCAGATGAAGTCATGTTGACTTCATCGGCAGATGAAGTCATGTTGACTTCATCGGCAGATGAAGTCATGTTGACTTCATCGGCAGATGAAGTCATGTTGACTTCATCGGCAGATGAAGTCGATTTATCTCGAAACTTTTATCGATCATCCAAACACTTTATGGTTTTGTTTAACTGTAAGTTACTTAAATTAATTCCGCTGCAAAATTTTAAATTATGAATGAAGTTTTTAGTTCGTGTACGGGTTTTGTGTGACGAACCGGGTTCAGAGAATTCGGGGCGTTACAAAGGGGTGGATTAGTTCCCTCAACAGTAAATCTGATTCACATATTCAGATCCCCCAGTGAAATTGGAAGTTTGATCAATTCTCCCAAAGTATAAATATCCACTGTCTCATTAAGGGGCGGATTAGTTCCCTTAACAGTAAAACTGATTCACATAACTGTTTCAATATGTTCAATCCTTACCATGCTGACATGCATTAAAATTCATTTTCGTATATTTTTAAAACATGATGCATGACATACCAACACATTCTAGTAAACAAACCCTAATGTTTTGTGATGTAGGCCCGAAGGCACAAGCAAACTTTACTTACCTGGCTCTCCTGGTGATGCTCGGTTTCAACTACTCCGAAAGCTCGCTTACCTAAGTTTATGGCAATACATTAATCCAACTCTCACTAGACCTTACCAAAAATCAATAATAAGATTGAGGAAACCGATTTGAAACTCTGCTACCCGTGTAATCCCATTTATCTCTAAGAACTCGAACCTACGCTCAATCTCAGCACCTTCAAAATCCTCACATTGTACTCCCTCAGGTAACTAACCACTATATCTTAAGAGAAATGAGGAAAACTTACCTAAGTTGAAGGAGAATCGGGCGAGGAAAATCGCCTAGGGAGCTCGGCTGCTTGAGCTGAAAACCCGAAGAGGAAAAGTATGAAATTGGTGGCTACTACAGTGTATTAAACCCAACCCTCTTTCCTTAAATACGTTATCCACTTTTGAAAATTGTAAATTTACTCTAGTGCCGTTGTCTAACCCTACTTAAATTATTGATTAATCAGGTGTATACCATTAATAATAAAAGAGTTGGTTCGATAGAACCGGGTGCTACACAAGCATCTTGTCAATATACAATGCTTGAGACAAGGCTAATAGCTTATTTTTGCGATCTCTAAATTGACGAATCCCAAGAATATAGCTCGCTTCTCCCAAATCTTTCATTTGGAATTGCTTAGCCAACCAAGCTTTTATGTCTGATAATAATCCTACATTATTCCCAATAAGTAGAATGTCATCGACATAAAGAATCAGAAAAACCACTTGTTTCTCCTTGAAGAGCTTGTATACACAAGACTCATCAAGACATTGCACAAAACCATAAGATTTGATCGCATCATCAAATGTAATGCCCCGATTTTTTTTTGAACCCGGTTTGTTACTTATAAACCCGAACATAACTAAGAAACTTTGGACCAAATTTAAAACTTCGCTCGAAAGTCAAAATTTGACATTTTCTAAAACCTCAAAACATTTAAAGACTTGCAGCGGAAATCATTTGAGCAAAAATAGAGTTAAATAAAACTATAGAACAATGCTTGAATAATCAGTTGGGATGTTAAGGAATAATCGGCCAAAAGAAATAAAGGATTAAATCGCGAAATACTTTAAAAGTTGCAAAAGTCAAATGCATCTGCGGCTGAACAAAGTCAACGGAAGAGGCTGAAACATATAGCAGAAGGCTTCTTCCGGTGACGAAACGACAGAACATATTACTCTCATCCACCGATAGTTAAAGTACTCGACATCATCCAATAGGTTTAACAAACGACATCCACCGGTCACTAAACGACAAAACTTCTACTACATCATCCGATGGATTTAATACTCGACATTCACCGGTCACTAAACGACAAATTACATTCTACATCATCCGATGGATTTAACACTCGACATCCACCGGTCACTAAACGACAAATTACATTCTACATCATCCGATGGATTTAACACTCGACATCCACCGGTCACTAAACGACAAATTACATTCTACATCATCCGATGGATTTAACACTCGACATCCACCGGTCACTAAACGACAAATTACATTCTACATCATCCGATGGATTTAACACTCGACATCCACCGGTCACTAAACGACAAATTACATTCTACATCATCCGATGGATTTAACACTCGACATCCACCGGTCACTAAACGACAAATTACATTCTACATCATCCGATGGATTTAACACTCGACATCCACCGGTCACTAAACGACAAATTACATTCTACATCATCCGATGGATTTAACACTCGACATCCACCGGTCACTAAACGACAAATTACATTCTACATCATCCGATGGATTTAACACTCGACATCCACCGGTCACTAAACGACAAATTACATTCTACATCATCCGATGGATTTAACACTCGACATCCACCGGTCACTAAACGACAAATCTCATTCCGATGGATTCCACTGAAGACATCATCTGATGACTTTTACAAAAGCGTCCTCAGATAGACCAAAAACACACATTCTACACACATCAACCTGATGACGTCAACCGGATGATTCAATCCACCAACATCTATCAGTGAACCAAATACACAACATCCACGATGGACAACAGAACAACAACTAACATCTACCGATAGAATCATCTACCGATAGAGAACAGAGCGACATATCAACTACTCCTTAGTATACAAACACAACTCTAACTACAGAAAGGAATTTACTCACTTCATTGAGACCATTCAGAAACAATTCAAACCATTGCATTACTAAAAACCCAGTGAGTATCAACATTAAATCCCAACGGAATACTATTATCAGAAAAATCTCAAAACGTATTCAAAACATTGAAACCACTACTGTCATGAAAACTCAACATACTTAAATTGAAACATGGTCAACTAAACCTCCACACCAACTAACATCAGTTAAACCGCCCCATCAACTGCTAGATTGTTGCAAAGTTGCACTCATCCAACCAGTCTAGTTCTCAACTAACTCAGTAAACACACCTGCTGTCGCTTCTTCACCTACATCACAAAACTCATCTATTAGCCTAATGCTAAGTAAGTAAAGCAATGATGTAATGTAATGCTGAATCATAAATTCCTAAGTATGTAGTTTCTACTTTCTCATCTCAGTTGCATATGCATCGTTCTGATATGATCCCCCTGTGAAATTGGGAGTTGGATCACTCCTCCCAAAGTATAAATATCCACTGACTCATTAAGGGGCAGATTACTTCCCTTAACAGTAAATCTGATTCACATAGCTTTTTCTGATCCCCCTGTTCGATGGGAAGTGGATCAAGTTTTCCAAAGTCTAAATATCCACTGTCTCATTAAGGGGCGGATTACTTCCCTTAACAGTAAATCTGATTCACATAGCAGTTTCATTATGTTCATTCCTCACCATGCCAACATGCATTCAAATTCATTTTCGTATACTTTTAAAATATGATGCATGACATACTGACACATTCAAGTAAACAAAATCCTAATGTTTTGTGATGTAGGCCCGAAGGCACAAGCATACTTCACTTACCTGGCTCCTGGAAATTGTCTGGTTGCTAGTTACTTCGAAAATCTGCTCACCTAGGTTCACAACAGAACATCAATCAAACCTTCACTAAACTTTGCCAAGAATCAAACAAAAGTTTGAGGAATCCAGTTAGAAACTCTACTACCTGAGCATTCCCTTTTATCACTAAAACCCGAACCTTCGCTCAATCTCAGCATCCTCAAAATCCTCACATTGTACTCCCTCAGGTATCTAACCGCTATATTATAAAAGAAATGAGGAAAACTTACCTAGGTTGAAGGAGAATCGGGCAAGGATAATCGCCTAGAGAGCTCGGCTGCTTGAGCTGAAAACCCGAAGAGGAAAAGTATGAAATGGTGGCGGCTACAGTGCATTAAACTCAACCCTCTTTCTTTAAATACGTTATCCACTTTTGAAAATTTGTAATTTACTCTAATGCCCTTGTTTAGTCATACAACAACCCTACTTTAATTATTGCCTAATAAAGTGTATACCATTAATAATAAAAGAGAGCTGGTTTGATAGAATCGGGTGTTACATCAAATCTCATATTCCATGACCTGGATGCTTGCTTGAGTCCATAAATAGACCTATGCAATTTACAAACCTTTTGTTTTGCATCATGTGCTATGAAACCCTCTGGCTGTGTAGCACCCGGTTCCTATTTAAACCAAATTTAATTTATCAAATTATGATGTACTAATTTTATAAAGAATTAGGAGAAAAAGTGATTAGGTTAGTTAATGAGTATACAAGGGCAAAAGGGTAATTTGATATTTAAAAGTGGATAACGTATTTAAGGAAAGAGGTTTTGGGTTTAATGCACTGTAGCCGCCATTCTGTTTATCCCCTTTCTCTCTTGGCCATCAGCTCTCTAGCAGGAACTTCTAGGCGATTTCCCTGCCCAATTTTCCTTCAACCAAGGTAAGTTTTGATTCGATTACTCGCTGTTTTAGTGTCTAGGTAACTGAAGGATGGCAATGTATGCGTTTTAGAAGTGCTGTGAGTGAGGGATGGGATTTGGAGGTTTAGCGATGAATCGGGAATGGTGAAGAAAAGAACTCCCAGAACTAGCCCCTTAGATTTTCGAATGTTTAGGATGAAGTTTAAGTAATGCTGTGCTTATGTTTTAGGTGAGCCAGCTCTTGGAATACCCTGCAACCAGAAACCTCTCGGGAAGCGAAATAAGTGAAGTAATGTGTGCGCCTTCGGGCCTACATCACAAAACAGTAGGTTTTTGCACATCGAATGTTTTCTGTATGTCATGCATCATATTTTTGAAAGAATACGAAAATGAATTTTTCATGGAATGAATGGTAAGGTATGAACAGAAAGTGTTATGATAGCTATTAAGGGAACTAATCCGCCCCTTAATTGATGTAGAGGATTTATTACATTGGGAGAATTGATCCTACTCCCAAGGGAATCAAGGGATCATGATAGCTATTAAGGGAACTAATCCACCCCTTAATTGATGTAGAGGATTTATTACATTGGGAGAGTTGATCCCACTCCCAAGGGAATCAAGGGATCATGATAGCTATTAAGGGAACTAATCCGCCCCTTAATTGAAGTAGAGGATTTATTACATTGGGAGAGTTGATCCCACTCCCAAGGGAATCAGGGGATCATGATAGTTATTAAGGGAACTAATCCGCCCCTTAATTGATGTAGAGGATTTATTACATTGGGAGAGTTGATCCATTGATGTAGAGGATTTATTACATTGGGAGAGTTGATCCCACTCCCAAGGGAATCAAGGGATCATGATAGCTATTAAGGGAACTAATCCACCCCTTAATTGATGTAGAGGATTTATTACATTGGGAGAGTTGATCCCACTCCCAAGGGAATCAAGGGATCATGATAGCTATTAAGGGAACTAATCCGCCCCTTAATTGATGTAGAGGATTTATTACATTGGGAGAGTTGATCCCACTCCCAAGGGAATCAAGGGATCATGATAGCTATTAAGGGAACTAATCCGCCCCTTAATTGATGTAGAGGATTTATTACATTGGGAGAGTTGATCCCACTCCCAAGGGAATCAAGGGATCATGATAGCTATTAAGGGAACTAATCCGCCCCTTAATTGATGTAGAGGATTTATTACATTGGGAGAGTTGATCCCACTCCCAAGGGAATCAAGGGATCATGATAGCTATTAAGGGAACTAATCCGCCCCTTAATTGATGTAGAGGATTTATTACATTGGGAGAGTTGATCCCACTCCCAAGGGAATCAAGGGATCATGATAGCTATTAAGGGAACTAATCCGCCCCTTAATTGATGTAGAGGATTTATTACATTGGGAGAGTTGATCCCACTCCCAAGGGAATCAAGGGATCATGATAGCTATTAAGGGAACTAATCCGCCCCTTAATTGATGTAGAGGATTTATTACATTGGGAGAGTTGATCCCACTCCCAAGGGAATCAAGGGATCATGATAGCTATTAAGGGAACTAATCCGCCCCTTAATTGATGTAGAGGATTTATTACATTGGGAGAGTTGATCCCACTCCCAAGGGAATCAAGGGATCATGATAGCTATTAAGGGAACTAATCCGCCCCTTAATTGATGTAGAGGATTTATTACATTGGGAGAGTTGATCCCACTCCCAAGGGAATCAAGGGATCATGATAGCTATTAAGGGAACTAATCCGCCCCTTAATTGATGTAGAGGATTTATTACATTGGGAGACTGAGGATCAGATCAGTTTATGAACGAATGTGAATGCAACTGAGATGAGAAAGTAGAAATGCATGTTTAGGAATTTATGATTCAGCATTCATTTCATTACTGCTTTACTTACTTAGCATTAGGCTAATAGATGAGTTTTGTGATGTAGGTGTTGAAGTTAGCAGGTGATTTCCCTGAGCTCACAAATGCATAGATGATGTTGGAGGAAGCATATTCAGGGCCACGACTTGGTAAACTGATGAGGCGGTTAACTCAAGGGAATCAAGGGATCATGATAGCTATTAAGGGAACTAATCCGCCCCTTAATTGATGTAGAGGATTTATTACATTGGGAGAGTTGATCCCACTCCCAAGGGAATCAAGGGATCATGATAGCTATTAAGGGAACTAATCCGCCCCTTAATTGATGTAGAGGATTTATTACATTGGGAGAGTTGATCCCACTCCCAAGGGAATCAAGGGATCATGATAGCTATTAAGGGAACTAATCCGCCCCTTAATTGATGTAGAGGATTTATTACATTGGGAGAGTTGATCCCACTCCCAAGGGAATCAAGGGATCATGATAGCTATTAAGGGAACTAATCCGCCCCTTAATTGATGTAGAGGATTTATTACATTGGGAGAGTTGATCCCACTCCCAAGGGAATCAAGGGATCATGATAGCTATTAAGGGAACTAATCCGCCCCTTAATTGATGTAGAGGATTTATTACATTGGGAGAGTTGATCCCACTCCCAAGGGAATCAAGGGTTTTGTCGTTTTGTGAATCGGTATGTGTAGTTGTTCTATCGGTAGATGTGAGTAAAAGTCTTTTGTCGTTTTGTGATCGGTATGTGCAGTTGTCCTATCGGTAGATGTGAGTAAAAGTCTTTTGTTGTTTTGTGATCGGTATGTGTAGTTGTTCTATCGGTAGATGTGAGTAAAAATCTTTTGTCGTTTTGTGATCGGTATAAGTAGTCTATTTTACCGGCAGAGGCTGGATGGATGATTCATCCGGCTGACGTCATCGGTAGACGCAGGTACCAAAACTTGTTGTTTTGCGATCGGTTGGAGCAGGAAGAATGATTCTTCCGGCAGACGTCATCGGTGGAAACCTTCAATTTTATTTCCGCCCTGTTCTATTGACTTTATTCATCGGCAGATGCGTTTGACTTCTGCGACTCCTCAAGTATTCCATGGCTTAAACTTTATTTCCTATTTGCCGATTATTTCTTAACATTTCAAACAATGTTTTCATAATTTTGTTTAACTCTATTGTTGTTCAAATGATTTCCGCTGCAAGTTTTTAACGTTTCGAAGTTTTAGAAAAATGTCAAATTCAGACTTTCGAGTGAAATTTTAAATTTAGTCCAGAGTTTCCTAGTTATGTTCGGGCTTATGAGTAACAAACCAGGTTCAGAAAACTCGGGGCGTTACAGGCTGCTCCATGTAGATAGTCTCCTCAAGATAGTCATTCAAAAAAGCTGTCTTGACGTCCATCCTCCAAATCTCATAATCATAATGAGCAGCTATGGAAAACAGAATACGAATAGGCTTAAGCATTGCCACTGGTGAGAAGGTTTCTTCATAGTCAATTCCTTCTTTTTGGGTATAACCCTTAGCCACCAGTCTAGCTTTGAATGTCTCTACATTCCCGTCTATTCCAAGTTTCCTCCTGTAGATCCATTTACACCCAATGGGTTTTACCCCTTCAGGTAAATCTACAAGATCCCAGACTGAGTTGGAATACATAGATTCCATTTCAAGTTTCATAGCTTCAAGCCATGCATCTTTGTTAGAGTCTTCCATTGCACATCTATATGTCAATGGATCATCCTTCCCATCATCGGTGATAGCAACTTGTGCTTCACTATCGTGTCGATATCGAGATGGTAGTCGTACTACTCTATCGCTACGACGAAGTGTTGTAATATCCGGCTTGTACGGATTTTTTGAATATATTATTATTATATTATTGGATGGTATTTTTGAAAATACGTCAAATCAGGTCCGTTTTACAAAAAAGGAAGCGTCATTACGATCCTAACGACTAATTGGAATTTTAAGAAATTTATGGGAATTTTCGGAGATTAAACGCTATATTCCGAGTAATTACCACTATCGTAAAGTAATTTACGTTTTACTAAAAATAGCAAATGAAGTCCGAATTGCGAACGGACAGTTTTAATAAAGCCCTGGCAATAAATAGGAGTTATTGGCAAAATATGGAGTTTTCGAGAATCCGAATCGTTAGCCGATTAACGAAACGAAGGACGAAACAAGAGCTAAGGGCGAAATGGTAATTTGCAAAGTCAATTTTTATAAAATATCACAAACCTTCTTCTCTCCCTCACTTTCTTTCTTCTTCTCTGGATCGCACGAACAGAGGCGATTTTTCCTCCTCTGGCCGCCGGCGATTTCATCATTTCCGACCTCCGTCCGACCTCCGATCAACCCGATTTCTTCACGTTTTCTTCCTCTCTCGCTACCCTCGGTATGTAGCTTTAGTCTTGGGTCGTTTATTTCGAGTTTTGGTTTGATTTAGGGTTAGGGTTTAAATTAGGTTTTCCGTTAAAAACGTGATTTAGGCTTCGTAATTAATCGGTTAGCTATAATTACCTATATATTGAACGTATTGAACGTTATTGGACGAAGAAAAGTCGAATTGCGAAAAAGTTATAAATTGGTAAAATTTCGGGTTTTAGGGAAAAACTCGTTATTTGAGAATTTGGATAATCGAGCTTTAATTAACGTTCGAAATGCTCTAATTAGCTAAGTGGAGAATTTAGGAGAATTCGCTAGTTAAGGATTTTGTAATTTGGACGTTTATAGTTTAAATCGGTTCTAACTATGAATATCGTGTTTTCTCACAGACACACGACTCCCGTGGACGAAGCTAGTGATTCAGTGCGCTCCAGGTAAGTTTTCGTGACTTACTTTGACCCAATGGTCTGCACCATACTCCGTCGTCGTCTCGAGAATACTCGAGGAACTGTTTGTTTTATGTTATTCTGGTTGGGTAGTTAGGTTAGTTGTTTATAGGTTCTGCTTTACTGCCATGAATGTATGCACGTTGGTTGTTTACTTTCTGCTTATATGAACTGTTCATGCATCACGGATTTCAAATGTCATGAAAATGGATTTCCGCACGTGTTTTAAGAAAAGAAAGGTAATCTGTAATTAATGAATGTAATCTGTTTCTGGTTACGCGAGGTGGGGCTCAGGCATGGCTGTAGGTTTTTTTGAGCATGTACCCCCCCCCATCTAAGTGGAAAGTGGTAGTTCGACCGCGGAATGTATCCTTTCCATTTAGTGGGCTGAGATCTCGGTGACGATTCTGTCTGTGACGTAATGTATATGAAATGTATCTGTAAATGAATCTGTAAAAGCATCTGTAAATGAAACGTTTTCTGAATGGCATACGCACGCATGCATGCATCTGCATTTACTTAGCTTACTGAGATTTCAATATCTCATATGTGTCTGTATGGTGTAGGTAATCTCTTAGGCGATATTGAGCCAGGTGAGGACGACGTTCCTCCTCCTGACGAGGGATGCAGTTGATGGATGATTGCTGTGGGAGTGCGCTGGGGCAGTCGAGGCGCGATACGACCCGTGGGGATGTATGTCTGGACTCTGGGTTTATTTTGGGATGTTTTGAGTTGACAATTGTATAGTATATTTAGGTTGTTTGGATCCGGATAGGATTAGATAACGTTTTTATAATTGTATGTAAAACGTTTTGGTTTAAACTGTTTAATGAATGTTTTGTAATCGTTTTGATTGGTTTAGGTTGATACGGTTAAGCTCGATGTTTAGGTACATCCACGCAGTTGGACTCCGCAAAGTCCGACTCGAGTCGATTGAGTTTAGAATACGTTTAAATTGGATTTAAGTAGATTTAAGTTGTGAGTTATATGAAATTTTGTGTAAAGAAATGGAGGTTTGCCCTCTGGAAATCGGATTCCAGAGAGCAACCAGTTATGTGATATGTTAAATGCTGTAAAATGACAAGTGTTTGAAGTAAGAAGGATTGAAGCATTGGGGATCGCTGCTTAAGCGATCGATCTCTGCAAACTGCAGAGATCGATCGCCGCCCTTATGTAGGTAAGCAGCGATTGATCTCTGCAGTTGGCAGAGATCAATCGCCCCTGGTTGGTTGCTGCATGCATTACAGCATGCAGCGATCGATCTCTGCAAGTTGCAGAGATCGATCGCTGCAACACATTTTGCATGCAGCGATTGATCTCTGCAGCTGGCAGAGATCGATCGCTGCCTCTATTTTCAGGGGCTTAATCCCGATTTTGCCCTCCCGTTTTCTGAATTGTTTAAATGAATTTTATTAAATGTTTTAAGTATTTATATATTAAAGGTTTTGTTTTAAGAAATTTCAAAGTTTGATTTCAATTCCGTTTTCAGTTCTGTTTTCAATTTCAGTTTAGATTCCGCGTAAGGTTTTATTAAAGTAATATGTATATAAAAAAAAAATAAATAATAATAATACGGGAAATACGGGTACAGTTTTAGGGGTGTTACAGTTATGGTATCAGAGCCCCCGGGTTTTAAAACCGATTCTGTAGACTGCTCGACTGCACAGCCACTACGCGGACATCCTTCATCAACTGTAAGTCTGTTTATAGCTTTGTTTGATTTTATTCCTTAGAGACTATTTGTTTTAAATTTTATAGGAGTTTTATACACTATGACTCGAGGAAGGGATCCTAGAGAAGACGCGATGGATCGTCTTACAGACTTGATAGACCGCCAGTCCCAGCATATGGACCGGCAAGCGCAGCAAATTACAGATTTAGTAAATCGGGAGACCCAGCGAGAGACCCAGAGAGCCCAGGATTTAGTGGTTCCTAGCAATCAGGGCATGCAGAAGTTCCAGAGTCTACGACCTCCTGTATTCGAGGGCCAGTCATCGGATCCGACACGTGCCGAGGAATGGATCCGAGTTATGGAGGATATGTTGACTTATGCCGAGGTAGGGAACGGGAACAAGGTGGCTTATGCTACCTTTCACTTGGCTATGGATGCCCGTTTCTGGTGGGATTCGATCAAGGTGACGACAGACGTATCAGTTATGACTTGGGAGCGGTTCAAGTTTTTATTCTTCGACAAGTATTTCAGCCGTACTGCGAGAGTGGCCAAGAGGAACGAGTTTATGCAGCTGAGACAGACGGGTTCAGTTGCTGACTATATTCGGAGGTTTGAGGCTTTATCGCGATTTGCACCGCGCCTTGTCAGCGATAACGATGAGAAGGTGCACCAGTTTATGGAGGGACTTAATCCGGAGTTACGGATGCACGTTGTGGTCTCAGGTATTATCGACGTACCCTTTTCTGACATCACAGCTAGGGCTCTGGATATCGAGGCTGCCAGGGCCACTTGTATTAGACCGAGGGAGCCAGCGAAGGGCTTCTTTCGGGAGATTCGTCCTCAGTCGCAGAACCGAGGATTTCAGCCTAGAGCACAGCCGCCCCAGCCACAGCCGAGGGGTGTGAAGAGACCTCTAGAGGGAGGTAACGATCGGGGCAAGGGGAAACAAATTCAGGGAGCTTCTCAGATGCCATGGTGCCCCTTTTGTCAGAAGGAGCACAGTGGAGAGTGTCGAGTTGGCTCTAATAAGTGCTACAGATGTGGTGGAGTCGGCCATTTTGTTAGAGATTGTCCACACCCGGGCCGAGATCAGCTAGGTGGAGATCAGCGGAGAGTTACGCCGAGGGTCTTCGCACTTATTGAGCCGGGCAGTGTTGATGACGAGGATCAGCCTGCCGTGATTGCAGGTACTATTTTGCTTATGGGCGCTACTGTTTTTACTTTGATGGATACCGGAGCTACGCACTCCTTCGTATCGACAGCATGCATGACTAGATTGGGGCTAAAGTCTGAGTTAGCTGGGGTTGAGTATAGTGTGATGCTGCCTTCGGGAGAGCATATGCGTTCAGATCGTATTCTCCAGGGCAATATCGTCTCGGTGGGGAGTATTACCCTTTATGCTCGGTTGATAGTTATGAGCATAGAGCGGTATGATCTTATTTTGGGGATGGACTGGCTGGCACAGCACTTCGCCACCATCGATTGTCGCTCCGGGATTGTGACCTTCCGACCCCCGGACAGAGCCCAGTTTTCTTATCAGGCGATGAACCGATCTAGCGGATCGCCTATCTCTTATTCTATGGAGGTCAGAGAGCAGTTCAAAGGTGCGTGCTCTATTTATTTGGCCTCAGTTTTCGATATTCAGTTGCTCAGCGGATTACAGCCGAGCGACATTCCTATTGTCAGAGAGTTCTCTGGTATATTTCTTGACGATCTTCCCGGATTACCGCCTGACCGGGAGATTGAGTTCACTATAGATGTCTATCCGAACGCCGCGCCAACGTTTAAAAACCCGTATCGGTTGGCACCAGCTGAGTTGAGAGAGTTAGGACTCAGCTTGATGAGCTATTAGAGAAGGGTTTCATTCGACCCAGCGTTTCATCCTGGGGTGCGCCCGTTCTGTTTGTCAAAAAGAAGGACGGGACCCTCAGGATGTGTATTGACTATAGGGAGCTGAACAAGTTGACAGTGAAAAAAAGATATCCACTGCCCAGGATCGACGACTTGTTTGATCAGCTACAGGGTGCCCGAGTATTTTCCAGGATTGACCTGCGCTCGGGTTACTATCAGTTGAAGGTCCGGAGGGATGACGTGCCAAAGATAGCGTTCCGGACGAGGTATGGGCATTATGAGTTCCTCGTTATGTCTTTTGGGCTCACTAATACTCCTGCAGCATTCATGGATCTGATGAACCGGGTCTTTAAGGAGTACTTGGACAAGTTTGTTGTGGTGTTTATTGACGACATCCTCATCTACTCCAAGACGAGAGAAGAGCATGTGGAGCATCTACGGATTGTACTACAGATATTGAGACAGCGCCAGCTCTATCCGAAGTTTTCGAAGTGCGAGTTCTTGCTTGACAGTGTGAGTTTCCTTGGCCATATCATATCACAGGACGGAGTTTCTGTGGATCCGAGCAAAGTCCAGGCGGTCAGAGATTGGCCACAGCCGAAGAACGTACGTGAGGTGCGTGGATTTCTCGGATTGGCCGGTTATTACCGGAAGTTTATTCAGGGATTCTCGAAGATCGCACTTCCCTTATCACGCTTGACTCGGAAGAGTGAGAGATTTATATGGTCGTCTGCTTGCGATGACAGTTTTGCAGAGTTAAAGCAGAGATTGACCACCGCTCCAGTTCTGGCGCTGCCTGTTGAGGGTGTCAGGTTCAGTATTTACTGCGATGCGTCTGGAGTCGGGCTCGGTTGTGTGTTGATGCAAGAGGGGAAAGTCATTTCTTATGCTTCTCGGCAGCTGAAGCCGTATGAGCAGAACTACCCTACGCATGACCTCGAGTTAGCAGCTGTGGTCTTCGCACTGAAGATATGGAGACATTATTTATATGGGCAGCAGTGCGAGGTATTTTCTGACCACAAGAGCTTGAAATACTTATTTACGCAGAAGGAGCTGAACATGAGACAGAGACGATGGCTTGAGTTTGTCAAAGATTACGATTTTGATATCAAGTACCATCCAGGAAAGGCGAACAAGGTTGCTGATGCCTTGAGTAGAGTGCCTTCTGCGATACAGCCTTCATTAGCAGCGATGACAGTTACTCTGCGGTCTGAGATTGAGAGATTTGACGTGGAGATTGTGGCGGAGTTGTCTAGTATGTTCTCTAATGTTTCTCTCAGGCCGACTATTCTGGATTGTATACGAGAGGCTCAGCAGAATGATTCAGAGTGTACGGAGCTTCGATCCAGCATGATATTGGGAGACTCGTCGGATTTTCATCTATCGGAGGATGGTATTCTGAAGTTCAGGCATAGGTGGTACGTGCCTAGCGACGAGAATCTGAAGAAGGACATATTGGCTGAGGCACATTCTTCAGCTTATTCAGTGCACCTGGGAAGTACCAAGATGTACCGGGACTTAAAGCAGCACTTCTGGTGGCCAGGTATGAAGAGAGAGGTTGCCCAGTACGTTGAGACCTGCTTAGTCTGTCAGCAGGTAAAGGCCGAGCACCAGAGACCGGCTGGAACGTTATTGCCACTGCCGATTCCGGAGTGGAAGTGGGAGCAGATCTCTATGGATTTCATCGTGGGGCTCCCGAGGACTACGAGAGGCCATGATGGTATATGGGTTATCGTGGACCGATTGACAAAGTCGGCCCACTTCTTATCTGTGAAGATGACGTCCTCTATGGATCAGCTCGCAGAGCTATATGTGCAGGAGATTGTCAGACTGCACGGTGTGCCAGTTTCCATAGTCTCAGATCGTGATCCGAGATTTACCTCAAATTTCTGGAAGAGCCTGCATAAAGCTATGGGGACTCAGCTCAGTTTCAGCACAGCCTTTCATCCTCAGACTGATGGTCAGACAGAGAGGACGAATCAGATTCTGGAGGACATGCTCAGAGCTTGTGTGCTGGAGTTTCAGGGCTCGTGGAGCCGATATTTGCCTCTTATTGAGTTCTCGTACAACAACAGCTTTCAGGCTACTATCGGCATGGCACCTTATGAGGCTTTGTATGGTCGGAAGTGTAGGTCTCCGTTACATTGGGACGAGGTTGGCGAGGCTAGCATCGTTGGTCCTGAGATCTTACAGCAAACGGCAGATAAGATTGCCGTTATCCGACAGCGTATTCAGGTAGCTCAGAGCCGGCAGAAGAGTTATGCTGACACGAGACGGCGAGAGCTAGAGTTTGAGGAGGGCGACGAGGTTTATTTGAAGGTTTCTCCATTCAAAGGCGTCGCGAGATTTGGAAGGAGGGGTAAGCTGAACCCTCGGTACGTGGGGCCCTTTCCTATTCTGAAGAGGATCGGGAAGTTGGCGTATAGGCTGCAACTTCCGGCTTCTATGGAGGGTATCCACGATGTATTCCACGTATCTATGCTTCGGAGATGTTTACGTGATCCATCTCATGCCGTGGAGACTACAGAGATCGAGGTACAGCCTACCTTGACTTACGAGGTAAAGCCAGTACGTATTTTGGAGTATTCTACCAAAGTCTTGCGCAACAAAGAGATCCCACTAGTTAAAGTCCTATGGCGGAACCACGAGGTGGAAGAAGCTACGTGGGAACGACAGCAGGAGATGATGACTAGATATCCTGATCTATTTGCATGATTTAATTTTGTGGACAAAATTCTGAATAAGGAGGGTGGAATGTAATATCCGGCTTGTACGGATTTTTTGAATATATTATTATTATATTATTGGATGGTATTTTTGGAAATACGTCAAATCAGGTCCGTTTTACAAAAAGGAAGCGTCATTACGATCCTAACGACTAATTGGAATTTTAAGGAATTTATGGGAATTTTCGGAGATTAAACGCTATATTCCGAGTAATTACCACTATCGTAAAGTAATTTACGTTTTACTAAAAATAGCAAATGAAGTCCGAATTGCGAACGGACAGTTTTAATAAAGCCCTGGCAATAAATAGGAGTTATTGGCAAAATATGGAGTTTTCGAGAATCCGAATCGTTAGCCGATTAACGAAACGAAGGACGAAACAAGAGCTAAGGGCGAAATGGTAATTTGCAAAGTCAATTTTTATAAAATATCACAAACCTTCTTCTCTCCCTCACTTTCTTCTTCTTCTCTGGATCGCACGAACAGAGGCGATTTTTCCTCCTCTGGCCGCCGGCGATTTCATCATTTCCGACCTCCGTCCGACCTCCGATCAACCCGATTTCTTCACGTTTTCTTCCTCTCTCGCTACCCTCGGTATGTAGCTTTAGTCTTGGGTCGTTTATTTCGAGTTTTGGTTTGATTTAGGGTTAGGGTTTAAATTAGGTTTTCCGTTAAAAACGTGATTTAGGCTTCGTAATTAATCGGTTAGCTATAATTACCTATATATTGAACGTATTGAACGTTATTGGACGAAGAAAAGTCGAATTGCGAAAAAGTTATAAATTGGTAAAATTTCGGGTTTTAGGGAAAAACTCGTTATTTGAGAATTTGGATAATCGAGCTTTAATTAACGTTCGAAATGCTCTAATTAGCTAAGTGGAGAATTTAGGAGAATTCGCTAGTTAAGGATTTTGTAATTTGGACGTTTATAGTTTAAATCGGTTCTAACTATGAATATCGTGTTTTCTCACAGACACACGACTCCCGTGGACGAAGCTAGTGATTCAGTGCGCTCCAGGTAAGTTTTCGTGACTTACTTTGACCCAAAGGTCTGCACCATACTCCGTCGTCGTCTCGAGAATACTCGAGGAACTGTTTGTTTTATGTTATTCTGGTTGGGTAGTTAGGTTAGTTGTTTATAGGTTCTGCTTTACTGCCATGAATGTATGCACGTTGGTTGTTTACTTTCTGCTTATATGAACTGTTCATGCATCACGGATTTCAAATGTCATGAAAATGGATTTCCGCACGTGTTTTAAGAAAAGAAAGGTAATCTGTAATTAATGAATGTAATCTGTTTCTGGTTACGCGAGGTGGGGCTCAGGCATGGCTGTAGGTTTTTTTTGAGCATGTACCCCCCCCCCCCCCATCTAAGTGGAAAGTGGTAGTTCGACCGCGGAATGTATCCTTTCCATTTAGTGGGCTGAGATCTCGGTGACGATTCTGTCTGTGACGTAATGTATATGAAATGTATCTGTAAATGAATCTGTAAAAGCATCTGTAAATGAAACGTTTTCTGAATGGCATACGCACGCATGCATGCATCTGCATTTACTTAGCTTACTGAGATTTCAATATCTCATATGTGTCTGTATGGTGTAGGTAATCTCTTAGGCGATATTGAGCCAGGTGAGGACGACGTTCCTCCTCCTGACGAGGGATGCAGTTGATGGATGATTGCTGTGGGAGTGCGCTGGGGCAGTCGAGGCGCGATACGACCCGTGGGGATGTATGTCTGGACTCTGGGTTTATTTTGGGATGTTTTGAGTTGATAATTGTATAGTATATTTAGGTTGTTTGGATCTGGATAGGATTAGATAACGTTTTTATAATTGTATGTAAAACGTTTTGGTTTAAACTGTTTAATGAATGTTTTGTAATCGTTTTGATTGGTTTAGGTTGATACGGTTAAGCTCGATGTTTAGGTACATCCACGCAGTTGGACTCCGCAAACTCCGACTCGAGTCGATTGAGTTTAGAATACGTTTAAATTGGATTTAAGTAGATTTAAGTTGTGAGTTATATGAAATTTTGTGTAAAGAAATGGAGGTTTGCCCTCTGGAAATCGGATTCCAGAGAGCAACCAGTCATGTGATATGTTAAATGCTGTAAAATGACAAGTGTTTGAAGTAAGAAGGATTGAAGCATTGGGGATCGCTGCTTAAGCGATCGATCTCTGCAAACTGCAGAGATCGATCGCCGCCCTTATGTAGGTAAGCAGCGATTGATCTCTGCAGTTGGCAGAGATCAATCGCCCCTGGTTGGTTGCTGCATGCATTACAGCATGCAGCGATCGATCTCTGCAAGTTGCAGAGATCGATCGCTGCAACACATTTTGCATGCAGCGATTGATCTCTGTAGCTGGCAGAGATCGATCGCTGCCTCTATTTTCAGGGGCTTAATCCCGATTTTGCCCTCCCGTTTTCTGAATTGTTTAAATGAATTTTATTAAATGTTTTAAGTATTTATATATTAAAGGTTTTGTTTTAAGAAATTTCAAAGTTTGATTTCAATTCCGTTTTCAGTTCTGTTTTCAATTTCAGTTTAGATTCCGCGTAAGGTTTTATTAAAGTAATATGTATATAAAAAAAAAATAATAATAATAATACGGGAAATACGGGTACAGTTTTAGGGGTGTTACAAGTGTAATGATAGATTGACTAGAAATAGTGGTGTTTCTTGTAACTTGTGGATCAACAACTGTTGTTGTAACTGGTCTAACCTGGTCAGATTGAATCTCTTCTAAGACAATCTTACTATGAGGTTTGTAATTTGTTATATAGTCATGTTCAAGAAATGTGGCATTTGTCGATACAAATACCTTATTATTCTGAGGACTATAAAACAAACCTCCTCTCGTGCCTACCAGATATCCAACAAACATGCAAACCTCAGTTCTTGGTTCCAACTTCCCGGTCTTACCTACTAGCACATGTGCTGGACAACCTCATATGTGAAAGTGTCTCAAACTAGGTTTGTGACTACTCCACATCTTGTAGGTTGCTGTTTGTAAAGCATATCCCCAAAACGATTTTGGAAGAGAAGAATAGCTTATCATGGATCTTACCATATTAAGCAATGTTCGATTTCTTCTTTCAGCAACACCATTTTGCTGAGGCGTGCCTGGTGCTGTTAGTTGGGAAACTATCTCATTTTCCAACAGATAATCCTTGAATTCACTGTCAAGGTACTCACCACCGCGATCTGATCGAAGACACTTGATTGTCTTACCTATTTGTTCTCAACTTCAGCTTTAAAATCTTGAAACTTTCTAAAAGTTTCAGACTTAAGCTGAATCAGGTAAGTATATCCATATCTTGAGTAATTATCTATGAATGTCACAAAGTACTCATAGCCACCTCTAGCCCGTGTAGATATTGGGCCACATACATCTGAATGTATTAGCTCAAGTGTTTCTTGAGCCCTTTGGCCCTTTCCAATAAAGGACCTCTTGGTCTTTTACCTTCTAGACATGATTCACAAACAGGTAAAGATCCAACGATTAGATCTTTTAAAGGACCATCCTTAACAAGTCTGTTAATTCTATCAAGATTAATATGACCAAGTCGTAGGTGCCAAAGATATGTACCATCAGTATGAGAAATCTTTTGCTTCTTGGATTTAGGCAATTCAACTTTGAACATTTCAGTATTCAACAGTGATGAATTTATGATGGGCCTTATCATATAAAGTCCATTTTCCATTGAGCCTGAACAAATATTTAAACCATTTCGAGAAATAATAACTGAATTATTATTAAAAGAAATAGCATATAATTGTTCAATTATTCGAGAAACAGAAATGAGGTTTCTAGTAAACCCTGGAATAAAATAAATGTTTTCTAAAAATAAATATTTATTGTTCTCAAGCTTCTCCCACTGCTGAAGCTGAAACAACCACCCCGTTGCCAACTGTGAGGGTGAATTCTCCATCAGCTAGTCTCCTGTAGGAGTTTAGCATCTTTTTTCTTTTTCAGCTCCTCGAGATACTGCTTGCAATTTCTCTTCCAATGGCCATCTACCCCATAATGAAAACATTTTCCTTTGGGCTTTAGATGGTCTGAGTTTCTCTTGTTTGACTTGTTCTTTTTCTTGAGCTTCTGGGCTCCCTGTTGTTGGCCCTTTTGACCCTTGGCTTGTTTCTGGAATTTCTTTCTCTTCTTAAGAGAAGAATTAGATGAAGATGGTTCCACAACATTTGCTTCACTCTTCTTATGCACAGAAATAGACTAAAAAATGGTCAGCTCATTCAGCAACTGAGTCAAATCATAACTCAATTTATTCATGAAATAATTGCTTTTGAACTGGAGGAATTGTGGGCTTAGGCTTTCTAAAATCATGCCCACTTGTGTTGCCTCATCAATATGAGCTCCATTAATTTCAGCTTCATGAATAGTACTGATCATCATCAGAACATGTTGACGTACGGGGACTCCTGCTTTCATCTTAGAGTTCATAACTCTCTTTATTGCTTCATGTCGGGCTTGGTCAGACGGTCTGCCAAACATGCCTTGAAGAGACTCCATTATCTCATAAGCAGTCTCACAGTTCTCAAATTTTGCACTGAGAACATCAGACATGGTTGGAAGCAAATAACAACGGGCTTTGATATTTGCTTTGATCCATGTATCATAAGCATCTTTCTGAGCCCGTTGAGCATTAGTCGCAGGAGTAGGAGGACATTCCTCTATCAGCACGAATTTCAAGTTGTCATGCACGAGATGAGATTCAAATTCATTTTCCACTTAACAAAATTGTCGCCGTCTAACTTTTCAGTCGCAAGCAAATTTATCATTAATTGAGACATGATGCTGTAATAAATAAATAAAATTATAATCAATTTTATGCTATAAAATTCAAAATGTTATGGCATGCTAGTATGATGCATGAACATGCTAATCACAAAAATATGTAAATGCTACTATAGCCTCGATAACATAATAAATCACCTTAGGGTATAAATATTATCAATTAATAAATTTACTCAAAATATCTCATATTTTCGAAATTTATTAACTTACCGAAAATTTTGGTCAAAATATAACTAACACGTTTAGTTATATTTTCATGAGTGTGACCCACTGTTTTGGATTTATGAAACTTAACTTATAGTCGCCTCCGTAGAGTCGGACAACTATAAAATACATTTCATATATCCTATCTCTAGGAGACCAACCTTGGTATTGACCTAAGTGAATACTCTCCGTACGGAAGATGAAAATCAAAGTCATCTTGGAGCCCGACTTAGATCTCACAGTGTTGTGCCAACAGTGGAGACCATGGGATGTTACACCTAACTTCCCGCTCCCACTCATTATTTTGAATTAGTGATTATAAGAATATCAAATATTCCCTTATATCGATAAATTAATCATATTAATTTATCAATACTTAATTATTAATCTTATAATCATATTATAAAATTAATAATTTCAAATAATCAAATTATTTGAATTTTCAAAAATAAAATAAATTTTTAACAAATTAAAAATTATTTTATTTTTCATTCTCACATCATTCAACAAAATGAATTAATATTAGTTTTAATCAAATTAAAACTAATTTATTTAATAAACTCTTTATTAATATGCAATTTAAATAAAATAAAATTCATGACATGTGAGAAATTTAAAATAAACCTAAACATGTATAATCTATATGACATGTGAATGCATGACAATATAACAAATTATATCCACATAGAAAATAAATGAAATAGTGACCGGGTTGACCTTTGGGTATTTCTAAAATTACAAGCCCAAAATTAAAAAAAAATAAAACTAAGATTCCTAATCTTCGTCTTTTCGTAACCGCCTCATCCAAATGATCAGCTTCAAAAATTCACAAATCAAATTTGTGAATTCGTATCCGATTGGGCAACATCATCAGTTTTCGTCTATTGATCAAATCTTTGACGAAAACTCCATCCATGGCCTTGAAGTCTCAGATCTCCATTGCAAGATTATAAATATGATAAAAATGCATAATTTTAAAAAAAATCCTAACCCAAACAACCGACTTAATTTCGATCACTATTTCATGTCATGCAAATCATACATTCACAATATATATTCATAAATATATAATGCATAAAATCTAATTCTAACACATATCACAATTTACATTAAATTGTATCATCAAAAATATTTTTAGACTAATAAAACCTGTCTCTGATACCATTTGTTGGTTTTCTAGGTCCCTACGCATGGCGGAATTCACTATTATTCATAATAATAGTGACATGTGTTACCATGTGACTTTAAAACTATTTTAAAATCATCAAAAAACCATAAATTGGATCGTTAGTCTAAAAGAAATTATTTTTGAGAAATATGTAATTTTTCAAAATGTAAACAATTTATATTGAGAAAAAATATTAGAATTTAGATTGTGAAATAACAAAAGAAGATACCTGTTGGAGCAACGCTTTTACTCAGGTACTCCCGTCTGATCTTAACAGCTTTAACTCAGGATCAAGTGTTATTCCCGAAGACCTTGAAACCGTCGAGTCTTCTATGAAGATCTTTACACTTAAATCTCCTGACGTGTGGGCGTCTCTCTTACAAGAACAATACACTCTTATATTTCTGGAAAGACGTGTTCTTAACACATGAGACGTCTTTCTTCGATCTTAGAAAACGTTTTTCTAAAATCGAATACGGAAAGGTCACACCTTTTTCTCTAAGGATTTGTATTTTAGTCGTTCTAAGTCGTTCTTTTTTTTCGTTATCCTGTCAAATCACATTTGACAATTTTTATAGATCTGTTTTAAAATTAATTTTTAGATTTATTTTAATAAAAACTAATTTTAAAAAAATAAATCTTATCTAATCAAATCTAATTTGATTAGAAGTTGATTTATTTAATAAATCAATTTATCAATTAATCATATAATCTAAAAACAGTTTTTAGAATATATTTATGAAAACTACTTTTCAAGATAATCTCATCTCATGAGATTCTTCAGATCTACTTTAAAATAGTAAACAAACTATAAGTCAACTGTAGATCTGTAATACCCGGCATTTTGGCCATGTAATAGTCTGTTGAATTATTGTATTGATTTAAATTGCCATAAATACGATAACAACTTTATTGTAAAATGTTGGAGCATTTAGTGAGGGGAGAACCAAACTATTGTGTAACTAAACTAAACACTAAGTTTAAAATGCATGGAAGGGTAAATTAAGGAGAAATTAAGGTTGGTGGGAGATAGCCAATGGTTGAGTGACATCTGGCGACTTGGTGAAGAAGCTAAGTTCTTACTCCTGCGTGAAACCCTCTTCACTTCTCCGCTCTGCTCTCTCTCCATTTCTCTTCTCGACATTCTCTCTTCCAGTCGACAAAACTACCGTCGAAGCTACTTCGATCTCCTCGGTTCCTTTCTGTTTCTCCGCTAAGGTTCGAGCATTTCTGAGACATCCAGGACTATCAACTCTACAGCAACAGGTAAGTTCATATCCGTAGGTTGGCCCTTAAGGCCCTACATCACGGAGGTACTAGGTTTCCTAATCTGTCGGGTTGTTTTGGGTAGAAATGTTAGAGTTACGTTCTGAAATGTCTGGTTTAGATTCATTTTCTGCTGTCTTATCTCTGCTATTTACCTGTTTAAGTTCAAGCACCGTTCATGTATACACGTTTTCTCTGAAAGACATGCAAATGTTTTCTGTACACTGTTTGAAACTAAATAAGATAAAATCTGACTGAAATGTACCGGTTAAGTGCGGGACGGGGACTGGCCTACTGAAATCTGTTCTGTAAATCTGTTGTGCCTGTCGTGTACTGCCTGTTCCCCTATAAGCCCCACTTATACCCCTCTGCCACTGAAGCGTAATGTTCTGTACTGTCACTGTATTTCTGAAAACCGCATACATAGCATTTTGCATCACTGCATATCTATTATGTTCTTACTGAGCTTTAGACTCATAGATGAACTCTCTGATGTAGGTACTGAACCCGTAGATGAGGACTTTGTGCCTCAGTCTGATGATTAGGTGGCTGGTGGCTCGAGGGTTACAAATTCTGTCACGAGGTTTAAGTTTTCTGTAATGTCTATATCTGTAAAGTTTTCTGGAAATTCTGGTTTTGTTGTAAAAACTCTATAAAAACTTCTGTTCTTGGGAAATTCTGAAATATATGTTAGGTTCTGTACTGATCCTCAGATTTTAAAATAATGTACAGGTTCTGACGTCTAAGTTTTAAAAACTGCTGTATTTGACAGTTGAATTCATGTTCTGAATATTCTGAGATTGTTTGGGGTATTATCTGTTAGTTTGTGCGTTGATGACTTCTGGTTTTGGAACTATCCATGCAATCTGTTTCCTTTGAATCTGTTAATTGTAAAGTGTGCTCTACATCTTTGTGTAGAATCGGGCATTGAAGGTTTACAACTTTCATGCTTTCTGTTTGTGCTGTATTTGACAGTTGAATGGTGTTTTGAATTGGGTTTTGAAGGTTTGAAACCCTTATACCTTCTGTTTTGATGCTCCCTGCCCGTATGTCTTTCTGTTAAAAGTTGTCAAACTCTGCCCCTTTTAGACTATATCATCCGACCACGTCCACTGCTGTTTAAGTGTATATCCACCGGTGACGTCATCCACATCCATCGACCAGTTCAATTATCTCATCCGATGACGTCTTCATCTCATCCGGTGTTGTCTGTTGTCTGTATCTTCCGGCTGACGTCATCCATCTTCTGGCTGACGTCATCACCTCATCCGATCTCATCTACTGTCTATATCTTCCGGTTGACGTCATCCATCTTCCGGCTGACGTCATCACATCATCCGATCTCATCTACTGTCTGTATCTTCCGGTTGACATCATCCATCTTCCGGCTGACGTCATCACCTCATCTGAATTTCGTCTGCTGTCTGTATCTTCCGCCTGACGTCACCCATTTTCCAGCTGACGTCACCACCTCTTCCGCCGAGTTTTACTCAGCCTCTTCCGCTGAATACTGTTCGTCTTTTGTCGTATCTGAATCCACCGATAGCTTTAATCTTCCGCCTGACGTCATCCTTACTTCTGTCTTTGTAAATGCATCTTCCGCCTGACGTCAGCTCACGTCTTCCGCCCAGTTTTAAACTTCTTCTGTTTGCCTCAGTTTATTTCTGTTCTTTCTGTTTTTCCTGCTTAATTCCGTTTCTCTTTCTCTGTGATTCTGAAATTTTGTTAATCACCGTAGTCCCTCCCTCTCTGTAAAATTTTATGTTTAGGGTTTTGCATTGATAGTACACGTCTTCTGTTATCCAGTATCTTCTGTTTTCTTCTGTCATTTTATTTCTGTTTTCTGTGAAGTTCTAAAAGTCCAGATGGTTTTCATAAGTTGTCCGGTGCATTTGGTAAACGTTTTCTGTTCTTTTGTTCCAATAACGCTGTCTGTTCTGTTACAAAAAAAAAATAGTCACCGTTTTTCGATAACTGTCCCGGAGTGACGGCTCTGATCCCGGACTCCGATCGGGACCCAGTTTCGGGCTGTCACAAGATCAAATCTAATTTGATCAGATTTTCCAGATCTACTTTTATTCAAATTTCAAAAAAAAAATCTGATTTTATAGTTTGTTACATAACCACTTTAAATTTGAAGATCAAATCTTATCTGATGAGATTCTTCAAATCTAATTCAAATCCCTTAAAAATATCTCATCTAACGAGATATTTTATTTTGAATTCAAAATATAAAAACTATTTATATATTTTGAATAACAATATATTCATTTGAGTGTTTATAAATGATTAATCATTTATATATTTATTCTTATAATATGGAAATTAAATAGTGATATAAGATAACAGAGGGACCAATGGACCTATAGTTCTAAGCTCCAATAATATTTGTTAATTAATATAAACTCTTTATATTAAATAACACAATTATTAACTCTAGAGTAATTCCACTAAATACCTAGAGTTGCACTCTTAGAACTATAAAATATATTTACTCAAAGTAATGTCCATTGATATAGTCATTACATATGTATTTGTAACGCCCCGAGTTTTCTGAACCCGGTTTGTTACTCATAAGCCGTACATAACTAAGAAACCTTGGACAAAATTTAAAATTCTCTCGAAAGTCTAAATTTAACATTTTTTTTTTGAAACTTCAAAGCATTTAAATGCTTGCAGCAGAAATCATTTGAACCACAATAAAGTTATTCAAAACTACGAGGTGCTGTTGAATTGTTAAGAAACAATCAGAAATTTAAAAATTCTAGTTTAAATAGCGAAATACTAGAGAAGTCGTAGAAGTCGAACATATCTGCCGATTGATTAAAGTCAACGGAAGAAGCAGAAAACAACCAAATAGAAGGCTCCTGCCGATGACGTCAGACGAATGAAAAACAAAGGACATCTCTCGGTAGACTGTATCTACCGGTGACTAAACGACAAAATGCATTCGACATCTTTCGATGACGTCAGCACGCATCTGCCGATAAGTTTACTGAGACATCATTCGATGGACTTAGACTTACATCTTCCGATGACGTTAGCTCGCATCTGCCGATCACTAAACGTCAAACGTAGTACCCACTCATACCGGTAGGGCAAATCCTACATCTTCCGATGGAACAAACCCCATGTCTCGGTGACTTTACTGAAACATCATCCGATGACTATTCTTAAGGCATCTTCCGATAAAATCAACCTACATCATCCGATGACTTTTCTTAAGGTATCTTCCGATAGAGTTAACCTACATCATCCGATGACTTTTCTTAAGGCATCTTCCGATAGACAAATTACTCGACTCCTACTGATGGACCAAACAACATGGCAGTAGACTTTACTATAAATTAAGAAAGTCCCGACTATCAGAAGGACTTAAACATTTTACCAAAAACCATTCAAAGGCAGTTTAAATCATAGTATTGCTAAAATTCAGTAAAAACAACATTTTAAAATCCAATGGAACACTAATGTCAGGAAATCTCCAAAACTAATTCAAAAGGTTGCTACCACCACTGTCATGAAAACTCACTGTACTCAGGTTGAATCATTATCAATTAGACCTTCACAAACGCTGACACCAGTTAACCCGCCTCATTAGTTACCAGACCGGAGTATGAATGTACCCCTCCAACCACATCTACTGATCTGTGCACACGGGAAATTCACCTGCAGTAATCTCTTCACCTACATCACAAAACTCATCTATTAGCCTAATGCTAAGCAAGTAAAGCAAGAAATGAAATGTGTATTGAAATGTAAATCCTAGATATGCAGTTTCTACTTTCATTCCTCAGTTATGTTGCATTCGTTCACTGGTCTGATGATCCCTGATACAATGGGAGGTGGATCAATTTTCCCAGGGTATGAATCCATATACTCAATTAAGGGGTGGATTAATTCCCTTAACAACTGATTTGATCCCTGATACAATGGGAGGTGGATCAATTTTCCCAGGGTATGAATCCATATACTCAATTAAGGGGTGGATTAATTCCCTTAACAACTGATTTGATCCCTAATACAATGGGAGGTGGATCAATTTTCCCAGGGTATGAATCCGTATGTTCGATTAAGGGGCGGATTAGTTCCTTTAAAAGTATACTGTCACAATCTGTTCACATCTCACCCTGCTACTTCATGTAAATTCATTTTCGTTTTCTTTCAAAATATGATGCATGGCAACTGAAAAGAAACATACATTCATGCACACACAAATCCTACTGTTTTGTGATGTAGGCCCGAAGGCACATACAAACTTTACTTACCTGGTCTCCTGGAAAAACTTGGTTGCAAGCTACTTCGGGTATTACTCAAACCTAAAACCATAGACAGAGCATACATTAAATTTCCTCTAATCTTCATTCTAAACCACTAGGAATCTAAGGGAAACTGTTTTGGGAATTCTAGTCATTGTGCATTCCCGATTTCAACTTCAACCTAAACCACCACTCGCTTACCGCCTTCTCAAAACCTCATGTATCATCCCTCCTATCAACGATAGATACAATGTAACAAGAAATAGAAGCAAAACTCACCGAGTTCGGAGGAAATTGCTGGAGGAAGTCGAAGGGGGGTCTCCTATCACGCTCTGCTAAGCTGAGGAGCTGAGAATGGAGGGGAAATGAAATAAACAGTGGCGGCTACTTCATTAATAGTTTCCTTAAATACGTTAACCTTTATTACTATCAGATTACCATACTGCCCTCCCTTAGTCGTACATTAACCTAGTCATTAATCCTCCATAACAATAATGTCTCACGATTTGATTAAATAATTAGATTGTGATTAAACCGGGTGCTACAGTATTAATCCTCCATTAAGATTCGTAATAGAGCTAGGTATAAAATCTGTTAACCTCTCATATTACATTTTTATCCTTGACTACCATTAGTTCTTGATTGAATAATTAATTCATAACATTTATGAATTTGCGCGCTAATTATTCAATTCCTGAACTAACAAACAAAGGAATCTTGTATTATGGATCTCATTGTATCAATGTTAGCATTCCCAGCTACTCATTTAATTTATTCCCAAAATACAAGTTATTATAATGCAACTCATACAAAACTGTACCGAGTAAATCAAAGAATAAATTATAATGAAATAGGAGTCTACTAAATACAATGAATTAAGATCATACATATATGACCATCATTATGATAAAATTAATTGTTCTTCATTCAACGGATATTATAAGAACAATATAATTTTATCTGGTCCAGTCCTATATAATCATATTATATAAAATACAATCACTTTATGTCACTACATATATAGTCGGGATATGACTACACGTTCTCAACGAAATGAACTGTATTTATGACTTTATTAATTTGAAGATCATTTACTTCAAATATAAGTCATGGACTATTGTGATTATTTCTTTTTAAATTTAATCCCACATATATCAGCATATATGTAAATTTAAAATTGCATAAATAATCAAGGATTTTTCTTTGAATTTATAAAGCATATCGAATAATGCAAACATAAAAATTAATCATAAAATTTATTTATTAATTACAGCAATAAAAATATTCATAACATTTGCTTGTTGGGCACATTATTCCCAACACGTCCATGACCAGAGCCACATCCAACTGATCTATCAGGATATCCAATAAGTTGGAAGCAGTTTTTAGCATCATGTCCACTACGATTACAGCAAGCACTATTGTGAAAAATAGTTTGCAAGATGATAACTCTTAAATTAGAGTTATTTTATACTATTTTTAATTAATAGAATTTATATGATTTGAGTGAATGTAGGAAGTGTGACAGCCCAAATCCGAACCCGATCGGGGTCCGGGATCGGAGCCATCACTCCGGGACAGTGGACGGAAAACGGTGACTAAATTTTTTTGAACGTATCGGTCAAAACAGTGGACATTATACTTTTAAAATATTTACAGAGAAACAGAATCGAATGACAGAAAACATGCACTGTCAATGCAAACCCTAAAAGAGCATAGCTTTACAGAGGGGAGAAACTACAGTGAGTAACAGAGTATAAATAACAGCAGAAAAACAGGGAATGAAGTCGAAAGGCATAGGCAGAAATCTGGCGGAAAAACTTAGTTTAAAACTGCGCGGAAGACTTTGAATGACGTCAGCCGGAAGATGTAAATGCAAAGACAGAAGCGGAGATGACGTCAGGCGGAAGATTAGAGCTATCGGTGGATTCAGATACGACAAAAGACGAACAGTATTCAGCGGAAGAGGCTAAGTAAAACTGGGCAGAAGAGGTGGTGACGTCAGCCGGAAGATGGGTGACGTCAGGCGGAAGACACAGACAGTAACTGAGATCGGATGAGGAGATGACGTCAGTCGGAAGATGGATGACGTCAACCGGAAGATATAAGCATTATACTGGTGGAAAAACTGGGATGACGTCAGCCGGAAGACATATTTACACTGAGCGGATGACTTGGGTGACGTCAGCTGGAAGACGGAGTTTTAAACTGGGCGGAAGACTTATGCTGACATCAGCCGGAAGACATAAATACACTGGGCGGATGACTTGGGTGACGTCAGCCGGAAGACGGAGTTTTAAACTTGGCGGAAGACTTATTGTAACACCCGGCATTTTTGCCTATGCAATTATTCCCCGAATATGTAAGCAGAATTTCTCCGATATGAATGCAATGATTGTTTTAATAAAATTGTCGATGTGTTTAATCGAGCGAGGGTGATTCGTGAGACCGTATCGATTAAACTAAATAATGTTTTAGTTAAAAACCAATGAAAGGGCAAATTAGGAAGAAATTAAGGTTGGTGGGAGAAAACAAATAGATGATTGACATGTGGCAGCTTGTTGAAGAAGTTAAGTTCTTTCTCCTACGTGAATGTTCATTCACTTCTCTGTTTCCCCTCATCTCTCTCGGCTTTCTCTCTTCCAAGCGATTGAAACAAAGCTTCCACACTTTGTTTCTCCAGCGTTTCTCCGTTTTCTTCAGCAAAGGTCCGAGCTTTCCAGAGACGTTCGAGCATACTACTTGGCTGCACACAGGTAAGTTCATGCATCTACGTTGGCCCTTAAGGCCCTACAACTCGGAGGTACTAGGTCTGGTTCGGGTAGATAGGTTTTAGGTTATGTTTTAAGTTAAACGTGTTTCCAGTTATATTCTGTTTCCTGTTGTATTCATTCTGTCATCTGTGAATGTTAAGTTTAAGCATTTCACTTATTCATGCATACACGTTTCCTGTAAAATCATGCAAATGTTTTCAGCACCGGTTTTGAAGTAAGTAAGATAAAATCCTGTAAAGAAAATGTATGGTTAAGTGTGGACGAGGACTGGCATCCTGTCAAGTACTCCTGTTATGTCCTGAAAGTGGCATGTACATCCTGTTGCGCCAGCTCCTCCTCCCACTTATACCTTCCTGTCCAGTGAAACGTAATGTAATGTAATGTTCATGTATTTGAAAATGTTCATGCATAGCATATGCACACTGCATTCTAGTATGTTCTTACTGAGCTCTAGCTCATAGATGAACTCCCTGTTGTAGGTACGGATCCCGTGGATGAGGACTTGGTGCCTCAGGCCGATGTGTAGGTTGCACTTGGCGGATCGAGCTCTCAGGGTTGGTTGCTGCAGCCAGACAAATCCTGTCCCGAGGTTTAAGTATTTAAAGTAAAGTCTATGTCTGTAAACCCTACTGGAATTCTGTGTTTGGTTTTTAAACTATGTTAGGATTCTGTATTTTTGGTTGTTGAAAACTCCGTAGGAAATTCTGTTGGATATAGATAATGTAAGGTATTCTGTTGGTTAAGCTTTCTCTTGTTAAAACCTCTGTATTCGACAGTTGAACTATGTTTTGAAGTATTCTGGAATTCGTTTGGAATATTTTCTGTTAGTCTGTGCATGGACAGCTTCTGGTTTTAGAGCTATCCATGTAGTGTGATTTTTCTTAAGTTTCTGTCATGTTAGAGCCATCTATGTAATTTGTTTTTCCTTAAAATTCCGTCGTGTTTTTCCCATATGTTCAAAAAATCATGTTTTGAATCGTTTTCTGAAGTTTGAAGTTTTCATACATTCTGTTTCCACAACTTTTGTTTTATGTAATCATGTTAAAAGTTGCCAGTTTGTCTTTTACATTTTTAGTCATCCGGTCACTGTCACATTTTTAACAAATCCGGTCACTGTTCACAATTTCATCTTCCGGTCACTGTTCACATTTTTCATCTTCCGGTTACTGTTCACAAATTTCATCTTCCGGTTACTGTTCACAAATTTCATCTTCCGGTCACTGTTCACAAATTTCATCTTCCGGTCACTGTTCACATTTTTCATCTTCCGGTCACTGTTCACATTTTTCATCTTCCGGTTACTGTTCACAAATTTCATCTTCCGGTTACTGTTCACAATTTCATCTTCCGGTTACTGTTCACAAATTCATCTTCCGGTCACTGTTCACAAATTTCATCTTCCGGTCACTGTTCACATTTTTCATCTTCCGGTCACTGTTCACATTTTTCATCTTCCGGTCACTGTTCACAAATTTCATCTTCCGGTCACTGTTCACAAATTTCATCTTCCGGTCACTGTTCACAAATTTCATCTTCCGGTCACTGTTCACAATTTCATCTTCCGGTTACTGTTCACAAATTTCATCTTCCGGTCACTGTTCACATTTTTCATCTTCCGTCACTGTTCACATTTTTCATCTTCCGGTTACTGTTCACAAATTTCATCTTCCGGTTACTGTTCACAAATTTCATCTTCCGTCACTGTTCACATTTTTCATCTTCCGGTTACTGTTCACAAATTTCATCTTCCGTCACTGTTCACAAATTTCATCTTCCGGTTACTGTTCACAAATTTCATCTTCCGGTCACTGTTCACAAATTTCATCTTCCGGTCACTGTTCACATTTTTCATCTTCCGTCACTGTTCACATTTTTCATCTTCCGGTCACTGTTCACAATTTCATCTTCCGTCACTGTTCACATTTTTCATCTTCCGGTTACTGTTCACAAATTTCATCTTCCGGTCACTGTTCACAATTTCATCTTCCGTCACTGTTCACATTTTTCATCTTCCGTCACTGTTCACATTTTTCATCTTCCGTCACTGTTCACAAATTTCATCTTCCGGTTACTGTTCACAAATTTCATCTTCCGGTCACTGTTCACATTTTTCATCTTCCGGTTACTGTTCACAAATTTCATCTTCCGGTCACTGTTCACATTTTTCATCTTCCGTCACTGTTCACATTTTTCATCTTCCGGTCACTGTTCACAATTTCATCTTCCGGTCACTGTTCACAATTTCATCTTCCGTCACTGTTCACAATTTCATCTTCCGTCACTGTTCACAAATTTCATCTTCCGTCACTGTTCACAATTTCATCTTCCGTCACTGTTCACAATTTCATCTTCCGTCACTGTTCACAATTTCATCTTCCGGTCACTGTTCACAATTTCATCTTCCGGTCACTGTTCACATTTTTCATCTTCCGTCACTGTTCACAATTTCATCTTCCGGTTACTGTTCACAAATTTCATCTTCCGTCACTGTTCACAATTTCATCTTCCGGTCACTGTTCACAAATTTCATCTTCCGGTTACTGTTCACAAATTTCATCTTCCGGTTACTGTTCACAAATTTCATCTTCCGGTCACTGTTCACATTTTTCATCTTCCGTCACTGTTCACAATTTCATCTTCCGGTTACTGTTCACAAATTTCATCTTCCGTCACTGTTCACAATTTCATCTTCCGGTCACTGTTCACAATTTCATCTTCCGGTTACTGTTCACAAATTTCATCTTCCGGTCACTGTTCACAATTTCATCTTCCGTCACTGTTCACATTTTTCATCTTCCGTCACTGTTCACAATTTCATCTTCCGGTTACTGTTCACAAATTTCATCTTCCGTCACTGTTCACAATTTCATCTTCCGGTCACTGTTCACAAATTTCATCTTCCGGTCACTGTTCACAATTTCATCTTCCGTCACTGTTCACAAATTTCATCTTCCGGTCACTGTTCACAATTTCATCTTCCGGTCACTGTTCACAATTTCATCTTCCGGTCACTGTTCACATTTTTCATCTTCCGTCACTGTTCACAAATTTCATCTTCCGGTCACTGTTCACAAATTTCATCTTCCGGTCACTGTTCACAAATTTCATCTTCCGTCACTGTTCACAAATTTCATCTTCCGTCACTGTTCACAATTTCATCTTCCGGTTACTGTTCACAAATTTCATCTTCCGTCACTGTTCACAAATTTCATCTTCCGTCACTGTTCACAATTTCATCTTCCGGTCACTGTTCACAAATTTCATCTTCCGGTCACTGTTCACAAATTTCATCTTCCGGTCACTGTTCACAATTTCATCTTCCGGTTACTGTTCACAAATTTCATCTTCCGGTCACTGTTCACAATTTCATCTTCCGGTTACTGTTCACAAATTTCATCTTCCGGTCACTGTTCACAATTTCATCTTCCGTCACTGTTCACAATTTCATCTTCCGTCACTGTTCACATTTTTCATCTTCCGGTTACTGTTCACAAATTTCATCTTCCGGTCACTGTTCACAATTTCATCTTCCGGTCACTGTTCACAATTTCATCTTCCGGTTACTGTTCACAAATTTCATCTTCCGGTTACTGTTCACAAATTTCATCTTCCGGTCACTGTTCACAATTTCATCTTCCGTCACTGTTCACAAATTTCATCTTCCGTCACTGTTCACAATTTCATCTTCCGGTTACTGTTCACAAATTTCATCTTCCGTCACTGTTCACATTTTTCATCTTCCGGTCACTGTTCACAATTTCATCTTCCGGTCACTGTTCACAATTTCATCTTCCGGTCACTGTTCACAATTTCATCTTCCGGTTACTGTTCACAAATTTCATCTTCCGGTTACTGTTCACAAATTTCATCTTCCGGTCACTGTTCAGACAGATTCTGGCGACTTCAGCCACCCTCATTTGATGGGTTGTCTACAGACCCGACCCGTGCTGAAACCTGGATTCGAACTATGGAGAAGATGTTCAGTTATGCAGAAGTAGAAGATAACAAGAAGGTTACTTGTGCCACGTTCCATCTCACTGAAAGTGCTGGGTTCTGGTGGGATGCAGTACAGTCGTCTACAGTGGCATTGAGCTGGGAAGGGTTCAAGGGGATTTTCTACGATAAGTACTTTGACCGAGGAGTGAGAAAGGAGAAGTTACTTGAGTTTTCTCGGCTGCGACAGTATGGATCTGTGGCCGAGTATGTTCAGAAATTTGAGTCGCTATCCTGATATGCAACACACATGGTGGCCACTGATGAGAACAAGGTGCACCAGTTTATTCAAGGTTTAAAGATGGACCTTCTGCGAGGAATCACGACTGGAGGTTTTGATGAGGCACCATATGTGAAAGTGGTGGCCAAGGCTTATCAACTGGAGGCCTTAGAAATAAAGTCCCAGAGACAGAGAGAACCACCGAGAGGAATTATAAGAAATACTCCTCAACAACAACAACAAAAGATTCAGAATGTACATCCTCAACAGCAACAGAACAGGGGCATTAAAAGGCCCAATGAGACCCTTACTTACCAGGACAAAGGGAAGAGACCTATGGGAGCTCCTCAGCCTCCTGTCTGCCCACGTTGCCAGAAGAATCATACAGGAGACTGCAGGCTCTTTACTGGTCAATGTTTCCGGTGTGGTAAAGAAGGCCATCAAGTCCGGAATTGTCCGGTGCCTGACACAAGGCCGGTTGGTGCTATGCCTAGAGTGTTTGCAATGATGGAGGACGTCGATAATGCTGATCAGCACACAGCAATTACAGGTACAATATTAGTATGTAATGTGCCTGCTTATACCTTGTGGGACACGGGGGCCACACATTCGTTTGTGGCCATGGACTTTGTAGTTAGACAAAAATTTTGTAGTACGTCCTCAGATCAGCCCTACAGCGTTATGCTACCGTCCGGAGAGTTTATGCACTCTGAGCAGGTTGTACGGGGTGATATAGTGTCAGTGGGAGACCAGAAATTTTATGCCGATCTTATCGTCATCGGTATGAAAGGGTACGATGTCATCCTGGGGATGGACTGGCTATTTAGACATTATGCCACCATCAACTGTAGGTCCGGGCTTGTGTCATTTAAGCGCCCAAATGAAGTAGAATTCTCTTATCAGGCAGTACCGAAGAAACACCGTATGCCTGTGATATCTTCCTTGAAAGCTCAACGACTGATGAAGTCAGGATGCATCGGATTTCTTGCCCACGTTGTGGATGTTCAAAGGCAAAATGAGGTGGAACTTCAAAACATTCCGGTAGTCCGGGACTTCTCAGAGGTTTTCTTAGATGACTTACCAGGATTGCCACCTGATCGTGACATCGAGTTTGAAATCGATGTGTATCCTGGTGCGGAACCAGTATCGAAGAATCCGTACCGTATGGCACCAATTGAACTGAAGGAGTTGAAGGCTCAGTTGAAAGAATTAATGGACAAGGGCTTTGTGCGCCCTAGTTTCTCTCCGTGGGGTGCTCCCGTCTTGTTTGTCAAGAAGAAGGATGGGTCCCTACGGATGTGTATTGACTACCGTGAGCTGAACAAGTTGACTATCAAGAATAAGTACCCGTTGCCAAGGATTGACGATTTGTTTGATCAGCTACAGGGGGCTCGGGTATTTTCTAAGATTGACTTACGCTCCGGCTATTACCAGTTGAAGGTCAGAGCTGAGGATATTCCAAAGACTGCCTTCAGAACCCGGTACGGACACTACGAGTTCTTGGTGATGTCGTTCGGGTTGACTAATGCTCCGGCAGCATTTATGGACCTAATGAACAGGATATTCCATGATGTCTTGGATAAATTTGTGATCGTTTTCATCGACGACATTCTGGTTTATTCCAGGAGTGTGGCTGAGCATGAGAAACACTTGGCTATGGTACTGTCAATCCTAAAGCAACATCAATTATATGCCAAGCTGTCAAAGTGTGAGTTCTGGTTAAACAAGATTAATTTCTTGGGCCACGTGGTGTCTGCTGAAGGAGTATCTGTGGACCCGGCCAAGATTCAGGCTGTGAGGGATTGGCCCAGGCCGAGAAATGCAAGTGAAGTACGAAGCTTTATCGGGCTAGCTGGTTATTACAGGAAATTCATCAAGGGGTTTTCTGTGATCGCGAAGCCTATGACCAGCTTAACAAGGAAGGAAATCAAGTTCAAGTGGTCTGAAGCATGTGAGGAGAGCTTTCAGACACTTAAGCAGAAATTAACCACTGCTCCTCTGTTAGTATTGCCAGTTGAAGATGGCAAATTCAGCGTATACTGTGATGCGTCAAAGATTGGCCTGGGATGCGTATTGATGCAAGAGGGTAAAGTGGTAGCATACGCATCAAGACAGTTGAAGAACCATGAACAAAACTACCCTACTCACGACCTTGAGTTAGCGGCAGTTGTATTTGCGCTGAAAGTATGGAGACACCACCTATATGGACGGTCATGTGAGGTGTTTTCTGACCACAAGAGTTTGAAGTACCTCTTTACTCAGAAAGAGTTGAATATGAGACAAAGGCGGTGGTTAGAATTTGTGAAAGATTACGATGTTGAGATCAAATACCATCCTGGTAAAGCTAATGTGGTAGCTGATGCACTGAGCAGGATGCCAACTACCATGCAACCAGTTATGTCGGCCGTATCAATGCCTTTGAGGACGGAGATACAGAAGTTCGATATGGAGATGGTTTCTGGGCTATCGGCCATACTAGCAGATTTGACGCTACGACCCACCGTCCTGGACCGAATTAAAGAAGCTCAGAAGACCAATTCAAAAGAGATGGCTGATATGGTGAGCAAAGTACCAATGGCTTCTTTCGATTTCAGTTATTCGGGAGATGAAGTTCTAAAGTTCAAAAACAGATGGTATGTTCCAAAAGACGAAGAGCTACGGAAGCACATCTTATCGGAAGCCCACTCATCTCCTTTCTCTGTGCATCCTAGAAGCACGAAGATGTACCAGGATTTGAAACTTCACTTCTGATGGCCGAATATGAAGAATGAAGTGGCAAAATATGTGGAGTCTTGTATGATATGCCAACAGGTCAAAGCTGAACATCAACGACCAAGTGGAACGCTTCAACCTCTTTCGATTCCCGAATGGAAATGGGAGAACGTTACAATGGACTTCGTTGTTGGTCTGCCAAGAACAGTTAAGGCCATAATAGCATTTGGGTCATAGTGGACAGATTAACGAAGTCGGCCCATTTTCTACCTGTGAAGACGACGTTCACCATGGATCAGTATGCCGAGCTGTATATTAGTGAGATTATTAAGCTGCATGGCATTCCTGTATCAATCGTCTCAGACCGTGATCCCAGATTCACTTCCAGATTTTGGAAAAGTTTGCAAAGCTCCTTGGGCACTAGATTGGACTTCAGCACGGCATTTCACCCACAGACGGATGGACAATCTGAGAGAACGATTCAGACATTGGAGGATATGCTAAGATCGTGCGTGCTGGAATTTCATGCTCCTTGGAGTAGATACCTGCCACTTGTGGAGTTTGCTTACAACAATAGCTACCAGGCTACGATCGGTATGGCTCCATATGAAGCACTTTATGGCAGGAAGTGTAGATCCCCATTATGTTGGGATGAAGTCGGAGAAACCAAGCTTATCGGCCCCGAAATACTGCAACAGATGTCTGGGGTAATAACGGCGATCAAGCAAAGAATCCAGGCTGCACAAAGTCGACAGAAGAGCTATGCAGACCATCGGAGAAGAGATTTAGAGTTTGCTGAAGGTGATGAAGTATTCTTAAAGGTGTCACCTTTCAAGGGCGTGATGAGGTTTGGAAAGAAAGGGAAGCTAAGCCCAAGGTTCATTGGCCCTTTTCCCATCTTGAAGCGTGTGGGAAGCGTGGCGTACAGACTACAGTTACCTGCGTCTATGGAAGGAGTACACAATGTTTTTCACGTGTCGATGCTGAGGAAATGTGTACGAGATCCAACTCAGATCGTGGAACACGTGGACTTCGATATCATGCCGACATTGACATATGAAGAGAGGCCCATACAGATTCTGGATACCTCAGTCAAGGTATTGCGCAACAAAGTGGTCCCATTGGTGAAAGTTTTATGGCGTAATCACAATGTGGAGGATGCCACATGGGAAAGAGAAGCGGATGTTAGGACTCAATATCCGGATCTCTTTGCTTAGGCAAATTTTGGGGACAAAATTTCTGTTAAGGTGGGTGGAATGTAACACCCGGCATTTTTGCCTATGTAATTATTCCCCGAATATGTAAGCAGAATTTCCTCCGATATGAATGCAATGATTGTTTTAATAAAATTGTCGATGTGTTTAATCGAGCGAGGGTGATTCGTGAGACCGTATCGATTAAACTAAATAATGTTTTAGTTAAAAACCAATGAAAGGGCAAATTAGGAAGAAATTAAGGTTGGTGGGAGAAAACAAGTAGATGATTGACATTGGGCAGCTTGTTGAAGAAGTTAAGTCTTTCTCCTACGTGAATGTTCATTCACTTCTCTGTTTCCCTCATCTCTCTCGGCTTTCTCTCTTCCAAGCGATTGAAACAAAGCTTCCACACTTTGTTTCTCCAGCGTTTCTCCGTTTTCCTTCAGCAAAGGTCCGAGCTTTCCAGAGACGTTCGAGCTACTACTTGGCTGCACACAGGTAAGTTCATGCATCTACGTTGGCCCTTAAGGCCCTACAACTCGGAGGTACTAGGTCTGGTTCGGGTAGATAGGTTTTAGGTTATGTTTTAAGTTAAACGTGTTTCCGTTATATTCTGTTTCCTGTTGTATTCATTCTGTCATCTGTGAATGTTAAGTTTAAGCATTTCACTTATTCATGGCATACACGTTCCTGTAAATCATGCAAATGTTTTCAGCCACCTGTTTTGAAGTAAGTAAGATAAAATCCTGTAAGAAAATGTATGGTTAAGTGTGGACGAGGACTGGCATCCTGTCAAGTACTCCTGTTATGTCCTGAAAGTGGCATGTACATCCTGTTGCGCCAGCTCCTCCTCCCACTTATACCTTCCTGTCCAGTGAAACGTAATGTAATGTATGTTCATGTATTTGAAAATGTTCATGCATAGCATATGCACACTGCATTCTAGTATGTTCTTACTGAGCTCTAGGCTCATAGATGAACTCCCTGTTGTAGGTACGGATCCCGTGGATGAGGACTTGGTGCCTCAGGCCGATGTGTAGGTTGCACTTGGCGGATCGAGCTCTCAGGGTTGGTTGCTGCAGCCAGACAAATCCTGTCCCGAGGTTAAGTATTTAAAGTAAAGTCTATGTCTGTAAACCCTACTGGAATTCTGTGTTTGGTTTTTAAACTATGTTAGGATTCTGTATTTTTGGTTGTTGAAAACTCCGTAGGAAATTCTGTTGGATATAGATAATGTAAGGTATTCTGTTGGTTAAGCTTTCTCTTGTTAAAACCTCTGTATTCGACAGTTGAACTATGTTTTGAAGTATTCTGGAATTCGTTTGGAATATTTTCTGTTAGTCTGTGCATGGACAGCTTCTGGTTTTAGAGCTATCCATGTAGTGTGATTTTTCTTAAGTTTCTGTCATGTTAGAGCCATCTATGTAATTTGTTTTTCCTTAAAATTCCGTCGTGTTTTTCCCGATATGTTCACAAATTTCATCTTCCGTCACTGTTCACATTTTTCATCTTCCGTCACTGTTCACATTTTTCATCTTCCGTCACTGTTCACATTTTTCATCTTCCGGTTACTGTTCACAAATTTCATCTTCCGTTACTGTTCACAATTTCATCTTCCGGTCACTGTTCACATTTTTCATCTTCCGTCACTGTTCACATTTTTCATCTTCCGGTCACTGTTCACATTTTTAACAAATCCGGTCACTGTTCACAAATTTCATCTTCCGGTCACTGTTCACATTTTTCATCTTCCGGTTACTGTTCACAAATTTCATCTTCCGGTCACTGTTCACAAATTTCATCTTCCGGTTACTGTTCACAATTTCATCTTCCGGTCACTGTTCACATTTTTCATCTTCCGTCACTGTTCACATTTTTCATCTTCCGTTACTGTTCACAAATTTCATCTTCCGTTACTGTTCACAAATTCATCTTCCGGTTACTGTTCACAAATTTCATCTTCCGTCACTGTTCACATTTTTCATCTTCCGGTCACTGTTCACATTTTTCATCTTCCGTCACTGTTCACAAATTCATCTTCCGGTTACTGTTCACAATTTCATCTTCCGGTCACTGTTCACAATTTCATCTTCCGTTACTGTTCACAATTTCATCTTCCGGTTACTGTTCACAATTTCATCTTCCGTCACTGTTCACATTTTTCATCTTCCGTCACTGTTCACATTTTTCATCTTCCGTCACTGTTCACAAATTTCATCTTCCGTCACTGTTCACAAATTCATCTTCCGGTCACTGTTCACATTTTTCATCTTCCGTTACTGTTCACAATTTCATCTTCCGGTCACTGTTCACATTTTTCATCTTCCGTTACTGTTCACAATTTCATCTTCCGGTCACTGTTCACAATTTCATCTTCCGTCACTGTTCACATTTTTCATCTTCCGGTCACTGTTCACAAATTTCATCTTCCGTCACTGTTCACAATTTCATCTTCCGGTCACTGTTCACATTTTTCATCTTCCGTCACTGTTCACATTTTTCATCTTCCGGTCACTGTTCACAAATTTCATCTTCCGTTACTGTTCACAATTTCATCTTCCGGTTACTGTTCACAATTTCATCTTCCGTCACTGTTCACAAATTTCATCTTCCGGTTACTGTTCACAAATTCATCTTCCGGTTACTGTTCACAATTTCATCTTCCGTTACTGTTCACAAATTCATCTTCCGGTCACTGTTCACAATTTCATCTTCCGTCACTGTTCACAAATTTCATCTTCCGTTACTGTTCACAAATTTCATCTTCCGTTACTGTTCACATTTTTCATCTTCCGTTACTGTTCACAATTTCATCTTCCGGTCACTGTTCACATTTTTCATCTTCCGTTACTGTTCACAATTTCATCTTCCGGTCACTGTTCACAATTTCATCTTCCGTCACTGTTCACATTTTTCATCTTCCGGTCACTGTTCACAAATTTCATCTTCCGTCACTGTTCACATTTTTCATCTTCCGGTTACTGTTCACAATTTCATCTTCCGTCACTGTTCACATTTTTCATCTTCCGGTCACTGTTCACAAATTTCATCTTCCGTTACTGTTCACAATTTCATCTTCCGGTCACTGTTCACATTTTTCATCTTCCGTCACTGTTCACAAATTTCATCTTCCGGTTACTGTTCACAAATTTCATCTTCCGGTTACTGTTCACAATTTCATCTTCCGTTACTGTTCACAAATTTCATCTTCCGGTTACTGTTCACAATTTCATCTTCCGTCACTGTTCACAAATTTCATCTTCCGTTACTGTTCACAAATTTCATCTTCCGTTACTGTTCACAATTTCATCTTCCGGTTACTGTTCACAAATTTCATCTTCCGTTACTGTTCACAAATTTCATCTTCCGTCACTGTTCACATTTTTCATCTTCCGTCACTGTTCACAAATTTCATCTTCCGGTTACTGTTCACAATTTCATCTTCCGTTACTGTTCACAATTTCATCTTCCGTTACTGTTCACAAATTTCATCTTCCGGTTACTGTTCACAAATTTCATCTTCCGTCACTGTTCACAAATTTCATCTTCCGTTACTGTTCACAAATTTCATCTTCCGTCACTGTTCACAAATTTCATCTTCCGTCACTGTTCACAAATTTCATCTTCCGTCACTGTTCACATTTTTCATCTTCCGTTACTGTTCACAATTTCATCTTCCGTTACTGTTCACAATTTCATCTTCCGTCACTGTTCACAAATTTCATCTTCCGTCACTGTTCACAATTTCATCTTCCGGTCACTGTTCACATTTTTCATCTTCCGTCACTGTTCACAATTTCATCTTCCGTCACTGTTCACAATTTCATCTTCCGTTACTGTTCACAATTTCATCTTCCGGTCACTGTTCACATTTTTCATCTTCCGGTCACTGTTCACATTTTTCATCTTCCGGTTACTGTTCACAATTTCATCTTCCGGTCACTGTTCACATTTTTCATCTTCCGTTACTGTTCACAAATTTCATCTTCCGTTACTGTTCACAATTTCATCTTCCGTCACTGTTCACATTTTTCATCTTCCGGTCACTGTTCACATTTTTCATCTTCCGTTACTGTTCACAATTTCATCTTCCGTCACTGTTCACAAATTTCATCTTCCGGTTACTGTTCACAAATTTCATCTTCCGTTACTGTTCACAATTTCATCTTCCGTTACTGTTCACAATTTCATCTTCCGTTACTGTTCACAATTTCATCTTCCGGTTACTGTTCACAAATTTCATCTTCCGGTTACTGTTCACAATTTCATCTTCCGGTTACTGTTCACAATTTCATCTTCCGGTCACTGTTCACATTTTTCATCTTCCGGTTACTGTTCACAAATTTCATCTTCCGTCACTGTTCACAAATTTCATCTTCCGGTTACTGTTCACAATTTCATCTTCCGTCACTGTTCACATTTTTCATCTTCCGGTCACTGTTCACATTTTTCATCTTCCGTCACTGTTCACATTTTTCATCTTCCGTTACTGTTCACAATTTCATCTTCCGTCACTGTTCACAAATTTCATCTTCCGGTTACTGTTCACAATTTCATCTTCCGTCACTGTTCACAAATTTCATCTTCCGGTCACTGTTCACATTTTTCATCTTCCGGTCACTGTTCACAATTTCATCTTCCGTCACTGTTCACAAATTTCATCTTCCGGTCACTGTTCACATTTTTCATCTTCCGGTTACTGTTCACAAATTTCATCTTCCGTTACTGTTCACAATTTCATCTTCCGTTACTGTTCACAATTTCATCTTCCGTCACTGTTCACAAATTTCATCTTCCGTCACTGTTCACAATTTCATCTTCCGTTACTGTTCACAAATTTCATCTTCCGGTTACTGTTCACAAATTTCATCTTCCGTCACTGTTCACATTTTTCATCTTCCGGTCACTGTTCACAATTTCATCTTCCGGTTACTGTTCACAATTTCATCTTCCGTCACTGTTCACATTTTTCATCTTCCGTCACTGTTCACAAATTTCATCTTCCGGTCACTGTTCACATTTTTCATCTTCCGTCACTGTTCACATTTTTCATCTTCCGTTACTGTTCACAAATTTCATCTTCCGTCACTGTTCACAAATTTCATCTTCCGTTACTGTTCACAATTTCATCTTCCGTCACTGTTCACATTTTTCATCTTCCGTTACTGTTCACAAATTTCATCTTCCGTCACTGTTCACATTTTTCATCTTCCGTCACTGTTCACAAATTTCATCTTCCGGTCACTGTTCACAAATTTCATTTAAACTGTCAATACTAGCGGTTTTAACATTGAAACAGAATCCTACATGTTTCAAAATTTCAAAGACAGTACAAAACTTAACATGGATTTACAGAAACTCCCAAACAGAAGTTTTCTACAGGGCTTTTAGCACAAGGACCAGAATTTTCATAAAACTTTTACATATAAAACTACACTTTTAAGACTTGAACCTCAGAACCGAATTATGTCTAACTGCAACAACCACCCTGTGAGCTCGATCCCACCATTACATCAGATCATCATTTTGAGGAACAAGGTCCTCGGTTTCAGGTTCAGTACCTACATCAGAGAGTCACCTATGAGTCTAAACTCAGTAAGGACATAATCAGAATGCAGTGATGCTGAATGCTATGCATGCAGTTTTTCAGAAATACGGTGACAGTACAGAGCATTAAGTTACCGTGGCAGTAGAATTAAGTGGAGCTTATAGGGGAACTGGCAAACAGTGGGGGAGGGGGATGGTGCACTATCAGGCACATTCAGGGATACAGTACAGTAAACAGTTCTGGGGCCAGTCCCCGTCTCGCACTTAACCTGGTACATTTCAGTCAGATTTTATCTTATTAGTTTCAAACAGTGTACAGAAATAGGTTTTTACATGGATTTTCAGTAAAACGGGTATGCATGACATTTTCAGTGCCTGAACTTATAACAGCAGTCATCAGAAATAACAGGGCATATTGTAAGGTAGAAAACAGACAATTCAGAACGTGAACTGAGCAGACAACACAGAACACAAACTGAACAGAAACTATAACATTTCTACCCAAAACTACCCGATAGAACAGGAACCCTAGTACCTCTGTGATGTAGGGCCTTAAGGGCCAACCTACGGTTATGAACTTACCTGTTTTCCTCGATGCAGTCAGCTGGAAAGTCTCGGAAATGCTCGAACCTGTTTGCTGCAATGTAGTGAAATTAAACAAGCTGCAAATGCTAACAAATAACTTGTAGAATATGCAGCAAGCTCATTTCAACTCTTTAGGAAAACTCACTAACGTATTTTCATCCAAAACGGTGAGTTTTCACAGAAATAATAATCCTAAACCCAGTGAAAACTCGCATTAAACTTGTCCAAAATCTATAACTTCCGTAGATGATTACCTTGGTTGAAGGAAACAGAAGAAAAGCGCGGAAACAAAGTGTTGGTGCTTTGTCAAAATCGCCAAGAAGAGAGAACAAGGAGCAGTGGGAAGAAACAGATGAGAAGTGAGGGTTTCACGTAGGAGGAAGAACTTAACTTCTTCATCAAGTCGCCAGATGTCATTCAACCATTGACTCACTTCCACCTACCTTAATTTCTCTCCAATTTACCCTTCCATGCATTTTAAACTAAATGTTTAGTTTAGTTAGCCTTCAGTTCGGTTCTCTCCCCATTAAATGTTCCAAAGTTTACAATAAAATAGTTATTGTAATAATGGCAATTTAAATCCATACAATAATTCAACAGATTATTACATGGCAGAAAATACCGGGTGTTACAAGAAGAAATTGGTAAATTTTACTATAATTGCTGCAGGATGCTGCAACATCAAGAGATTTGGTGAATTTAACGTATTTCATGCATATTCTGGAATAAACACAGATTTTTATCACTAATTCAAATTTTGTATTATCTTATTTGAATGTAGATTTATTAGCGGAAAAATACAAAAGGAAAATATCGGTGTTTTAATAGAGAAATAAATTAAAAAGAGGAATATTATGAAGAAAGAGAAGAAAAAAATCACCAAAGGAGATTTTGTTTACCAAAAATAAAGGATGGAATTATAGAACAGGAGGAATTTTTAGAATCAATCAGATCTGGGGAGAGAGAATAAGAGCTAAAAAGAAGGAAACAGAATATACACGTGAAAAGGAGATCTGGAGGAGAAAACACTATGCACGCAGAACGGAGAAAGGCTTAAAAAGAAAAAAACTTGGCTGCAACCAAGGAGGGGGCTGAAGGCTACTACAAAGACTGAATTTCTTCTTCTTCTTCTTCTTTTATCTTTCTTTTATGATTTTTATTTTTAGTTTTATTATTATGATTCTAGGCTAGACATTTTTATCTTGGTTAGGAGAGAAAGTACTCTTTACATATTTTTATTCTAATATATGAATGCTACGTATTTTTCATTTAACGATTTTTCATGATTTTGATTGTATAATTCGAATTGTGTCGATAGGCAAATTTGAATTCACATATTTCTATTGTATCGATAGGTAAATAGGAATTGAAGATGCATGAGTAATTGAATAAATTAAAATTGTTGCACAGTAGCTAACATTAATTTATTTTGTGTTAAGAATAGGTTTACACGAAAATTCAAATTAAGTTTTTGTCTTTTCAAAGTCGAAAATAAAATTCTGAAACAAATTTATCTAGGCAATTCGACGGAACCCTAGGAATATTATAAATTATTGTTGTTCTGTGACTAATGTTGTAGCATCGGTAGTAAATGCATGTAATGAGGAAATCAACGCTAATCAAGGCTTTTCCCATAATTACCTTTTTAAATCATTTTCATTTTTAGTCTTATTTAATTTCGAGTAATTTTAGTTCATCATTCCTTACTATTTATTTAATTTCAATATTTTCATCTTTATTTTATAGAAATTTATAGCAAGATTAATTTGATTAAAAATATCTTCGTGGCATCGACTTTTACTTACTTTATTACTTCGTTAGCGACATGTGCACTTGCGTTAGGATGTAAAAAATACTAACACAGGTGTACGAGTCGCAACAAGTAATAAAGTTGTAAATAAAGTGTCGAACCCACGATGACCTTTTAATTAATAATCAGACAAAATTAATTTCAGTCTAATCTGAATAACGATATTTTAGTAAATTTAGATTCAAAATAAAGTAAAAACAATTGATTAAATAACAAAAAATTAAAGGAGTTGTAATATGTAATAAAAGAACTCTAGGGTTTCCGATTTCACTTAAATTAATCATATTTGATGGACGGCTGAGATTAATTTAATTACTTGGTTAAAATATACAACCGATTGATCAGAGCATAACAGCTGATTAATCGGCTGCCTTTCTGCCCGAACGATTTTTAACTTCGCTTCTGCCGATCGATCGCCCAGATGTGGCCGATCGATAAGCTATGCCTCTGCTTCATTATCATGTAAAAGCTTCGCCGATCGATCGCCTAAGATTTGACCGATCGATCGGTAACTCTTCTGATTTCTTCGATTATTCTCTTCATTAGCCGATCGATCGACTAAATTTTCCCGATCGATCGACAACTCTTCTGCTAAACAACAAATTCTTCCTTTTTTCATTCGATCGATCGCCATGATAATTGTGAGCGCCGATCGATCGGCAACTGCTCTACTTTTCTTCATCCAGATTGATTTCACCGAAACCTGTAATCCTCCAATTTTTTTACACACTTGCACCAAATATATCAGAGTCTTTCATATACTTGAGTAAAACTCATTAATTCAAATATTAAAGAGTATAATAAAGTGTGTAAAATACACACTTATCACACCCCCCAAACTTAAATAAAAGCTTGTCTTCAAGCGAACAAAACTAAGCAAAAATCTTAATAGATATATAATTCAATCCCATATACTAAGCACAATACAATATATTGGTAAAGCAATCCTCAGCAAAATTTTTGGTAATTTGTCTCAGATTAAACAATTCATACTAAATGCTACCAAGATTAACACTTAGCAAGAGAATTACTCATAGCAGCGCATTTATAGTCACTAACTTAGAAATCCTCGTGTGTGTGTTCATTCTTATTTTCTTCTAACTGCTAGGTCAACTGATATAGCTACTGGAAAGGAATACACTCATAGCTCACTTTGGATCAGTCCATTCACTCTAATTGTTTATCAGCTTTGCCCACAATCCAACTAATAGCAATTATCAATTAACCAAAATAAAAGTCGATAGGTCTTTAAAAGCTTGTAATGTAAGGCGGGGTTAAAAGGGTAGGAATTTTATGAATACAAACGAGTAATCAGAGCACACCCATCCTTCATTATTTCACCAACTCAATATTTTCTTCTCAGCACTTGCTTAATCATTGAATCACTCAAGCTTTGTAACGATCCTTTTTCTCAGCAAGATATTGTCCGCTCTGGGGATTGGGCCGTAGCCCAATATCCTCCCCTCACGGCTTTGTTTGGCGAGGACTTACCAGTCGGTCACCCAACCTGGTACTATTCTCGCTGAAGCACTTTTAACTTCAGAGTTCTTATGGGATCCGTTCCCAATTGTGCTCCAAAACACATCTTACTATCTTGGGAGGGTCTCTTTTCATATGTTTCATTTCCACATACTTTCCCAAGCGATGTGGGATTGTGACGACCCCCCTTTCTAAGACCAAACCCTCCGGCCCAAGTCCAATCCGGGATCCGCGTAGTTTTAACCCAGCACGTCCCCCTCCGGCCCAAGTCCCACTATGGATTCACGGAGCATTGGGTGGTTCCTCCTCATACGTGTCCATTCGGGTCATCACAATCACCCTCCCCCCCGGAGGCCCAACGTCCTTGTTGGCCACATTTCTATTTGGGTACAGGCTCTGATACCATTTGTAACGACCCCTTTTCCCAGCAAGATATTGTCCGCTCTGGGGATTGGGCCGTAGTCCAATATCCTCCCCTCACGGCTTTTTTTGGCGAGGACTTCCCAGTCGGTCACCCAACCTGGTACTACTCTCGCCGAAGCACTTTTAACTTCGGAGTTCTTATGGGATCCGTTGCCAATTGTACTCTAAAACGCATCTTACTATCTTGGCAGGATCTCTTTACATATGTTTCATTTCCACATACTTCCCCAAGTGGTGTGGAATTGTGATGACCCCCTTTTTAAGACCGAACCCTCCGGCCCAAGTCTAACCCAGGATCCACATAGTTTTAACCCAGCACGTCCCCCTCCGGCCCAAGTCTAACCCAGGATCCACATAGTTTTAACCCAGCACGTCCCCCTCCGGCCCAAGTCTAACCCAGGATCCACATAGTTTTAACCCAGCACGTCCCCCTCCGGCCCAAGTCCAATCCGGGATCCGCGTAGTTTTAACCCAGCACGTCCCCCTCCGGCCCAAGTCCAATCCGGGATCCGCGTAGTTTTAACCCAGCACGTCCCCCTCCGGCCCAAGTCCAATCCGGGATCCGCGTAGTTTTAACCCAGCACGTCCCCCTCCGGCCCAAGTCTAACCCAGGATCCACATAGTTTTAACCCAGCACGTCCCCCTCCGGCCCAAGTCTAACCCAGGATCCACATAGTTTTAACCCAGCACGTCCCCCTCCGGCCCAAGTCCAATCCGGGATCCGCGTAGTTTTAACCCAGCACGTCCCCCTCCGGCCCAAGTCTAACCCAGGATCCACATAGTTTTAACCCAGCACGTCCCCCTCCGGCCCACGTCATCCCTTAGACCAAGTCTCACTCGGGATTTGCAGAGCACTGGGTGGTTCCTCCTCATACGTGTCCATTCGGGTCATCACAATCAATAGCGCAAGTGGTACTTGGGATGGTGAATCCTTGGTTATGTAGACCTGGGGCCAAGGTTCTAATCCCAGGGAAGGCAAAAACTCTCATTTACCAGGTGGTGGAGAAGACCGTGAGGAACGTGGACGACCTGAGGGAAACCACGGGGCAGTGTACACGTGGGACGGCCTGAGGGAAACCACGTGGCAGTGTCGGTTGGCCAGTGGGCCGGACTGAACAGCCTATCGGGGGAGCCCGGTGGGTCGCTTACAAGCTTTCCTTTAATATCTCACCCCCAAACTTATTTCATTCAATTATCACTCAGATTAACTCCTTTGTCATAATTACAAAGTAAAATAAATACAAAAGTTTGAAATACAACTAAACTTTCGAACTTGTCTATTTTTCTTTTTTTTTTTCTTTTTTTTGGATAACTCAGTCTAATAACAACAAAGCTACGTCTAAATAAATTAACAGATGACAAAGGAGTTTCTACTCGTCCTCACCACTACATTCTCCTACTCTCCTTCAAATATATCAATATACCTCGTGTTTTTTAGATAAGGTAAAAAAATATATGTGTGGCTAGGTTAAAATAGGTACAATTGAATAGTTAAATTATAGGCTCAAAAATGATGACTAAGGGTCTCATTAAATGACACCAAATGGTAGGGCAAGAAAGCTCAAACGGTCTAATAATAGCCTAAATCATTCTCTTATTTTTGAAAAATTTCAATTCACATTTGAAAATGTTGGGCAAAACCAAGAATGATTTTCCTCACTATGCTCTTGTTAACGTTTCATTTGACTGGAGCTTCACTCCCTCACTGTGTTTGGACTTCAATATATGTAGACTACATGAGTATGACACCAACATATCAAGTTGAACAAGAATGAAACATGCACAAAATTTTTATGATAACTTTTCAAGCTCAAGTCAATGCTAACTACTACAAGTCATCTTTTACTCAGAGTTTTTCTAATAGTTAAAGAATAGATTTGTTCAAAATTTCAATCATTGACACCTAAACTAAGACTTCAGATTGCAGAACCAAAATATAGCAAAGTACTATAGTACACTAAAATCACCCCCAAACTTAAAACAAACATTATCCTCAATGAAACTAAATTGAATGGCAAGGGAAAGGAAGCATACCTCGTGATGAGTCGGACATATCCTCATCCTCATTCTCTTGTGGAGGGCATACAGCTGAAGTAAATGCTCCGGATAGTTGGGAAAAGGTAGACTTGAGTGTGTCGAATAGCCATGGTGAGCATTGAATGCGTCTAGATATTGTGCCATGAATTGTGAATGCTCAAGTTAGCGACATTGGAGATCCACCATTCGCTGCTCTATATGTGAATGTTGGGTCATGAAGGTGTCAAACATCTGCCTTTGTTAAATAGCTAGATTCTCCACCATTCGTCCCACATCATCAATGGTATAAGAATGTGTAGGAATGAAAGAAGATGAGGAAGCGCCCAAAGTGTGAGGTGCAGAGGGATGAACTTCATAGCGGCATCGATGCACTATTGTCGCGCATCTGCGATGGCGCGTTGTGCACTTGTCAAGTAACGAGAGCCATCGCACCGCAAGCGAGGCATAGGCATAGGTTGCCCAGTCCATTAAGTTAAGAGCTGCCATAGGGCCAATTTGCTATTCTTGAAATGTTTGGAGAGCCATATACCATTTGTTGGATCCATGGCTCGTCAGTGGAGCTCATGGGGACATTTGTCGCAGCACAAATATGGGTGATAAGCACCGAATGGGCCAGCTATGGATCCTTGACAATATAAAAGGATGTTGCGGTGGATAATCTAACCAACATTAATAGATCGCCCCGTTAGAATGTAGTAAAGCAATATTGCCCGCTCTTTGGTAAACTCAGACTTTTGGGATGTTGGCATCAAATTGCCCTTTCTGAATTTGCACCATGCCTGAGCGTAACGATTTAGGCAGCTTGATATTAAGTGTAATGGTTGGGATTGATTGATAGCAGAATAGATCCACGTTGAACCCCGGTGGCTCATCTCGCGTAAAATCATTTCACAATCAGTCTCGGTCTCCATCATCATTTGATAGTCATTGGTCTCAACATTGTCTAAACCAAGGTGTGCATTAATGGCTTCAGCTGAGAAGGCGATGAACTTGTTTCAAACTTTGATAGGTCTATCGTGATTTGCTGCTTTAAGGTTTGCATAGAATTTGCGAACGACATTCACGTTCGCATCTCCACTTAGAATGGCAATTGATTCCTATCTCCTTTGTTGAAGCATGGCTAAGATGTTCCCATCAATTGCTGCGGGTTGAAACTGGATTTCACAAATGATAGATTTATTTGTGGTCATGAATTCCTTAAAATAATTTGCCGCCATGGGATTGATGAAGGAATGTTTGACTGGACTGAAGGAGACTAAACTTGTAGTGGCTTTCAAACGTTTGGGCGGCATTTTTAAATTTCACACGTGCGCCTGTAATTTTTGTCCCTGCACATAAAATACTAAACACCGAACCAAGATTAAATTCCCCCGAGTACTTATTTATGTAGAGAACTATCTATTCACAAAATATAAGGATTATTTGTACTTGAGTAAAAAAATCAGAACTCTCACAGGCAATGAATCGAACAATTGGTGGGCATGCACAATAAATGTCTAACTGTAACTAAACTATAACCTGAACTACCCTTAACATAAACACAAAAGTTAAAATACTCTGAACATTCCAAAGTACAATTGAAACCAACGCAGTGAAAGCAAAGTTCAGATTTTGTACAAATGACAAAATGCATAAACTACTCAGGAGGGAAGATTTACCTTGGTAGCGGTGGTCTGATGTTGTGGGGGAAATCAGTGTTGCGTTGCTGAAGAAGGCGCTAGAAATGGTGACTGATGGGCGCCGATCGATCGGAGGAGAGTTTGGTAGAAGAGTGATTTTGGAAGAGAGAAAGAGTGTTTCTCAAACGGGGGGGGGGGCTAAGGGGATTTAAAATGGGAGTCACCGATCGATCACCTGATTTTAAAATGTGAGTCGCCGATTGATCGCCAAAATAGCCGATCGATCGCCAACTCTTCTGTTCCAAAAATTTTAATGTGAGTCATCGATCGATCACCAAAATAGCCGATCGATCGGCGATTTCTCTATTCTTAAAGTTTTAATGTGAGTCGCCGATTGATCGTCAAAATAGTCGATCGATCGACAATTTCTCTGTTTGGAATTTTTTTTTTAAACTGAAAGCTAAAAACATCAACATTAATAAACAAACTACTTGTAATACGATAAGATGACTAAGCTTAGAAATTCAGACGGAATATTAATAAAACTAATCAATACTAAAAAAAAATGATAAATGGGTTACCTCCCACCAAGTGCTTGTTTTAGCATCATCAGCTTGACGTCCTACGATCTTTATGTGTCAGGCGTAAAATGAGTGACAACGATATCACTCTCAATAGTTCCACCAAAATATGGTTTTACTCGTTGACCGTTTACTTTAAATGTGCTATTGTCGGCTCCACGTAGCTCAACAGTACTATGAGAAAAACTTTAAGGGAAAAGTATCATTTAGACCCTAATATATGGGATCAGTGGCTATTTGGTACCTAACGTTTTTTTTGTACCCAATCAAACCCTAACGTATAAAACGTTTGCAATTTAAACCCTACCGTCAATTTTTCAGTTAAATTTAACATATTCTTTTCAAAATTCCTAAACTACCTCTCTCTCTCTCTCTCTCCCCGATTGCGAACGAGTTTCGGGTTTTGTTTTCACAGGTGGTTGCAGAAGAGAGAATTATAAGAGAGTATCGTCGACAAAATGAGACACCCATTCAAGGGAAGCCAAATCATCGCGCTGCAAAACAAAAATTCCAGATTCAAAACATTAACAGAGAATTTATGGCAAAAATTTCTCATCAAACTTTCTTGTAATTACCGGAACGGCGAGTTGGGAGAGAAGAGAGTCATCGTCGCCGGTGGCGGAGAAACTGGTGGGGTTCGAATTGCTCTCATCGTCGACCCGGTCCAGAGAAGAAACAGAGAGTCTATCCTTTTCCAATTCTTCTTCGTCTTCTCCATCAGACCAATTTTCTAAATCTCCATTAGAAAAGTCAAAAAACTCTTCAACAGCAAAATCTTCGCCGGCAACGGCATTTGTTCCATTCAAAAAGCATGAATCTTCCCAGAGCGCTGGCTGCGTCGACTTAGCAGCCAATTCCCGGTGAAAGCTAGATTTCAAAGCCTTTGCTTCCATGCTCTCCATTTCTCTGAAGAATAAAGGGGGAGGGGTATATGGCGTTGAGAGAGAGAGAGAGAGAGAGAAAGAGAGAGGGGTAGTTTAGGAATTTTGAAAAGAATATGTTAAATTTAACTGAAAAATTGACGGTAGAGTTTGAATTGCAAACGTTTTAGGGTTTGATTGGGTACTAAAAAAACGTTAGGTACCAAATGACTACTGATCCCATACGTTGGGGTCTAAATGGTACTTTTCCCAAACTTTAATTATCGTGAACGGACCTGACCATCTAGACTTGAGCTTCCCGGGATATAAAGGGAGGCGAGAATTAAATAATAAGACTTCTTGTCCCGACATAAATTGTAACGCCCCTAATACTGTGCCCGTATTTACCCTTAATTACCGTACAAATTTTTCATTTTTCCTTTATTCTTAGCGTTCATGCGGAAACGATTTGAAAACAATTTAAAATCAATTTAATAAAACATTTAAAACAAATAAAAAAACAATTTATTAAACCAATACGTACATAAACACTCGATACTCATACGTCTTCCGAAATACCACCTCAAAGCCGACTCGAAACGCAACTATAACAAAGTACATTTTCATGAAAATAAACTGCGTGGTTCCGTTTAAAAGTTTAACAAATCCTCCTGTTTCAAAATCACAAAACAGTTTATAACAACAGGTTTCCAAAACGTTCGGAACATTAAAATATCAACCTATCAACTACCAGAGCCAAGCATCCTATAATGTCTATACAACCATCAGCCCAAAACGTCCAAAAACCCTCAAAATCTATACATCTTTCATCCAGACAATTCCCAAAACTATCAAAATACCTAACCATGAGTCCCACGGGTCAAAATACGTCTCGACTGCGCCAACACACTCCCGCGTCCATCCGTCGTCAACTGTATCATGTCTCAGGAGGAGGAATCTCATCCTCACCTGGTTCCTCGATAACTAGATCACCTACACCGTACATAACACACTATGAGATAAAATCCCAGTAAGCTCTACGTAAATGCAATGCATGCTGTGCTATGAGTTCATTAAACCATACAATCGTTTTACTTTTTCGCCAACCTTTCGTTCACCTTTTCGTTAACTTTTTCGTTTACCTTTTCGTTATTATTTTCGTTAGCCTTTTCGTTAACCTTTTCGTTTACCTTTTCTTTAACCTTTTCGTTAATCTTTTCGTTTACCTTTTCGTTATCCTTTTCGTTGTCCTTTTCGTTAGCCTTTTCGTTAACCTTTTCGTTCACCTTTTCGTTAACCTTTTCGTTTACCTTTTCGTTATTATTTTCGTTAACCTTTTCGTTAACCTTTTCGTTTACCTTTTCTTTAACCTTTTCGTTCACCTTTTCGTTTTCCTTTTCGTTAGCCTTTTCGTTAACCTTTTCGTTCACTTTTTCATTTCTCTTTTCCTTAACCATGATGCATGAACAATTCATATCTTAAAGTAAACAAGCAATACTGTATACCATCAAAGACTGTAAAACATAATCTATAAAACAAATAAACCTAGCTACCCAACCAAAGAAATATAAAACAAGTGCGTCTCCAAAATTCCTCGACACGACATTCGACGTACGGTGTAGGCCAATCGGCCAGAGAAGATCACGAGAACTTACCTCGTGTCCGTTGCAGCTCAAACTCCGTCCACGAGCACTGTTCACCTGAGCAATTTACAACGTTTATCGTTAAAACGAGTTTAAACTTCTAAACGTCCAAATTTAACAAAAACCTTAACTAAGGAATTTTCCTAAAATATTAACCTAACTAATCGAAGTATTTAAACAACGATTAACGCTCGATAGTTTAAAATCACAATTAACGAGTTTTCCCAAAAACCCGAAAATTCCCAAATTTTAACATTTCTCGCAATTCACTCTAACTCCGCCCAATAACGTTCAATACGTACTTTATATCGTTAATTTCTATAAACCTAATAATTTCGGACCCTAATTTGGGTTCGGTAAAAACCGACCCGAAACTTCGAATGCGCGTAACTTTCGCGTCGGTTATCGGAATCGAACGATTCCAGCGGCCACGCGCTCCTCTAATAACCTATTTTAACCTGTCAAAAGGAATTTTAAAACAATCGACCGCAGTTAGGTCAAATGCAGCAAAACCCGAACTGCCCCTTTAAACCAAAAATCCCCTTTTTCGATTTTCATCAATTATCCTCCGATTCCTCACCAATCAATCCCAGTTAGCCTCAATTAGCCTAAATTAATCGAAATCCCAAGCCATCACACCGAAAACCGAAACCCCCAAATTTGGGGTTCCCTGTTTTTGGCCAAATCGAGCTCACCGTTGCCGGGAGATCCTTGCCGGCCATGAGCTCGGCCATTCACCGACGAGAACGGCCAGAAACGGCCGGTGATCGGAGCTCAATCGAGCTCGACACCCTCGGCCAAAAACCGAGCAAGAAACAGGGGAAGAAAATTGACTTACCGGTCGGTTTTTCACACGGAGACGGGCCGGAATCCCCACGCCGCCACCGTCTGGCCGGAGATCGTCGGAAATCGGCGGCGGTTTGATCGGCCGATCGTCGCTCGCGTCGGTCTCCCCTCTCCCTTCGTTCTCGGCGTCGGGCTCGAATCAACAGAATGGCAATTGCCATTCTGTTGATTTTATTTTATTATTAATAATAATATTAATAATAATTATAATTATAATTATAATTCCTATTAACATTAATACAAATTACATTTACCGTTTTGCCCTCCCGTGTTTTCGACCATTCGAATTTCGTTATTTCGCCAATAAATTCAACTTATTATTTGGGATTTATTGAAACTGTCTGTTCGCAATTCGGACCTTGTTTACTATTTCTACTAAAACGTCCTTTATATTACGAAAAGCGTATTTACTCGGAATATATCGATATTATTCCAAAAATTCTCTAAATTTCTTTAAAATTCCTATTAATTGTTAGGATCGTCATGACGCTTTCTTTTAGTAAAACGGACCTGATTTGACATATTTACAAAAATGCCGTCCAATAATATAATAATAATATCCTCAAGAATCCGTACGAGCCGGATATTACATTCTACCCTCCTTATTTAGAATTTGTCCTCAAAATTTGCCATAGCTTATAGTCCTTGACATTAACGTTTCTTGTCTCGCGATATTTTACTTCGGTTAATCGTTTGTAATTACGATCCTCCTTCGTGGTTCTAAACCAACATCCTACTATATTCTCCAACATTGGCCTAAATTTGTATTCACTACTTTCGATTTGATCGTACCCGTCTTCTTTCACGTACTAAGCATAACCGAAACTCTCAAATCTCCATCAATTAACCCGACAACATATTTGTCATCTTACTTCATGCACATGTACCAACTTTCAACTTTCACTTAATCATTCGCAGATTAAAATTTCTTAATAATACTAACTTCAAAACTCACACTTTATCGACGTCTTTCTCCCGCTGTCTCATCAGGTCAGAATTACACCCAAGCTTTCTAGTGTCAGTCAAATTGAATGCCTACAATTTCATCCAATTTCTGGGCTGTAACCCATATCTCAACGAAATTCCCTCAATCCTACCCATAATCGGGATACACACCAACCGAGTTTCTACTTTAACTTCCTAATCATAGCCTTCATTTTCAATTTACGCATCAAATCTTACCAAATCTCTAAACTTTCAATTATACAATCCCTAATTATGTACCCGTCACTTGACGACTTGAGCACACGTTGGTCTAAAATTAGTCACCAAAACGTTCAACTCACTAATTTATCAACTGGTTTCCCTTAACATTCTCCTTTGTGCTCAATCCTCGAAATACCATCCACTTGCCGACGTCACCTGGGTTGACTATAAAAGGTACACATCCTCTGGCACCAGGTCCTAATAACAATCTTCACTAGAATTCAAATCTCTAAATCTCACAAACCATCTCGTTGATATCACTCCGAGGTTTCGATGAGTTAATCCTGGGCTAAAGTTACTACTTGCTTAGGATTGATTCAGGTCTCCTTGTAACTAAGATGTTGTAAACATCATATGTTCTAGACTACCTCAGTGAATTATGTAGTTACGCCTTTACTAATCTACTCATACTACTTCTACTATAGTCCTTTGTCTTAACTTAACTTTCCATCAACTCCAAGCAACATCAAGTCTCAAAGTCTCCTCATTGATGCGTTCTAAACTAGTTGTAGCACCCGGTTTCAATAAATCAAAATAAGTTATTAAACGGTGGTATATAATTTTTATGGTTAAAATTTAGTGAAATGTTGATTAGGTTGTAAATGACTAGGCAGGGGCAAAATGGTAATTGCGAATTTATATTGTGGATAAGGTATTTAAGGAAAGGTTTAGTGAGGTTTAGCCGCCACTGTTTTATTACTCTTACCTCTCAGCTCAAGCAGACTACCTCTGGGCGATTTTCCCCTCCGGTTTTCCCCAACCAAGGTGAGTTTTGAATCAACTACTTGCCGTTCTAGTGCTAGGGTAGCTGAAGGATTGCAATGTATGTATCTTCGATAAGCTGCGGGTGAGAGATTTGGGCTTTGGGGTTTAGTGATGTATCGGGAATGCTTAATCAGTAGAGCCCCAAACTGGCTTCCTTAGACTTCAGTAGTTAGATAAAGTTTAGTGGAGATCTAATCCATAATCTGTCAATGGTTTTAGGTGAGCAGATTTTTGGAGTAGCATATAGCCGAGCGATTTCCAGGAGCCAGGTAAGTAAAGTAATGTGTGAGCCTTCGGGCCTACATCACAAAACAGTAGGTTTATGCATGCTTGAGTGTTTCTTTTCTTTATGTCATGCATTAAGTTTTGAAGAATTACGAAAATGAATTTATGTGCAAGGTTATGATGAGTATGAATTGAATGAAACAGAGTAGCTGTTAAGGGAAGTAATCCGCCCCTTAACTGAGTAGAGGATTTATTACATTGGGAGAACCGATCCCACTCCCAAGGGAATTAAGGGATCTGTATTAGCTGTTAAGGGAAGTAATCCGCCCCTTAACTGAGTAGAGGATTTATTACATTGGGAGAACCGATCCCACTCCCAAGGGAACTTAGGGATCAGACCAGTTTATGAACGATGCACAACTGAGTTGAGAAAATTAGAAACTGCATGATCAGGGTTTATGTTTCAGCATACATTTCATTAATGCTTTACTTGCTTAGCATTAGGCTAATAGATGAGTTTTGTGATGTAGGTGTTGAGGATACAGCAGGTGATTTCCCTGAGAGCATAACCGAGTAGATGAGGTTGGTGGAGCACGGCTGTGCAACGGTCAGGCATCTGTTGGGGCGGTTTGACTGGTGTCATTGACTAACAAAGATTAATTGACAGTATTTCAAATTTATTATACTGAGCTTTCATGACAGTAGAAATTCTAATGTTTTGGAATTCGCTTTTGAGTTTCTTTTCTGATAACGATATTCTGTTGGGATTTCAAGATAGTACTTATGAGTTTCTAGTGACACAAAGGTTTGGATTGTCTCTGGTTAGTTTTAGCAAGAATGAGTTACTTGAAGTTTTCAAAAGTATTCTTAGTTTTCTCTGAATTTAGTATTCTGTTGGTTTATTACTGGATTTGCAAGTGAAGCGATTAGAGTTGTTGTTTTGCTCTCTATCGACAGATGATATCTGTCGGTAGATGTTGAGTAAATTTTAAATTCTATCGGAAGATGTCTTCAGAAAAGCCATCGGAAGATGTAAATTTTAAAGTCTATCAGTAGATGCTTTAAGGAGTTACGTGAGTAGCACGTGTCGGCAGATGTAGTCCATTCCATCGGAAGAGGGAGAAACCCGTTTGTCGTTTAGCGAATCGGAAGGTGTAGAGTAACCCGTTTGTCGTTTAGCGAATCGGAAGGCGTGGAGTCATATTGTTGTTATCGGAAGATGACGTGTGTTTGTCTATTGAGAGATGAAATTGCGCTGACTTCATCGGCAGATGAAGTTATGTTAACTTCATCGGCAGATGAAGTGGTGTGTGAAGTTACCATGATTTCATCGGCAGATGAAGTTGTGGGTGAAGTTGTGTAGACGTCATCGGCAGAAGCCTTTGGTTTTCTGCTTCTGCTCCTTCCGTTGACTAGTCGTCGGCAGACGAGTTCAACTCGTGACGTCATCGGCAGGAACCTCGTTCCGTTTCCTTCCGTTGACTTTGTCGTCGGCAGATGAATTCGACTTTTGTAATTCCTTGAGTAGTCCATCATTTAAAACCTTATTTTCTCTTGACCGAATACTTTAAACATTTCCATTAATCTTTCCAACAATATTTTCACAGCTAGTTAAATCCCCATTGTAGTTTTAAATAATTTTCCGCTGCAAAGTTTTCAAATGTTTTGAACGTTTAGAAAATGTCAAATTTTGAATGTCGAATGAAGTTTTAAATTTATTCGAAATTCCTTAGTTATGATCAAGTAATGAGTAGCGAACCGGGTTCAGATAACTCGGGGCGTTACACTAGTCATTCTAACTTAAACCATTCATGCATTACTTGGCCTTGACTTGCCAAACACGAGCCGATCTCTAGAAATTTGCTAACTTAACCTCTCATTTATTCCAACGATCTACTTCACCTTTCACTAATAGGTTTATATCTAACCTTCATCCCTCTTGATTAGTCGTATTTTCAACACTTCCAGGGGGGTTGTCAATTAGACAGAATCCCTACCTACATAAAAACCATATTTCATAAGATGTATTCCTCTAACAGTAACCAAATCTTAAATGCCCAAACTCCTTGGCTAAGTCAAACTAATCCTATTAATGCATAACTTTATTTCTATATGGTCTTTATTTCCATATATGTAGCCTATTGTCTTCCCGTCGAGGTTCGCCTAGTGACCCTTCTTACCCACCTACTATTCTCTTACCTCCCTATTTTCAAGCCCATATATTATTACTATATATATATATATATTTTTTATCATGCAAATATTGCCACACAAGTAATTAAAATAGTACCTGCAATTAGAGAAGGTTGGCCCACATCATCAACATCGCTGGGCTCTATAAACGCAAAAACTCTCGGAGTAACCCTTTTCTGGTCACCACCCTGTGGGCCATGGCCCATTAGAGGGCAATCCTTGACAAAATGGCCCGCACCACCGCATCTATAGCACCTACCCGTGCCCATTCTGCAATCACCGAAGTGCTCTTTCTGACATATAGGACACAGGGGCTTTTGAGTAGCTCCTTGCACTTGTTTTCCTTTACCGAAGGTAAAGTCTATGTCTGTAAACCCTACTGGAATTCTGTGTTTGGTTTTTAAACTATGTTAGGATTCTGTATTTTTGGTTGTTGAAAACTCCGTAGGAAATTCTGTTGGATATAGATAATGTAAGGTATTCTGTTGGTTAAGCTTTCTCTTGTTAAAACCTCTGTATTCGACAGTTGAACTATGTTTTGAAGTATTCTGGAATTCGTTTGGAATATTTTCTGTTAGTCTGTGCATGGACAGCTTCTGGTTTTAGAGCTATCCATGTAGTGTGATTTTTCTTAAGTTTCTGTCATGTTAGAGCCATCTATGTAATTTGTTTTTCCTTAAAATTCCGTCGTGTTTTTCCCGATATGTTCAAAAATCATGTTTTGAATCGTTTTCTGAAGTTTGAAGTTTTCATACATTCTGTTTCCACAACTTTTGTTTTTATGTAATCATGTTAAAAGTTGCCAGTTTTGTCTTTTACATTTTTAGTCATCCGGTCACTGTTCACATTTTTAACAAATCCGGTCACTGTTCACAAATTTCATCTTCCGGTCACTGTTCACATTTTTCATCTTCCGGTTACTGTTCACAATTCATCTTCCGGTTACTGTTCACAAATTTTCATCTTCGGCACTGTTCACAAATTTCATCTTCCGGTCACTGTTCACATTTTTCATCTTCCGGTCACTGTTCACATTTTTCATTCCGGTTACTGTTCACAAATTTCATTCTTCCGGTTAACTGTTCACAAATTTCATCTTCCGGTACTGTTCACAATTTCATCTTCCGGTCAACTGTCACAAAATTTCATCTTCCGGTCACTGTTCACATTTTCATCTTCCGGTCACTGTTCACATTTTCATCTTCCGGTCACTGTTCACAAATTTCATCTTCCGGTTACTGTTCACAAATTTCATCTTCCGGTCACTGTTCACAAATTTCATCTTCCGGTTACTGTTCACAAATTTCATCTTCCGGTCACTGTTCACAAATTTCATCTTCCGGTCACTGTTCACATTTTTCATCTTCCGGTCACTGTTCACAAATTTCATCTTCCGGTCACTGTTCACATTTTTCATCTTCCGGTTACTGTTCACAAATTTCATCTTCCGGTTACTGTTCACAAATTTCATCTTCCGGTCACTGTTCACAAATTTCATCTTCCGGTTACTGTTCACAAATTTCATCTTCCGGTCACTGTTCACATTTTTCATCTTCCGGTCACTGTTCACAAATTTCATCTTCCGGTCACTGTTCACAAATTTCATCTTCCGGTCACTGTTCACAAATTTCATCTTCCGGTTACTGTTCACAAATTTCATCTTCCGGTTACTGTTCACAAATTTCATCTTCCGGTCACTGTTCACAAATTTCATCTTCCGGTTACTGTTCACAAATTTCATCTTCCGGTTACTGTTCACAAATTTCATCTTCCGGTTACTGTTCACAAATTTCATCTTCCGGTTACTGTTCACAAATTTCATCTTCCGGTTACTGTTCACAAATTTCATCTTCCGGTTACTGTTCACAAATTTCATCTTCCGGTCACTGTTCACAAATTTCATCTTCCGGTCACTGTTCACATTTTTCATCTTCCGGTTACTGTTCACAAATTTCATCTTCCGGTTACTGTTCACAAATTTCATCTTCCGGTCACTGTTCACAAATTTCATCTTCCGGTCACTGTTCACAAATTTCATCTTCCGGTCACTGTTCACAAATTTCATCTTCCGGTCACTGTTCACATTTTTCATCTTCCGGTCACTGTTCACATTTTTCATCTTCCGGTCACTGTTCACAAATTTCATCTTCCGGTTACTGTTCACAAATTTCATCTTCCGGTCACTGTTCACAAATTTCATCTTCCGGTTACTGTTCACAAATTTCATCTTCCGGTTACTGTTCACAAATTTCATCTTCCGGTCACTGTTCACAAATTTCATCTTCCGGTCACTGTTCACAAATTTCATCTTCCGGTCACTGTTCACAAATTTCATCTTCCGGTCACTGTTCACATTTTTCATCTTCCGGTCACTGTTCACAAATTTCATCTTCCGGTCACTGTTCACAAATTTCATCTTCCGGTCACTGTTCACAAATTTCATCTTCCGGTCACTGTTCACAAATTTCATCTTCCGGTCACTGTTCACAAATTTCATCTTCCGGTCACTGTTCACATTTTTCATCTTCCGGTTACTGTTCACAAATTTCATCTTCCGGTCACTGTTCACATTTTTCATCTTCCGGTCACTGTTCACAAATTTCATCTTCCGGTTACTGTTCACAAATTTCATCTTCCGGTTACTGTTCACAAATTTCATCTTCCGGTCACTGTTCACAAATTTCATCTTCCGGTCACTGTTCACAAATTTCATCTTCCAGAAGATCAAGAACAAAACAACTGCATGGATTATTCAAAACCAGAGATAATCCATGCGCAGGATTATCAGAGAATCCAAACAATTTCCAGAATACTCTAGAATACAACTTAACTGTCAAATACAGCGGTTTTAAACATTGAAACAGATCTATACAGGTTTTCAAAATTTCAAAGACAGTACAAAACTTAACATGGATTTACGAGAAACTCCCAAACAGCAGTTTCTACAGGGCTTTAGCACAAGGGACCAGAATTTCATAAAAACTTACAATATAAACTACACTTTTTAAGACTTGAACCTCAGAAAAGCATTATGTCTAACTGCAACAACCACCCTGTGAGCTCGATCCACCATTTACATCAGATCATCATTTTGAGGAGAACAAGGTCCCTCGGTTCAGGTTCAGTACTACATCAGAGGGTCACCTAGAGTCTAAAATCAGTAAGGACATAATCAGAATGCAGTGATGCTGAATGCTATGCATGCAGTTTTTTCAGAACTACGGTGACAGTACAGAGCAATTAAGTTACCGTGGCAAGTAGAATTAAGTGGGAGCTTATAGGGGACCTGGCAAACAGTGGGGGGGGGGATGGTGCACTATCAGGCACCTTCAGGGATAAAGTACAGTAAACAGTTCTGGGGCCAGTCCCCGTCTCGCACTTAACCTGGTACATTTCAGTCAGATTTTATCTTATAGTTTCAAACAGTGTACAGAAATAGGTTTTAACATGGATTTTCAGTAAACGGGTATGCATGACATTTCAGGTGCTGAACTTATAACAGCAGTCACAGAAATAACAGGGCATATTGTAAGGTAGGACAACAGACAATTCAGAACGTGAAATGAGCAGACAACACAGAAACACAAACTGAACAGAAACTATAACATTTCTACCCAAAACTACCCGATAGAACAGGAACCCTAGTACCTCTGTGAGGTAGGGCCTTAAGGGCCAACCTACGGTTATGAACTTACCTGTTTTCCTCGATGCAGTCAGCTGGAAGTCTCGGAAATGCTCGAACCTGTTTGCTGCAATGTAGTGAAATTAAACAAGCTGCAAATGCTAACAAATAACTTGTAGAATATGCAGCAAGCTCATTTCAACTCTTTAGGAAAAAACTCACTAACGTATTTTCATCCAAAACGGTGAGTTTTCACAGAAATAATAATCCTAAACCCAGTGAAAACTCGCATTAAACTTGTCCAAAATCTATAACTTCCGTAGATGATTACCTTGGTTGAAGGAAACAGAAGAAAAGCGCGGAACAAAGTGTGGTGCTTTGTCAAAATCGCCAAGAAGAGAGAACAAGGAGCAGTGGGAAGAAACAGATGAGAAGTGAGGGTTTCACGTAGGAGGAAGAACTTAACTTCTTCATCAAGTCGCCAGATGTCATTCAACCATTGACTCACTTCCACCTACCTTAATTTCTCTCCAATTTACCCTTCCATGCATTTTAAACTAAATGTTTAGTTTAGTTAGCCTTCAGTTCGGTTCTCTCCCCATTAAATGTTCCAAAGTTTACAATAAAATAGTTATTGTAATAATGGCAATTTAAATCCATACAATAATTCAACAGATTATTACATGGCAGAAATACCGGGTGTTACAAGAAGAAATTGGTAAATTTACTATAATTGCTGCAGGATGCTGCAACATCAAGAGATTTGGTGAATTTAACGTATTTCATGCATATTCTGGAATAAACACAGATTTTTATCACTAATTCAAATTTTGTATTATCTTATTTGAATGTAGATTTATTAGCGGAAAAATACAAAAGGAAAATATCGGTGTTTTAATAGAGAAATAAATTAAAAAGAGGAATATTATGAAGAAAGAGAAGAAAAAAATCACCAAAGGAGATTTTGTTTACCAAAAATAAAGGATGGAATTATAGAACAGGAGGAATTTTTAGAATCAATCAGATCTGGGGAGAGAGAATAAGAGCTAAAAAGAAGGAAACAGAATATACACGTGAAAAGGAGATCTGGAGGAGAAAACACTATGCACGCAGAACGGAGAAAGGCTTAAAAAGAAAAAAAACTTGGCTGCAACCAAGGAGGGGGCTGAAGGCTACTACAAAGACTGAATTTCTTCTTCTTCTTCTTCTTTTATCTTTCTTTTATGATTTTTATTTTTAGTTTTATTATTATGATTCTAGGCTAGACATTTTTATCTTGGTTAGGAGAGAAAGTACTCTTACATATTTTTATTCTAATATATGAATGCTACGTATTTTTCATTTAACGATTTTTCATGATTTTGATTGTATAATTCGAATTGTGTCGATAGGCAAATTTGAATTCACATATTTCTATTGTATCGATAGGTAAATAGGAATGAAGATGCATGAGTAATTGAATAAATTAAAATTGTTGCACAGTAGCTAACATTAATTTATTTTGTGTTAAGAATAGGTTTACACGAAAATTCAAATTAAGTTTTGTCTTTTCAAAGTCGAAAATAAAATTCTGAAACAAATTTATCTAGGCAATTCGACGGAACCCTAGGAATATTATAAATTATTGTTGTTCTGTGACTAATGTTGTAGCATCGGTAGTAAATGCATGTAATGAGGAAATCAACGCTAATCAAGGCTTTTCCCATAATTACCTTTTTAAATCATTTTCATTTTTAGTCTTATTTAATTTCGAGTAATTTTAGTTCATCATTCCTTACTATTTATTTAATTTCAATATTTTCATCTTTATTTTATAGAAATTTATAGCAAGATTAATTTGATTAAAAATATCTTCGTGGCATCGACTTTTACTTACTTTATTACTTCGTTAGCGACATGTGCACTTGCGTTAGGATGTAAAAAATACTAACACAGGTGTACGAGTCGCAACAAGTAATAAAGTTGTAAATAAAGTGTCGAACCCACGATGACCTTTTAATTAATAATCAGACAAAATTAATTTCAGTCTAATCTGAATAACGATATTTTAGTAAATTTAGATTCAAAATAAAGTAAAAACAATTGATTAAATAACAAAAAATTAAAGGAGTTGTAATATGTAATAAAAGAACTCTAGGGTTTCCGATTTCACTTAAATTAATCATATTTGATGGACGGCTGAGATTAATTTAATTACTTGGTTAAAATATACAACCGATTGATCAGAGCATAACAGCTGATTAATCGGCTGCCTTTCTGCCCGAACGATTTTTAACTTCGCTTCTGCCGATCGATCGCCCAGATGTGGCCGATCGATAAGCTATGCCTCTGCTTCATTATCATGTAAAAGCTTCGCCGATCGATCGCCTAAGATTTGACCGATCGATCGGTAACTCTTCTGATTTCTTCGATTATTCTCTTCATTAGCCGATCGATCGACTAAATTTTCCCGATCGATCGACAACTCTTCTGCTAAACAACAAATTCTTCCTTTTTTCATTCGATCGATCGCCATGATAATTGTGAGCGCCGATCGATCGGCAACTGCTCTACTTTTCTTCATCCAGATTGATTTCACCGAAACCTGTAATCCTCCAATTTTTTTACACACTTGCACCAAATATATCAGAGTCTTTCATATACTTGAGTAAAACTCATTAATTCAAATATTAAAGAGTATAATAAAGTGTGTAAAATACACACTTATCACACCCCCCAAACTTAAATAAAAGCTTGTCTTCAAGCGAACAAAACTAAGCAAAAATCTTAATAGATATATAATTCAATCCCATATACTAAGCACAATACAATATATTGGTAAAGCAATCCTCAGCAAAATTTTTGGTAATTTGTCTCAGATTAAACAATTCATACTAAATGCTACCAAGATTAACACTTAGCAAGAGAATTACTCATAGCAGCGCATTTATAGTCACTAACTTAGAAATCCTCGTGTGTGTGTTCATTCTTATTTTCTTCTAACTGCTAGGTCAACTGATATAGCTACTGGAAAGGAATACACTCATAGCTCACTTTGGATCAGTCCATTCACTCTAATTGTTTATCAGCTTTGCCCACAATCCAACTAATAGCAATTATCAATTAACCAAAATAAAAGTCGATAGGTCTTTAAAGCTTGTAATGTAAGGCGGGGTTAAAAGGGTAGGAATTTATGAATACAAACGAGTAATCAGAGCACACCCATCCTTCATTATTTCACCAACTCAATATTTTCTTCTCAGCACTTGCTTAATCATTGAATCACTCAAGCTTTGTAACGATCCTTTTTCTCAGCAAGATATTGTCCGCTCTGGGGATTGGGCTGGGCCGTAGCCCAATATCCTCCCCTCACGGCTTTGTTTGGCGAGGACTTACAGTCGGTCACCCAACCTGGTACTATTCTTGAAGCACTTTTAACTTCAGAGTTCTTATGGGATCCGTTCCCAATTGTGCTCCAAAACACATCTTACTATCTTGGGAGGGTCTCTTTTCATATGTTTCATTTCCACATACTTTCCCAAGCGATGTGGGATTGTGACGACCCCCCTTTCTAAGACCAAACCCTCCGGCCCAAGTCCAATCCGGGATCCGCGTAGTTTTAACCCAGCACGTCCCCCTCCGGCCCAAGTCCCACTATGGATTCACGGAGCATTGGGTGGTTCCTCCTCATACGTGTCCATTCGGGTCATCACAATCACCCTCCCCCCCCGGAGGCCCAACGTCCTTGTTGGCCACATTTCTATTTGGGTACAGGCTCTGATACCATTTGTAACGACCCCTTTTCCCAGCAAGATATTGTCCGCTCTGGGGATTGGGCCGTAGTCCAATATCCTCCCCTCACGGCTTTTTTTGGCGAGGACTTCCCAGTCGGTCACCCAACCTGGTACTACTCTCGCCGAAGCACTTTTAACTTCGGAGTTCTTATGGGATCCGTTGCCAATTGTACTCTAAAACGCATCTTACTATCTTGGCAGGATCTCTTTACATATGTTTCATTTCCACATACTTCCCCAAGTGGTGTGGAATTGTGATGACCCCCTTTTTAAGACCGAACCCTCCGGCCCAAGTCTAACCCAGGATCCACATAGTTTTAACCCAGCACGTCATCCTTCAGCCCAAGTCTCACTCGGGATTTGCAGAGCACTGGGTGGTTCCTCCTCATACGTGTCCATTCGGGTCATCACAATCAATAGCGCAAGTGGTACTTGGGATGGTGAATCCTTGGTTATGTAGACCTGGGGGCCAAGGTTCTAATCCCAGGGAAGGCAAAAACTCTCATTTACCAGGTGGTGGGAGAAGACCGTGAGTACACGTGGGACGACCTGAGGGAAACCACGGGGCAGTGTACACGTGGGACGGCCTGAGGGAAACCACGTGGCAGTGTCGGTTGGCCAGTGGGCCGGACTGAACAGCCTATCGGGGGAGCCCGGTGGGTCGTTACAAGCTTTCCTTTAATATCTCACCCCCAAACTTATTTCATTCAATTATCACTCAGATTAACTCCTTTGTCATAATTACAAAGTAAAATAAATACAAAAAGTTTGAAAATACAACTAAACTTTCGAACTTGTCTATTTTTCTTTTTTTTTTTCTTTTTTTTGGATAACTCAGTCTAATAACAACAAAGCTACGTCTAAATAAATTAACAGATGACAAAGGAGTTTCTACTCGTCCTCACCACTACATTCTCCTACTCTCCTTCAAATATATCAATATACCTCGTGTTTTTTAGATAAGGTAAAAAAATATATGTGTGGCTAGGTTAAAATAGGTACAATTGAATAGTTAAATTATAGGCTCAAAAATGATGACTAAGGGTCTCATTAAATGACACCAAATGGTAGGGCAAGAAAGCTCAAACGGTCTAATAATAGCCTAAATCATTCTCTTATTTTTGAAAAATTTCAATTCACATTTGAAAATGTTGGGCAAAACCAAGAATGATTTTCCTCACTATGCTCTTGTTAACGTTTCATTTGACTGGAGCTTCACTCCCTCACTGTGTTTGGACTTCAATATATGTAGACTACATGAGTATGACACCAACATATCAAGTTGAACAAGAATGAAACATGCACAAAATTTTTATGATAACTTTTCAAGCTCAAGTCAATGCTAACTACTACAAGTCATCTTTTACTCAGAGTTTTTCTAATAGTTAAAGAATAGATTTGTTCAAAATTTCAATCATTGACACCTAAACTAAGACTTCAGATTGCAGAACCAAAATATAGCAAAGTACTATAGTACACTAAAATCACCCCCAAACTTAAAACAAACATTATCCTCAATGAAACTAAATTGAATGGCAAGGGAAAGGAAGCATACCTCGTGATGAGTCGGACATATCCTCATCCTCATTCTCTTGTGGAGGGCATACAGCTGAAGTAAATGCTCCGGATAGTTGGGAAAAGGTAGACTTGAGTGTGTCGAATAGCCATGGTGAGCATTGAATGCGTCTAGATATTGTGCCATGAATTGTGAATGCTCAAGTTAGCGACATTGGAGATCCACCATTCGCTGCTCTATATGTGAATGTTGGGTCATGAAGGTGTCAAACATCTGCCTTTGTTAAATAGCTAGATTCTCCACCATTCGTCCCACATCATCAATGGTATAAGAATGTGTAGGAATGAAAGAAGATGAGGAAGCGCCCAAAGTGTGAGGTGCAGAGGGATGAACTTCATAGCGGCATCGATGCACTATTGTCGCGCATCTGCGATGGCGCGTTGTGCACTTGTCAAGTAACGAGAGCCATCGCACCGCAAGCGAGGCATAGGCATAGGTTGCCCAGTCCATTAAGTTAAGAGCTGCCATAGGGCCAATTTGCTATTCTTGAAATGTTTGGAGAGCCATATACCATTTGTTGGATCCATGGCTCGTCAGTGGAGCTCATGGGGACATTTGTCGCAGCACAAATATGGGTGATAAGCACCGAATGGGCCAGCTATGGATCCTTGACAATATAAAAGGATGTTGCGGTGGATAATCTAACCAACATTAATAGATCGCCCCGTTAGAATGTAGTAAAGCAATATTGCCCGCTCTTTGGTAAACTCAGACTTTTGGGATGTTGGCATCAAATTGCCCTTTCTGAATTTGCACCATGCCTGAGCGTAACGATTTAGGCAGCTTGATATTAAGTGTAATGGTTGGGATTGATTGATAGCAGAATAGATCCACGTTGAACCCCGGTGGCTCATCTCGCGTAAAATCATTTCACAATCAGTCTCGGTCTCCATCATCATTTGATAGTCATTGGTCTCAACATTGTCTAAACCAAGGTGTGCATTAATGGCTTCAGCTGAGAAGGCGATGAACTTGTTTCAAACTTTGATAGGTCTATCGTGATTTGCTGCTTTAAGGTTTGCATAGAATTTGCGAACGACATTCACGTTCGCATCTCCACTTAGAATGGCAATTGATTCCTATCTCCTTTGTTGAAGCATGGCTAAGATGTTCCCATCAATTGCTGCGGGTTGAAACTGGATTTCACAAATGATAGATTTATTTGTGGTCATGAATTCCTTAAAATAATTTGCCGCCATGGGATTGATGAAGGAATGTTTGACTGGACTGAAGGAGACTAAACTTGTAGTGGCTTTCAAACGTTTGGGCGGCATTTTTAAATTTCACACGTGCGCCTGTAATTTTTGTCCCTGCACATAAAATACTAAACACCGAACCAAGATTAAATTCCCCCGAGTACTTATTTATGTAGAGAACTATCTATTCACAAAATATAAGGATTATTTGTACTTGAGTAAAAAAATCAGAACTCTCACAGGCAATGAATCGAACAATTGGTGGGCATGCACAATAAATGTCTAACTGTAACTAAACTATAACCTGAACTACCCTTAACATAAACACAAAAGTTAAAATACTCTGAACATTCCAAAGTACAATTGAAACCAACGCAGTGAAAGCAAAGTTCAGATTTTGTACAAATGACAAAATGCATAAACTACTCAGGAGGGAAGATTTACCTTGGTAGCGGTGGTCTGATGTTGTGGGGGAAATCAGTGTTGCGTTGCTGAAGAAGGCGCTAGAAATGGTGACTGATGGGCGCCGATCGATCGGAGGAGAGTTTGGTAGAAGAGTGATTTTGGAAGAGAGAAAGAGTGTTTCTCAAACGGGGGGGGCTAAGGGGATTTAAAATGGGAGTCACCGATCGATCACCTGATTTTAAAATGTGAGTCGCCGATTGATCGCCAAATAGCCGATCGATCGCCAACTCTTCTGTTCCAAAAATTTTAATGTGAGTCATCGATCGATCACCAAAATAGCGATCGATCGGATTTCTCTAATAGTCGCCGATTGATCGTCAAAATAGTCGATCGATCGACAATTTCTCTGTTTGGAATTTTTTTTTTAAACTGAAAGCTAAAAACATCACCATTAATAAACAAACTACTTGTAATACGATAAGATGACTAAGCTTAGAAATTCAGACGGAATATTAATAAAACTAATCAATACTAAAAAAAATGATAAATGGGTTACCTCCCACCAAGTGCTTGTTTTAGCATCATCAGCTTGACGTCCTACGATCTTTATGTGTCAGGCGTTAAATGAGTGACAACGATATCACTCTCAATAGTTCCACCAAAATATGGTTTTACTCGTTGACCGTTTACTTTAAATGTGCTATTGTCGGCTCCACGTAGCTCAACAGTACTATGAGAAAACTTTAAGGGAAAAGTATCATTTAGACCCTAATATATGGGATCAGTGGCTATTTGGTACCTAACGTTTTTTTTGTACCCAATCAAACCCTAACGTATAAAACGTTTGCAATTTAAACCCTACCGTCAATTTTTCAGTTAAATTTAACATATTCTTTTCAAAATTCCTAAACTACCTCTCTCTCTCTCTCTCTCCCCGATTGCGAACGAGTTTCGGGTTTTGTTTTCACAGGTGGTTGCAGAAGAGAGAATTATAAGAGAGTATCGTCGACAAAATGAGACACCCATTCAAGGGAAGCCAAATCATCGCGCTGCAAAACAAAAATTCCAGATTCAAAACATTAACAGAGAATTTATGGCAAAAATTTCTCATCAAACTTTCTTGTAATTACCGGAACGGCGAGTTGGGAGAGAAGAGAGTCATCGTCGCCGGTGGCGGAGAAACTGGTGGGGTTCGAATTGCTCTCATCGTCGACCCGGTCCAGAGAAGAAACAGAGAGTCTATCCTTTTCCAATTCTTCTTCGTCTTCTCCATCAGACCAATTTTCTAAATCTCCATTAGAAAAGTCAAAAAACTCTTCAACAGCAAAATCTTCGCCGGCAACGGCATTTGTTCCATTCAAAAAGCATGAATCTTCCCAGAGCGCTGGCTGCGTCGACTTAGCAGCCAATTCCCGGTGAAAGCTAGATTTCAAAGCCTTTGCTTCCATGCTCTCCATTTCTCTGAAGAATAAAGGGGGAGGGGTATATGGCGTTGAGAGAGAGAGAGAGAGAGAGAAAGAGAGAGGGGTAGTTTAGGAATTTTGAAAAGAATATGTTAAATTTAACTGAAAAATTGACGGTAGAGTTTGAATTGCAAACGTTTTAGGGTTTGATTGGGTACTAAAAAAACGTTAGGTACCAAATGACTACTGATCCCATACGTTGGGGTCTAAATGGTACTTTTCCCAACTTTAATTATCGTGAACGGACCTGACCATCTAGACTTGAGCTTCCCGGGATATAAAGGGAGGCGAGAATTAAATAATAAGACTTCTTGTCCCGACATAAATTGTAACGCCCCTAATACTGTGCCCGTATTTACCCTTAATTACCGTACAAATTTTTCATTTTTCCTTTATTCTTAGCGTTCATGCGGAAACGATTTGAAAACAATTTAAAATCAATTTAATAAAACATTTAAAACAAATAAAAAACAATTTATTAAACCAATACGTACATAAACACTCGATACTCATACGTCTTCCGAAATACCACCTCAAAGCCGACTCGAAACGCAACTATAACAAAGTACATTTTCATGAAAATAAACTGCGTGGTTCCGTTTAAAAGTTTAACAAATCCTCCTGTTTCAAAATCACAAAACAGTTTATAACAACAGGTTTCCAAAACGTTCGGAACATTAAAATATCAACCTATCAACTACCAGAGCCAAGCATCCTATAATGTCTATACAACCATCAGCCCAAAACGTCCAAAAACCCTCAAAATCTATACATCTTTCATCCAGACAATTCCCAAAACTATCAAAATACCTAACCATGAGTCCCACGGGTCAAAATACGTCTCGACTGCGCCAACACACTCCCGCGTCCATCCGTCGTCAACTGTATCATGTCTCAGGAGGAGGAATCTCATCCTCACCTGGTTCCTCGATAACTAGATCACCTACACCGTACATAACACACTATGAGATAAAATCCCAGTAAGCTCTACGTAAATGCAATGCATGCTGTGCTATGAGTTCATTAAACCATACAATCGTTTTACTTTTTCGCCAACCTTTCGTTCACCTTTTCGTTAACTTTTTCGTTTACCTTTTCGTTATTATTTTCGTTAGCCTTTTCGTTAACCTTTCGTTTACCTTTCTTTAACCTTTTCGTTAATCTTTTCGTTTACCTTTTCGTTATCCTTTTCGTTGTCCTTTTCGTTAGCCTTTTCGTTAACCTTTTCGTTCACCTTTTCGTAACCTTTTCGTTTTACCTTTTCGTTATTATTCGTTCACCTTTTCGTTAACCTTTTCGTTCACCTTTTCGTTAACCTTTTCGTTAACCTTTTCGTTCACCTTTTCGTTTACCTTTTCGTTTACCTTTTCTTTAACCTTTTCGTTTACCTTTTCTTTAACCTTTTCGTTAACCTTTTCGTTTACCTTTTCTTTAACCTTTTCGTTAACCTTTTCGTTAACCTTTTCGTTAACCTTTTCGTTAACCTTTTCGTTTACCTTTTCTTTAACCTTTTCGTTAACCTTTTCGTTCACCTTTTCGTTAACCTTTTCGTTCACCTTTTCGTTAACCTTTTCGTTCACCTTTTCGTTAACCTTTTCGTTCACCTTTTCGTTAACCTTTTCGTTTACCTTTTCGTTTACCTTTTCTTTAACCTTTTCGTTAACCTTTTCGTTCACCTTTTCGTTAACCTTTTCGTTCACCTTTTCGTTAACCTTTTCGTTCACCTTTTCGTTAACCTTTTCGTTTACCTTTTCTTTAACCTTTTCGTTAACCTTTTCGTTCACCTTTTCGTTAACCTTTTCGTTAACCTTTTCGTTTACCTTTTCTTTAACCTTTTCGTTAACCTTTTCGTTCACCTTTTCGTTAACCTTTTCGTTAACCTTTTCGTTAACCTTTTCGTTAACCTTTTCGTTCACCTTTTCGTTAACCTTTTCGTTTACCTTTTCTTTAACCTTTTCGTTTACCTTTTCTTTAACCTTTTCGTTTACCTTTTCGTTAACCTTTTCGTTCACCTTTTCGTTAACCTTTTCGTTAACCTTTTCGTTTACCTTTTCTTTAACCTTTTCGTTTACCTTTTCTTTAACCTTTTCGTTAACCTTTTCGTTCACCTTTTCGTTAACCTTTTCGTTAACCTTTTCGTTCACCTTTTCGTTAACCTTTTCGTTAACCTTTTCGTTAGCCTTTTCCGTTAACCTTTTTCGTTCACCTTTTCGTTAACCTTTTCGTTTACCTTTTCGTTATTATTTTCGTTAACCTTTTTCGTTAACCTTTTTCTTACCTTTCGTTTCCTTTTCGTTAGCCTTTTCGTTAACCTTTTCGTTCACTTTTTCATTTCTCTTTTCCTTAACCATGATGCATGAACAATTCATATCTTAAAGTAAACAAGCAATACTGTATACCATCAAAGACTGTAAAACATAATCTATAAAACAAATAAACCTAGCTACCCAACCAAAGAAATATAAAACAAGTGCGTCTCCAAAATTCCTCGACACGACATTCGACGTACGGTGTAGGCCAATCGGCCAGAGAAGATCACGAGAACTTACCTCGTGTCCGTTGCAGCTCAAACTCCGTCCACGAGCACTGTTCACCTGAGCAATTTACAACGTTTATCGTTAAAACGAGTTTAAACTTCTAAACGTCCAATTTAACAAAAACCTTAACTAAGGAATTTTCCTAAAATATTAACCTAACTAATCGAAGTATTTAAACAACGATTAACGCTCGATAGTTTAAAATCACAATTAACGAGTTTTCCCAAAAACCCGAAAATTCCCAAATTTTAACATTTCTCGCAATTCACTCTAACTCCGCCCAATAACGTTCAATACGTACTTTATATCGTTAATTTCTATAAACCTAATAATTTCGGACCCTAATTTGGGTTCGGTAAAAACCGACCCGAAACTTCGAATGCGCGTAACTTTCGCGTCGGTTATCGGAATCGAACGATTCCAGCGGCCACGCGCTCCTCTAATAACCTATTTTAACCTGTCAAAAGGAATTTTAAAACAATCGACCGCAGTTAGGTCAAATGCAGCAAAACCCGAACTGCCCCTTTAAACCAAAAATCCCCTTTTTCGATTTTCATCAATTATCCTCCGATTCCTCACCAATCAATCCCAGTTAGCCTCAATTAGCCTAAATTAATCGAAATCCCAAGCCATCACACCGAAAACCGAAACCCCCAAATTTGGGGTTCCCTGTTTTTGGCCAAATCGAGCTCACCGTTGCCGGGAGATCCTTGCCGGCCATGAGCTCGGCCATTCACCGACGAGAACGGCCAGAAACGGCCGGTGATCGGAGCTCAATCGAGCTCGACACCCTCGGCCAAAACCGAGCAAGAAACAGGGGAAGAAAATTGACTTACCGGTCGGTTTTTCACACGGAGACGGGCCGGAATCCCCACGCCGCCACCGTCTGGCCGGAGATCGTCGGAAATCGGCGGCGGTTTGATCGGCCGATCGTCGCTCGCGTCGGTCTCCCCTCTCCCTTCGTTCTCGGCGTCGGGCTCGAATCAACAGAATGGCAATTGCCATTCTGTTGATTTATTTTATTATTAATAATATATTAATAATAATTATAATTATAATTATAATTCCTATTAACATTAATACAAATTACATTTACCGTTTTGCCCTCCCGTGTTTTCGACCATTCGAATTTCGTTATTTCGCCAATAAATTCAACTTATTATTTGGGATTTATTGAAACTGTCTGTTCGCAATTCGGACCTTGTTTACTATTTCTACTAAAACGTCCTTTATATTACGAAAAGCGTATTTACTCGGAATATATCGATATTATTCCAAAAATTCTCTAAATTTCTTTAAAATTCCTATTAATTGTTAGGATCGTCATGACGCTTTCTTTTAGTAAAACGGACCTGATTTGACATATTTACAAAAATGCCGTCCATAATATAATAATAATATCCTCAAGAATCCGTACGAGCCGGATATTACATTCTACCCTCCTTATTTAGAATTTGTCCTCAAATTTGCCATAGCTTATAGTCCTTGACATTAACGTTTCTTGTCTCGCGATATTTTACTTCGGTTAATCGTTTGTAATTACGATCCTCCTTCGTGGTTCTAAACCAACATCCTACTATATTCTCCAACATTGGCCTAAATTTGTATTCACTACTTTCGATTTGATCGTACCCGTCTTCTTTCACGTACTAAGCATAACCGAAACTCTCAAATCTCCATCAATTAACCCGACAACATATTTGTCATCTTACTTCATGCACATGTACCAACTTTCAACTTTCACTTAATCATTCGCAGATTAAAATTTCTTAATAATACTAACTTCAAAACTCACACTTTATCGACGTCTTTCTCCCGCTGTCTCATCAGGTCAGAATTACACCCAAGCTTTCTAGTGTCAGTCAAATTGAATGCCTACAATTTCATCCAATTTCTGGGCTGTACCCATATCTCAACGAAATTCCCTCATCCTACCCATAATCGGGATACACACCAACCGAGTTTCTACTTTAACTTCCTAATCATAGCCTTCATTTTCAATTTACGCATCAAATCTTACCAAATCTCTAAACTTTCAATTATACAATCCCTATTATGTACCCGTCACTTGACGACTTGAGCACACGTTGGTCTAAAATTAGTCACCAAAACGTTCAACTCACTAATTTATCAACTGGTTTCCCTTAACATTCTCCTTTGTGCTCAATCCTCGAAATACCATCCACTTGCCGACGTCACCTGGGTTGACTATAAAAGGTACACATCCTCTGGCACCAGGTCCTAATAACAATCTTCACTAGAATTCAAATCTCTAAATCTCACAAACCATCTCGTTGATATCACTCCGAGGTTCGATGAGTTAATCCTGGGCTAAAGTTACTACTTGCTTAGGATTGATTCAGGTCTCCTTGTAACTAAGATGTTGTAAACATCATATGTTCTAGACTACCTCAGTGAATTATGTAGTTACGCCTTTACTAATCTACTCATACTACTTCTACTATAGTCCTTTGTCTTAACTTAACTTTCCATCAACTCCAAGCAACATCAAGTCTCAAAGTCTCCTCATTGATGCGTTCTAAACTAGTTGTAGCACCCGGTTTCAATAAATCAAAATAAGTTATTAAACGGTGGTATATAATTTTTATGGTTAAAATTTAGTGAAATGTTGATTAGGTTGTAAATGACTAGGCAGGGGCAAAATGGTAATTGCGAATTTATATTGTGGATAAGGTATTTAAGGAAAGGTTTAGTGAGGTTAGCCGCCACGTTTTTAACTTACCTCTCAGCTAAAGGCAGGACTACCTAATGGGCGATTTTTCCCCTCCGGGTTCCCCAACCAAGGTGAGTTTTGAATCAACTACTTGCCGTTCATAGTGCTAGGTAGCTGAAGGTTGCAATATGTATCTCGATATAGATGCGGGTTGGGTTTGCGAGATTGGGCTTTGGGGTTAGTGAGTACGGGAATGCTAATCAGTTAGAGCCCCAAACTGGCTTCCTTAGACTTCAGTAGTTAATAAAGTTTAGTGGAGATAAATCATAATCTGGCAAGGTTTTAGGTGCGCAGATTTTTGGAGTAGCATATAGCGAGCGATCCAGGAGCAAGGAAGTAAAGTAAATGTGTGAGGACTGCTGCATAACACACCAAACAGAAGGTTTATGCATGCTTTGTAGGTTCTTTTCTTTATGTCATGCATTAAAGTTTGAAGAATTACGAAAATGAGTTATCGAAGGTTTATGAGGAGTAGGAATTGAATGAAACAGAGTAAGAGCTGTTAAGGGAAGTAATCCGCCCCTTAACTGAGTAGAGGATTTATCTCAAAATTTGGCCATAGCTTTTCCTGTGACATTAACGTTTCTTGTCTCGCGATATTTTACTTCGTTAATCGTTTGTAATTACGATCCTCCTTCGTGGTTCTAAACCAACTCCTACTATATTCTCCAACATTGGCCTAAATTTTGTATTCAACTACTTTCGATTTGATCGTACCCGTCTTCTTATCACTCTAAGTCATAACCGAAACTCTCAAATCTCCATCAATTACCCACAACATATTTGTCATCTTACTCATGCACCTGTACCAACGTTCAACTTCCCTTTCAATCAGTCGCAGATTAAAATTTCTTAATAATACTAACTTCAAAACTCCACTTTGATCGACGTCTTTCTCCCGCGGTCTCATCAGTCAGAATTACACCCAGAGCTTTCTAGTGTCAGTCAAATTAATGCCTACAATTTCATCCAATTTCTGGGCTGTAACCCATATCTCAACGAAATTCCCTCAATCCTACCCATAATCGGGATACACACCAACCGAGTTTCTACTTTAACTTCCTAATCATAGCCTTCATTTTCAATTTACGCATCAAATCTTACCAAATCTCTAAACTTTCAATTATACAATCCCTAATTATGTACCCGTCACTTGACGACTTGAGCACACGTTGGTCTAAAATTAGTCACCAAAACGTTCAACTCACTAATTTATCAACTGGTTTCCCTTAACATTCTCCTTTGTGCTCAATCCTCGAAATACCATCCACTTGCCGACGTCACCTGGGTTGACTATAAAAGGTACACATCCTCTGGCACCAGGTCCTAATAACAATCTTCACTAGAATTCAAATCTCTAAATCTCACAAACCATCTCGTTGATATCACTCCGAGGTTTCGATGAGTTAATCCTGGGCTAAAGTTACTACTTGCTTAGGATTGATTCAGGTCTCCTTGTAACTAAGATGTTGTAAACATCATATGTTCTAGACTACCTCAGTGAATTATGTAGTTACGCCTTTACTAATCTACTCATACTACTTCTACTATAGTCCTTTGTCTTAACTTAACTTTCCATCAACTCCAAGCAACATCAAGTCTCAAAGTCTCCTCATTGATGCGTTCTAAACTAGTTGTAGCACCCGGTTTCAATAAATCAAAATAAGTTATTAAACGGTGGTATATAATTTTTATGGTTAAAATTTAGTGAAATGTTGATTAGGTTGTAAATGACTAGGCAGGGGCAAAATGGTAATTGCGAATTTATATTGTGGATAAGGTATTTAAGGAAAGGTTTAGTGAGGTTTAGCCGCCACTGTTTTATTACTCTTACCTCTCAGCTCAAGCAGACTACCTCTGGGCGATTTTCCCCTCCGGTTTTCCCCAACCAAGGTGAGTTTTGAATCAACTACTTGCCGTTCTAGTGCTAGGGTAGCTGAAGGATTGCAATGTATGTATCTTCGATAAGCTGCGGGTGAGAGATTTGGGCTTTGGGGTTTAGTGATGTATCGGGAATGCTTAATCAGTAGAGCCCCAAACTGGCTTCCTTAGACTTCAGTAGTTAGATAAGTTTAGTGGAGATCTAATCCATAATCTGTCAATGGTTTTAGGTGAGCAGATTTTTGGAGTAGCATATAGCCGAGCGATTTCCAGGAGCCAGGTAAGTAAAGTAATGTGTGAGCCTTCGGGCCTACATCACAAAACAGTAGGTTTATGCATGCTTGAGTGTTTCTTTTCTTTATGTCATGCATTAAGTTTTGAAGAATTACGAAAATGAATTTATGTGCAAGGTTATGATGAGTATGAATTGAATGAAACAGAGTAGCTGTTAAGGGAAGTAATCCGCCCCTTAACTGAGTAGAGGATTTATTACATTGGGAGAACCGATCCCACTCCCAAGGGAATTAAGGGATCTGTATTAGCTGTTAAGGGAAGTAATCCGCCCCTTAACTGAGTAGAGGATTTATTACATTGGGAGAACCGATCCCACTCCCAAGGGAACTTAGGGATCAGACCAGTTTATGAACGATGCACAACTGAGTTGAGAAAATTAGAAACTGCATGATCAGGGTTTATGTTTCAGCATACATTTCATTAATGCTTTACTTGCTTAGCATTAGGCTAATAGATGAGTTTTGTGATGTAGGTGTTGAGGATACAGCAGGTGATTTCCCTGAGAGCATAACCGAGTAGATGAGGTTGGTGGAGCACGGCTGTGCAACGGTCAGGCATCTGTTGGGGCGGTTTGACTGGTGTCATTGACTAACAAAGATTAATTGACAGTATTTCAAATTTATTATACTGAGCTTTCATGACAGTAGAAATTCTAATGTTTTGGAATTCGCTTTTGAGTTTCTTTTCTGATAACGATATTCTGTTGGGATTTCAAGATAGTACTTATGAGTTTCTAGTGACACAAAGGTTTGGATTGTCTCTGGTTAGTTTTAGCAAGAATGAGTTACTTGAAGTTTTCAAAAGTATTCTTAGTTTTCTCTGAATTTAGTATTCTGTTGGTTTATTACTGGATTTGCAAGTGAAGCGATTAGAGTTGTTGTTTTGCTCTCTATCGACAGATGATATCTGTCGGTAGATGTTGAGTAAATTTTAAATTCTATCGGAAGATGTCTTCAGAAAAGCCATCGGAAGATGTAAATTTAAAGTCTATCAGTAGATGCTTTAAGGAGTTACGTGAGTAGCACGTGTCGGCAGATGTAGTCCATTCCATCGGAAGAGGGAGAAACCCGTTTGTCGTTTAGCGAATCGGAAGGTGTAGAGTAACCCGTTTGTCGTTTAGCGAATCGGAAGGCGTGGAGTCATATTGTTGTTATCGGAAGATGACGTGTGTTTGTCTATTGAGAGATGAAATTGCGCTGACTTCATCGGCAGATGAAGTTATGTTAACTTCATCGGCAGATGAAGTGGTGTGTGAAGTTACCATGATTTCATCGGCAGATGAAGTTGTGGGTGAAGTTGTGTAGACGTCATCGGCAGAAGCCTTTGGTTTTCTGCTTCTGCTCCTTCCGTTGACTAGTCGTCGGCAGACGAGTTCAACTCGTGACGTCATCGGCAGGAACCTCGTTCCGTTTCCTTCCGTTGACTTTGTCGTCGGCAGATGAATTCGACTTTTGTAATTCCTTGAGTAGTCCATCATTTAAAACCTTATTTTCTCTTGACCGAATACTTTAAACATTTCCATTAATCTTTCCAACAATATTTTCACAGCTAGTTAAATCCCCATTGTAGTTTTAAATAATTTTCCGCTGCAAAGTTTTCAAATGTTTTGAACGTTTAGAAAATGTCAAATTTTGAATGTCGAATGAAGTTTTAAATTTATTCGAAATTCCTTAGTTATGATCAAGTAATGAGTAGCGAACCGGGTTCAGATAACTCGGGGCGTTACACTAGTCATTCTAACTTAAACCATTCATGCATTACTTGGCCTTGACTTGCCAAACACGAGCCGATCTCTAGAAATTTGCTAACTTAACCTCTCATTTATTCCAACGATCTACTTCACCTTTCACTAATAGGTTTATATCTAACCTTCATCCCTCTTGATTAGTCGTATTTTCAACACTTCCAGGGGGGTTGTCAATTAGACAGAATCCCTACCTACATAAAAACCATATTTCATAAGATGTATTCCTCTAACAGTAACCAAATCTTAAATGCCCAAACTCCTTGGCTAAGTCAAACTAATCCTATTAATGCATAACTTTATTTCTATATGGTCTTTATTTCCATATATGTAGCCTATTGTCTTCCCGTCGAGGTTCGCCTAGTGACCCTTCTTACCCACCTACTATTCTCTTACCTCCCTATTTTCAAGCCCATATATTATTACTATATATATATATATATTTTTTATCATGCAAATATTGCCACACAAGTAATTAAAATAGTACCTGCAATTAGAGAAGGTTGGCCCACATCATCAACATCGCTGGGCTCTATAAACGCAAAAACTCTCGGAGTAACCCTTTTCTGGTCACCACCCTGTGGGCCATGGCCCATTAGAGGGCAATCCTTGACAAAATGGCCCGCACCACCGCATCTATAGCACCTACCCGTGCCCATTCTGCAATCACCGAAGTGCTCTTTCTGACATATAGGACACAGGGGCTTTTGAGTAGCTCCTTGCACTTGTTTTCCTTTACCTTGGTCATTGTTTCCCGCATACGGCCTTTTAACACCTCTTTGTTGTTGCTGCTGTTGTCCTTGTGGCTGCCAGTCTCTGTTTTGAGGTCGAGGCTGTATCTCACGGAAGAAGCCCTTAGCTGGCTCCCTTGGTTTGACATAACTCTGATCAACGGCCTCAATCTCAAGTGCCCTGGCCACAATCTCGTCATAGGATACATTTTGTACCCCAGATATCGTAAGACGCATCCGAAATTCCTGGTCAAGTCCCTGTAAAAATCTGCGTACCTTGTCCTCATTTATGCTGACCTGACGTGGCGCAAATCGGGACAGTGCTTCAAACTTCCTCACATACTCAGCAATAGAACCAATCTGCCGTAACTGTATAAACTCAACCATCTTCGCCTCACGTACGGTATGACTGAAATATTTATCGTAAAACAATGTCCTGAATCTCTCCCAGCCCATAACAGTCACATCGGTGGTCGTCTTCACTGTGTCCCACCAGAATCTGGCATCTAAGGCTAGGTGGTAAGTCACCAACGCCACCTTCTCTCCGTCCTCGATGCTCGCATACGCTAGCATATCCTCCATAGTACGTATCCACTCCTCAGCTGAAGAAGGATCCGTAGACTGTCCATTGAATATAGGAGGTTGAAGCTTTTGGAATCTCTCCATACCACGATTACCAGAAGTCGTGGTCTCCCGAGCTCTAGCACCCTCACGGTCAATAAGGGTACCCAATTGCTGAGACTGCCTCTCCATCTGCTGAGCTTGTCTCTCCATATGCTGAGACTGCTGGGCAATAAAGTCCTTAAGGGTATCAATCGTATCATCTCGGTCGTCTCGGTCATTTCCTCGACGCACCATATTTATAAAACTCCTATATAAAAGTTAAAACAAATATTCTAAGAAACTAGAAATCAAATAAAGCTATAAACATACTTACAGTTGATGAAGAATGTCCGCGTAGTGGCTGTGCAGTCGAGCAGTCTACAGAACCGATTTTAAAACCCGGGGGCTCTGATACCATATAAATTCCTTCAGCACAATGTGTTTATCATGCCATGTTTTCGTTTTTTCTTTATATATTCTAGCCTTTTCATTTGCTTCTCTTTAAAATTCGTTGAGCTCGTTTAATTGTAAACACCTTGCTTCGCCTGCTGCTTGAAACTCCATGTTTAATTTCTTTATGGCCCACAAAGCACGATGCTCTAGTTCTACTGGAAGATGACAGGCTTTACCAAAAATCAATCAGTACGGTGACATATTAAACGGCATTTTCAATGTCGTTCGATATGCCCATAGAGAATCATCTATCTTACGTGACCAATCTTTGCGAGACGAGCTTACCGTCTTCTCAAGACTTATCTTGATCTCTCTATTGAAACCTCAGCTTGCCCATTAGATTGTGGATGATATCCTAGAGCCTTGCGATACTTCACACCATATTTCAACAACAAAGCTTCAAATTATTTATTACAAAAATGTGTACCTTCATCGCTGATGATAGACCTCGGAATGCCGAATCGAGTGAAAATATTTTTTTGAAGAAAATTAAGGACCACCTTCCCATCATTACTCATTGTAGCGGATGCCTCCACCCATTTTGATACATAATCGACGACTAGAAGAATATATTTGTTATTGAAGGATGTAGGAAATGGACCCATGAAATCGATGATACAAATATCAAATAATTCTACTTTAATAATATTAGTCAACGGTATCTCATCGCGGCGTGAAATATTACCGGTGCGTTGGCAACGATCACAAGAAACGGCAAACACGTGAGCATCTTTAAAAAGAGTAGGCCAGAAAAAACCACATTGTAAAACTTTTGCTGCTATTCGCTTTCCACCAAAGTGACCCTAACACTCTAGTGAATGACAATGTCTCAATATATTTTCTATCTCCTCTTCCGGAACACATCGCCTTATGATTTGATCTGCTCAGTGCTCGTAAAGAAAGGGCTCCTCCCAATAATAGTGTTTAGCATCGGCAAATAACTTCTTTCTTTGAAAAAAAGGAGAGCTCATTAGGAATAATTTTACTTGTAATGAAATTGACGATAATCGCATACCATGGTGCATTATCGATGCCAAAAAGTTGCTCATCTGGAAAAGTATCGACTATTGGTACTCCATCATTTTTCAATTGTTCCTAAGGTTCGAGTCTCGACAAATGATCTGCTACTAAATTCTCCGTGTTGTGAAAAATAGTTCGCAAGTGTACAAATCGCAACAAGTAATAAAGTGATAAATAGAGTGTCGAACCCACGAGAACTTTTTAATTAATGATCAAACTAAATTAATTCTAGTTTATAATGAATACGAGATTTTGATAAGTTTGGATTTAAAATAACAAAATAAAGTAATTTAATTAAATAGCAGAAACTAAACGAGTTTAAAAATATAATAAGAAAGTTCTAGGGTTTCCGATTTCACCTAAATTAATCATATTTAGTTTTCCTAATCCAAATTATTAATTTCTATTTCTATATGTTAATGGTAATTTCACAAAAATATTTATCAATTTCTCTCGAGCAATGACAAACTTATCCAACTAACGGGTTATCACCTCTCGGTCTCAAACCCTAAAAATTAATTGAATACATTAAGAATGAGAAATTATATTACCACATGAACACCTTAGCTATCTCTAGCCTAAGATCCTTTTCCTGGTAAATTATTCAGTGCTCGATTATTTATCACCTCTCAGTCTCAAAACAATCCTACGAACGTGCTATTGTTGATCAGGCAATCGCAAGCATTAAGAGTAGAATAAAATACTCAACACAATATTGAAACAGAAAATCAACAATTTGAATTGAAGAAAATACTAAATATTCATAATCCGGCTACATCGTAGCCCTAGAAAAGAAAATTAGTTCATACTATAGTGAAGAGAAACAATAATAATAAAGGGATTCGTAGTTGCAAAGAAGAAAGGGAAAGAAAAACTATGCTGAAATCCAGTTTCAGAAGCTCTCGCTCGGTTCCGGTCTCCGTCTCGCTTGCCTCCTTCTTTGTCTCTCGCTAGGGCTGCTCTGAATGAATCTCTTGCTTCTCTCGTTTGAATGTCTGAATGGGGCTGCTCTTTTTTTTTTGTTAACCTAATTCTTAATTAATCTGAAGCCCACAAATCTGAAGCTCACAATCAATCTCAACGGTTGAGATTAAAACAATTAAAATAGCCAAACGGTTGGGATTCTTTCTGCTTTCCTTAAAATCCTGCTTCAGTTTCGGTTCCTTTGCAAATTTTTCTGTCCTTATTTTCTATCCCGGATCGAATTTGCAAAACCTGTAATTCTTCAATTTCTCTACACACTTGCACCAAAGTTATTAGAATTTTTCATATACTTGAGTAAAACTCATCAATTCAAATATTAAAGAGTATAATAAAGTGTGTAAAATATACACTTATCACCCTTCTTATCTTTTATTTCAAGGTTATATTCTTGGAGTAGTAAGACCCAACGAATGAGGCGTGGTTTCACATCCTTTTTAACCATAAGGTATTTAATAGCTGAATGATCGATGAAGACTATTATCTTATTGCCAATAAGATATGGCCGAAATTTGTCGAAGGAGAAGACCACTGCAAGTAATTCCTTTTCCATTCTGGCATAATTCAACTGCGCTTCATTGAGGACTCGACTAGTGTAATAAATAGTGCGGAACATCTTATCTTTGCGCTGCCCTAAAACTGCTCCAATTGCAAAGTCACTTGCATCGCTCATAATTTCGAATGGAAGATCCCAATCCAGTGCTACAACAATGGGCGCAGAAGTGAGTTTTTCTTTCAACAAATTGAATGCAGCTAAACACTCCGTATCAAAATTAAACTCTACACCCTTTTCTACAAATTACATAACGGCTTGGTAATTTTGCTAAAATCCTTGATGAATCGGTGATAAAATCCAGCGTGTCCCAAGAAACTGCGCACTCCTTTTACGGAGATAGGTGATGGTAGCTTCTCAATCGTTTCAATCTTGGCACGATGTAACACCCGGCTTCGTTTAAACCAGTTTACTTTATCAAATTTTGGTGAATGTTTTATGGATGAATTTGGGAGCTAGTGATTAGGTTAATAAATGAGTGTGTAAGGGCATGATGGTAATTTGAGATGTTATTTTGGATAGCGTATTTAATGGAAGGTTTAATGAGGTTTAGCCGCCACTGTTCTCTCATTTTTCCTTTCTCGGTATTCAGCTCAAGCTCAGCAGAGCTCCAGGCAATTTTCCTCTCCGATCTTCAATCCTCAAACTAGGTAAGTTCTCCCCTTGTTTTCTTGAGATTTTAGTGGCTAGATAGCAGAGAGAGTGCAATGTGTGTATTTTTGATAATGCTGTGAGTGAGTTGAGTTCGAGTTTAGTGTTGAGCCGAGAATGTACGATGACCAGAACTTCTAAACTAGCTCCTTAGGTTTCTGAATGATATAGAATAAGGTTAGTGATGATCTAATCGATATTCTGCTTATGACATTAGGTGAGCAGAGCTTCCAGAGTAGTTGAAGTTGAGCAATTTCCGGGAAGCCAGGTAAGTGAAGTATTGTGTGTGCCTTCGGGCCTACATCACAAAACATTAGGTTTATGCATGTTTGAGTGTTTTCTTTATGTCATGCATCATGTTTTTGAATAAATACGAAAATGAATTTATATGAAATGTTATGGCAAGGTATGAACAGATTGAAACAGATTAGCTATTAAGGGAAGTAATCCTCCCCTTAATCGAGTAGAGGATTTATTACTTTGGGAGAACTGATCCCACTCCCAATGGAATTGAGGGATCAGATCAGCTGTTAAGGGAATTAATCCGCCCCTTAATTGAGAAGAGGATGTATGACTTTGGAAAAATTGATCCACCTCCCAATGGAACCGAGGGATCATATCAGTGAATGAACGAAATTGCAACTGAGTTGTGAAAGTAGAAACTGCATAATTAGGATTTATGTTTCAGCATTCCATTTCATTTGCTTTACTTACTTAGCATTAGGCTAATAGGTGAGTTTTGTGATGTAGGTGTGGAGGTAACTATTGGAGAATTTTCTGAATTTACTGAGGGATAGGCGAAGTTGTTGGAGCACATTCTTGCCACGGTTTGGTGTTCTGATGAGGTGGTTTAACACTTGTCTGTAGGTGAAGTTTCAGTAGTTATTTGATGTTTTGATACTCTTGGGAATTTCTTCTCTGCCAAAGAAAACGTGATTTTAATGTAGTTGGAGTTTGTTATTTCCAAAGTTTTGTCGAGGATATAGATGTTGTTCTTTTGTTAATGGTTATTTGTTAAATGTCAGACATTATTTAGGGTCAGGTTGTTTTGAATGCTTGAGTGAAATTTGTAAGTTCAGTCATTGGTGAATGAAGTTCACCGGTGGATGCGAGATAAAGTCGATCGGATGAAGGAAATCATCCGGCTGACGTCACCGGTGGATGTGAGATAAAGTCGATCGAATGAAGGAAATCATCCGGCTGACGTCATCGGTGGATGTGAGATAAAGTCGATCGGATGAAGGAAATCATCTGACTGACGTCACCGATGGATGCGGGATTTAGTCTTTCGGATGAAGGAAATCATCCGGCTGACGTCATCGGTAGACGTAGGAAGACTTTTGTCGTCTTATGACTGGTGGTTGCGAGCAATGGGTTTTGTCACTTAGTGACCGGGCGATGTATTCAGTTTTGTTTTGTCTTGTGAAGGAAAAATGGACTTTGTCGTTTAGTCACCGGTGGACGTCGTCTGTTGAATCCGCCGGATGACGTAGGTAAAGTTTTTGTCGTTTTGTCACCGGAAGAAGCCTTCTATTTTTGTTTCAGTCTTTTCCGTTGACTTTGCTCAGGGGCAGCTACGTTTGACTCTGTAACTTTTCAAGTATTTCACGATTAAACCTTTACTTTCTTTGGTCGATTATTTCTTAATATTCCAACCGATTATTCAAACATTGTTTCTATAGTTTTGTTAACCATATTTTTGCTTAAATGATTTCCGCTGCAAGTCTTTAAACGTTTTGAAGTTTTAGAAAATGTCAAATTTTGACTTTCGAGCGAAGTTTTAAATTTAGTCCAAAGTTTCTTAGTTATGTTCGAGCTATGAGTAACGAACCAGGTTTATATAATTCGGGGCGTTACACATGATCCACTTTTATTCCTTTGGACAATATCTAGTGGCCTAATACAATTCCTTCAAGGACCATAAAATGGCACTTCTCCCAGTTCAATACCAAATTCGTATCTTCACAGTGCTGTAACACCATATCCAAATTTTCTAGACATCGATCAAAAGATGATCCAAACACAGAGAAATCATCCATAAATATCTCAATAATGCACTCGACCTTGTCAGAAAATATAGCCATTATACATCGTTAAAAGGTAGCAGGGGCGTTACAAAGTCCAAATGGCATTTGCCGGAATGCAAAAGTACCGTAGGGGCAGGTGAATGTAGTTTTCACTTGATCTTTGGGAGCTATGGCTATTTGATTGTACCCGGGATTTCCATCAAGAAAGCAATAAAATTTGTGCCCTGACAGTCTATCAAGCATTTGATCAATAAAAGGGAACGGGAAGTGGTCTTTCCTTGTAGCATTGTTTAGCTTCCTATAAACCATACAAATACGCCAACCTGTGACAGTGCGAGTTGGAATGAGTTCATTATTATCGTTCTGTACTACTGTCATTCCTCTATTTTTAGGTACAACTTGGACGGGGCTAGCCCATGAGCTATCAGAAATTGGGTATACCACCCCAGCATCCAACTACTTTAAAATTTATTTTAGCATGACTTCTTTCATGGTAGGATTTAGGCGTCGTTGGTGTTCCACCGACGGTTTGTGATTTTCTTCCATAAGGATTCTATGCATGCAAAATGAAGAACTTGTACTCTTAATATATGCTGAAGTCCATCCAATTGCTGATTCGAATTTCTGAAGCACTCAGAGTAACTTATCTTCTTCTTCAATAGATAATGCAACAGAGAAAATTAAAGGTAAAAAAGATGGAGCTTGTAAATAAGCGTATTTTAAATGTGAGGGTAGTGGCTTTAACTCGAGCATTGGCGGTTGCTCAATAGATGGCAACGTGCGTGGTGGACCTTCACCCAAAGTTTCATAGTATTTTCTTCTATTCAGCTCATAAGAATTCATCCACATTGCATAACCATGTACTTTATTATCCCCTTCAAAAAAATGATCTTGACAAACCATACATACCTCTAAAGGGTCTTCCGGTTGAAGTGAAATTTCATCTACAGCTGAATCGATTGCCTCCACGCGAAAAACATCATCATTCTTCCCCGGATACTTCATGGCCTTGAATACGTTAAAGATGATTTCTTCATCCTGAATTCTTAAGATCAATTCACCTTTTTGCACATCAATAAAAGCCCGACCCATAGCAAGAAAAGGTCTACCAAGAATAATTGGCACATCCATATCCTCTTCCATATCAAGCACAATAAAATCAGTAGGGAATATAAATTTATCTACCTTGACAAGCACATCCTCAATGATTCCCCTCGGGTGTTTAATTGATCGATCTGCCATTAGTAACATTACCATCATTAGCTTTGCTTCGCCTAAACCAAGTTTTCGAAATATAGATAGAGGCATCAGATTAATGCTTGCCCCCAGCTTACAAAGTGCCCTTTCAAATACAGAATTCCCAATCTCGCATGGCACCGTAAAGCTTCCAGGATCTTTTAACTTTTGAGGAATCTTCCTCTGAATGATGGCGTTGCACTCTTCAGTTAGTGCAATAGTACTGTACTCTTCGATCTTCCGCTTGTGAAAGAGAATATCTTTCATAAACTTAGCATAGCTCGGCATTTATTCTAAGGCGTATGTAAATGGAATATTAATGTGTAGCCTTTTGAAGACATCAAGGAATTTAGAAAACTGTTTATCAAGATTCACATTCTTCAATCTTTGTAGAAATTGCACGTTAATTGGGGTTGCTTGCACCAAAAAAGGATTAGATGGTAGAGATTTTTGAGTTTCATCTTCAATTGGACCCTTATTAACATCTTTAGGGACAGTTGGCTCTTTTCGCACCGGTTCAATTATCGTTCCGCATCGAGTGATAATTGCATTACAATGGTCTTTCGGATTTACTTCAGTGTTACTAGGTAGTGAACCTTGAGGTCTCCCATTAATGACACTAGCAAATTGACCAAGTTGATTTTTGAGACTTCGAATTTGGGCCGATTGATTCTACATCATTGTACGGGTTTCGATCATAAATTGCATAAGGGCTACCTCGAGATCATTTTTCTTTTTAGCTTGTTGAGATGGACCCGATTGCGATGTTTGAGGCCTAGGCATAGTATTTTGGGAATTCCGCCATGAGAAATTCGGATGTTGCTGCCACCCTGGATTATAAGCGTTGGAGTTAGGATTACCTTGTTGATTAAAGTTTCTCATGTAGTTAGCTTGTTCTGTAGATTCATTCGGCAAAGGATTGCCCATTTGGCATTCTTCACTCGGGTGCAGTCCCTTACCCCATTGGCAATTAGATATCGGTGCTTTTCCCACACTAGCTGCTCTTGAGATTCCTACAGTTATTTAGTTAATAAAGCAACTTGTAGTGTTAAGGCTTTCATAGTCTCAATCTCAAGTGTACCAATTGTACGTTTCATAATTGAGCGCTCCACAAGACACTGGTCATTATGAAGTTCCAATTCCTTTAATAGTTCATATGAACCTTCTTCAGATTTCTAGGCACCACCTACAGGAGCATTTACGAGTGTTTTAGTAGATGATGACAGTCCCACATAGAAAGTTTGAATATGCATCCACTTTGGTAGGTCATGGTTAAGACATTTTCTCAGTATATCTTTGAATCTCGCTCATGCCTCATAAAGAGTTTCTCCATCGAACTGACTGAAATTGATTATATCATTTCGAAGCTTAGAAATTTTCTCGAAGGGAAAGAATTTAGAAATGAACTTCTGACATAATTCTTCCTATGTAGTAATAGAGTTGGCTGGCAGAGAGTTAAGCCAATTCTTCGCACGGTCCTGTAATGGGAACTGAAATAACCGCAGTCTCACTACATCATCCCCCACGTTGTGGTATCTAAAAGTGTCCATACTTCCAAAAAATTTACAATATGATCTTTAGGGTCCTCAGAAGGTAATCCACTAAACTGAGACTGTTGAATCCAGAATTCAGCAAGGTGCCTGGCTTAATTTCAAAATTTGCTGCAATAGCCGACTATTTGTAACGCCCCGAATTCTCTGAACCCGGTTTGTCACTCTTAAACCCGAATATTTCTAAGAAAACTTGGACCAAATTTAAAACTTCGTTCAAAATTTAAAATTTGGACATTTGATAAAAACATGAAAACTTGCAGCGGAAATCGTTTAAACAAAAATAGAATTAAACAAAACCATGTTAAAATAATCGTTGGGAATGTTAAGAAACAATCGGTTAAAAAGCAAAGGTTTAACTCGTGAAAATACTTTAAAGGTAGCGAAAGTCAAATTCATCGTCCACTGAACAAAGTCAACGAAAAGGGGGAAAGCTATTTGAAGACTTCCACCGGTCACTAAACGACAAACATAAGATTTGTCATCCGGTCAAATAAGAGGACATCATCCGGTATACATGTGCTTCTCACGTGAGCAATTAAAACATAGCCCGGTGATAAACACACTTCAAATCTCACCTCACCCGAGCACTAGACGACAAAATAATATGCACATCGCCCGGTCACTAGACGACAAAAATCGACACAACACTATCTACAAAAAGGAATTTACTTGCTTCTCCAAGACCATTCAGAAACAACTCAAACCACAGGATTAATCAAATCCAGTAAAAATCAACATTTAAAACTCAACAGATTACTAGTATCAGAAATCTCAAAACGTATTCAAAATGCTAAAATTCTACTGTCATGAGAAACTCAACATACTCAGACTAAATCGTTATCAACTAAACCTCAACAACTGCTGACACCAGTTAACCCGCCTCACCAGTTTACCAAGCCGAGACATGGATGTACTCCTCCAACCACTTCTAATCATCTGTGCACTCAGGAATTTCACCTGCAGTATCCTCAACACCTACATCACAAAACTCATCGGTCACTAGACGACAAAATAATACGCACATCGCCCGGTCACTAGACGACAAAATAATATGCACATCGCCCGGTCACTAGACGACAAAATAATACGCACATCGCCCGGTCACTAGACGACAAAATAATACGCACATCGCCCGGTCACTAGACGACAAAATAATACGCACATCGCCCGGTCACTAGACGACAAAATAATACGCACATCGCCCGGTCACTAGACGACAAAATAATACGCACATCGCCCGGTCACTAGACGACAAAATAATACGCACATCGCCCGGTCACTAGACGACAAAATAATACGCACATCGCCCGGTCACTAGACGACAAAATAATACGCACATCGCCCGGTCACTAGACGACAAAATAATACGCACATCGCCCGGTCACTAGACGACAAAATAATACGCACATCGCCCGGTCACTAGACGACAAAATAATATGCACATCGCCCGGTCACTAGACGACAAAATAATACGCACATCGCCCGGTCACTAGACGACAAAATAATATGCACATCGCCCGGTCACTAGACGACAAAATAATACGCACATCGCCCGGTCACTAGACGACAAAATAATACGCACATCGCCCGGTCACTAGACGACAAAATAATACGCACATCGCCCGGTCACTAGACGACAAAATAATACGCACATCGCCCGGTCACTAGACGACAAAATAATACGCACATCGCCCGGTCACTAGACGACAAAATAATACGCACATCGCCCGGTCACTAGACGACAAAATAATACGCACATCGCCCGGTCACTAGACGACAAAATAATACGCACATCGCCCGGTCACTAGACGACAAAATAATACGCACATCGCCCGGTCACTAGACGACAAAATAATACGCACATCGCCCGGTCACTAGACGACAAAATAATACGCACATCGCCCGGTCACTAGACGACAAAATAATACGCACATCGCCCGGTCACTAGACGACAAAATAATACGCACATCGCCCGGTCACTAGACGACAAAATTAACGTTATCAACTAACCTCAACAATGCTGACACCAGTTAACCCGCCTCACCAGTTACCAAGCCGAGACATGGATGTACTCCTCCAACCACTTCTAATCATCTGTGCACTCAGGAATTTCACCTGCAGTATCCTCAACACCTACATCACAAAACTCATCTATTAGCCTAATGCTAAGTAAGTAAAGCAATAATGAAATGACAAGCTGAAACATGAAACCTAAATATGCAGTTTCTACTTTCTCATCTCAGTTGCACATCGTTTATCTACTGATCAGATCCCATGATTCCCTTGGGAGTGGGATCAACTCTCCCAATGTCTACATCCTCTTCATTAGTTAAGGGGTGGATGAGGTCCCTTAATAGCTGTTCTGATCCCTCAATTCCCTTGGGAGTGGGATCAGTTCTCCCAATGTTATAAATCCTCATAATCAGTTAAAGGGTGGATTAGTTCCCTTAACCGCCAATGCAGTTCAATCTGTACTCGTTTTCCCATAATATTACATGAAAGCTCATTTTCATATTCTTTCAAAACATGATGCATAACACATAAGAAAATACTCAAACATGCATACACCTACTGTTTTGTGATGTAGGCCCGAAGGCACACACAATACTTCACTTACCTGGTCTCCTGGAAATCGCTCGGCTATATGTTACTCCAGAAATCTGCTCACCTAAAACCATCGACAGATTATAGATTAGATCCCCACTAGACTTTATCTAGCTACCCTGAAGTCTAAGGAAGCCGGTTTGGGCTCTTCTGATTAAACATTCCCAATATATCACTAAACCCCAAACCCAAATCCCTCACTCGCAGCCTTTCGAAAACACATACATTGCAATCCTTCAGCTTCCTAAACACTAGAACAGCAAGTAGTCAAATCAAAACTCACCTTTGGTTGGGGAAAACGGAGGGGAAATCGCCTAGAGGTAATCTGCAGAGCTGAGAGGTAAGAGTAATAAAACAGTGGCGGCTAAACCTCACTAAACCTTTCTTTAAATACGTTATCCACAATATAAATTCGCAATTACCATCTTGCCCCTGCCTAGTCATTTAATAACCTAATCAACATTCCACTCAATTTTAACCATAAATTATATACCACCGTTTGATAACTTATTTTGATTTATATTGAAACCGGGTGCTACACTATTGAATAGCTGAATGAATCCCGGATACAGTAGGTATAACAAAGTTCAGCAGGGTCTGGTTCTCAACATTGTCTTCCCCATTATCTCTCATGATGGCACGCGCTTGTTGAATAACTTCTCTTCTCTCTCTACAATTTTTTCGACACTTACGCTCGATCTCAAGATTTAGGGAGAAAAGATTAGCGTCTCCTTCTTTACGCATACACCTGGAAGTAACACAGAAGCAAAACAAGAATAAAATAAATAGAATTCAAAATAAAACTAAAAATAATTAATTTGATATCAATAATAACGTCCTCGGTAGCGGAACCAAAAACTTGTTGTAAAAAATAGTTCGCAAATGTACGAATCGTAACAAGTAATAAAGTGATAAATAGAATGTCGTACCCACGAGGACTTTTTAATTAATATTCAAACAAAATTAATTTCAGTCTAATTTGAATAATTATATTTTAGCAAATTTGGATTTAAAATAAAGTAAGAGCAATTGATTAAATAACAGAAAATTAAACGAGTTCTAATATGTAATAAAAGAACTCTAGGGTTTCTGATTTCACCTAAATTAATCATATTTAGTATTCCTAATTCAATCATTAATTTTTATTTCTATGTGTTGATAGCAATTTCACAAAATTATTTATCAATCTCTCTCGAGTAATGATAAACTTATTCAAATAACGAATTATTACCTTCCGATCTCTAATCCTGAGAATTAATTGAATACATTAATAACGAGAAATTAAAATATCACAAAAACGCATTAGTTATCTCTAGTCTAACATCTTTTTCATGATAAAATATTCAGTGCATGATTGTTTATTACCTCTTGGTTTCAAAATAATCCTACGAACATACTATTGTTGATCAGGCAATCGCAAGCTTTAAGAATAGAATAATTTATTCAAAACAATATCAAAACAGAAAATTAACAACTTGAATTAAAAGAAAAACTAAATTTTCATAATTCGGCTACATCGTAGCCATAGAAAAGAAAATTAGTTCATGCTAGAGTAAAGGAAAACACAAAAAAAAAAATAAAAATAATCATAATTTCAGGAAAGAGAAGAAGAAAGAACAAAAACTCGGTTCGTCAACCTAAGTCGTCTTTTCGATCCACACGCCTTGATCTCCTCTTCGCCTCTCTCTTTGATGAATGATTCTGCATTTTTTTGTTTTCGTCTGTTAACCTAATCTCCCCTCTTTTGATGGATGGATGAGATTAATTTAATTACTTGGTTAAAATATACAACCGATCGATCACAGCATAACAGCCGATCGATCGGTTGCCTTTTTGCCCTAACGATTTTCAACTCCGCTTTTGCCGATCGATCTCCCAGATGTGGCTGATCGATCGGCTATGCCTCTACTTCATTATCATGTAAAAGCTTTGCCGATCGATTGCCTAAGATTTGGCCGATCGATCGGCAACTCTTCTGATTTCTTCGATTATTCTCTTCATTAGCCGATCGATCGGCTAAATTTTGCCGATCGATCGCAACTCTTTTGCTAAACAACAATTTCTTCCTTTCTTCATCCGATCGATCGGCCATGATAATTGTGAGCGCCGATCGATCGACAACTTCTCTGCTTTTCTTCATCCAGATTGATTTCACCGAAACCTGTAATTCTCTAATTTTTATACACACTTGCACCAAATATATCAGAATCTTTCATATACTTGAGTAAAACACATCAATTCAAGTATTAAATGGTACAATAAAGTGTGTAAAATACATACTTATCAAGCACACCATAGATTTATCTTTTACTTCATATCAAAATTTGTGACCTCCTTTACCAGCTTGCACAGCAAAGCTCATTTGTTCTCCACGTGCCTCCTTCCCTCGTGAGAAAGTTCGAATCCACTCTTCTTGGCACACCAACGCATATGCCTTGTTGATGTTAGGCAATCGTTAAATGCTCAAAATAGTAGAACGAACTGTTCCATATATTGCATCATCCAAACCCATCAAAAGTTGATGAAGTTTCTCTTCCTCTCGTTTCTTGTCAAGTTTAGTTGTGATGTTGCACTTGCATCCTCCACAATGACACGCTGGAATTGAATCATAATCTGCGAGTTCTTCCCATAGCTGTTTCAATTTTCTGAAATAGTTCACAATAGAAAAACCTTGTTGTTTGCGGTTGGCAAGTTCTGCCTTGATCTGTTGAACACGAGGTCCATTAGCAATCAAAATATTTTTTCTAAATATCTTTCCACAAATCCTTCGCAATCTCATATGACTTGTGGAAGATCACAAAGTCAGTTCAATTGTGTTTAGTATCTATAAATCCGCCAAAATTTTAAAATGTATAAAATTTCGAATAAATTTTTCGTGAAATTTTAGTATAGATTTGAGCCCGGTTTGTTATTATTCGTCAAGTAGTAACGTACGAATTTTATTGGTCACTTATGGCCCGTACGGAAAATTTAAGGCAATTAATTAAAATTTTGGGTTGACGTTCGTGTGTTTCGGGTGAATTAAGTTCATGGAAGAATAACGTCAGAGCTAATCGAAAGAAATCATTTGGTAAGGTTTGAAATTGGTAAATCGAAACTATTAAACGGTTTTAATATAATTAAAATAAATAATAATAAAAATTAAATTAAATTTTAAAACAATAAGGTTTTCCTAGAAAACCTTATTATTAGTTTTCTGTCTGTTAAAACACCCGAGAGAAAGGAGAAAGGAGAAAGGAGAGAGAGAGCCAATCGCGGGGGAAGGTCACCGACGCCGGAGCGGCCACCGTCCGGGCCAATCTTGGTGTCAAAATGTTCGTCCCGATGGGTGGAGCAGCATTGTTGAAGGGCGTTCTCGTCGGTAAGCTCTCTCGCTCTCGATTTTCGCCCGGGAAGTTTTGGGTTTTTTGGGGTTTTATCGATCTGTGATTTGTGGTCGATTTTTTGTTGTTTTTGGCTGGAATCGACTAGAATGGAGGTGGAAAACGGGTTGGAAACCGATTTTGGTCGGAAAAGTGGTCGGAAAATGGATTTTGGTACTCAGCCGTCGTCGTCCAAGTTGACTCGGTCGATGGGCGAGTTGATTCGGCATTGGGCCAAGTCGACTCGGGCCCATTGACCGAGTTGGGCTTGGGCTTGATTCGGTCGAGCCTGACTTGGGTTCGGGCTGGGTCCAACCCAGACCTAACCCGAACCTGTTAGGTCCGACCCGAGCCAAGTTGGGCTGGGTTCGTCCGACTCGGACCGACCTGACCTGGACTGAACCGACCTGAATCGGTCCGATCCAAACCAGACCCGAATCGGTTTGATCTGAATGGACCAGTTAGTCAAAGTCAACTATTGACTTTTGACCGTTGACTTTGACTTTGATTAACGAGGTTAACCGTTAACTTTTTGACCAAAAGTCAACTCGAGCTATTTGGGCCTCTTTTAGCCCTAGCTCCCCGTTTATATCGTTTCTAACCTATTAGGCTTTAACGGGGTTCCTCCCTTGTGTTTGTTTCCCAAAATGGAGGATTTTGTTGGTTTCAAAATGATTCCCGAGGATCTATCAGCTACCGAGGTTAGGAGGACTCGCCTCACAGGTATGAGTTACTATACTTATTGCGTTGTACCTAGCCTAGCATGCACGTGGGATACCTCTAGTATTTACATCGGCAATTTTGCTAGCAGGTGCATGGTACATCCTTTAGGCATGTACACATTTTATTTAATTTATACTGCCTCGTAGAGTTTAAATACCATGTTTTACTCGCCTTAGTCGATATACTCGAGCTGAGATTTATTATATTGGCATGCAGATGGATTTTTTTTCCATGCATTGAGTTTTATTTGTACATTGGTTTGGGGTTTTGCCCAATGGTTGCGGTACTCCCCGCTTAAAAATGTAATACTGGAGATAATCGTCTGGCACTCTTAGCCGGGCCCATACGCTGAGAGTTTTAGGGGGTTTTTCCCAGTTGTTGTGGTACTCCCCGCTTATGGAGCTGCGATACTCCGTGCTTATGGGGATGAACTCCGAGCTATGCTAGTACAACGGTACTCCCTGCTTATGGAGATGGACTCCGAGCTATGCTAGTCCAGCGGTACTCCCCGCGTATGGAGATGGACTCCAAGCTATGGTAGTCCAGCGGTACTCCCCGCTTGTGGAGATAGACTCTGAGCTATGCTAGTCTAGCGGTACTCCCCGCTTGTGGAGATGGACTCCGAGCTATGCTAGTCCAGCGGTATTCCTCGCTTGTGGAGATGGACTCTGAGCTATGCTAGTCCAGCGGTACTCCCTGTGTATGGAGATGGACTCTGAGTTATGCTAGTCTTGGTTGCTAAGTCTACTGTGTGGGCCCAGGGTTGAGTGGTTCGTCCCTCCTGGTGTGCTCTAGCGCGTGTCCCAGTGGCCAGGGTTGAGTGGATTGTTTGTCCCTCCTGGTTGATCCTGATTGCTAAGTCCACTGTGGTCCCCTTGAGCCCAAGGTTGAGTGGTTGTTTGTCCCTCCTGGTGTGCTCTAGCGCGTGTCACGGTGGCCAGGAGTTGAGTGGTTGGTTGTCACTCCTAGTTGATCTTGATTGATAAGTCCACTGTGGTCCCCTTGAGCCCAAGGTTGAGTGGTTGTTTGTCCCTCCTGGTGTGCTCTAGCGCGTGTCCTGGTGGCCCGGGTTTGAGTGGTTGGTTGTCACTCCTAGTTGATCTTGATTGATAAGTCCACTGTGGTCCCCTTGAGCCCAAGGTTGAGTGGTTGTTTGTCCCTCCTGGTGTGCTCTAGCGCGTGTCCCAGTGGCCAGGGTTGAGTGGATTGTTTGTCCCTCCTGGTTGATCCTGATTGCTAAGTCCACTGTGTAGTCCCCTTGAGCCTAGGGTTGAGTGGTTGTTTGTCCCTCCTAGTGTGCTCTAGCGCGTGTCCCGGTGGCCCAGCGTTGAGTCGTTGGTTGATCCTGATTGATAAGTCCACTGTGGTCCCCTTGAGCCCAAGGTTGAGTGGTTGTTTGTCCCTCCTGGTGTGCTCTAGCGCGTGTCACGGTGGCCAGGAGTTGAGTGGTTGGTTGTCACTCCTAGTTGATCTTGATTGATAAGTCCACTGTGTGGTCTCCCCTGAACCTAGGGTTGAGTGGTTGTTTGTCCCTCCTGGTGTGCTCTAGCGCGTGTCCTGGTGGCCCGGGTTTGAGTGGTTGGTTGTCACTCCTCGTTGATCTTGATTGATAAGTCCACTGTGGTCCCCTTGAGCCCAAGGTTGAGTGGTTGTTTGTCCCTCCTGGTGTGCTCTAGCGCGTGTCCCAGTGGCCAGGGTTGAGTGGATTGTTTGTCCCTCCTGGTTGATCCTGATTGCTAAGTCCACTGTGTAGTCCCCTTGAGCCTAGGGTTGAGTGGTTGTTTGTCCCTCCTAGTGTGCTCTAGCGCGTGTCCCGGTGGCCCAGCGTTGAGTCGTTGGTTGATCCTGATTGATAAGTCCACTGTGGTCCCCTTGAGCCCAAGGTTGAGTGGTTGTTTGTCCCTCCTGGTGTGCTCTAGCGCGTGTCACGGTGGCCAGGAGTTGAGTGGTTGGTTGTCACTCCTAGTTGATCTTGATTGATAAGTCCACTGTGTGGTCTCCCCTGAACCTAGGGTTGAGTGGTTGTTTGTCCCTCCTGGTGTGCTCTAGCGCGTGTCCTGGTGGCCCGGGTTTGAGTGGTTGGTTGTCACTCCTGGTTGATCTTGATTGATAAGTCCGAAGTGTGGTCCCCTTGAGCCCAAGGTTGAGTGGTTGTTTGTCCCTCGATCCGATGTGTGGTCCCCTTGAGCCCAGGGTTGAGTGGTTGTTTGTCCCTCCTAGTTGGTAAGTCTATTGCACGGTTCCCTCGATGGCCCACGGTGAGTGGTTATTGAATCCCTCCTGGTTTGGTAAGTCCATTGTGCGGTTTCTGCGATGGCCCTGCTGAGTGGTTATTGAATCCCTCCTGGCTTGGTAAGTCCATTGTGCGGTTTCCGCTATGGCCCACGGTGAGTGGTTATTGAATCCCTCCTGGCTGGTAAGTCCATTGTGTGGTTCCCTGTGATGGCCCCTGGTGAGTGGTTATGGAATCCCTCCTAGTTAGTAAATCCATTGTGCGGTCCCCGCGATCGCCATGGTGAGTGGTTATTTGGTTTCTCCTAGTTGATGTCTTTTATCTTCCCCTTATGAGACCTTGCCTAGTGTTCTCTCTGCCCTTCTGTGGGGTATAGCTCGGATAATCCTAGCATGACTTCTTTTGTTTTCTGTACACCTGACTGTGTAGGATAGTGGTAGGTATAGCATCCTATACTGAGTGTGTCACTCCCCCTATCGACTTTTCCCTCTTTAGGTAAAGAAAGGAGAAAGAAGAATTGTTTGGGACCAGTGCCGAAGATTTTGTATTTTATTTCGTCTTTTTCACTCTTAAATTGTAATGGGTAAAACCATATTTGAGATTGTACTGGACATTAGCATGTAGTTATTTTATTTATTTATTTTTTTTATCTTTCTTTTTTTGTAATTCTACTATTGTTTGTACTCTTACATTTGTTTCTTTGAGGAGATTCTGGTTCGTTGCTGAAAACTTCCGCACTCAGCCTTAGGTTAAACGGTGGACATCCCTGAAGTTGATCGTTTAACCTGGCGTTTCTGTTAGGCCCCTCCCGGGTCGTGACAGTATCCATGATACTAACATTGAGTTGGCAGTCCACCAATCTTCCAGCTCCAACGAATCATCATCAGGTTGCTTCACTATTCCATCTATAAATCCAAATTTCTTCTTGGCTCTCAATGAAGTTCGCATTGCCTGAGCTCATTCATCATAGTTTTCTTCTTTCATTTGCACCTAGGTAATCGCATTGCCTGAGCTCATTCATCATAGTTTTCTTCTTTCATTTGCACCTAGGTAATCGCATTCCCAGGATTATCATTTGAAGTCAAGGTATATGATGAGACAGGTTTCTTTACTTCACCCCATGACCATCTTCTCTATTTTAGTTCTCCTCCACTGCTCTGATACTTTGAAAGAATATTTTGAATAAAGTCCATATCTTTCATTGATTATGGAGAAAATATATACAACTATTGGTATAAATTAAATAAGAAAAACCTAGAAAATTCAATTCTTAAATGGCAGTTAACTAATATGTTAATACAATTATATACAGAAAGAATATACTATTGTCTTATAAGTATATATTAGAATATGTATGTTGTGAAATTTCTGCTTCTAAACTATTTTCTCGATGCAATCATGGTGCGTTTCTCATCTATCTATTTCTGATTTTTATCTTCTCGATGCGTTCGGTTTGCTGCTTCTGAATGCAATTCAAAATATGTAGGAAAACTCAATTCATATGCCAACGTCGTCCTTACTTTGGATATTTGATATATGTTGCATTCAATTCGAAGTTTATTTTGATTTGATTTTTTTCCTTCTTTTGCGAAGGGAAAATATATTTTTGATATAAACTATCCAGAAGGTCCATTCGGCACAAAGGTATTGTAATTTTTTGTTTATGGCAGAAATTTCATCCTCTTTGGCATTTGGACAATCACATATTTTTTATATTTGTTACTTCATCAGAAATTTAGAATTGATCGATGAATACATTAAGGTGTTATTGAGTCTATCGCAGTTAAACTTGGATTTAATCATTCAAGACAACTTTTTTAACATTTATTTAATTGATATGTTATTAGATTTCTAATTTTTTATTTGCTAACTGAAAACAACATTACTGCCTCATTCTACATTTTTTCTAGCTTTTGATGAGTCTTCCTTCTATTGTATTAGCGAGGCAAATAACAAGTAAAAAGACCTTTTAAAGTCTAGAACGATTAGGATTAGAACTGCCAAAGTTCTGATAAATTTAGGCTAACGGAAAATAGTGCCAAAAGTTATTAATATGCATGCTATTTACTATTGTTGAAAAACCAAACTGAAACTGAAAAAGAAAAATGAGAAAAATAGTGGACACCAAGATTTACGTGGAAATCATAGAAGAGAAAAAACTACAGATAGAGAAAAAATTACTATGTAAATCAAGGTACAATGAGTTTTGCCACACTAGCATATATTTATACATATACATAAAACTCTAGTCATATTGAGATTCACAACGTGGGTTGTATCGGCCTAGCCCAATCAGAAATCGGGTCACACCGAAACTAACAATCTCCACCTTGACACGAATTCTATTGCATAAAATATATTCCAAAATTCCAGCAAATCTCCTCCACCTAAAAGCCCCTTGGGGCGAAATCAGCAGCTAATACCAACCAAGCTCAAATAATGTTTCAACTTGATTGTGAGCAAAATCTTGGTCATCATATTAGCAAGGTTATCACGAGTACTAGTTTTACTCACTGCAAAATCACCACGAGCAATCACATCGCAAACAAAATGATAACGAATATCAATATGCTTCGTCTTCTCATGAAACATCTAATCTTTTGTGAGAAAAATAGCACTCTGACTGTCGCAAAATACTGTGGAAATCTGCAATTCTTTATTAAGCTCACTGAACAAACCTTTCAACTATTTGACATCCTTGCATGCTTCTGTAATAGCCATATGTTCTGCCTTTGTAGTAGACAATGCGACAGTATCTTATAAAGTAGCTCTCCAACTGTAAAAACATATCCTGTGAGAGATCTCCTCTTATCAAGATCTTCTGCATAGTCAGAATCAACGTATCCAATTATCGGATCTCTATTTCTTTCAAATTAAAGACATACATCACTAGTCCCCCGTAGATACCTAAAAATCCACTAAACAGCTTTCTAGTGTTCCTTTCCTGGATTAACCATGTATCTACTTACTGCACTGACTGCATAAGATAAACCTGGACGCGTGCAAACCATAGCATACATAAGCGATACCACTGCACTAGAATATGGAACTCGTGACATATAATTAACTTCTTCATCTGACTTGGGACATAAAGTAGATGAAAGTCTGAAATGAGCCGCTAATAGAGTACTAACCGGCTTGGCACTTTGCATATTGAATCTGTTGAGAACTTTCTCAATGTATCTTTTATGTTTCCTAGCTAGACAATGCTCGGAAAACTGTAATTTATTGGTGCTCTGACCATTCAAAAGTCCCCTTTTGCTTAGTTCAGCCAAACCATTCTCACTCATGTGTCCCATACGCATATGTCATAAACTGGTGAGATCTTCATCTAACAATGAAGTACTAACAGCCACATCCCCAACAACTGTAGAACCCTGCAAAACATACAGTTTTTCAGACTTTTTCTGTCCTTTCATCATAACAAAAGAACCTCGACTAATCTTCAAAACTCCACCTTCACCGATGTACTTGTACCCATTAATATCCAGAGTACTCAACGAGATCAGATTCCTCTGCAGTTCGGGAACGTGTCGCACATCACCAAGTGTCCTGACTGTTGACTTATAGATTGTTTAAGTCATAATTTGTTTTTGATTATGTATTTGTATAATTAGTGTACAATTTGATTATGTGTATTTAAAGAGAATAATGAATATGAGTTTATTTGGAAATACCCTTGAAAAGGGTATTTTAGTTGTCTAATAAATCGGTTTGAGTATACAGAATTAAATAGCAAAACAGGCTTGCATATACCGATCGCTACACGACAAAGAAATGATGCATCTGCCGATAGCGTTTTTGAAGACATCTGCCGATGTCATGTCAAGGTGCATTTGCCGATAGCTGTTGAAGCTACTCCTGCCGATGCCGGTTCATGAAGTGTTGAGATGCATATGCCGATAACATTTACAAGTCTCATCTGCCCGTGATGCTCTAAGCGAGCATCTACCGATGACGTGGTCATGCTTATATGTTTCATCTGCCGAAGCATTTTTGAAGATATCTACCGATGACGTGGTCAGTGCTTATATGTTTCATCTGCCGAAGCGTTTTTGAAGATATCTGCCGATGACGTGTCAAGATGGATCTGCCGATAGCATTTGACGCTACTCATACCGATGTCGTTCAAGCTTGCACATGTCGATCACTAGATGACAATTTTCAAGCGTTCATCTGCCGATGGTTTTTAAAGAGACTTCTGCCGATGGCGTTTTTAAAGAGACATCTGCCGATGGTGTTTGAAGCCACATCTGCCGATCTGCCGATGGTGTTTGAAGCCACATCTGCCGATGGTGTTTGAAGCCACATCTGCCGATGGTTTTTAAAGAGACATCTGCCGATGGTGTTTGAAGCCACATCTGCCGATGATATTTGAAAACACATCTGCCGATGGTGTTTGAAGCCACATCTGCCGATGGTGTTTGAAGCCACATCTGCCGATGATATTTGAAAACACATCTGCCGATGATATTTGAAAACACATCTGCCGATGGTGTTTGAAGCCACATCTGCCGATGGTTTTTAAAGAGACATCTGCCGATGGTGTTTGAAGCCACATCTGCCGATGGTGTTTGAAGCCACATCTGCCGATGATATTTGAAAACACATCTGCCGATGGTGTTTGAAGCCACATCTGCCGATGGTGTTTGAAGCCACATCTGCCGATGGTTTTTAAAGAGACATCTGCCGATGATATTTGAAAACACATCTGCCGATGATATTTGAAAACACATCTGCCGATGGTGTTTGAAGCCACATCTGCCGATGGTGTTTGAAGCCACATCTGCCGATGATATTTGAAAACACATCTGCCGATGGTGTTTGAAGCCACATCTGCCGATGATATTTGAAAACACATCTGCCGATGGTTTTTAAAGAGACATCTGCCGATGATATTTGAAAACACATCTGCCGATGATATTTGAAAACACATCTGCCGATGATATTTGAAAACACATCTGCCGATGGTGTTTGAAGCCACATCTGCCGATGGTGTTTGAAGCCACATCTGCCGATGGTGTTTGAAGCCACATCTGCCGATGATATTTGAAAACACATCTGCCGATGGTGTTTGAAGCCACATCTGCCGATGGTGTTTGAAGCCACATCTGCCGATGGTTTTTAAAGAGACATCTGCCGATGGTTTTTAAAGAGACATCTGCCGATGGTGTTTGAAGCCACATCTGCCGATGGTGTTTGAAGCCACATCTGCCGATGGTGTTTGAAGCCACATCTGCCGATGATATTTGAAAACACATCTGCCGATGATATTTGAAAACACATCTGCCGATGGTGTTTGAAGCCACATCTGCCGATGATATTTGAAAACACATCTGCCGATGGTGTTTGAAGCCACATCTGCCGATGGTTTTTAAAGAGACATCTGCCGATGGTTTTTAAAGAGACATCTGCCGATGGTGTTTGAAGCCACATCTGCCGATGATATTTGAAAACACATCTGCCGATGATATTTGAAAACACATCTGCCGATGGTTTTTAAAGAGACATCTGCCGATGGTTTTTAAAGAGACATCTGCCGATGATATTTGAAAACACATCTGCCGATGGTGTTTGAAGCCACATCTGCCGATGGTGTTTGAAGCCACATCTGCCGATGATATTTGAAAACACATCTGCCGATGGTGTTTGAAGCCACATCTGCCGATGATATTTGAAAACACATCTGCCGATGATATTTGAAAACACATCTGCCGATGATATTTGAAAACACATCTGCCGATGGCATTCAAAGCTGCATCCACCGATGACGTGTCTCTGCTTCATAAGTTGCATCTGCCGGTGAACTTCCGTCAGAATTCAAAGCTAGCCGCGAAGCTACAGTGACGTCGTTTTCAGCATTAACTCCAGACCTTTAATGGCGACGACGAACAACATTTTCAGAAGCAACGGATAGCTGCTTCAGTACGGATGCTTCCCAACGGTAACATTTTAACATTTGAAGAAAGAAGCATTCAATTCTCTGAAGCAATTTTTATACAGAGTATATAAGCAGAAGAAAAGGCTCGAAGACTAACTTTTGCGAATTTGATTTCCTGAGCCCTAACGTGAAAATCATACTCTGTATTCTCAATCTACATCTCTCTACTCCAAAACTTGAGATTCTGTTTTGAGAGTTTGTAGATTATTGTAATCTATCATTCAAACCTGAAAATCCTGTAAGGCAGTGGATTGACGCCCGCAAAGTTCAATCCAGGATTGTGAAAGGCTGTGAATCGAAGCCCGTAAGTTCGATCAGATTTTCTTGTTGAGGAGAAGTAAGAAATCTTCAAGGGAGAGCCTTGGAGCGTGGACGTAGGCAGTTTGGCCGAACCACGTAAAAATACTGGTGTCGAATTTCTCTTTCTCTCTCTTTATATTATTTGATTACTTGTGTTAAATCTAAGTTTAATCAAGAAGAGAAATTAGGTTGAATCGCAATTAAAATTAAAAAGTCTAATTCACCCCCCTCTTAGACAATTCCGATCCTACACTGACTACTCCGTCATACAATTTGGTTCTCACTGTACCAATTCCTACAATCTCACACGATGTATTATTTCTCATTAATACAGCTCCTTTTGTCACAGTTTCATAAGTTGAAAACCATTCTCGATTGAGACACATATGAAATGTGCAGGCCGAATCCAGAATCCATTCCTCATATGACCTTTAGTTTTCCTTAGACACTATCAATAGATTACCTTGATCACTTTCATTTTCATCTTCAGCAACAACTGCTTCACCAGAGTTCCCTGTCTGTTTTCCATTTTGTTTAGTTTTTTATTTTCTCTTGTTTTGCAGCTGATAACACTCTGATTTTATATGTCCATTTTTCTAATAGTAAAAACAAATTTTGCTTCTATTTCTGGACTTTGATCTGCTCCTCGAATTCTTTTTGCCATGACTATTTTTCTCAAACTTCTCTGTAGCTCACCCCCGAATAACTAGTCCCTCGCCTTGAGTTCCAGATTCAACTACAAGGTGCTTCATCTTTTCCTCTGAAAGCAAAGCAACATAGACTTCCTTCAGGGTTAGTGTGTCACAACTATATAACATCGTGTCTCGAAAAATATTGTACGAAACAGGCAACGAGCACAACAGAATCAAAGCTAAATCCTCACCATCATATTTGCACTCCAAAGTTTCCAAATCCGAAACTATCTCTTTAAATGCACACAAGTGTTCTTCGATAGAAGATCCTTCTCTCATATGATGAAAATATAATCGTTGCTTCAAATGCAGCTTACTCATCAGAGTTTTATGTTGGCACAATTCTTCCAATTTTGACCATACTTCAGCAGCAGATTTTGCCATCAACACATCCTCCAAAATTGAATTTGACAAGTGTAGACGAATTAGAGATAATACTTTTCTGTCTCTTGTGAGTTTCTCCGCCTCTGACCAAGACTCAGACATATTATTAAAACCAAGTAACGTGTCATCCAATTCCATTTGAGCGAGACGATCTCGCATCTTTACCTACTATATTAAAAATCTTGTATTCCTATCCTGCAAAGGAATATCATATTTTAATGATGTCATCTCTCAGAAATTCAGAATATTTTTTCAACAATATCTCCACCAGATAATTACTCCGAAAAAAACAGAAAACAATATCTCATCCCTCCAAAGTAAACTTCATAACCCCAAGATTTCACAAACAAAATTTCAGAATATTGAGTCCAAAATTAACAGATTTGCAGCCCCAATAAGTCAATATGCAAAATTTGTAACCTGTGAAAAATACCCAAAAACGGAACAAGCTGAATGCTGCTCGGAGGTTGCTGAACGGAGATGGCAACAGTTGACAGTGCGCGCGACGATGGTGACTCTGCTCGGTTGCTGACAGACGACGGCGATGCGGCGGCGTTGTGCGGCTGAGGGCTCGGAGATTGCATCGGAGCAAATTGGCGGCGTGACCGGAGCAGCGTTGCTGCTGCTGGCGTCGGCGGTGGATTCTGTGCACGCATCGGCGTTGGAGCGGCATCGACAGTGGGTTCTGTGCGCGCGTCGGCGGCGAGACCGAAGAGCGTCTTAGCATGGGCTGCGGGTCGGGCACTCCTCAGCTTTCCTCTGTTTTACACTTCTCTCTCGAAGAACAATAGAACAAAAACTTCTCTTTTGTTTCTGTTTCTTCACGCAGAATAGAAATAGAAAAGAATATAAATTTCTTTTATTTTCTATTTTCTTTCTCCTCCAAATTTCAATTTCGAAATTACAATTCTAAAAAACTTCTGATACCTTCGAAAAATTAAACCCCGATTTTCGAAAACCTTCAACCTGAAGCTCTGATACCAATTGTTGAAAAACCAAACTGAAATCGAAAAAGAAAAATGAAAAAAATAGTGGACATTAAAATTTACGTGGAAACCCTTGAAGGAAAAAAACTATGGGCAGAGGAAAAATCACTATGTAAATCAAGGTACGATAAGTTTTACTACACTAGCATATATTTATACATACACATAAAATTCTAGTCATATTGAGATTCACAACGTGGACCGTACCGGCCTGGCCCAATCAGAAATTGGGTCACACCGAAACTAGCAATTAGAATGAACCTGACTTTTTAAAACTTTTTTTTTTTTCAACTTGCTTTCTTTATATTGTATTTTACTAACCCTGTTCCATCACTCTTGATAATTTTTTGCCTGCAGGAATCTCCTGCAGTTATTAAGTCATATTATGACCAGAGAATAGTTGGATGCCCTGGAGGTGAAGGAGGTGGGTATCTCATTTTTTATGTTATTCATATTTTTTGCAGATCTGCTGCGATGCTTTTATTTTGTTTGCCATTGCCTTTACTTGAGTTTTTCCCTTTAATTTATTATAGAGGATGAGCATGATGTTGTCTGGTTTTGGCTAGAGAAGGACAAGCCTCGTGAATGCCCAGTGTGTTCACAATATTTTGTGGTAAATGGACATCCAAACTTGGACTGAAAGTGGATGTATGTTCTTTTTTTTTTTTCACATTTGGACCCACTATGGCTCTATAATTTTTCTGCGACTTAAACTACGTAATTGTAGACCCAACACGACTGATTCAAGTACTTGAGTCAATCATCATTACATTGGAAAAAGAACTTAATAGATATGTTTATTTCATGCTACGTGTTAATCTCAAAGATGGAAGTTTGGGAGTTCCTTGTTTTTTTATGTTTATGCTAGGTTGTGATAACAATGCCAAACAAATTAATGACAGAAGTCACATTTTTGGGTGTCATTAAAAGGATTAGTTGGGATTGAAGTAAAGTTTAAAACCAAACCATTTATGTTGGTTGAAAAATATTGAAAAATGGACATTTCTGACCAAATTGAAAACTTAGAAAAGAAGGATGAGAAACGCAGCAAACCCCTAAAGGTAATGAACCAACCTAGCATATGATGAGGCAAAGAATACATGCCAAATGAAGAACATTATGTATTTACTTGAAACCTATCACTAGGTACTCTCAGCAATGCAGGCTTAGAATGCTATAATGTTCGGATTTCATCCTGTTAAGGACAACATTGCGAGCCCTTTTTTGGCATAACAGCTGTAGTTGCAATAATAATTCAAGCTCTTTTTTTGAGTTTCCTAATGCTCGAGTACCTGACATTCTCTTGGTAGACCAAGTACTGTTGTTTTCTACTTTTATGATTCTGCATATTTGCATAAAAACAATGAAAACTTTAGTGCAACCAATTTGTAGACAAGAAAGGAAAACGAATTTTGGCATGGAGACAGAAAATTTCATTCGAAGCTATCCGTAGACAAGAAAAGAAAGCAAGAGGGAGAAAAAGGAAGAAGAAGAAGCTGGAGATTTTGCTGAAAAGCAACTCAGATCATAAGCGGGCTGACCAATTGGATTTGATTAGAACAAAAAATGAACGCATCATTCCAACCTCATGTGAATAAGATCAAAGAACTAGTGAAGAAAAAGGTTCTCTTGGTGTTGTCTATAATAAGAATGTAGAAGCTTTGCAACCTTCTTTGGAGCCTCTTAGTCATAAGAGAAATATATATGTTGGCGAGCAGGTGATAATTTGATGTAATTTTTTATGTTGGAAAGGGTATGTGTTTTGTCCATCTACTTGTATCTAACTCTATCTTGATTTCATTGTATCAGTTTTCAAAAGATCTTTTTTATTAGATTTCCTGAAGTTCTGCTTGGAAAGATTTGAAGTGGTCGTCTGGTCCTCAAGAACCAATTATTCTTCTACTTATGTTTATTAGATTTCATTGATTCTTATCTTATATCATACATGATTAGTCTCTTCTTAAATTTTGTTTTGGTACTTTTTCATTCGAATATCATAAGGCTACTTATTTCACTGAAGGAAAATCATGGCAAGAGTAATTTGATCATGTGATGGGAGATACGAAGCATAAGTTAGTTTTATGTTGGGTAAGCACTTTTTTCACTCGAAAATGTTAAGAGAACTCTGTCCTCGTACGGTAAATCAGAACTGAAAACTTAAAATAAGTGTCAATATTTTATGGTAATTGTTGAAGATTTGACCATATTTTGAGCCTTAAGAACATGTATGTTGTTATCGACTTATTGTTTACAACACATGTTGTTTTAAATATCTTAGATTCTTGTAATTCTCTTTATTAACGAGGACACTTGTAACGCCCCCGAACCCATCCCGGCTCGGTGCGCTACTTGGCTCACTAATTTGGGTTTGGTAAAAACCAACCCGAAACTTCAAACGTGCATAACTTTCGCGTCGATTATCGGAATCGAACGATTCCAGCGGCTACGTACTCCTCTAATAACCTAGTTTAACCTACCAAAAGGAGTTTTAAAACAAACAATCGTAACTAGGTCAAAAAGGGCAAAACCTGATTCTGCCCTTAACCGAAAAATTCCCCCATCCCGGTTTTCCATCAATTCTCACACATTTCATCACCAATCACCATCCCTCAAACCTAATTAACATAAACTAACAAGAAAAACCAGAGTTCCTCACAAAAACCCGAGGCTCCAAAAACCTAGCCCTCGGTTTTTAGCTCCTCCCGAGCTGCACACTGCTCGGCAGTCCTTGCCAGCATTGAGCTCGTTAATTCGACGCCGAGAGTAGCCAAAAACGGCCGGTGATCGGAGTTCAACACAACTCGTCACCCTCAGCCACGAACAGAACCAAAAACAGGGGCAAAAGATGACTCACCGTTCAGTTTGTGCGTGAAGATGGCCGAAAATTGCAGCCCTGGAATTGCCGACGTTGTCTGGCCGGAAAACGTCGAGGAATCGCGGTGGTTTTGGTCGGCGATCTTCGCCTCCCGTTGCTCTCCCCTCTCCCCTGCCTTCGACACTCGAATGACAGAATGGCTTCAGCCATTCTGTTGTTTTATTTTTATTTTTAAATAATAATAATAATAATAATAATAACATTAATAAACTAACATTACCATTCTGCCCCTCCAAAAATTCCATTAAATCTCGTTCTTAAATTAGAAACTTTCGTCAATTGACCCTCACCCCGTACCCGGCTTAATTTTTCCACTGGGAATACCCGTACATAAAGTAATAAACCATTACCAAATTTATTCACTTTCAATTACTTTACCTATTTATTATTACTTTTCCTCCTTTTGCTATTTCTTTACATCTAAGAAAAATCTCGAGTGTTACAATCCACCCTCCTTATAAAAATTTTTTCCTTCAAAATTTGCAGGGTTGTTAATTCTAAACGTACTCACTCCCACTCTACCCTCTCACCTTTTGAGTTGCCACGCTAAATCCCACCTATCTATGCTACTAACAAACACGTACAACCACTATAACTCTCTATGCTACCCCAATCGAGTAATCCTAAGATACTAAAGAGTACACTTCTTACCTCAAGTTTTACTCATCTCTAGAGCAACTTATTCATCCTATTAGTTAACATCGTTTGGCTGAAATACCTATCGTGTAATCTACAGCCCTAACTAAGTTCACCTAGTCACTTACTTTTCTAATTCAGACACGTATCCATCAAACAATCTCAACCCTCCAAAGCCATCTCAATAGCATCACACTAGAACCTACGGAGTAAACTTCTTACCCTTAGTTCTAGATTTCAAATTCCCCTCGATCTTACTATCGCATCTTACACCTATGCTTTCAAACTTTTCAAACTTAATTCCAACTCTAACTTCTCTAATCCAATGTTCATCAACACTTACATAACTACCTCAATACCTTAATACCGTAAACTAAGAACTCAATACATAAACATCGTACTCTAAATCTTTAAGTTTTAATTTTCTTTCTACTCTACCATCTCACTTCTAACTTATCACTTCTATCTCTTACACTTACTTATATCAGCCAATCAAGACAATTTCTACCTCGAAGAATCATGACATTTCATTAGTTATTCCAACACAACCCTCATACTCAAAGCTCTCATCTCTTAAACCTATCAACTATTCCTCAAAGTATACTCTGAACCTTCGTACTTTCATTCACTATGCTCAATTTGTATAACTCCTAATTTCATTCATCCCAAACACTGATTTCATTATTCATTCACTCCACAACTAGTCCTCATTGTTGCATTCACGATTCTTTACTTAATCAATATAGCCTCGAGCATTCATCAAGGGTTACCACGAATACAATCTTGAAAGACTTCTACTTCTACCTAATTCTAAAATATACCACTGTTACATCTACACAAATCTTCATAAACATAGTAATGGCATTACGGCGGTCTAAGGTGTCTCCCAATAATTTTATTCTAAATTTCAAACTTCTATCTAGTTCATCTTATCCTAATACTTTCTAGTACTCCCAAGGGTTTGCTAACTAGGGTCAAATTGCTATCTATTCTAATTTTATCTCACATAAGATGTAACTCTCTACAGAAACCAAATCTTATGTGTATCATCATTACAATCACCCGAAGTTACTATTACAATCATCCTAAGTTGCCTAGCGTCCTTATTCTAAGGACTGTCTTGCCTTGCATTCAACCCACCATGTCCTCATCCATTTACTACTAGGGCACAACTCACACCTTTCCTAACGACTATCACTTCTACTCCGGCTAACGTTTACTCTCAACTCGGGTCGACCATCCCTCCTTTTCTCACATTCCTAGGGTATCTGACTTACATTCCTAACCTAAGATTCCTTAATCTCTCTCTGCTCAATTCTACATTCCTAGCCATTACAATTCCAAAACAAACAGGGGTTAAACAATCTAATCTTAAATATAAACTAACTAAAATTAAAGAAATACTTACAGTCGGTGAAGCACGTTACATGGCGGCCGGCATTGTCGGGTAATCCTTTGAACGACTGGACCATTTTGCTCTGATACCATCTTGTAACGCCCTCGAACCCACCCCGGCTCGGTGCGCTACTTGGCTCACTAATTTGGGTTCGGTAAAAATCGACCCGAAACTTAAAACGTGCATAACTTTCGCGTCGATTATCGGAATCGAACGATTCCAGCGGCCACGTACTCCTCTAATAACCTAGTTTAACCTGCCAAAAGGAGTTTTAAAACAAACGATCGCAACTAGGTCAAAAAGGGCAAAACCCGATTCTACCCTTAACCAGAAAATTCCCCCATCCCGGTTTTCCATCAATTCTCACACATTTCCTCACCAATCACCCACCCTCAAACCTAATTAACATAAACTAACAAGAAAAAGCAGAGTTCCTCACAAAAACCCGAGGCTCCAAAAACCTAGCCCTCGGTTTTTAGCTCCTCCCAAGCTGTACACTGCTCGGCAGTCCTTGCCAGCATTGAGCTCGTTAATTCGACGCCGAGAGTAGCCAAAAATGGCCGATGATCGGAGCTCAACACAGCTCGTCACCATCGGCCACGAACAGAACCGAAAACAGGGGCAAAAGATGACTTACCGTTCGGTTTGTGCGCGAAGATGGCCGAAAATTGCAGCCCTGGAATCGCCGACATTGTCTGGCCGGAAAACGTCGAGGAATCGCGGCGGTTTTGGTCAGCGATCTTCGCCTCCCGTTGCTCTCCCCTCTCCCCTGCCTTCGACGCTCGAACGACAGAATGGCTTCGGCCATTCTGTTGTTTTATTTTTTTTTAAATAATAATAATAATAATAACAACATTAATAAACCAACATCACCATTCTGCCCCTCCAAAAATTCCGCTAAATCTCGTTTTTAAATTAGAAACTTTCGTCAATTGACCCTCACTCCGTACCCTGCTTAATTTCTCCACTGGGAATACCCGTACATAAAGTAATAAACCATTACCAAATTTATTCACTTTCAATTACTTTACCTATTTATTATTACTTTTCCTCCTTTTGCTATTTCTTTACACCTAAGAAAAATCTCGGGTGTTACAACACTAACTTGGCAGTATGTTTCGCAATGCACTCCTACAGGATTCAGCATCTTGGAAAATAGACATAAAGTCTTGGTATTTAAGGAGCTGAGGAGAGTATGAGAAAAGCACAATCTCCCATGGGAGAAGGCTATTTATGACAAATCAAATACTATATTATTGGATGATTCTCCTCACAAAGCTTTGCTTAATCCTGTAAGTTCATTTCCACTTTATTCTCTCTTATTTTTTTCTCTTCTTTTTAGTTCCTTATCTTGTTTTCCACATCGAACACTTTTATGTGTTTCTTCTTCCTAATTGTTTAGTTATACAAATGCCATAGTACCCTGCTTATAAAAATTGTCTGCATAACAGATAGAAATGCATAGATTTGTCCTTTTTGCGAATTGAATGTTTGTCTAGATGGATGGTTTTAGTTGAGCTATAGAATGAGCATAGGAAACAACAAACAACGGCAGAAGAAGATGAAGGTGAGGAAGAAGACAATAGGAATGGCAGAGAGAGAAAGAGAAGTTTGAATAATTTCTTCTGTATATTATCTCTTTGGAAAAAAAACCTTACATGTATATCACCATAGATGAATGATGAGTTTGACAAGACAACAAACTAAAAAATTACAACCGAATGAAACTATAACTTAACAGTACAAGTATATATGCTAACATCCCCCCTCAAGAGTAAGGTCGTAGGCCAAAGATTTTGTATAAAAAATACAGAATGTTGTCGGTGGAAGAGGTTTAGTGAGCGCATTAGCAAGTTGGTTTTCAGAATGAGTAAATTTGACCAACATCTTTTTGAGTACTTTTTCCCGAACGAAGTGGAAGTCTATCTCCACATGTTTGGATTTGTAGTGTAAAACTAGATTGAAGGAAAGGTATGCTGCACTTAAGTTATCATAGAGAATAAGAGGTACCGTGGTGGATATAATACCCATTTCATTTAATAATTGTAACCATAGAACTTCCACTGCATCATTTGCTACGCTGCAATATTCTGATTCGGTGCTGGAATGAGAAACAACTTTTTGCTTAGTGGAGGACCAAGAGATAAGATTAGTGCCTAGAAAAATACAGAAGCCACTTATGCTTTTACGATCATCTAGACAGGAAGCTCAGTCTGCATTATTATAACATGTCAAATTGTAACAAGTAGAAGGCAAGAAGGAGATGCCTAAAGATAAAGTACCTTTAAAGTTTCACAAGATTCGCTTGACTGCTTTCCAATGAACTTCTGAAGATGCATGCATAAATTGTGAAACTTTGTTTACGACAAAGGAAATATCAGGTCGAGTAAGGCAACAGTATTGTAGGCCTCCAACAATGTTATGGTAGAGAAAACCATCACGATATGGTTTTCTAGAATGTTTGGATAAGATTGGTCTTGCAACCATGGGAGTAGGAACTAGCTTGCAGGAATTCATGTTAGCCTTGTGCAGCAACTCAGAGATATATTGTAACGCCCCCGAACTGACCCCGGCTCGGTGCGCTACTTTGCTAGCAAACCCCGCGTTTAAAACATAAATTAAAATAATTTTCCAAAAATAGTTGACTCGATTTTAAAAAAACAACACTATAACGCCTAAAAGTTTCGAAATCCAAAACCTGAAAAACAATACATTTAAAACACAATTCAAACCAATCCAAGCCAGAATCAACCAGTACTATATACATCAAAACATAATCTAGCCAAACAAACACTAAAATCAAATCCCAACTACACTACACAAAATACACCACAATATTAAACCACAAATAACTATACCACTTCTATATACACCCATCAACTCCAACCAAAACTAACCACAAATCTCAAAATCTCCAATCCAAACAACACCCCGAGAACTAGGTCGTAACGCCCCGACAACTGGCCTGCACCGGCGAGCTCCGTGGATCTCCGATTGCCCCTAGTCCTGATCCTCACTCTCAAGCTCACCTGTGAACGCTCCGTCACCTACACCACAGAACACACACACACGTAAACTTACGCTTAGCAAGTAGGGATAACAATTATAAACAAGAACAATGCACACACCACTCTATCCTAGCACAACAACACAACATCACTCAACACGACAACTCAACACAACAACAACACACCACCCAATGCAACTCAACAAACTGACTCAAACTAACACGACTAAACAATTCTAGTTGCCCGCACCAGAAAGGATGCCTTAGTTTCCCGCCCCGAAGCTAGTGCCCGACAACCAACCATGCAACCCACACGACAACCAACCATGCAACCCACACGACAACCAACCATGCAACCCACACGACAACCAACCATGCAACCCACACGACAACCAACCATGCAACCCACACGACAACCAACCATGCAACCCACACGACAACCACCAATGCAACCCACACGACACCAACCAATGCAACCCACACGACAACCAACCATGCAACCCACACGACAACCAACCATGCAACCCACACGACAACCACCAATGCAACCCACACGACAACCAACCAATACAACACCACACGACAACCAACCATGCAACACCACACGACAACCAACCAATACAACACCACACGACAACCACCAATGCAACACCACACGACAACCAACCAATGCAACACCACACAACAACCAACCAATGCAACCCACACGACAACCAACCAATGCAACACACACGACAACCAACCAATGCAACACCACACGACAACCAACCAATGCAACCCACACGACAACCAACCAATGCAACACCACACGACACAACACAACATAACAACGCAACACAACACGAAACCAAACAACCAACCAACTCCGGAGGCACACTCCCAATGTTAAACAATGCAACGCCTCAACAAAACAGCAACACATCACTAAGCAAAAACAATTAACCATTACTTACCGTTCTATGGTGTAGGCCCGAAGGCAAAAAGGATGACAACCACTACTTACCTGACTGCTTGGCTTTCAATTGTTCGCTTTGTCCAATAATTCACTCGCTCGATCACCTAAATAATGAAACTTCACGTAATAAGTTATCAATACACTTTTAAAAAATATTCTTAAACCTAAAACTAATCAACAACTAAGCACCTCTCACACCTAAGCACCTAAACCCGGTTTTTGCACAAATTACCGACGTCCAACTTTAAACGGCCATAACTTTCTCGTTTTTCAGCGGAATTCGACGTGCCACCCCAACTCGGAAACCTCTACACGTCTACTATCCATTGAAATGCTTGAATAAACCAAATAAATAACTTAGCCAACCCAAAAATGGCCAAGACAGAATCGGCCCCCCTAGTGTTCTAAAACTGGTTTTTTGATTACACATCTCCAATCTTCACTCTAATCACCCTAACCACTTAATCTAACATGACTAAGACTTAATTAAGCAAAAGACGAAGAAAACCCCCAATTGAAACCAAAAATTCGTAGCTCCACCTTAGGGTTTTCTAAAATCTAACCAAATCCACTTAAAACACCTTAAAATCTCTTCCAATCTTCATCTAATCTTACACAAACCAAAACCCAACAAAAATTACCTTGGATTGGCTTGAGAAAATGAAGAACAATGGAGATGTGGCGTCGGCTATGGAGGAAAAGGGAGAGAAACGATGGAGAAGAAGAACAATGAAGAAAACCCCACTTTTCACTCTTTTAACTAATGCATTTAATAACACTTAAAATTACCATTAAGCCCTCCCATTATCATTGAGTTTTCAACGCCAAAACATCCACCAAATTAACCATGCAACTCATTCTTTTTACTGAATCTTAATTGGTGTAAAGTGTTAGACTTTTCAAACCAAACTTCTCCACCAATCAGAATTGTCAAACCCCTTTTCTCCTTTTTAATTCATTCATTTAATAACCTTTGTAAATTACACTTTTATCCCTCCCCTTTCTCACTTTAATCCAACGCCAAACCCACCTCTAAAATACCACTTTTTCTTCCATTTTTTATTCACACCATTTACTTGAATTTTATTGGTTCTTTTCTAGTTTGACTTTTCAAACACTAACCTTTTTGACTTTTCAATATTTCAAACTTACATTTCCACCAATCACCATTTAGTTTGACTTGTCAAACTCTCCCTCACTTTCTCTCTTGATGGTCAACGTGAAGCATCATAAACTCACAACTTTTCATTAAATTTTACTACATTTTAATTGGTTTATAAATTGGACTTTTCAACCACTTAAATAGTTTGAATTTTCCAACTTTTTGTCTTACCAAAATTCACTTCCTTCACTCTTCTTTTGCATGACTAAATTTCAATCCCCTTATCACTTAACATTAACCTCACTAGGGTTACGCGTGTAATAGAAATTCCGGGTGTTACATATATCTTGATTGTGAAAAACTCATACCAGTATGAGTGTGAGTGACCGAAATGCCGAGAAAGAATGATAGTGGTCCAAGGTCTCGAACTTTAAATTGGAATGTAGGTAAGCTAAAAGCTAGTCCAACAGAGAGACGAAATTACTTGTCAAGATAATGTCGTCGACATAAACTAGCATAATTATAATCGAGGATTGTGTGCGACGTACAAATAGTGATGAGTCAGACTTTGATGCTGAGAAACCCCAATCTATTAAAGCATTGTATAATTTGGTGTACCAAGCCTTATGAGATTGTTTGAGACCGTAGATGACTTTATGTAATAGGCATACAACAGATGGATGAGAAGAATTCCTTGGAGGTTGTTGCATATAAACTGTTTCAAATCACCATGTAAGAAAAGATTGTTTATATCAAGTTGTCTAATAATCCAACCTAAATAAATAGTTAAGGAAAAAATAGTGCGAACTTAAGTTGGTTTTACAACTGGACTGAATGTCTCATCATAGTCAATACCCTCTATCTGGTCATAACCTTTTGCCACTAAATGAGCTTTATACCGGCAAACTGTGCCGTCTGAATTTAGTTTAGTTTTGAAGACCCACTTGCAACCTATAATTTTAGCCCCTCTTGGAAGTGAAACTAATTTCCAAGTGTTAGTCTCGTTGAATGCTGATATTTCCTCTTGCATGGCAGTTAACCAATGTGGATATTTGGAGGCTTGTTGAAATGTTCTTTGTTTGAAAGAAGATTCAATGGAAAAGGCTTTCGGCTTAAAGATACCATCTTTGGCTCTGATTTTCATAGGATGATCATTAATGGTAGGTTGAATAAGGGTCTGAGTGGGAATGCTCATGTGGTATAGGAGAGGAAGATTGGTTAATAGGGTTAGGAGGGGATGAAGGTATGGAGGAAGGTAGTGGAGGTGAAGCGATTTGGTTGGTGGAAAGAGATGGGAAGGAAGTATAGAAAATTGGAAGAGAGAAAAAAGATTGTTGTGGAGTAGAATGGTTAACGGAAGAGAAGGGAAAACTAGACTCATCAAAGGTGACATGACGAGAAATGTACATTTTATTTGAGCAAGGATCTAAACATATATATTCTTTGTGGTGAGGACTGTGTCTTATTAGGGAAGGGAATGAGGCTGCAGTTTATGTTGGTTGAAATGTCGAAGAAAGGGAAAAAACAGAAAACTAAAAACATGCAGCGATGAATAATCTGAAATAGAGCCGAACAAGTATTCGAACGGAGTTTTGTAATTTAGGATAAGAGTAGGTAGCAAATTAATTAAGGTAGTAGTTATGGCAAATGCATAGGTCCAGAAATGTTGAGGAACTGAGGAATGAAAGAATAGAGCTGTAGCACCCGGTTCTATCGAACCAGCTCTTTTTATTAATGATATACACTTGATTAGTCAATAATTTAAGTAGGGTTATTAAATGACTAGACAAGGGCATTAGAGTAAATTACAATTTTTAAAAAGGTGGATAACATATTTAAGGAAAGAGGGTTGGGTTTAATGCATTGTAGCCGCCACCATTTCATACCTTTTTCTCTTCGGGTTTTCAGCTCAAGCAGCCGAGCTCTCTAGGCGATTTTCCTCGCCCGATTCTCCTTCAACTTAGGTGAGTTTTCCTCATTTCTCTTATGGTATAGTGGTTAGTTACCTGAGGGAGTACAATGTGAGGATTTTGTAGATGCTGAGATTGAGCGTAGGTTCGGGTTCTTGGTGATAAATGGGATTACACGGGTAGCAGAGTTTCAAATCGGTTTCCTCAATCTTATTATTGATTTTTGGTAAGGTTTAGTGAGAGTTGGATTAATGTACTGTCATAACCTTAGGTAAGCGAGCTTCTGGAGTAGTTGAAACCGAGCATTTCCAGGAGAGCCAGGTAAGTAAAGTTTGCTTGCGCCTTCGGGCCTACATCACAAAACGTTAGGATTGTGTTTATGTAACACCCGACTTTAATTAAAAATTTAAAATAACAGATAAATCTATTAAGTATAATCGATGAATGAAATTTTAGTATAATGTAGGTTAGGTTGAAGAATGAGTAAGTAAGGGCATAAGGGTAATTGGCAAATTTGAAAGTGGATAAGGTATTTAAGGCAAAAAGTTTAGAGTAGCCGCCACCACTACTCATTTTCTTTCCCTTTCGGTCTTCAGCTCGAACGGCAGAAATCTCTAGGCGATTCTCCTGTCCGATTCTCCTTCAACCTAGGTAATCCCTCTTTGTTTTCTTGCGATTCTAGTAGTTAGATAGCTGAGGGGGGGTATAATGTGAGAAGTTTCGAAGAATGCTGTTATTTAGAGTAGGTTCGGGCTGGGCGACTATTGAGAATACCCGAGTTGTGGGGTTTCAAATTTGGTTTCCTCAAACTCCTGTATTGATTCTGTGAAGTTTAGTGAAAGTTTGATATATGTACTATTATGATTTTAGGTGAGCGAGCTTCTGAAGTAGCATTTAGCCGAGCGATTTCCAGGGAGCCAGGTAAGTAGAGTTTGTTTGTGCCTTCGGGCCTACATCACAAACAGTAGGATTTATGTATGTTTGTATGTTTATTTCCAGTTGTCATGCATCATGTTTTGGAAAGATTACGAAAATGAATTTACATGAAACGCATGGTAAGTGTGAGCAGGATGATCGGGACAACTATTAGGGGGATTAATCCGCCCCTTAACTGAGAACAAAGGATTGAGGTTTTGGGAAAAGTGATCCACTTCCCAATCCTACAGGGGGATCAGACCAGTTAACTGTTAAGGGAATTAATCTGCCCCTTAATTGAGATCAGAGGATGTATGCTTTGGGAAATGACTGATCCACTTTCCCATCGTACAGAGGAATCAACAGAGAACGAATTTGAATACAACTGAGATGAGAAAGTAGAGAATTGCATGTTTAGGGAAATCATTGTTTCATTGATTCATTTCATTCATTGCTCTACTTGCTTAGCATTAGGCTAAGAGGTGAGTTTGTGATGTAGGTGAAGAAGTTACTGAAGGTGTGTTTACCGACCAATAAGAGGACCAGGCTGGTTGGAGGAGCATTTTCAGGCATCGGTTTGGCCATCTGTTGAGGCGGTTTAATCCATGGCTGCAGGTGTTGAGTTGGGAGTAACTAGTTCAGTATAAATGTTTCTTTTTCTGAAAATTTTATGATAGTAATGTTTTCAAAACTTTGAATACATTCTGAGAATCTTTGATATTAGTGTTCTGTTGGGTTTTGAAAATACTGTTTCCTATTGGATTTGAGTGATGCAATGATTTGATCTGTCTCTGATTGGTCTTAGTAAAATGCTTAAATCCTTTTGATAGTCAGAGCTTTCTTGGAATACAGCAGAATTGCTGTTCTGAAGTCTACCGGCAGATGTTGGATGAAGGAGTCATCCGGCTGACGTCATCGGTAGATGAAAGTGGTAAGTTTTGTCGTCTAGCGATCGGCAGATGTTGGATGAAGAAGTCATCCGGCTGACGTCACCGGCAGATGAAAGTGGTAAGTTCTGTCATCTAACGATCGGCAGATTTTGGATGAAGGAGTCATCCGGCTGACGTCATCGGTAGATGAAAGTGGTAAGTTTTGTCGTCTAGCGATCGGCAAATGTTGGATGAAGGAGTCATCCGGCTGACGTCATCGGTAGATATAGGTTACAAGTTGTCGTCTAGCGATCGGCAGATGCTGGAGGAAGGAATCCTCCGGCTGACGTCATCGGTAGATGTAAGTAGCAAGTTTTGTCGCCTAGTTATCGGTAGATGCAGTCTACCGAGAGTTGTCCTGTTTGTATATCTTCCGGCTGACGTCATCGGAAGATGTAGGTAGTGTTTGTCGTTTTGTGACAGGTTGATATAACCGAAGTTTTGTCGTTTGTCATCGGTAGAGGCCTCCTATTTTCTATTTCTGCTTCTTATGTTGACTTTGTCGTCGGCAGATGTGTTTGACTTTTGCAATTTCATGGGTATTCCACATTTTTAAAGCTTTATATTTTTGGCCCATTATTCTTAACACTCCCAACAATTGTTTTAAAATGTTTTCACAGATTATTTAACTTCATTGATGTTCGATTGATTTCCGCTGCAAGTTTTAAAATACATCGAGTTTTAGAAAATGTCAAATTTTGACTGTCGAGTGAAATATTTTTAATTTTAGTATCAAGTCGTCATGGTTCGGTTCAGTGTGTTGGGTAGCAAACCGGGTTTAGATAACTCGGGGCGTTACAGTTTACTTGGATGTATCTGTATGTTATGCATTATGTTTTAAAAGTATACGAAAATGAATTTGAATGTATGTTGGCATGGTAAGGATTGAACAAATTGAAACAGCTATGTGAATCAGTTTTACTGTTAAGGGAAATAATCTACCCCTTAATGAGACAGTGAATCAGATTTACTATTAAGGGAATTAATCCAACCCTTAATGAGTCAGTGGATATTTATACTTTGGGAGAAGTGATCCAACTCCTAATTTCACAGGGGGATCTGAACAGAAACGAAGCATGAAAAACTGAGTTGAGAAAGTAGAAATTGCATGTTTAGGAATTCATATTTCAGTGTTTCATTTCATTTACTGCTTTACTTACTTAGCATTAGGCTAATAGATGAGTTTTGTAATGTAGGTGAAGAAGTGATAGCAGGTGTGTTTACTGAGTCTGCTGAGGACTAGACTGGTTGGAGGAGTGCATCTTTGTAACAATCTGGCAGCTGATGGGGCGGTTTAACTGATGTCAGTTGGTGTGAAGGTTCAGTTGACAATGTTACAATTTAAGTGTGTTGAGTTTTTAAGTCAGTAGTAGTTTTCAATATTTTGAATACGCTTCTTTTTGGAGTTTTCTGATAATAGTGTTCGGTTGGGTTTAAATGTTGATTCTTACTGGATTTGAGTAATGTAAGGATTTGAATTGTTCTAAATGATTTCAGTGAAGTAAGCTCGTTCTTCCCGTAGTTAGAGTTGTTTTTGTATAGAATTTGAGTAGTTGAAATGTTGCTCTGCTTTCTGTCGGATTTTCTTAAGTTATTTAGGATCAGGTGGTTTTGAATGTTTTGAGTAAAGTTTGCAAGTTCAATTATCGGTGAATGAAGTTCACTGGTGGATGTCGTGTGTTTAATCCACCGGATGATGTAGAAAGTCTTTTGTCATTTAGTGACCGGTGGATGTCGTGTGTTTAATCCACCGGATGATGTAGAAAGTCTTTTGTCGTTTAGTGGCCGGTGGATGTCCTGTGTTTAATCCACCGGATGATGTAGAAAGTCTTTTGTCGTTTAGTGGCCGGTGGATGTCGTGTGTTTAATCCACCGGATGATGTAGAAAGTCTTTTGTCGTTTAATCCACCGGATGATGTAGAAAGTCTTTTGTCGTTTAGTGGCCGGTGGATGTCGTGTGTTTAATCCACCGGATGATGTAGAAAGTCTTTTGTCGTTTAGTGGCCGGTGGATGTCGTGTGTTTAATCCACCGGATGATGTAGAAAGTCTTTTGTCGTTTAGTGGCCGGTGGATGTCGTGTGTTTAATCCACCGGATGATGTAGAAAGTCTTTTGTCGTTTAGTGGCCGGTGGATGTCGTGTGTTTAATCCACCGGATGATGTAGAAAGTCTTTTGTCGTTTAGTGGCCGGTGGATGTCGTGTGTTTAATCCACCGGATGATGTAGAAAGTCTTTTGTCGTTTAGTGGCCGGTGGATGTCGTGTGTTTAATCCACCGGATGATGTAGAAAGTCTTTTGTCGTTTAGTGGCCGGTGGATGTCGTGTGTTTAATCCACCGGATGATGTAGAAAGTCTTTTGTCGTTTACTCACCGGTGGATGTCATGTGTTTAATCCACCGCCGAAGTGTTGTAGTTTTGGTCACCGGAAGAGCCTTCTGTTTCTGCTTCAGCCGCTTCCGTTGATTTTTCTCAGCAGCAGATGCGTTTGACCCTTGCAACTTTTAAAGTATTTCACGATTTAAACCTTATTTCTTTTGACCGATTATTCAAGCAATGTTCTATGGTTTTGTTTAACTCTATTTTTACTCAAATGATTTCTGCTGCAAGTCTTCAAATGTTTTGAGGTTTTAGAAAATGTCAAATTCTGACTTTTGAGCGAAGTTTTAAATTTAGTCCAAAGTTTCTTAGTTATGTTCGAGTTTAAGAGTAACGAACCGGGTTTAGATAATTTGGGGCGTTACAAGAGCAAGACAAGTTTCGACAACATGACAATTTTTACGCTCTACTCGACAATTTTGATTTGGGGTATAGGGACACGAGACACGATGATGGATACCAAGAGATGTAAACAAAGGAGCAAGATATTGGAATTCTCCTCTCCAGTCTAATTGGACGACTTTGATTTTAACACCAAATTGAGTGTGAATTAGTTGATGAAATTGCATAAAAGTAGTGTAAACTTCACTTTTTAAGTTCAAAGAGAAAAGCCAAGTGAATTGAGTATAGTCATCAACAAATAAAACAAAATATCGTGCACTAATAATAGATTTAATAGAAGATGGACTCCAAACATCAGCATATACAACAACAAAAGGAAAGCGAGCATGTGAGTTAAAAATTTGAAAGGGCAAACTATAACGCCCCGAATTTAAAATCCCCAATTTGATTTCCCCAATTTGAAACCTTAATTTGAAAACCCTAAAATTTTTCCCCAAATCATTTTATTAAATTAAATTCAAGCGTTAAAACCCTAATTCCATAATATTTTAAAATTCTCTTTAAATAATTATTGAAACATTAAATGCACGAAAGCTTTAAAATTTAAACAAAAGCGGAATTAATAATTCATAAAACTTTATTAAATAATAAAAATTCAACAAAATTTATTCAAAGTTTTTTTTATAATAAAACGTGAAATATCCTTGAAAACTTTAAACATATAACTTTTAAATTTCTTTAAACTTTTCACTCCTCTGTATACTCATTTGCCTCTAGAGAGTTTTCTCGATCATAGTCATTTCTTCCTCAGATAAAAATTCACCTACATCACAATTTACAAAACTGTGAGAAATAATCTCAGTAAGTGAGAATACGTGTAGTTGCAAAACATGTACTTTTACCGAATCCTGTTAACTGTTACATACTGGTTGGATCTCATTCCTGAACCATCTTTTAAGACTGAGCCATCATGGCTTCGTCATCTTTTACTTTTATTTTTACTTTTACTTTTAACATTCAAGCTCACCATCTCAATGTGGCTTTTGCTATCACGTGATTGCCGTCAATTCCATCATTTTCATACACATGCAAATGTCCTACAAATTTTATCTTTTAAATTATTCGATAACAATGCTTAAATATGAGTGCTCACATATCAAATCGTGTAATAAAAAAATTATATGAAAATAACATAAATTTATTGTGATGTAGAGCCGTAGCCAAAACATTAGAAAATTTATACTTTCACTTACCAGAATTTCGAGCGAGTAGGGTTATCGGGATTTTCAGAAATTCCAAATAATTTCGTGTCTCGTAAGTCGGATATGGTCGAATTAAATCGCTTCAGACAACTTTTGGAAATTTTCTACCTAAACAAAATATCCAAATAAATTTCTTACTTTAATAAACCAATTTCATAAGAATTTAGGCAGAAATTCCTTACCGGTAAAATCTGAGATCGGTTTGGGTCGAATTTTGAGTCGGGTCAAAATTCGGGTCGGTTCGGGTTCGAGTCGGTGCGGATGAACAGTACCGGTCGTGAAGAGTGCCCCGTTTGACTCGGTTTGGACTGTTCTGGTCTGTTTCGGTTTGGGCTGCAAAGAATCGGTTTGGTTTTGAGTTGGGCCGGTTCGATTCAAATTCTTTTAAAAAAATAAAAGCCTTTTTCTCTGTTTCCTTTCTTCTTCGCGCGAACAGAGAGCAGAGAAAGGGAGAGAGAGGGATCGATAGAGAGTGTGGCCGAGGGAGAGGGAGTCGGAGGTCGGAGTTCCGTCGGTCGATGACGGAGCTCGGTCGCGCAGAACAAGGGTTTCGGCCGAGGAGGGTTCTTCGCCAGAGAGGAGTTCGGCCAGGAGAGAAGGGTTTTCGTCAGAGAATAGCGCGACGATTCTGGCGAGGTAAGGACTCGATTTATTTGGTGTTTTCCTCCCTCACCGAGCTTCCCAATTTATAGGGTTAGCTCTACCAATTTTTCACGTTTCTCCCTCTGTCTATTGTCAATTTCGTCGGCCAAAGTTTCAAAAATCTTCAGCTGGAAGCAAATCCTTCCTTCCTTTGTCAAAAACGTTTGCTGCACGTTTTTGATATGCTACAATCTACCCTCCTTAAAGAAATTTCGTCCTCGAAATTTAAAGAATCACTTGAAAAGCTCAGGATAGATCTTTCTCATATCTTCTTCTTTTTCCCAAGTTGCCTCCTCAACATTTTGATTCTTCCATAAAACTCTTACAAGTGAGATTTTCTTATTCGGTAGCTTCCTTTCTTCTAATTCCAGAATTTGTATTGGTCTCTCTTCGTAGAATAAGTTAGGGTTGAGCACAATTTCTTCAGATCTCATTGGTAAAACATGAGAGGGATCTGGAACGTATTTCCTCAGCATAAATACATGAAACACGTTGTGAACCTGCTTGAGCGACTCTGGCAAATTTAGTTTGTAAGCAACTTCCCCAATTCTTTTTGATATTTCATATGGACCTATAAATCTTGGGCTCAACTTTCCTTTTTTCCCAAAACGCATCACACCTTTCATTGGCGAGACTTTCAAGAACACTTGATCTTCTACTGCAAACTCCAACTTCCTTCTTCTTCGATCAGCGTAGCTTTTCTGTCTACTTTGGGCCGTAAAAATTCTTTTTCTGATTAGTGCAACAATGTTCGCAGTCTGTCTCAAAATATCTGGCCCAACAAGTATGCCTTCACCTACTTCGTCCCAATGTACGGGAGATCTGTACTTTCTACCATAAAGAGCTTCATAAGGTGTCATCTCAATCGAAGCTTGATAACTATTATTGTAGGCGAACGCCACCAATGACAGATTTTTACTCCAATTTCCTTGGAAGTCAATAGCACATGCTGGTAACATATCTTCTAAGGTTTGGATCGTCTTTTCTGATTGCCCATCTGTCTGAGGGTGAAAAGCTGTACTGAAATTTAATTGAGTTCCTATAGCTTTCTGCATACTCCTCTAAAATTTAGAGGTAAAGCGTGTATCTCGATCAGATACAATAGATATGGGCGTGCCATGAAGTCTGACAATCTCTTGAACATAGAGCTGAGCATACTGATCCATAGTATATGAGGTCCTTACAGAGAGAAAATGGGTCGACTTTGTGAACCTGTCAACTATCACCCAAATAGAGTCATAGTTTTTAATTGATCTTGGAAGTCCAACAACGAAATCCATCGTGATATGTTCCCATTTCCACTGGGGTACAAATAACGGTTGTAAAGTGCCAGTAGGTCTTTGATGTTCTGCTTTGACTTGTTGACATGTAAGGCATCTTTCAACAAATTTGGTCACGTCCAATTTCAATCCTCGCCACCAATAATGTTGCTTCAAATCTTGATACATTTTGGTCACACCAGGATGTACCGAGTAAGGGGTTGAGTGTGCTTCTTCCAATATAACTCTTTTTAACTCAGCATCATCTGGTATACACCATCTCTTTTTGAACTGGATAATTCCACCATCAAATCTGGAAAATTCAGAAACTCTTCCGTTCTCTAATTCTTCTTTCACATTGCAAATAAATGCATCGCCGCGTTGCTTATCTTTTATTTGCTCAAGCAAACTTGGCTGAAGCGTTATAGCAGATAATCTCTCTATTAGCCCAAACGGTACAACTTCGATGTTAGATTTCTGCATCTCCTTAGTTAGCTGTTCTGGAATCAGCCGCAATGAAGAAACTTGAGACGATGCTCTTCTACTCAATGCATCAGCTACAACATTAGCTTTGCCAGGATGGTAAATGATCTCGCAGTCATAATCTTTTACAAATTCCAACCATCTGCATTGTCTAATATTTAGATCCTTCTGAGTTAGAAAGTACTTTAGACTTTTATGGTCGGTATAAATTTCACACCTTTCTCCATAAAGGTAGTGCCTCCAAATCTTTAATGCGTGAACCACCGCTGCAAGCTCTAAATCATGAGTTGGGTAGTTCTTCTCGTGTTCCTTCAACTGTCTCGAGGCATAAGCTACCACTTTTTCTTCCTTCATGAGAACACATCCCAGTCCATACTTTGAAGCATCACTATACACCACAAATTTTCTCGATCCAGATGATATAGTAAGTATAGGTGCCGAGATCAGTCTCTTCTTTAGCTCCTGAAAACTTCGTTCGAATTCTTTAGTCCATAAATATTTGACCCCTTTCTTGGTTAGCTTCGTAAGCGGGTTGGCTAAACTTGAGAATCCTTCTACGAATCTTCGATAATATCCTACAAGACCAAGAAAACTCCTTATCTCAGCTGCGTTCTTTGGTTGAGGCAATTTACTAACAACTTCTATCTTCACTGGATCCACTGCTACACCATTTTTTGAAATAATATGGCCAAGGAAATTCACCTTCTCCATCTAAAATTCACACTTGGAAAATTTTGCATATAATTTCTCGTGCCTCAAAATTGATAAAACAATTCGCAGGTGCCTTTCATGATCTTCCTTACTCTTCGAATAGATGAGAATATCATCGATGAAAACAATTACGAATTCATCTAAGAATTTCTTGAATATTCGATTCATTAAATCCATAAAAGCGGTCGGAGCATTACTTAATCTAAAAGGCATAACTCGAAACTCATAGTGGTCGTATCTTGTCCGAAATGCCGTCTTGGATACATCATCATCTTTGATTCTTAGTTGGTGATCGCCGAATCTAAGATCTATTTTTGAAAAGACTCCAGCACCTTTTAATTGATCAAATAAGTCATCGATTCTTGGGAGTGGGTACTTGTTCTTGATATGACTTTATTCAGTTCCCGATAATCAATACATATCCTCATAGATCCATCCTTTTTCTTCACGAATAATACAGGGGCTCCCCATGTCGAAAAGCTTGGTCGAATAAATCCTTTTTCTAGCAATTCGTCTAGTTGAACTTTCAATTCCTTTAATTCAATTGATGTCATTCTGTATGGAGCTTTAGAGATGAGTGTCGTTCCAGGTAGAATATCAATGCTGAATTCTACGTCTCTAATTGGTGGCAAACTTGTTAAATCATCTAGAAAGACTCTGGATATTCACGAACTATCATCACTTTATCTAGGGTCGTTGCTTCCTCGGTTTGAGTGCACACAACACTTTCCAAGAATGCAAAACATGCAGAATTCAATAATCTCTGTGCTTGCAAAGATGATATAACGGGAATTCTCAAACTCTTTTTATCGCCATGGAATAAGAATGGTTCCGTTTCAGGCACTTGAAATCTTACAATCTTCTTTCGACAATAAATAGTTACATAGTGTCTGGTTAGCCAATCCATGCCGAGAATTATGTCGTAATCTTGCATGGCCAAAATAGCTAGGTCTGCTTCCAATTCTCTATCTCCTATACGAACTTTGCATTCTCGAATAATAGAGTCAGCGGTCATTACTGCACCTGACGGTGTAGCTACTCCCAACTTATGTTCTAAAGGTTCTATTTCCTTATTTAATTTCTTTGAATGCATAATGGATATAAAAGAATGGGTTGCACCAGAATCAATTAATATAAAAGAAAGTACTTCAGAAATTAGAAGCACACCTGTTATCACATCTGCATTCTTTTCAGCTTCCTCCTTAGTCATAGTGAAAACTCGAGCGACTGCTAATGGTTGCTTCTGACTATTTTTGGGGCAGTCCTTGATAAAATATCCACGTTGACCACACTTAAAACAGGTATTGGCCTGAATGCGACACTCTCCAGAATGTGGTTTCTTACATGAGGGACATAAAGGCATATTCGTTGTCATAGGTTCCCTCTTAGCGTACTTGGAAGGTCCTTCTGCCGGTGCATCGATCATTGGTCGCTTAGTTCTAGGTTGTTGTTGCATAATTTTGTTCTTGACAGTCTGAGTTGCATGACTGTACCTTCTTCTAAACTCTTTGAGCTCGGTTGATTTCATTTTCTCCTTGGTCTGCACATAATGCTTTCTCCACCACAAATGCGAATGGAGAGTTCTTTGAGGTAATAAGACGAATATCTTTTTGTATCTCAACTCTTAATCCTTGAATAAATCGTTTTACTTTCATGGTCTCGCTACCAGCTATGTGAGGAGCATAGCAAGATAGTTGCTCAAATTTGTGTAAATAATCTATTACACTTCATGTTTGCTTCAAGGCCATGAATTTTTCTGTCTTTGTCTCCATCATTGATTCTGTAAAATACTTTTCATAGAAAAGTTCTTGGAATTTCTCCCATGTCATGGTGGCGACTGAATGTATCATCTTTACAGAATCCCACCAATAACGTGCCTCCGTTCAGAAATTTTGGCTTGCTCAAATATTTCAATTATAGTTCTTATCCAATTATCTGCTGCTGCTATATCTGCCAAATTGCCATTAAAAATTAGAGGATTCAATTTTTGAACTCTATTGAAGTCAACGTCTGCATGTTGAGGTCGATGAGGAATATGAGTTTGTGCATTAATTGCTTGGGTTGCTGCCGTAGCTGCTTGGGCTGCCGCATTAGCTGCTTGAGCTAGCTGCTTCATCATTTCCATCATTCGACCAAGTACTACATCCCTACCGTTTCCATTCCCATTTCCATTTCCTCTATGATTGGCCATAGTCTACATCACGGGGACTTTAATTTAAGAAAGCTATCTTTTGGAAATGTACTATAAAATTATCTAACATACTTTTATCAAAACATAACTTTTAATACAAACTTAGTTGCTGATCGACAATCTTCCAGGTGCACATGAGCATACAGATCAGTTTACAGAATAGTTTTAAAAATCCTTATGCTCTGATACCAAACTATAACGCCCCGAATTTAAAATCCCCAATTTGATTTCCCCAATTTGAAGCCCTGATTTGAAAACCCTAAAAATTTTTCTTAAATCATTTTATTAAATTAAATTCAAGCGTTAAAACCCTAATTCCATAATATTTTGAAATTCTCTTTAAATAATTATTGAAATATTAAATGCACGGAAGCTTTAAAATTTAAACAAAAGTGGAATTAATAATTCATAAAACTTTATTAAATAATAAAAATTCAACAAAACTTATTCAAAGTTTTTTTTATAATAAAATGTGAAATATCCTTGAAGACTTTAAACATATAACTTTTAAATTTCTTCTTTAAACTTTTTACTCTTCTGTATACTCATTTGCCTCTAGAGAGTTTTCTCGATCATAGTCATTTCTTCCTCAGATAAAAATTCACCTACATCACAATTTACAAAACTGTGAGAAATAATCTCAGTAAGTGAGAATACGTGCAGTTGCAAAACATGTACTTTTACCGAATCCTGTTAACTGTTACATACTGGTTGGATCTCATTCCTGAACCATCTTTTAAGACTGAGCCATCATGGCTTCGTCATCTTTTACTTTTATTTTTACTTTTACTTTTAACATTCAAGCTCACCATCTCAATGTGGCTTTTGCTATCACGTGATTGCCGTCAATTCCATCATTTTCATACACATGCAAATGTCCTACAAATTTTATCTTTTAAATTATTCGATAACAATGCTTAAATATGAGTGCTCACATATCAAATCGTGTAATAAAAAAATTATATGAAAATAACATAAATTTATTGTGATGTAGAGCCGTAGCCAAAACATTAGAAAATTTATACTTTCACTTACCAGAATTTCGAGCGAGTAGGGTTATCGGGATTTTCAGAAATTCCAAATAATTTCGTGTCTCGTAAGTCGGATATGGTCGAATTAAATCGCTTCAGACAACTTTTGGAAATTTTCTACCTAAACAAAATATCCAAATAAATTTCTTACTTTAATAAACCAATTTCATAAGAATTTAGGCAGAAATTCCTTACCGGTAAAATCTGAGATCGGTTTGGGTCGAATTTTGAGTCGGGTCAAAATTCGGGTCGGTTCGGGTTCGAGTCGGTGCGGATGAACAGTACCAGTCGTGAAGAGTGCCCCGTTTGGTTCGGTTTGGACTGTTCTGGTCTAGTTCGGTTTGGGCTGCAAAGAATCGGTTTGGTTTTGAGTTAGGTCGGTTCGGTTCGGTTCAAATTCTTTTAAAAAAATAAAAGCTTTTCTTCTCTGCTTCCTTTCTTCGTTGCACGAACAGAGAGTAGAGAAAGGGAGAGAGAGGGATCGATAGAGAGCGTGGCCGAGGGAGAGGGAGTCGGAGGTCGGAGTTCCGTCGGTCGATGACGGAGCTCGGTTGCGCAGAACAAGGGTTTCGGCCGAGGAGGGTTCTTTGCCAGAGAGGAGTTCGGCCGGGACAGAGGGGTTTTCGTCGGAGAATAGCGCGACGATTCTTGCGAGGTAAGGGCTCGATTTATTTGGTGTTTTCCTCCCTCACCGAGCTTCCCAATTTATAGGGTTAGCTCTACCAATTTTTCACGTTTCTCCCTCTGTCTATTGTCAATTTCGTCGGCCAAAGTTTCAAAAATCTTCAGCTGGAAGCAAATCCTTCCTTCCTTTGTCAAAAACGTCTGCTGCACATTTTTTATGTGCTACACAAACAATGAGTTTTACTCGTTTTACAGGAAACACAAAATTTATGCATATCAGTTTGAGTACATTGAACATTGCATGATTCTAACACATGCAGCAAAACAGAGAAAGTGGGATGACCTAAACGGAGGATCCAAAGGTTTGAAGGAATAGTGGTTGGAACCGACAACCGTGGAGATAGAGATAGAACCAGACTGACCGATGGAATTTGATAGAGGCCATCATTGAGGGAACTCCGAAGTAGGTTTCGGTGAGAAATCCAATCCTTGACAAAAAAATCGATTGAGTGAAATTCTACAAAGACAGAGTTTTCATGACATAATTAAGCTACACTTAACAGATTATTAGAAATGTGTGGAGTGTGATAGACAGTGCGTAGTTTAAGTGAGCAACTTGTGGTCGGAATATTAGGAAACCAATTTGAGAAATGTGAAGAAGCTCATCATCGGTAGTGGCGACTTGGGTGGGACCAGTGTAAGGTTGGAGTTGGTTAATGATGGACAATTGAGGTGTAAAATGGTGGGTCGCACCGGAGTCGTGTAACCTGGTGCGGCAGGCGTGGAGGTGAAAGGCGTTGGTAACAACCCGGCTGACTGAGTTGGAGGGGCAGGGATGCTAAAGGAAAAAGATGGGGAGTTGTAATGGGTTTGGGCTTGGGCGATAAGGAATGTAACGTAGTTGGCTTGAGCGCGGCTAAGAGGAAAACTAAAAACAGAGAAAGAAGAGGTATAATGGGCTGGAGGGGCGGGTAATCTGTAGGAGGGATTCAATCGATGGTAGCAGGCAAGGCCTGAGTGGGCCAATTTTTAACAAATCTGGCCACTAGGTTTGAAATGTTGTGTCGGTCGGGGCGGGTGCCATGAATTTGAATGTGAAGTTGAACCGGGTACGTTCTGGTGCAGACCAGATGGGAAATTAGGGTGGAGTGGGGCATTTTACCGAGTATTCCATCTTGACCGGAAAGAGGTTTGAGTAACGGCATTAGCTGGAATCTGGCTTGGCATCGGAAGAGAAACAACTTAATTTTGTTTCTCCAGGCAGAAATCATAACTTTGTAAGAGATTCTAGATTCTTCTAGGGATGGCTGATCGGCACGATTGGTGATGGAGGTGACAAAAGCATTATACTCGCTACCAGTCTGCCAAGAAAATAAATCATCTGATCCCGATAGGAGACTGGTTCTCCAACTGCTGCCAGAGTATTACATATTGTGGTAATCTTCTGCGTATAACTAGTGGCAGAGATGCTATCTTTAGACAGAGAGTGAAGCCGACTACAGAGATCAATGATTCTTGCTAGGGAGGAAGAAATGAACATATGTACGAGAGCCGACCAAACTTCACTAGTAGTGGTAAAAGATACAATTTGTGGAAGGAGCTCTTCAGGCAGTGAGACGAATATCCAACTAATGATGAGCCGATTGTATCGCTGCTATACGGTGAACTCTGGGTTGATCTGAGAAGAAAGAGTCCAGAAATTATTGGGGAGATGGACAGGAGCCGTCCAGAAGGTTATCGATTCCATTTGCGATAACAACATTAAGGAGTGGAGCTTTCCATACGAGGTAGTTTATGTTGTTCAACTTGATGGTAAGTGTTTGATTCACATAGGGAAACGGAGAATGGATAGAGGACAGTGGAGCTGAAGGGGAAAAAGGAATTGTGGAGCTGGAAGATGCCATTTTTTGGCTCTGATACCAAGTTGAGCTATAGAATGAGCAGAGGAAACAACAAAAGACAGCAGAAGAAGACGAAGGTGAGAAAGAAGACGATAAAAATGGTAGAGAGAGAGAGAGAGAGAGAAGTTTGAATAATTTCTTCTGTATATTATCTCTTTGGAAAACAAACCTTACACATAGGATCAAGTTTAAGAAAACAGAGCCAAAAATTCCCCAGCACAATAGAGTTGCAGAGAGGATGAACTGCACGATTGATGACAGGATTCATTGTATGCTCTCTCATGCAAAGCTATCGAAGTCTTTTTAGGACGAGACAATGAGATTGATTGTAACGACCCTTTATCTCAGCAAGATATTGTCTGCTCTGGGGATTGGGCTGTAACCCAATATCCTCCCCTCATGGCTTTGTTTGGCGAGGACTTCCCAGTCGGTCACCCAACTTGGTACTACTCTCGCTGAAGCACTTTTAACTTCGCAGTTCTTATGGGATCCGTTGTCAATTGTGCTCCAAAACGCGTCTTGCTATCTTGGGAGGGTCTTTTTACATATGTTTCATTTTCACAAACTTCCCCAAGCGATATGGGATTGTGACGACCCACTTTTTACTACCCGTCACCTTCCGGTTCGCCCGCGCGAACGTACAGCCATCCGGGTTCCGGTTCGTGTAGCCATTGTACACATACTTACACATCCGGGTCATCACATTGATGATTGAGTTAATTAATCTTTCGCCTTCAGTTTCTTTAAATCATGATATACCTCAGAGGGTCTGCTCAGGGAGAATATTTCATATGAGCACTTGAGAATTTTTTACTGTAGAGAATTTGTAATACCCGACTGTACGGAATATTAATATTTTAAATGTAAATGGCATTTTTGTTAATATGTCAAATCAAGTCCATCTTGCGAAAAGAAAACGCTATTATGATCCTAATGATTAATAAGGATTTTAAGAAAATTTTGGGAATTTTAGGAGTTTAACGCTAATTTTACGAGAATTATGTTTCTTGTAATATAAAGGATACTTTGGTAAAAATAGTAAACTAAGTCCGTTTTGCGAACGGACAGTTTTAATGGAACCCTAGTAATCAGTTGGATTTATTGGCGAAATAAGGAGATTTGGAGAAACCGAGTCGTCTGTTAATTAACGAAACAAAGGACGAAACAAATAGAAAATCAAAGGAAGGGCAAAAAAGTAATTTTCCAGGTAATATTTTAATTAAAAACATAATTTTCTTTCTTCCTCTCCCTCCTTAACTGAATCCTCTCCTTTCCTCTGCGATTTTTCGGCGACTCATTCCCTCTCAACGGTGTTTCTCCTCTCCAACGGCTATTTGTCCTCTGTTCGTCTTCCATTCTTCACGATTTCTTCCCCAAACTTGACCCTAGGTACGATTCTAAGGTTTTAGCAAAGTTTGTTTCCGTTTTTACGGAGTTTAAACGATTAGGGTTCGTTTAGGGTTTCGTTAAAAACGTGATTTAGAGTTCGAAATCGATAGGTTTATCGTAGTTGTGGATATATTGAACATATTGTAGGTTATTGGACGAAGTTAATCGATTTAGGACGAATATTAGAGATTGACGAATTTTCGAGTTTTGGGGGAAACTCGTTAATGGAGGTTCGATGTATCGAACATTAATTGGGTGTTAAAACGCTTCGAGTAGTTAAATTAGAATTTTAGAAATTTCCTTAGTTAAGGTTTCGTTAAATTTGGACGTTAAATAGTTTAAACTTGTTTTAACGACAAAATTGTGAAATTGCCTTAGGTGAACAACGCTCGTGGACGGAGCTTAGATTGCAACGGACACGAGGTAAGTTCTTGTGACTTACTCTGGCCGATTGGCCTACACCGTATGTCGATGTCGTCTCGAGGAGCTTTGGTGATGTGTTTGTTTAAATTGCTTTGGTTGGGTAGTTAGGTCTAGTTGTTTTATAGGTTATGCCTTTAATTGCTTTTATTGTCTTGATTGTACGTATGATGCATGTTTAAATTATGCTATAAATTGTTCACGCATCACGTATTTTGAAAGAGCATGAAAATGAATTTCCGCACTATATTTTAAAGAAAATGGCAATGTGGCCTGAAAGGGGGCTATTGATCTATTGTGTGGATCGATTACGGGTCTGTCACAATACCACATCTAATATGAATTGATGTATGTTTATGGTCATGCGAGGTGGGGCTCAGGCATGGCTGTGCGTGTTGCAAGCATGTACCCCCCTCCTCTAGGTGGAAAGGGTTGTCCAACCGCAGGATGTGCCCTCTCCATTTAGGGGGATGAGATCTCGGTGACAACCTATGTAAAGATAAGAAAATGTTGCATGACTTACGAACTCATATGCACAGCATGCATTGCATTTACGTAGAACTTGCTGAGATTTTTATCTCATAGATTGTCTGCATAGTGTAGGTGATCTTGACTTAGGTGAGGACGAGATCCCTCCACCCGAGGAGTGATGCAGTTGACGGAGGATGGCCCGCGGGGTGTGCTGGCGCAGTCGATGCTTAACCCGACCCGTGGGGGGTGCATGTATGTGTTTTGAGGGTTTTTGGGGATATTTTGGGTTAACGGTGGATTAGATAGGTTAATTGTATAGCTAAATACATTTTAGGTTGTTTGGATCTGGATAATGGATTGATAGTTATAAAATGTTTTGTTAAAACTGTCGTTTGATGCACTGCTGGATTATTGAATTTCGTAGGGTTTTGTTTAGTTTTTAAACCGAACCACGCAGTTTGTTTTTATGAAATTGGGTTACATTTTAAACGTGTTCTGAGTCGGTTTTGAGTGAAGTTATGGGTGATGTATGGGTGAGATTATGTTGTAATTGTATGGTTGAGATGTAGGTAAAATTTTGTTGAAGAAATTGTGAAGTGTTAGGAGTATAGGTATGCAGGAGAAGAGGAAAGAAAGAAGAAAAAATAGGGAAGGCAAAGAACTTGGCGACCAATCGCCAAGAGAGGCGATCAGTCACCAAGGGGATCGCCATGCTCTGGAATTTTTCCACAGCGTGTGGCGATCGATCGCGAGGCGATCGTTCACCACAGCGAGGGGCGATCATGATCGCCCTTCTCTTTTATGACTGGCGATCGATCGCCTTAAATGGGCGATCGATCGCCCCTATATTTTCAAGGGAAATTTCTCCTTTTGCCCTCCTTTCCTCAGCCGATTGTTTTTCTTTGTTTTTAAATGTTTTAATATATTGTTTTAAGTTTTATTTAAATTTTTTTTAAGTTTGTTAAATGGTTTAAAAGCATAAACAAAAACGATTTCAATTTTTAAAGTATTATTTCCGCTTGAACATTAGGTTTAAAGTTGTAGGTATAAAAAAAATACGGAAAAATAAGGGTATAGTGTTAGGGTCGTTACAGAATTTCTACATATCCCTAAACATGAGAAATCTAAACTTGACAGTAAAACGAGGCAATGGATTTTCATTGGGTACAGTCATAAGGAGTTTGGGTACAGATTTTTGGATCCGGTCAATAAGAAAGTTATCAGAAGTAAAAATGCAGTCTTTTTGGAAGATCAAACCATCGTAGACTTTGATAAGACAGAAAAGCCAGAGTCTAGCAATCAAGAGCAAGTTGACTCAGGTATGGTTTTTCCACCTATGGTGTCTATTAATGATAACATAGATGCACAGACTAATGATCCCCTTGCAATTGATAATGAACTAGTTGAAAAGAGTTCAGAAGAGCCACTGGTTGAGCCTCAGTTAAAAAGATCCACTAGAGACAGAGAACCTTCTAGAAGATATTCTACTAGTGAGTATATGTTGCTCACTGAAGGGGAAGAACCAAATACTTATCAAGAGGTTTTGTCGCATGAAAACAAAAAGGGGTGGTTGTGTGCAATGCAAGATGAGATGAAGTCCTTGCATGAGAACAACACTTATGACTTGGTGAAACTACCGAAGGGAAATAGAGCTTTGAAAAACAAGTGGGTGTTTAGATTGAAGTCAGAAGAAAATAGCTTACAGCCAAGATATAAAGCAAGGTTGGTTGTGAAAGTTTCATTCAGACTAAAGGTGTTAACTTTGATGAGATTTTCTCGCATGTCATGAAGATGAGTTCAATCCGAGTTGTTTTGGGACTTGCCGCTTGTTTTGACTTGAAGGTAGAATAGCGTGATGTAAAGACAACTTTCCTTCATGGAGATTTAGAGGAAGAGACCTATATGGAGCAGCCCGAAGGCTTTAGAGCTAAAGGGAAAGCAAATCTTATCTGCAGGTTGAGAAATAGTTTATATGGGCTTAAGCAAGTGTCAAGATAATGGTACAAACGGTTCAATGCTTTTATGGAAGTGAATAGGTATAGTAAGACTACTTCCAACCATTGTGTTTTTATAAAGAAATTCTCTAACAATGATTTTGTGATTCTCTTGCTATACGTTGATGATATGTTGATTGTTGGACATGATGCTGCTAAAATAGAGAATCTAAAGAAAAAGCTTAGTATATCCTTTGCCATGAAGGATTTAGGTCCGACTGAACAGATTCTTGGCATGAAGATTATTTGTGGCAGGAAGAAGAACAAATTGTGGTTATCTCAAGAGAGGTACATAGAGAAAGTTCTTGAGAGATTCAACATGAGCAATGTGAAGCCTGTTGTGTCTCAACTTGCAGGTTATTTTAAACTGAGCGCCATGCATTGTCCTACAAGTGAGAATGAGAAACAAGAGATGAAGAAAGTGCCTTTTGCGTCTGCAGTGGATAACTTAATGTATATCATGGTGTGTACAATGCCAAATCTTGCACATGCAGTTAATGTTGTCACTCGTTTTCTTTCTAATTACAAAAAAAAGCATTAGGTAGCAGTAAAATAGATTCTCAGGTATCTCATAGGTACTTCCAAGGTGTGTTTGTGCATTGGAAATGGTAAACTTGTGTTGGATGGTTTCACATATGCAAATATGGCTGATGACATGCACTTAAGGAAGTCTACATCAGGGTGCATGGTTACCTTTGCAGGGGGAGCTATTACGTGGCAATCTAAACTCTAGGATTGTGTTGCTTTGTCAACTATAGAGGCTGAGTATATTGCAATTACAGAAGCTTGCAAAGAAGTCTTGTGGATGAAAAAGTTTCTACAAAAATTGAGTCATGAACAAGATAAATTAGTTTTATATCGTGACAGCTAGAGTGCAATTTATCTTAGCAAGAACTCCACCTTTCACTCGCGTACGAAGCATATTGATGTGAGATATCATTGGATTCGAGAATTGTTGGAATCGAAGATGCTATAGCTTGAGAAGATCCATACCAGTGAGAATGGATCAGACATGATGACAAAAACTTTGTTGAAAGAGAAGTTTAAAACATATAGGCAGAAAGCGGGCATGCTAGAGCCCGATATATGAGCCGAGAGAGAGATTTTTTGGGCTCGCCCCATATTTTGGGCTGAGACTATATAGGGGTTTTGTTTCTAAAGAAATCATAGAGTGATGGCAAAAAGAAAAAGGAGAGAAGAAGAAGCAAAAAAGATTTTTGGATTTTTCATGAGCAATTGGAAACAAATTCTGGTTTCTCATGAATCAACCGTTGGATCGTCTTGAAATTTTGACAATGGGTTCGCGACATACAGAGGAACATTCTGAACAGTGGAGACTATATTTTGTTTAATAAAGATTGTAGAGTAGGGTAAAAATGGGACTGCAATTTTATACCTTATATTTATCATCTCTTACTTTTTGTTGTTTTCTAAGATTATTATTTAGTCTTGATGATATTGTTGTATACCTCTAGTTTGATAGATCTAGAGAGAACTTTGGTTGTACCCATTATTTGTGATATAGTGTAAGATTTGCTTAAGCGGCTTACGGGTCCGTGGTTTTTTACTTGCCATTTTTAGGGTTTTTCACGCTAAAATTGATGCTGCAAATCTAGTTAATTTTTCGGTGATTTGTTATCGCTTATTGCTATTGGTTAATTTGCTTTGCCTGTTTGATTACACAAAGAGAAAAAAATATATTTTATTCCATTGTACATTATCGGTGTCGAGAGTTGATATTGGTCTTTTTCTCAATAAAATTTCACGTAGATTTTCTCTTAAATAAACAATTTAAATCAACTAACAGAGAAAAAACATCCGTAAATCAGAACCGAAAGGCAGATTCTATATCTAAATGCGCTGAAACAAAAATAGAAAGCAAAAGAAAACTGAAAACTCTTATTTATCACATCTGTATGGACATTACAGTTGCATATATTTCTATAATAAGATCCTCAAATAAGCCTCATAATTGTCCAATAATTTGCCAAAAAATACGCCAGGATCATCGGCTATTCTTCGAAACCTTATGCTTCGTGCATACATATGTTTAAAACTACAGATGAGATGTAATCAAAGAAAAGAGACACCCAAGTATTAAAATCTAGTTCATTGTTTAAAACCACATACAGTGAAGCAAAATAAGACCCGCCAAAAGGTGATCGTGAATTTATATGGTGACAACAAATAAACAAGACTAATTTTAAACGACAACCCAAGTGAAAGATCTTAAATCTACCATAACTTTGAATAAAAAATCTACATAACTCCAGACCCAATCTTGGAAGAGAATAAACATTGACCTTGAAAATTTCTTAGCCTCTGAATCGCAAATTCAATTGAATTTATAAAAGTCCAAGTCACATAGACTGATTTAATTGGAAATGTGACCTCTTCTAATTGATTTAGTCACTAAAGCATACTTAGAACCAGTTAACTAACATACTCTCTTTTTTATATTGATGAGAAATTCTTATATTTTCATTTTTTTTTTAAATAATGTTATGTTTACTCTCTTATTTTACTCGCATAAAAAATTTACTGACGTGTTAAACAATGATTGAATCAATCATTATTTAGTACGTCAATAAGTTTTAAGAGAATAATCATACTATTATTCTTTCTTGATTATTCATTTAATCAAACTTTGGTCTGTTTAATTTAACGGTACATACCGTGTATCTCTTCGCCAATAAATTTTAAGAGAGTAATCGTACTATTATTTTTTTTTATTCATTTAATCAAACTTTGGTCCGTTTAATTTGATGGTACATACCTTGTATCTCTTCGCCAACCAAATTGTCCATAATAATATTGTCGACAGTTTAATATAGGCTGAATCAACTATGTAAGTATATTTTACTAAGAAATAAGATATTAAGAATATGTTATCATTAAATTTATTGAAGAGAATTAATGAAAAATTAGTTCAAAAACTTAAAATCATAAAAAAGTAATTAAGAATATAAAATTATAATTAATAAATTGAAACAATCGATAAAGTATAACTTTATTAATTGCCCATCCCATGCATTAAGCCAATTTGGTTGATTTTTATGTTTTTTAAATAAAAAAAGTTGATAATAATATGATATATAATAAAGTATAATTTAGACTTTAATACATAGAGCAGTAGACATTAAATATCTCAAACTATTTTTTCAAACAAATTAAATTTTAATCTATCGATTGTAAGCAATTTATCCTTTTACGTTAATTTTTTTGTTAAGTCAGACAGACGTGTGCAAAACAACTCAATGTTTTTATTCCTAAAATTGTAACACCCGGCATTTTGGCCATGAAATTATCCCTTGAATTATTGGTCGGGATTATTTCGCTATTAATATAGTGAATACTTTATTGGAATTGTGGGATGTTTAATGGAGGAGACCAAACTAAGGAGTAACCGAAACAAAGAACTAAATGATAATTTAGTTGAAAACCAAAGAGGGGCAATTTAGGAAGTAGATTAAGGTTGGTGGGAGTGAGCCAATGAGGGCATGCCACTTGTCCAAATCTTGTGGAAGAAGCCAAATCCCACTTTTCTCTTCTCTTCCATGTTAAGCTTTCCACTTTCACACTTCACTTCCATGTTAAGCTTGCCACTTTCACACTTCACTTCTCTGTTTCCTTCCATCTCTTCTCTGTTTTCTCTCTTCCAGGCGACTGCGACCATTTCCAAAACTTTGTTTCTCCTGTTTTCTTCTGTTTCCTCCAGTGAAGGTAATCATCTACTAAAGTTAATGAGTTTGGACAAGTTAAAATGTGAGTTTTTGTCGAAGTTTAGGGTTAAGATATTTTGGAGAAAGCTAACTGTTTTTGGATGAAAACACGTAGGTTAGTTTTCTAAAGGTTTGAATAGAGTTTTGAGCATGTCCTACTAAGTTATTAGTTAGCATTTGCAGCTCTATTTATTTTCCTTGCGTGCATGTTTTAGGTTCGTGCATCACCGAGGCAACACGATCAAGACTTACAACTTCACGGATAACAGGTAAGTTCATACATATAGGTTCGGCCCTCAAGACCCTACAATACGGAGGTGCTAGGTTTATGTTGTCGGGATTGCCGTTGGATAGTTAAACTGTAGGTTATGTTCTAGGTTAAGTGTGTTTTATTTTATGTCTTGCTTTGTTGTTCTGCCGCCTGTCTCTGTTATGTTCAAGCACCGTGAATGTTCATGCATACACGTTTTTCCTGAAAGTCATGTAAATATTTTCTGCACACGATTTGAAGTTAAGAAAGTTAAAATATGGATGTAATGTATGGTTAAGTGTGGACGAGGACTGACATCCTGTTCTTGTCCTTCCCTGGGACTCATGTAAAACTGTCCTCGCCAAGGACACCCTGTACCTTGTCTTTCCTTGGGACCCGGCAAAATTACTAACCAATGTCATGTCCTGTTATGTCAAGTATGTATGTGCGCCAGTTCCTCTATAAGCCCCACTTATACCTTCCTGTCCAGTGAAACGTAATGTAATGTAATATCACTGTATTTCGAAAGTTCATGCATAGCATATGCATCACTGCATTTTTATGTTCTTACTGAGCTCTAGGCTCATAGTTGAACTCCCTGTTGTAGGTATGGATCCTCCAGATGAGGACTTTGTGCCTCAAGCTGATGAGTAGATGAAGTTGGTGGATCGAGCTCATGGGGGTTGGTTGCTGCAGTCAGACAAATGTTATTCTTGTGAGAATGTATTTTGAAAGTTATGTCAAGTTCTGTATAGCTTTTGATGTTTTAAAACCTATGTTTTGACAGTTGAATGTATGTATGTTTGGAAATATTCTGCAATTGCTTGAAATTTTCTCTTTTAGGATTGTGCATGGAATATCTCTGGTTTTAGAGCTATCTATGTAGTTTGATTTCTAAACTTCTGTCATGTTTTCTGATATGTCTAAAATTATGTTTTGAATCTGTTTTTTTTTTAGTCAGAAGCTTTTATGCCTTCTGTTTTCATGTCTTCTGTTTTTATGTCTTCTTGTTAAATATTGTCTATTTTGCCTTTAAAACAGTCGTCCAGGCTACCCTTCAAAAACAGTTGTCCATTTTGCCTTTAAAACAGTCGTCCACGCTGCTCTTCAAAAACAGTTGTCCATGTTGCCTTTTGAACAGTCGTCCACAGTTTCTGCTCATTTCTGTTGTCCACAGTCGTCCACAGTTTCTGCCCATTTCTGTTGTCCACAGTCGTCCACAGCTTCTACACTTTAGTCGTCCACAGTTTTTGCACTCTAGTCGTCCACAGCTTTTGCACTTCAGTCGTCCACAGTTTCTGCACTTCAGTCGTCTACAGTTTCTGCACTTCAGTCGTCCACAGCTTCTGCACTTCAGTCGTCCACAGCTTCTGCACTTCAGTCGTCCACAGCTTCTGCACTTCAGTCGTCCACAGCTTCTGCACTTCAGTCGTCCACAGCTTTTGCAGTGGTCCACAGCTTCTGCACTTCAATTGTCCACAGTTTTTGAATGTCCACAGCTTCTGCACTTCAATTGTCCACAGTTTCTGAATGTCCACAGCTTCTGATTGTCCACAGTTTCTGAATGTTTCTGAATGTCCACGACTTCTGATTGCCCACAGTTTCTGAATGTCCACAGTTTCTGAATGTCCACAGCTTCTGATTGTCCACAGTTTCTGAATGTCCACGACTTCTGATTGTCCACAATTTCTGAATGTCCACAGCTTCTGAATGTCCACAGCTTCTGATTGTCCACAGTTTTTGAATGTCCACAGCTTCTGATTGTCCACAGTTTCTGAATGTCCACAGCTTCAGTCATCCACAGTAAGTATTCCACAGCCTCTGTTGTTTTCTGTCATCCACTATAGCCTTCCACAGTAAGTCTTCCACGTCACGACTTCCAGTTTCTGTTTCCCATTTTATTAAATCTTCCCCCTGCATGTCTGTCGTCCACTCCGTTCTCTTTTACTTTAAACGTCCAAACTATTTTGTTTTTACTGTTTCCATTTCTCCCTGTATTCTGTCTTCCTGTTTCACTCCTGCCATTTATTTCTGAAGTTCGACTTTAAAGATGCCTTCCTGTTTTATTCTGTTTATTCACTCCAGTCGTCCATATATGTTTCCTGTTTTTCCTATCCTCTTCTTTTATTTATTTCTGTAAACCGGTTTTAAATTTTCTCCCAGTCTTCAATTCCAGAGAGGGCTTTCTATGTTTCATCCTGTTGTCTCCAGTCTTCTATTACTGTAGTTCAAATTCTTTTTAATATGTCTCCTGATTTTCTGTCTTTCGATTCTATTTTCTGTTAAAGTTTTAAAAGTAAAGTTCAAAAAAATAAAAAATATGTCACGTTTTAAATGTCCAGTGTGATGGCTCTCCGACCCTGATCGGGTTTGGGGGCGTCACAAAAATACCTTTCACTAAAAAAGAAACATGACAAAAACACTTAGCTAAAGTAAAACACTTGGTAACACACAATCTCTCCGTTGAAGAGAAACTATCCTTAGATCGCTTGCAGACGAAAAAATTGTGCATAACAAAGTCCTAGATCGTTGACGGAGAAGCTTTGTTGGAAGTTCACTGCAAAACAGTCTGTGTGAGTGTATGTTGTGTGTATCGGAAAATTTCTGACCATGGGTGTTCTTGTGTAGCTCAGCTGCAGCTACATACCTAGATTATGTGAACTCCTCTCCGCAGGGAAATGTAGCTTGGAACTTTAGCTTAATTTTGCTTTTTAAACATGAGTACTAATATGCTAGGATTCAAGTCCTCGGCCAAATCCAACCCATATTTTATTCACGTGTTTAAATTTATTTTAGTAATTTTGGTTATGTTTTATGTTGATTTAGTTTGAGAATTAAAATTACGTAACTTTTGACTAAAATATGTTTCAGACGAGTTTAAATTATTTTTAGAAGAGCTGTTTGGAAATTTCATCTTTAGTAGGTTAGTTCTAGTTGTGAACTATATAAGCTCATCTAGAACTTTTTTTTATAGTAGTTTGAACCTAAATATTGAGGAATAAAATAATAGAGTTTTTCTATATTGAACTCTTGAAATTAATTTTTTGAATTTTCTTTTCCTCATCAACTGAGTTGATGAACTTGTTTATGGTGGATAGTAGCAGCTTCGTCTACTCTTTTTTAGTAGAATCAAAAGTAAGACGATTGTCTGAATCATAAACTATTTTTTATACGTGCCGAATGGTAGTTTGAAATTAAAAATTTGTATTAAATAATGTATACAATCACTATAGACATATAAAGTTGTATCACATGTAGAATTCATCTTTCTATGTTATTATATCTTTGTATAGAAATTGACAAAAATAAATAAAAGAATATAACATAGTAGATCAACATATTATTGTATTATAATTAAAATTTTGAGTTGTCTAATTGATATTGTTGTGACGCATAAACAGAAAAAATTTTCTAATCATCTTTTGCATATATTTATATCATTTGTTAATTTTTTTTTTTTATTTCTTAGCTATTAATCTCATTATTCATAAAAATCACATATTTTGATCACCTCATAGAGTAGAATATTTTTGTAAATTGTTCTGTGCGGTTCAACACTCAATCTTAATAATTATATTACTTGTTATAATTATAAATTCTTGAGCTTTACATAATTATCACAACACTCTGGCGATCTATTATGTTAATTAATTGTATAATATAATAATTTGTCAATCTACTATGTTATTTTTTTATCTAGTCTTGTCACATATCCATGCAAATATATAATAAAAGATAAAAATGAATTCTATAAGAGTTATATGATACAACCTATGTGTTTATAATGCTTGTGTATAAAGACACCATCTTTATGTCTCAAGTCAACAAATTTCATAGAAATTTGACGAATTATATAAGATATAGTAGACATAATAAAAATAGAGATACTACGTTTTACTATGTTATTCTGTTCTCTTAAAATACTCACTAACATGTCAAAAAATGATTAATAGAATTAACGTAATAAATTAACTATTTATAATTTATATAATTAATTGTCCTTTAATTATACTAATTATTGTTTGACACGTCAGTGAGTGTTTTAAGAACAAAATAAGATATTAAACGTAATATTATTTATAAAAATAAAATGAAGTCGAATCTTTCTCCACCCACAGTATTACTTCTCTCTTGCATTATCTACGTATAAGAATATTCATAGGCAGGAAATGTGAAGCATGTGATCCAAACTTGCAACCTATTGATGACTATTTTTGTGTATCAATTACTAGTCTCGAGAATGGCACCGACTTTGTTTGAATGGCAATACGTCGTCGTTTGACTTTTATATTGCGTTAAAATGACGTCGTTTTTCTTTCATTAACAGTTCCTTTCCTAAATTACGAGCAGTCTGGTTTTTGACTTATCCTGCTTCTGACTCTCATCCCCAATTTTTCACGATTTCCTTGAATCCCGTCGGAGAGAAGTCGCGCTTTGCCTTCCGAAGTTGCAACTCCAGTTCCTGTTCCGCCGGCGCCATGAAACTATCTTTCTCCCTCCCTTCTAAATCTGCATCTTCAAAGCCAAATCTCGTCAGAATCACAGAGAATTTTGACGATAGGATCCCCTCGCGTCATGAAGGTGATAGCACTAAAGAATTCGTCAGCGAGTTCGATGCTTCCAAATCTCTTGCTCGTAACGGGAAGCCAGAGCCACCGGTTATTCCTCCCATGCAGAACGAGTGGAGGCCTGCCAAAAAGATGAAAAATCTCCATCTCCCCTTTTCTGAATCAATGAGTGATGCTCTTCGATTCGAGCAGGAATCTCCCTCCTTGGCACAAGATGGTCCTGATTCCAAGATGTCTTACGGGCTCAATCTCCGGCAGTCCACCGATGCCACTATTTCTGCTTCCACCGCCATTGAAGTTGGAGATAAAGCCGAGGGTAGGGTTACACAGCCTGCTTCTGTGGAGTTCGTTCTCATCCAGAAACTGAAGGAAGACCTTGAAAGATTGCCGGAGGTTCAGGGCTTTGAAGAGTTCGATAAGGTCTCGGTTGAGGAGTTTGGCACAGCTTTGCTGGCTGGCTATGGATGGCATGAAGGCCGAGGTATTGGAAAAAACGCAAAGAAAGATACTAAAATCGTGCAGTGTGTGAGGAGGACTGATAGGCAGGGGCTAGGATTTCTGGGTGATATTCAACCCCCGAGTCATAAGAAAGAGGGAGAAAGTGATAGGGGGGGAGAGCATGAGAAAGGGAGGAAAATAGGGGAGGAAGAAAGAAGTTCAGAAAGAGGTAGAGATCGAGATAGGGATGGGTTTGCTGTCGGGAAGGAGGTAAGACTTATTGGTGGAAGAGATGCAGGCCACAGAGGAACAATTTTGAAAAAATTGGATCATGATTGGCTCATGGTGAAGCTTTCGAGCAGCAGTAAACGGGTAGAATTGAAAGTACGCTCCAAAGATGTTGCAGAGTTAGGTTCCCATATCGAGGAAAACTTTTTGAGGAAATTGAAGGAACGAAAGATTCAAGCGGGGGACAAAGAAGAAAAGAAGGTTCACAGTCGAACACTTGAAGTTAAAGTAGAAGCAAGTAAGCGAAAAGCTGACCTTGTCAATGGAGGTAGTCAGAGGGAGGAGGGACAGAGAAACAGTCTAGTGCCATGGCTTGTAAATCATATTCGCGTGAGAATCATTAGCGAAGACTTTAGGGGAGGGAAGTTTTACAGGAAAAAGGGAGAGATAGTTGATGTATCTAGCCCCACGACCTGTGATATTTCCTTGGACGATACAAGAGATCTTATTCAAGGGGTCTCCCAAGATTTTCTTGAGACTGCACTTCCCAAGCGTGGTGGTTCAGTTCTGGTTTTATATGGCAAGCATAAGGGAGTCTACGGGACACTCGTTGGAAGAGATCTTGACCAAGAGACTGGTATTGTTCGGGATGCCGACAACCATGCATTGCTCACTCTGCGCCTTGATCAGATTGCCGAATATGTTGGCGATCCAAGTTACCTTGGTTATTGACTTTGTGGCTCCTGCAATACGTGAGTTCTTACGACTATATTGTTTATTTCTATTTTTAATACAAATAGTCAGGCCCTATAAATTTTCTTTCGATGATCAAACAACTTGCTGCTAGGGAGGTAGGAGTCTTCCTGAATATTAGTGATTTGATGAGTTTTTTCAGTACTTTGAAGTAGCTTTTAATTCTCCCCTTGAGAATTGTTTGATGACCATTTTCTTGTTGAATCATTTGATATCTTCTCTATTTCTCTCTATACGATATTCTCTTCTTCGGATATGCCACATTGTCGTGGGAGAATTTCTAAATAATTAAGGTTGAGAAATTATTTACTGACATACTAGAAGATCTAACGAACTAAAAAAATGTTAATTCATGAGCTAATTTTATTTTCAACTTGTCTGTGGATTTTTAGCTCTAGAAAGGTACTCTGGAACTCTTATACCCAGAGGAGTAATAATAGAGTCACTCTCATAAAAAATTCTCTTAAAAAATTTGCTTACGTATCAAATAATGATTGATGCAATTAAAATATAATTAATATAATAAATTACTTTTTATAATTTATTACATTAGTTGTACAAATAATTATTTAACACGTCAGCAAATTTTTTAAGAGAGTACATGATACGAACCTAAGTTATTAGAGATCTTAGATCCAACACGCAATGCGGAATTCAAAGGGAATGATGCCTTTATTGATTTGAAAGAACAAGAAGAAAGAACTTGACCCCAATCGAAAAGTTAGCGATGGAACCGAAGTTATCAGAAAAGTAGCTAGACCCGAACCAAACTCGTTGGTTGAATCTAAGCTATCAAGTTCGATTTTTTCAAGAATATACTTGAAGAAGATCAAGTTCTAATCCAATAACTTGAGAAGAGAATTATAAGGATTTCACCTCAAAGCAAAATCTTCATTAAAATCAATTCATTCAAAAGTTTCTAAATCTAATACAAGCCTCCCTTGAATAGGTAAATGTATAAATTTAATAAGGTAATAACATAATTAGAAATAATAAAATATCCTAATTAGACAATAAGAAAGTTTCTAAAAATAAGAAAATGAAAATTATAATTTGGAAAGTGGTGCAAATGGATGGTGACCGCGGCAATTAAGTTTAAGTAGTATGAGCCCTGAGTTTAATTCAGATTGTGGGCCTAGCCCACTGGTGTGGCACTTGTAGGAACTTTCAAATTAAAAACTCTTGGGCTAGAGTAGTGCCATATTGGGTGACCATGTGTGAAGTCTTTATTTTTTAGACATCTCTTACGTTTTGGGCTTCGTTCTGGGCTTCTTTTCCAATCCTTGCTTCTTCGTCAACACTTAGTAATATTATGGCTCGTTGCACATCTTGTGATGATTCCTTTTCTTGGATGTCTTTGATTAAAATTTGTAGTCTTTTGTTTATTTTATTTGCTCTTGATCTCGACATTGGTCCTCCTATGTTCATCAATGGATCTTGGCTTTCTATTGCTTTTTGATTATCCTTGGTAGCTCCTTTGACTACATCATTCCCTCCTTTGAAAAGATTCGTCCTCGAATCTGCATCAAACAAAGATAAGTCACTAACATTAAAAGTAGCGCTTACATTACCATATTCGCTCGGTAAGTCAATCTTGTAAGCATTGTCGTTGATGCGTTCCAACACTTGGAAGGGACCGTCTCCTCGCGGTTGTAACTTATTCTTTATTCGCTTCGCAAATCTCTCCTTTCGTAGATGCACCCAAACCCAATCTCTGGGTTCAAAAATAAATCTTACTATTGCATGAAACTTCTTAACAAATTCATTCTTCTTCCTTTCATGCACAAAAGCAAACTTTTTAGTAAAAAATGTTAATAAATTTAAAGGATTTAATGGATTAAAATCATCCATAATATCAAACAGTGAATAATATTTAATAGAATTAAAATTTTGTAAAACATTAAAATTTGATTTGAAACTCTCAAAATGTGTATCTATAATTTTGTCATAAACCAAGTTGTGTGCAAAGTAATCATTGACAAATTTTCTAATAAAATAATTTTGCATATCTATCAACCTTATACATATAATAGGTGCAATATAAAAATTATATGGTCTTACCAACCACTCAAACCTATTTGATGTTTCCGATCGACTTGGAACTAACGTACTTGGTACGAGCTTTTTATGCTTCTCAATCTCTCTCAACGGAGAAATTTCTCTTCAAAATTCCTCGGGAATTTCATATTTTTTTTTTTCTGTAAAAGAAACGAAACAACACTTGCAAGAAAACTTTGTAAGTCGTTAAATGATAGATAAACATCTTTATATGAAAGCAAAATCATCTCACGCTTATCCTTACTTTTGTTCATCAACACAATTTGTTTCTCACTTGACTTTTGTTTCATCTCTCCCTCGATTTTCATCTCTTTTCTCTCGATTTTTCTCTCTTGCTCCATCGGTTTTTCAACCATCTTTGTGCTCTTTTCAACTATTTTTCTTTCTCCACTTGCTTTTTCAATTTTTGCTTTTTTTTAAACTAATTTCTTTTTACCTTTTTCTTTCTCTCTCTCGTCCTTAATGATTTGAAATTCCTTCGTGATCTTCAATTGCCTCCCACGACTTTAATAGTATAAGGATCACAGGTCTTCCATTGTTAACCAATGCATACTCGTTCTTTGATCCATCGGTTTTGAATTTTTGTGAAAATACATTGGTAGCAGCGATTTTGCTCTTAGGTTCCTGTCTCGGTTTCGACTTTTCATCCTTCCAATTTGATTTCCATGATGAATTCAAAGTTGATCCCATCTTAGAATTCCCTTTTGCTCTTAGTTGCCGTTCGATCTCGATTAATTTGTGAAGCAATTCTTCTAAGTCTACATAATGTTGTAGATCTACGACATCTGCAATCTCTCTATTTAGTCCTCCAACAAATCGAGCCATTGTTTCTTCGTCGTCTTCCTCCACATTAACCCTTTTCATGACTATTTTTATCTCTTTATAATAATCTTCTACGCTTTTATAACATTGAGTCAAATTTTGGAATTTTCGACACAAATCTCTATAATACTGTGATGGAACAAATTTTTTTCGTATGAGTGCCTTCATGTCCGAACTTGTGACTCACCATACCTTCTTCGGTACTTTACTAGTTGATCATATCAATTGTTAGCGTAGTCTGTGAACTTCATTGTCACCAATTTAAGTTTTTTCTCATCCGTGTAGTTTTGGTATTCAATCAATAAGTCAACCTTTCTTTTCCATTCTATATACACCTCGGGATCACTTTTTTCTTGGAAAGAAGGGATATTTGCCTTAATGTTACTTAGATCACCATCTTCTCGGTATGACCTATCATTCCTTTCCCTTTGATAATATCCACTATCATCTTTGAATTTTCCATCAACATCCTTCCTTGACGCGTATGACTAGGGGATGGAGATTCCAATCGGTCCATCCTCGTATTTAGAGTCTTGAATTGATCGTGTATGACCCTCATGAACATCCTTATATCAATCTCATTCTCCTCTCCGCTCATGATTCTGATTTTTTTGTTTTTTTTTAAACAAATAATGCAAAAGGTAAATTACGAAATTTGAATTTGCGGAAGTCTAAATGACTGAATTGAAATGCAGAAAATTAAATGACTGAATTAGAATGCGAAAATTTAAATGACTGAATTGAAATACAAAAATTTAAATAACTGAATTGAAATGTAGAAATTTAAATGTAACTCCCCTCTCCCTCACGTGTTTATACTCGTTCAATGTCACTCCACTCGTGTTTCGCTCGAAATTTTGAATTTTATAAGATAATCTCACACTCTTGCCTTTTACCACTCAATCTCTTCTTTCGGTTCTTAAATTTAGAACCCAATCAAGATGCAATCCAACAAGTGCTACGTGAAAATTTCGAACTTTCAAATTTAAAATCCAACTTTCGAGAATAGATTAAAATCAAACCACTAAAGATGTTTGCTAGAATCAATCTTTGGATATAACGTTTTGAGAAGGTTGAATAGTTTCCGGTTGTGAGTCCTCGATACTAATGAGGTATTCTCACGATTTTTTTTTTTTTGAATCCCGGCAAACTTGCAGAAATAGAAATCCGACTTGAGATTCGGATGCTAGGGTTCGAGACAAGCGATGCGAACCTAAGATATTAGAGATCTTAAACCTAACACGCAATGCGGAATTCAAAGGGAATGATGCCTTTATTGATTCGAAAGAACAATAAGAAGAAACTTGACCCTAATCGAAAAGTTAGCGATGAAACCAAAGTTATCAGAAAAGTAGCTAGACCCAAACCAAACTCGTTGGTTGAACCTAAGCTATCAAGTTCGATCTTTTCAAGAATACACTTAAAGAAGATCAAGTTCTAATCCAAGAACTTAAGAAGAGAATTATAAGAATCTCGCTTCAAAGCAAAAGCTTCATTAAAATCAATTCATTCAAAAGTTCTTAAATTTATTACAAGCCCCCCTTAAATAGGTAAAGGTATAAATTTAATAAGGTAAGAACATAATTAGAACTAATAAAATATCTTAATTAGACAATAAGAAAATTTCTAAAAATAAGAAAAAGAAAATTGTAATTTGAAAAGTGGTGCAAGTGGATGGTGACCGCGGCAATTAGGTATAAGTAGCATGAGTCCCGAGTTTAATTTAGATTGTGGGCCTAGCCCAATGGTGTGGCACTTAAAGTTAAAAACTCTTGGGCTAAAGTAGTGCCATATTGGGTGACCATGTGGGAAGTCTTTAGTTTTGAGACATCTCTTATGTTTTGGGCTTCGTTTTGGGCTTCTTTTCCAATCCTTGCTTCTTTGTCAACACGTAGTAATATTATGGCTCGTTACACATTTTGTGATGATTCATTTTCTTGAATGTCTTTGATTAAAATTTCTAGTCTTTGTTTATTTTTTTTGTTCTTGATCTCAACATTGGTCCTCCTATGTTCATCAATGGATCTTGGCTCTCTATTGCTTTTTGATTGTCCTTGGTTGCTTATTTGACTACACCAGTACACCTAGCAATACTCGTACCAGAGTGTTAAAAGTAGGAAGCATTCCTTCCTTCCCTCATTGTTACATTTAAAAGACTATGTGATGAGGACATCATATTTTATTATGTTCATTTATTATTATGGGTTTTAGTATTGTGTGGTTTTCTGTTATGTGTTTATGGTTTTTAATATTGTGTGGTTTTCTGTTATTTGTTTAATGGGTCATTAGTGTCTTTGTCATTTTCCAAGTAAGCTTTGTTCTATTTAAAGTGTGGCATTGTAATTTGGTGGATAGTTGATGATTGATAAATGATAAAAAATGCGTTTGAGTTTCTCTGAATCTCGTTTCTCTCCTCTCTTCTAATCTCGTTTCCTGTTCTTATTCCTTCCCCCTCTTTTTCTGACTTCTTTCTATCGGCTTCTTCTTCTTCTTCCTCTCTTTCTCTCTTTCTTCTGCTTTAATTCTTCCTTCTATCCGCTGCTGCATCAAATTTGGTATCAAAGATCAAAACAATTGTTTTCTCAAACAATTGATTCAGGGCAGTTGTTTCTTTTTCTCGTTTGGTTTCACTGCTACAGAGCAAAAACAATTGTTTTCTCAACAGTTGATTATGGCCCCTCTTCATTCTGTCTCACAAGTCGGTTTCCGCCTCTGTCGCACATAGAAGAGCTCTTGGCCGAGATTTTGTTTTTGATGATTATCAGAAGAAAACAAATCCGGTTGTTGGTTCGTTCTTGTTCATCGTTCAGCTCTGTCGCACGCCCTCAATCATCAGCCGAACTGCCTTTCTCTTTTCTCTCTGGTAATCATTGACGATTTGTTCTTCACTGCTCTGTTCTCGAGTTTCCGGGTTCAAAGAACTGTGACTGCACTGTTCGCCGGAGTTCGGGTCGTTCGCCGACGACCCGTGTCTTAATATCGCCGATTTTCGTGGATTCCGATCTCTGCGTCGATGACTGGTCGTTCTGGGTCTTCGCTGGGACTTTGCTGTTCTTTCGTCTTCAGCGTCAACTCTCTCTGTTGTCCGACGATTCCTCTCAGCTTCGGGTCTCTGGTATTCCCTCGGTTAGCCAAGCTCTCTGTTTCATTATTTTGCTGCATTGTTGGTTCTCGGCCAACCTAAAAGGGAGTTTTCTATGCCCCTTTGTTAGTTTAATGCTTATAGTTCTGGGTCTTCACTGTTCCAATTTCGTTCGCTCTGTTTGCCCTTGCGAACTTGATCTTTCTGAAATTTTTGCTGTTTGGGAGTGGTTGCATAGGATACGTGGCTGCACAGAATACATTTGAATTTTAATTATTATTGGGCCGGACCTTTGGTGGAATACATTGCCCAGATCAAGGCTTCCTACCAGAATTATAATTGGATCTCTCGTCAGGAATTTTAATTGGGCCCATTGCCTAGACCTATTGCCCAGATCACGGTTTATGACAAAGAGTGGTGCTCAAAATAATCAGTATCGAGAGGCTAGGTTGCAAAGAACTTCAATGGACTACTTTTATCATGTAAGACCATATAATATTTCACTACCTATTTTTAGTGGTCATTTCAATGGTTATGAAATTTTTGATTGGATAGAAAAGATGGATATATTGTTTGAATGTCATGATTATTCAGAGAGAAGAAAAATCCTGCTAGCCTCTTGGAGTTTCAAAGGGTATGCTAATTTCTGGTGGGAAAAATTTACGAGAAAGAGAAGAGTAGATGACAAGGGCGAAATTCTTACATGGGAGTTACTGAAGTACCAAATGAAAAAGGAGTTTGCTCCAAGACATTACGAACAGAAGTATGGCTCTCGGCAATTTTCGGGGTCACCAAACACATTGGAGCTACCACCCTTTTTAGCCCACGCACGTAAAGAATTTGTTGAAGAGTCCTTAGATGAACAAAAAGTTAAATTTGATAAATTGCATCTTGAGATTCAACAAGAACTTAAAAGGCTTTCGAAGATTTCTAAGGAGTTCACTGATGAGAAATTGCGGAAGGAAGCAGCAGCTTTAAGAATTCAGAAGCATTTCAGACAATATCGAGCAAGAAAATCTTACCTAAGTCTTCGGTCATCTGCAATCATTTTGCAAACAGGATTAAAAGCAATGATGGCTCGCAAAAAATTCCGATTCAGAAAAAGCACGAAAGCTGCAATAGTTATCCAGGTTTGTCTCCGCCGCCATATGGTATATTCTTATTTTAAAAGTCTCCAAAAAGCTGTGTTATATACCCAATGTAGATGGAGAGGAATAGTTGCACGCAGAGAGCTTATAATGCTTAAGATGGTCGCTCAGAAGACTGGAGCGCTTAAAGAAGCAAAAAAGAAGGACGGGAAACACATTGATCAGTCAAGGAATTCGACTCGTGATTTTAATGTCGACGACTTGGTAGCTTATAAGTGCTATTTTAAACCATATGTTGATCCATTTCTTCCTCCATCTATTGGTTTTGACCCTACGAACTCTGTTTTTCTAACATGTCCTATCACAACATGTGAGGATAAAATTGAGGCTATGTTAGATGAACAGATAGTAGTTACTAATGAAGGTGAGATCCAGCACTTCCTTGTCTGTTGGATGGATCGACCAAGTAGTGATTGTATGTGGATTTGCAAGGAGACATTTCAGCACTTGGATCCAGACCTATTGGAGGTTCAGGATATTTCTTTACTAATCTATGAGACAATTCTAAAGATTTTCGATCCAGGCCCCCGGTCACACAAGTTTGTGGACGTCGACCGAAGATTGTTTAACCGCTTAACTTATGGTTGGGAGGTTGATTAGTTGTTGTGCAATGGGTCTTTCAACTTGGTTGGGAGTTTCTCGTTCCCGGGGAGAATTGATGAGGACATCATATTTTATTATGTTCATTTATTATTATGGGTTTTAGTATTGTGTGGTTTTCTGTTATGTGTTTATGGTTTTTAATATTGTGTGGTTTTCTGTTATTTGTTTAATGGGTCATTAGTGTCTTTGTCATTTTCCAAGTAAGCTTTGTTCTATTTAAAGTGTGGCATTGTAATTTGGTGGATAGTTGATGATTGATATGTCAGTCATGTCATTCTAGGTCGTCCTTGGTTATTTGACCTAGATGTCACTATACACGGCCGGTCAAACTCTTGTTCTTTTGTGTACCAAGGAAAGAAAATTCATCTTAAACCCTTTCACCAAACCCTAAACCACTACTGACTCCTCAAACAAAGAAAATTGTGGATCATAAAGGTTTAAATATTATTGCTCCTATCGAGTTTGAGCGTTCTCTTAAGAGTGCTTCGATTATTTTTGTCGTGGTGGTAATGGAGATTGGGTCAAACCCTCCACTCATGATCTCTGCCGAAGCCCAGTCCATTATCGACGAGTTTAAGGACGTTTTTTCTGAAGACCTCCCTGACAAGTTACCCCCGTTGCGAGATATTCAACATGAAATTAAATTCATCCCTGGGGTATCTCTTCCGAACTTACCTCACTGTAGAATGAACCCCACTGAGCATACTGAGCTTCAGAGACAAGTCCACGAACTTTTAGCTAAAGGATTTATTCGTGAGAGTTTAAGCCCTTGTGCAGTTCCAGCCCTTTTAACCCCAAAGAAAGATGGCACTTGGAGAATGTGCGTTGACAGTCGGGCCATCAACAAGATAACGGTAAAATATCGTTTCCCTATCCCCAGACTTGATGATTTATTGGACGTCATGGCCCATGCGAAGATATTCTCAAAAATTGATCTTAGAAGTGGATATCACCAGATAAGGATCCGCCCTGGTGACGAGTGGAAGACTGCCTTTAAAACCAAGGATGGACTTTATGAGTGGCTTGTCATGCCGTTTGGTCTCACCAACGCCCCAAGCACCTTTATGAGAGTAATGACTCATGCTCTTAGGCCTTTTATGGGGAAGTTTCTAGTCGTTTACTTCGATGATATCCTCATTTTTAGCCAAACTTTAGATGAACATCGTAATCATCTCCAACAAGTCTGTTCCATTCTTCGGTCGTCAAGCCTTTATGCCAATGTCAAAAAGTGTGCGTTTTTCACAGAGAGTGTCTCCTTCTTGGGTTTTATTGTCTCTTCTTCTGGAGTATCCCCTGACCCCTTGAAAGTTAAGGCCATTGTTGATTGGCCCGAACCCAAAAGTTTAAATGACGTCCGAAGCTTTCACGGACTAGCTACCTTTTATCGTCGCTTCATCAAAGGGTTTAGTACGATTATGGCTCCTGTTACCCAGTGTATGAAAAAGGGCGAATTTCACTGGACATTAGCAGCATCTAAGGCCTTCAAAATTATTAAAATCCGAATGACGGAAGCTCCCGTAATGCATCTTCCCGATTTCTCCAAGGTTTTTGAGGTTGAGTGCGATGCGTCGGGGGTAGGTATTGGTGGCGTTCTTAGCCAAGAGCGACACCCCGTCGCTTATTTCAGTGAAAAATTAAATGATGCCAAACAGCGATACTCAACATACGATAGGGAATTGTATGCAGTGGTGCAAGCCCTACGTTATTGGCGTCACTATTTGTTACCACATGAATTTGTGCTTTATTCGGACCATGAAGCCTTACGATATCTCAATTCTCAAAAACGATTGAACTTTCGACATGGTCGTTGGATTGAATATTTACAAGCATACTCGTTTGTCCTGAAACACAGAAAAGGGATACAGAATCAAGCAGCTGACGCGTTAAGTCGTCGTATATCTATTCTCAATGTCATGAGTGCGAGAATCATCGGTTTTGAAAGACTAAAAGAGGAATATGAGTCTTGCCCTAATTTTAAAGATATTGTGTTCGCCTTAGAAAATGGACAATTGAACGACAACTGTAATTTTCATATGAAAGACGGTTATCTTTTCAAAAGTCACAAATTGTGCATTCCCCAAACATCCGTTAGAGAGTTCATCATTTGGGAAATTCATGCAGGTGGGCTAGCTGGTCATTTTGGACGTGATAAAACGATAGAAGAAGTTGAGCGTCAGTTCTTTTGGCCCGGCTTAAAGAAAGACGTGAGCAAAATAGTCAGCACTTGTAGAGTTTGTCAAGTGGCTAAACAAAGACGACAAGCTACTGGTCTTTACACTCCTCTACCTGTCCCCAATCATCCCTGGGAGGATGTTAGTCTTGATTTCGTACTTGGACTACCTCGCACTCTTAAAAAACATGATTCTATTTTGGTTGTAGTTGATCGTTTCTCAAAAATGGCCCACTTTATTCCGTGCCAAAAAACGTCGGATGCATCTAAGGTAGCTTGACTGTATTTCAATGAGATTGTCAAACTCTATGGTCTACCTAAGACAATTGTTTCAGACAGGGACATGCGTTTTACTGGTCATTTTTGGAGAACTCTATGGCATATGGTAGGTACAACACTAAAATTTTCGACTGCCTACCACCCTCAAACTGATGGTCAAACTGAAGTTGTTAATCGAAGTCTTGGAAATTTATTACGATGTTTGGTCAAAGAAAATCTTAAGAATTGGGATCTGATACTTCCCACCGCTCAGATTGCATATAATAGTTCTGTGAACCGAACTATAGGTATGAGTCCTTTTGAAGTTGTCCATGGTTTTAAACCTAGGAAACCTTTAGACCTTCTCCCTATGTCACCGCATGCTAGTGTGTCTATGTCGGCTGAAAATTTTGCTCAGCATCTTCATGATTTACATATTGAGATCAATAAACAAATAGAGGCTAGTAATGCATCATATAAATTACGAGCTGATTTACACAAACGACACGTTGAATTTAATATTGGAGATTATGTTATGGTTCGAGTTCGTCCTGAGCGACGATCATCCGGATCTGGTTCTAAATTGCAAACTCGTAGTCTTGGTCCTTTTAAAATTTTAAAGCGAATTGGTTCAAATGCTTATGTTGTTGATCTACCACCTAATTTTGGTTATCACTCTACTTTTAATGTTGAAGACTTGATTGCTTTTAAAGGCCATTTTAACCCTGCTGATGACCCCTTTTTACCTTCCTCAATCGACTTTGAGCCTCCATCGGTCACTTCACACTCCCCAACACCTTCTGTCACAACACATAAGGATAAAATTGATGCTATTTTAGATGAACAAATTGTATTTACTAATGAAGGTGAGGTTCAGCGTTTCCTGGTTCGTTGGGTGGGTCGACCAGATAGTGATAGCACGTGGATTTCTAGAGAGACACTTCAGCAGTTAGATCCAGACCTTTTGGAGTTCTTTCGGAGTCATCAGGATCTCACTTTGCCGGATTCCCACACTGTTTGGAAAGATACTCGGTCCAGACTTCCAGTTTCACGAGTTTACAATCGTCGGAAGAAGGTTGCTCAACCGCTTAGCTTATGGTTGGGTGATTGATCAGCTTACTACAGTGTGGTCCTTTCGCTTGACTGGTTGATTCTTCTACCCCGGGAGAGTTGATGAGGACATCCTTTGACTTAGTCATTTTATTTATGTTGTTATTTCCATTTTATTTATGTTGTTATTTCCATTTTATTTATGTTGTTATTTCCCATGCATAATTTATTTTATAGTTTTTAGTATTTTATGGTTTTTTTTGTTATTTTGTGGTTTTCTGTTATTTTGTTAATGACTCATTAGTGCTTGGCCTTTCAAGCTTCTAATGTTGAACTTTCTTATTTAAACTTGCATTGTAATTGGATTAGTAGTTGATGAATGAATGATAAAATTGATGCTATTTTAGATGAACAAATTGTATTTACTAATGAAGGTGAGGTTCAGCGTTTCCTGGTTCGTTGGGTGGGTCGACCAGATAGTGATAGCACGTGGATTTCTAGAGAGACACTTCAGCAGTTAGATCCAGACCTTTTGGAGTTCTTTCGGAGTCATCAGGATCTCACTTTGCCGGATTCCCACACTGTTTGGAAAGATACTCGGTCCAGACTTCCAGTTTCACGAGTTTACAATCGTCGGAAGAAGGTTGCTCAACCGCTTAGCTTATGGTTGGGTGATTGATCAGCTTACTACAGTGTGGTCCTTTCGCTTGACTGGTTGATTCTTCTACCCCGGGAGAGTTGATGAGGACATCCTTTGACTTAGTCATTTTATTTATGTTGTTATTTCCATTTTCCATGCATAATTTATTTATAGTTTTTAGTATTTTATGGTTTTTTTGTTATTTTGTGGTTTTCTGTTATTTTGTTAATGACTCATTAGTGCTTGGCCTTTCAAGCTTCTAATGTTGAACTTTCTTATTTAAACTTGCATTGTAATTGGATTAGTAGTTGATGAATGAATGATAAAATTGATTATGAGTTTTCTGTGAAATCTCCTTTCTCTTCCCCTCTCCTTCTCGGTCTCTCCTTTTCTGAACTTCTTCCTGTTCTTCTTCCTTCCCCTTTTCTGACTTCTTTCTATTGGCTTCCTCTTCCTCACTTTCTTTCTCTCTTTCTTTCTCTCTAATCCTTATTTCTATCCGCTGCTGCATCGCTATGTCAGTTGAATTATACTTTTCTAACAACCAGAAAACCTAAACCATGACTCTAGTGTGCACCATGGAAGTATTGAAAATCATTTTGTTGTGATCTTGGTCTCCACTATTACCATTCTTTAATGTCAAATAATAATGAGAAACATTACCTATATTCTAATCTCTCCCGTTCCTCCTCTTTGATCAAATTAGCTTGTCACAGTCGTTTGTATTTTTCTCTTTTGCTCTGAAGAACGCTCCATCCATAGATTTTATGGCCAAGAAACATGACCTCTCTTTCCTTTTCTCTACTTTAGTATCAATCTCCTAGCAGATCATTTCAAATCAGCCTGAACTCCCCCACGTAGTTCCTTTGATCTACCTTTTCTTCACATCTTTAATATCTGGGATAATTGTTATTGTATATGGATGTGACTAGTTAGGTAAACGGTCCAAAGGCATTTGCATGTGTGCGGCCCTGTGCTTCACTCAAAATTTATCTGTTGGAAGCTGACTTGCAAATTCTTTGTTCAATTTTATTGGCAAGTGTTTCTACATTTCTGAGGTGAAAAGTTTAGGTACCACAATCATCTTGTTGAATGAGTGCCAATTCATATCATCATAAGCCACTAATAAGGTGAACTTATTCTAGAAGAGGGCAGAGGACACGTGGCAGCAGCAATTAGTGGAAGAATTAGGGAAATTAGTGCTATTAGCCCTGGGCAATTAGATGTTGATTTAAAATTTCTGTTTTGTAGGTGTTAGTGCTCAATCGTGGGCAGAATCAACTAGGGAATTAGGCCTTTCATCGAAAATTTGACATAGAATTGTAAGAAGTTCATTTTTTTAGCTGAGCAAATTTGGATACCCATTAAATCCTCACGCATTTTATTTTTTCTACAAAGCCATCTGCACGCAACATACTGTGGATCCACGTAGAAGATAGACTTTCTTGGTTTTGATACTAATTGTTATCAAAACTTTATCAACTGAAAATGTCCCTACATTAGCTTAAAATCAACACTGTCCTCCCTCATTCCTCCAAGTAGTGAAAACTTGATCTCTATCTCTTAGTGGTGTTATGCACGTGCACACAAGCTGCATACATTTTCTATCTTCATATTGATGTTTATAGAGAGAAGTGTAAACTACAGTGGCAGCAGCCATCACCACACTCGATGGGAAACTTCCTTGATATGCAACGACCTAGATGGCATGCTTGCAAAGTTTATAATGAAAGTTGTCTAATCCATTTAGAAGACCCAAGATTTGAGAAGGCCCTAGAGAGTCATCCCATGTATAAAGATAGACATGAAAGAATGATAACTTTCATACTATAAGTTTCACGAATTTTAAGCTTCTTTAAGGATTGAAGCTCGAATAGCCTCATTATTATTCGTAAGGACACCGATCGAACTGAACAGTGGGCTCCTAAACAAGAAACAAAAAGAGTACTTGATGTCAAAAACTTGAGAAAACCAACGTATATATTGGAAGACCAAGGACGCCAAGCAAATTGGGTTTTTTTCTAACTTAAGTGACGTCTAAGGGGGCTTAAACCCTTATTTATAGATACAATTGGAATTTCTATCAGCCCTTAAGCTTAAAAGACTCTAATTGAGTTAGTTAGACATGGGCACAATTATCTGTGAAGTGAGTCATCGGGGTATTAGGGGAGTTGTATTCTTTAGGGAGATAGCCCGTAGTCTAGAAATCTAGTGCATTCTGAAAAGGTATTTCTTAATTAATCGTTAGTAATCAATCTAGATTCCTATCACTACATTTCACAAATAACTGAATGCACATCAACATTCTCAGAACTAGTAGGGAAACTCATTGCCTATTGGGGCTTCAATAGCTATGTCATGTTTCTCTTTTATATTGTCCACAGGAAGTTGGTAAAACGTGCATATTACTTGTATTCAATTGAAACCATAATTAGGAAGTACTTCAATACTCCACATATAAACTTGGGTATGTAAGTAAAGAAGAAAGCTGGAAGTAATTTAAAATTTCTTCTTGTGTGTATGATAATCTATTAATATCATTAAAAATTCCATATTGTCACTCATTTCTATTCATCTTCTCCATGTCTTCTGATTTACTGTCTTTACATTTAATGATAACAATCCTCTCTTTCATCTTTATAGGTCTTTTCTTAATTAAATAACTAATGGTGATATTCTTGTCACTCCATAATTATATCATTCTTCTCTACATTTTCTTCATGTTTCTTATTTTTCTAAATGATTATACTATAATTTATTGTAGTTGTAATATTGTCTTTCGGGAGTCAGATTTCTCTGTTTTTGACTTCATCACAATTTTATTATGTCATGATCTGAGCCATTTGCTTAGACGTTTGTTTGTTAGACAGTATTCTTCTGTCTGCTGCTTCTTCATGTTTTTGTTTTTTCATTTTCTAAATAATGTGACTGTATAAAATAGTTCAGATTACTCTTAAATTTTGAGAGTTATAACAGTTACTCTTATTACAAGACGCTTAAGCATATTTCTTTTGACGTTTGTTGTTGGTTAGTATTTTCGTTTCTACATCTTCGTTTCTGTGTCTGAACAAATTCACTGTTGGATTTTTATACATTTTGAGAGTTTGAAATGGTTTTAAATTGTATAATCATTTTAATTGATCATATGTTTGCATATTAGCTATATAAAAATGAATGTTATCATAAAAACTCTCCCATTTTTTAGTTTATATCCCTTTTGTAGAAAATAATATTCAACTCTTCGCCTCTAAAATTTTCTGGTTGGGATTATTATAATATTCATAATTTTGCTTTTCTTTTGTAGACGTAGAAGAGTTTAAGAGAGAGAAATGACAATAAAGAAGAAAAAGAAAAGAGAAATGATGGCAGAAGGAAAAAAATTGGTGCAAGCTGTTTCATGTTCGGGGTATTTGCCTAGATTTTATTCAAGTTTTGTATTGTCTTCTTAAAACAATATAGAACTACATGGAAGATTGAAGTTCAAATTTCAACTTAATATCTGTCATTTGTTAATTTGACTTTTCAGAATCCTGTAATTGTGCGTTCATGATAAAGTTTTTTGTGTCATGTCTTGATCATCTACTCTGAACGGGGATTGAAATTTTTATTCGATTTTACTTTGGTTGTAAATAGTCATATTCTGATAAATTTGTAACCTTTGGTTTTGTGGCATTGTTATCCTTAATAAGGGCAACATGAGGAAGATCACTAGAAGTAATATGGAGATCTGGAGCTGCCCATGCGAGGATATCTGAGAAGGTATCATATATCCTACCTATGTTGATTTATGGAGAACTTGTCATAGTTAATTACACTTTAATCTTGATAAATTAGTGTGTAAGTGAAAAGTCATCTGTCGCACATACGCCGTCTGAGAAGTCTGAATGAGTTGACATTATAGAATTTTTTTTTTTATTATATTCCACTGACTGTGCTCAGTCATCTTCTTGGAAAAGTAGCATATCACCATCCAAGGCATTCTGTAGTAGCAACAAAAGTGGCAGAAGGAATCCTTCAGAGTAGATGAAAGAAGGTATCTAGAAGCTCAATGTGATTTAACAACCTTGGCTTTATTTCCTCAAAAATCTTACACATAATTCTAGTATTGTGTGTAGTTTGCTTTGCTCTTTCTTATGACGTCTTATACTAAAATGATTAATAACATGTTTGGGATATTAAAACAGCCTTTTCATCAAGATGATAGATATCCTGTCCTGAAACTAGACATTTGAAGATTCTAACTATTCCCATATCGTCCAAAATCTTTTGCCTGATGAATTTCCATATAGGGTCAAACATTTCATTTAATCTGTAGCCATGACAGAGATGAAGATGAAGTGAAAATGCCCTAATCAACCGTCGAAATGAGAATTTTGTTTTTCTTCTTTGCTTGATTAGTCCTATTGTCAAACTGAACAATTTGAAGAAAGCTAAAGAAGTACTCATCAGTGACTCCTGCATTCAGATCTGCAATGTAACTCTAGTTGAAATTGCACAACACAAAAAAGTCCCAACTGCATTCATTTAGGTTGAGCTTTAGGATTTAATAAAGCAAAATCTTTGATCTATGTTTTATTTTGTTAGATTGATGTATATTTAGTAGCTTGTACACTTTTTTAAAGTGGATTTTTGGGAATATGCCAAATTTACAAATGTTGTTAGTAGTAAAGGAAGTCCTATTAGGGTTTTACCTGCAAATCAGCAAAACAAAAGAAATGATTTGAAGCATTGACAGATAGATATTAAAACAACAGAAACAGAATTTATATGAACAGAGATAAATGGTTCAAAATGCACGTAGAAACAAGCATTAGCTTTTATGTAATCTCTCTCCAATGTCCCTTCGTAAAGTGCCAATGATAGACAGAGAGGGAGGAACAAAGGGTGGAAATAGACCTAGTAGAGAGTGAGTCAAGACAGTTAATCAACTTGATTCTAACTTTTGTCTGCTTAAATCTAGACTTTTAAGTGTTCTTTTTATTTCAATTATGATGACCGACACATTGGGGGTGGAATCGGTCCGGTTTGGGTAGGTTCCACCCCCAGTTGAAACCAAACCAGACCCATGATAAAATAAATTGTTTAAAATCATTTTCATTCGTTTTTTATTAAAACAAATTGTTTTTTATTATGTTTCAGTGGTACAAGTTCAGATTATTTCCATTGCATTTGGGCTTCAATTGTTAGATGCGAATACTGTATTGAAGCTCACAAGTTTAGGTCAAATATTTTGTTGAATGATGTTAATGTTGTTTCTCGTTACCTTAGTTGATGTTTCTTTGAAGTAAGATATTTTCACTTTTGGATTGAATTTTAATATTTTCGTTACAGGAGGACGGCGATAGTGGAAGTTGTAAGGGTTTGAAGTAAAGGCGGGTCATGGATTTGGATGATGCTTTGTTAGAGTTCTGATAAGATATCATCATCTTGGTTTGATTGTTGTTTGAACTTGGTTAACATTAGTTGCTGAATTTTCCCTTTAGTAAACTCAAAAATGGGACAACTCAAAATAACCCTCACCAAACCCTAAACCAACAACAAATTACATTAGTCTAAAGATATTTACAGTACCCTCTCTAGTCAAACTCAATTGCTAGAGATAACCTCAAATAAAGGAAGCAAAAACTTCCATGCATTAAACTAAATACATTTCATTCTAAAGTGGTTCAAGAACGTAATTTGTACTCTTTTATATAAGGCCTGGAAGTGTTGAATGAATAATGAGGTAACTTTTTGGTGGTGATGCCATTGATATAGAGAAGAACTTGTAGTAATCCCATGATTTTTATAGTATATGTTTTATTTACGAAATATTAATGATGTTGTTAGTCTGATATCTAGACAACGTATTTCTGCCAAATTTCGAATGTGTTAGTTTGAAGTTTGGTAGAACTAAAAACAGATATTTATGCAAAAGTTTAAATATAATGTTCAATTCATCATCCATCTCTCTATCATTTTTCAGTTGTTACATAGACATTATGAAAGGAGGCATTACATAAATGAAATAATAGAGCAATCCACTCGTATATACTACACGTGTCTCCCATGAAAAGCGAATGATGATCCCAGCTGCAATGATGGACGGTTCAAGTGGTGTGTCCACTCCAATCGGATGGTCAGAAAAGAAAGCTTTTGACCCACAAAAGGTATTTTCGACAATTATTTTAGAGGATAGAAACTGTAGAAAATGATTTGCAGTAACCAATATTGTTCAGAAATAGACAAATAAAACAATCCTTTTTTGGTATTTAATATAATTCTGGATGGGAAGCCTCCAAAACCTGCCTTTTCTGATAAGCAGTCATGCTAATTAATGATTACATACTACTTTTTTTTTAAGGGTAAAGTGTAATTTGCCCCCAACAACAAGGTGAAATGGGCAATTTACACCATAAACTTGGGTAAAGTGCAATTTGGCCTCTACAACTAGGTGAAATGGACAATTTACACTGTAAACTTGAATAATAGGCAAGAACAACCTTAATGTATTGATAATAGGCAATATGGCCCCTACCGTCATATTTTCCATCAAAAAGTAATATTTTTTCACTTGTTCATTTTTTTTTTCCGAAGTGCCCCTCACTGGACCGAACCGGACTAGATTGAACTAATTCCACTCTTATTTATTTATTTTTTTTAAATCCTATTTTTCGGAAAAGAAAAGACAGATGAATAGAATTAAAAAAAAAAAAACAAAGTGCAATTAGCCGAACCGGTTCGGTTTGGTCCAGTGAGTAGGGCTGGGCACGGTCTGGTCCGGGCCGGTTTTGGCTCGGAACCGGCCCGGACTGGTAGTTTTGGGAATTTAATTCCCGAAATCGAAACCGGTCCCTAGCGGAACTGGTACCGATTTCCAACCTTTCAAATCAGATTTCTTCAGTTGAGAATGCAGAATCAGTTGAGGATGCAGAATCGGAACTGCGAAAGTCGCTGGTCGACGGGCGACGATCGGAGCTGCGTGAGACGTGAGGTCGCTAGGTCGGGTTCGGTGGGGTCGTCGGTGCTGAGCGAACTGAACTGAGGGGCGTGAGACTGAAGGAACTGAACTGAAGATGGAATGACTATTTAATAATGCCTATATCTTTCATGAGAAGACAACTTAAACTAGATTACAATCAGTAATGGCAGGTATTATGTAGACGTAAAACTCTGGAAAGAAGAGGAAACAAAGAGCAACTCACCATTAATGCTTCAACAATGCTTCAAACCTTTGATTAAGAGAGAAACCCCATTTCCCATGTTTTAGAGAGAGAGAGTCAGATCACAAGAAGAAGACTGGTAAAGACTGATGGGGAAAGATAGCTCCTCTCTCTCTCTCTCTCTCTCCGTCTAACGTTCTACGATAGAGAGAGAAATGAGGAAGAGAGAACACAACTGGCGCAGTAATGCTTAACAACTGGCGCAGTAATGCTTGTGGGATCACAACCCCACAACTGGCGCGGCGCAGTAATGACACCTGTGTTTTTTCATCTTCTCATGTCGGTTCTCCCATGGGAATTCCGGTTCCCGACACAGAGAACCGGGAACCGGACCGCGGTTCTCGGTTCTCTAATCCATGGAACCGGAACCGGTTCTATGGAAAGAAGAACCGCCCAAGAACTGCCCAAGAACCGGCCCAGACCGCCGGTCCAGTTTGGTTTTGCGGTTCCTGGCCGGTTCTGCCCACCCCTACCAGTGAGGGGCATTTCGGAAAAAAAAATAAACAAGTGAAAAAATGTTACTTTTTGACGGAAATTATAACGGTAGGGGCCATATTGCCCATTATCAATACATTAAGGTTGTTCTTGCCTATTATCCAAGTTACGGTGTAAATTGCCCATTTCACCTAGTTGTAGGGGCCAAATTGTACTTTATTCAAGTTTAAGGTGTAAATTGCCCATTTCACCTAGTTGTAGGGGTCAAATTGCACTTTACCCTTTTTTTAATTCAATCAATTAATTTATAGGGTAAAATGCATTTTTTGGACTCAACTATCGGATGAGTGTAAAAAATGGATTAAATTTTATTTTCGTGCAAAAAAAATGGCTCCAATTATTGAAAATAGACAAAATATGGCTTTGCGGCAAATTGTGTACCATTCGCAGGGAGTGATTTGAAGAGAACGGGTTGTTGCGTTCGGAGAACGGCAACCCGTGTCCCCTCGGAGGCATTTCAGAGGGTGAAGACCCCCCCGTGTGCACGTGTGCCTCACGTTTGCAGGGGGGTCTTAACCCTCTGAAATGCCCTCGAGGGGACACGGGTTGCTGTTTTCCGAACGCGGCAATCCGTTCTCCCGGAGGAGGCATTTCAGAGGGTGAATATCCCCCGCAAACGTGAGGCGTACGTGCACGCGGGAGGTCTTCACTTGACAAGTGCCCGTGACAGAGAACGGGTTGCCGTTCTCCTGATGCGGCAACCCGTTCTCTGTCAGACCCGTGATCAATTATTTGCTAGATCACGGACTGAACTGCTGAGAACGGCCACCCGTACTATGAGAACGGGTACCCGTTCTCCAGGCCTATTTAAAGGCCCTCTCCCCTCTTCTTCTCATACCACCTCCCACTCTTCTCTTTTCTTCTCGATTTCTCTAACGCTTCTCAAATATTATCTTGCTTTCGAGAATTTTCTGGTACTAGTGCAAACCGCTATTCGTTAAGGCGACTCCCCGCGGGGGGTCGACGGATTGCCTTTTTTACCTATGATTTTACTTTTTTTTCATTCATTAATAAGTTGTTTACCGTTAAAAAATTAAAAAAATTAAACTACAATAAAAAAATTAAAAAAAAAACTCTGTATATACCCTATTATCAAGAGCGGCAGCATTGCACTTCACGTACTGATATAACTCATGGCACCGCGATCATTGCAAGTTTTTTGGTGCTGATATTAGCACCTCACTAAGCTTAGGGCTGCTAATATCAGCGCCGAGAAACTTACAAGAGTCGCGTTGCGCCATGAGTTATATCAGTACGTGAAGCGTAATGCCGCCGCTCTTGATAATAGGGTATATACTGAGTTTTTTATTTATTTATTTTTTAAATAACAGATAAATAGAACAGGTTGCCGTGTGCGGAGAACGGCAACTTGTTCCCCATGAACGTGAGGCGCACATGGACGTGATGTAGCGACCCTTACCGTAACCTAATTTTACCCGTATTATTTTATTTTTTTTGTAACCTAAGTAAATCCTATAACGTTAAAGCAGAAATTTAAAACGTTGATAGAATTAAAACCATTGAAAACTATTTAAGAAAACATAAAGAAAACAATTAAATAAAATCTATTATAACAGAAGGAGAATCGGCCAAGCAGAACCGAGGGCAAAAACGTCAGAGGCCAGGAAAACAAAGGGGCTCTCGATCGGCTGCTCGACAGCCGATCGGGCGGCCCTTGCCGAACCGATCGATTGCCAACTTTTGGGCGATCGGTCGGCTCACGTTCTACTTCCAGAACGCGTAGCCTAGCACCCAAACCGACCGTTCGCCCCTCCTTTGGCAAACGATCGTGAACTCCTCTGAAATTCCAAAGAGTTCCGCGCTCGAATACCGTACGTTAGGCGTTCAATCGCCCCTCATTTTCCCCCTCCTCCTGCCAGACTTTCCGTTCATTTCAATCACACACATTCACACTTTCACTTCACATTTCACGTAAACTTACCCGTAATCTCGTCCATTTCTCACTTCATCAATCATCCAAAATAACGACTCACAACGTATTTTAAAACCCAATTAAAAAATAACCCGATTTCATAAAAACGAACTGCGTGGTTCAGTTTAAAAACTAAACATTTCCTCTTGCTAAAAAGTCACCAAGCAGTTCATCAACGAATTAAAATAGCGGTTTAACAAAACATTTTCTAAAACAGGTTTACCAAAACATTTAAGACATCAAAACATAAACCTATCCACTATCCAGATTCCAAACATCTTAAAATGTTCTAACTATAAAATCATCAGCCTCAAAACATCCCAATACCCTCAAAACCATACATATATCCCCACGGGTCAGGTTAAGCATCGACTGCGCCAACACACCCCCGCGAGCCATCCTCCGTCAACTGCATCACTCCTCAGGTAGAGGGATCTCGTCCTCACCTATGTCAAGATCACCTACACCATACAGACAATCTATGAGCTAAAGCTCAGCAAGTTTCGTAAATGTAAATGCATACTGTGCAAATGAGTTTCAGAAATCATGCAACATTTTCTTATCTTTACATAGGTTGTCACCGAGATCTTAACCCCCTAAATGGAGAGGGCACATCCTGCGGTTGGACTACCCTTTCCACCTAGAGGAGGGGGGTACATGCTTGCAACACGCACAGCCATGCCTGAGCCCCACTTCGCATGACCATAAACATACATCGATTCATATTAGATGTGATATTGTGACAGACCCCTAATCGATCCACACAATAGATCAATAGCCCCCTTTCAGGCCACATCGCAATTTTCTTTAAACCATAGTGCGGAAATTCATTTTTATGCTCTTTTAAAATACGTAATGCGTGAACAATTCATAACATAATTTAAACATGCATCATACGTACCATCAAGACAATAAAAGCAATTAAAGACATAACCTATAAAACAACTAAACCTAACTACCCAACCAAAGCAATTTAAACAAGCACATCACCAAAGCTCCTCGAGACGACTTCGACGTACGGTGTAGGCCAATCGGCCAGAGTAAGTCACGAGAACTTACCTCGTGTCCGTTGCAATCCAAGCTCTGTCCACGAACGTTGTTCACCTAAGGCAATTTCACAATATTGTCGTTAAAACGGGTTTAAACTATTAAACGTCCAAATTTAACGAAACCTTAACTAAGGAAATTTCTAAATCCTAACTTAACTAATCGAAGTATTTTAACAACCAATTAATGTTCGATACATCGACCGCCATTAACGAGTTTTCCCCAAAACTCGAAAATTCGTCAATCTCTAATATACGTCCTAAATCGATTCAACTTCGTCCCATAACGTTCAATACGTTCATTATATTCACAACTAAGGTAAACCTATCGATTTCAAACCCTAAATCACGTTTTTAACGAAACCCTAAACGTTTAAACTCCGTAAAAACCAAAACAAACTTTGCTAAAACTTTAGAATCGTACCTAGGGTCGGGATTGGAGAAGAAAATGTGAAGAATCGTGACAATCGGAGAGGAGATTGGTCGCCGGAAGCAAGAACGCCGTGAGAGGAAGAGGTGATCGCCGCGGGAGAGAGGAGAATCGCAGGGAGAAAAAGGGTGAACCGTGAAGAAGAAGAAAGAGTGTAATGTTTTTATAATACTGACTTGGCAAATTACTATTTTGCCCTTCCTTTGATTTTCTATTTGTTTCGTCATTCGTTTCGTTAATTAACTAACGATTCGGTTTCTCCAAATTCTCTTATTTCACCAATAAGTCCAACTCGTTATAAGGGTTCTATTAAAACTGTTCGTGTAACGCCCCGAGTTTTCTGAACCCCGTTCGCTACATAAAGCTTGATCATGACTAAGAAATCTCTCTTTTTTTTTTTTAAAACTTCGCTCGACAGTTAAATTTGACATTTTCTAAAAGCTCAAAATATTTAAATCTTGCAGCGGAAATTCGTTTAAACAAAAATAAAATTAACAAGGACCACATAAAAAAAAACGTTAGAAATCTTAAGAAACAATCGATTAAGAAGCAAAGGTTTAACTCGTGAAAATACTTTAAAAATCGGAAATGTCAAACTCGTCGTCCGCTTGAACAAAGTCAACAAAAGGAAAAGGCTTTTTGGAGACTTCATCCGGTCGCTAAACGACAAAACATAAAATTTAGTCATCCGGCCAGTCTAACAGGGACATCCACCGGTCACTAAACGACAAAATATAAATTTAGTCATCCGGTCAGTCTAACAAGGACATCCACCGGTTACTAAACGACAAAATATAAATTTAGTCATCCGGTCAGTCTAACAGGGACATCCACCGGTCACTAAACGACAAAATATAAATTTAGTCATCCGGTCAGTTTAACAGGGACATCCACCGGTCACTACACTAAACGACAAACTATAAATTTAGTCATCCCGTCAGTTTAACAGGGACATCCACCGGTCACTAAACGACAAAATATAAATTTATTCATCCGGTCAGTCAACAGGGACATCCACGGTCACTAAACGACAAAATATAAATTTAGTCATCCGGTCAGTCTAACAGGGACATCCACTCAGTCTAACAGGGACATCCACCGGTCACTAAACGACAAAATATAATTTAGTCATCCGGTCAGTCTAACAGGGACATCCACCGTCACTAAACGACAAAATATAATTTAGTCATCCGGTCAGTCTAACAGGGACATCCACCGTCACTAAACGACAAAATATAAATTTAGTCATCCGGTCAGTCTAACAGGGACATCCACCGTCACTAAACGACAAAATATAAATTTAGTCATCCGGTCAGTCTAACAGGGACATCCACCGTCACTAAACGACAAAATATAAATTTAGTCATCCGGTCAGTCTAACAGGGACATCCACCGTCACTAAACGACAAAATATAAATTTAGTCATCCGGTCAGTCTAACAGGGACATCCACCGTCACTAAACGACAAAATATAATTTAGTCATCCGGTCAGTCTAACAGGGACATCCACCGGTCACTAAACGACAAAATATAAATTTAGTCATCCGGTCAGTCTAACAGGGACATCCACCGTCACTAAACGACAAAATATAATTTAGTCATCCGGTCAGTCTAACAGGGACATCCACCGTCACTAAACGACAAAATATAAATTTAGTCATCCGGTCAGTCTAACAGGGACATCCACCGTCACTAAACGACAAAATATAATTTAGTCATCCGGTCAGTCTAACAGGGACATCCACCGTCACTAAACGACAAAATATAATTTAGTCATCCGGTCAGTCTAACAGGGACATCCACCGTCACTAAACGACAAAATATAAATTTAGTCATCCGGTCAGTCTAACAGGGACATCCACCGTCACTAAACGACAAAATATAATTTAGTCATCCGGTCAGTCTAACAGGGACATCCACCGGTCACTAAACGACAAAATATAATTTAGTCATCCGGTCAGTCTAACAGGGACATCCACCGTCACTAAACGACAAAATATAATTTAGTCATCCGGTCAGTCTAACAGGGACATCCACCGGTCACTAAACGACAAAATATAAATTTAGTCATCCGGTCAGCAAAAGCTCGAATCAACGGGCGACTAAACACTCGACATCATCCTATAGAAAAACAGGGCACAACTCTAACTACAGACAGAAATTTTTCTTGCCTCTCCAAGACCTTTCAAAACGATTCAAACCATTTCATTAATCAAATCCAGTAAAACCAACACTTAAAACTCACAGGTTACTAGAATCATAATATTCAAATTGTATTCGAAATGCTAAAAATCTCTACTGTCAGAAAAACTCGACCTACTCAGACTAGATCATTATCAACTAAACCTCAACACCTGTTGACATCAGTTAGCCCGCCTCATCAGTTTACCAAGCCGAGACATGGATGCACTCCTCCAACCACATCAATCATCTGTGCACTCAGGAAACTCACACTGCAGTGTCCTCAACACCTCACATCACAAAACTCATCTATTAGCCTAATGCTAAGTAAGTAAAACCACAATGTGCGTCAGCTGGATGATCTCCTCATCCAAAGGACTTTCTCTATATCAACCGGTGACGTCATCCGGATTGATCTCCTCATCCGAATGACTTAACCCTTAATATTTGACGAGCAAAAGCTCGGACATCACGGGCGACTAAAACACTCGACATCATCCTATAGAAAAACAGGCACAACTCTAACTACAGACAGAAATTTTTCTTGCCTCTCCAAGACCTTTCAAAAACGATTCAAACCATTTCATTAATCAAATCAGGTAAAACCAACACTTAAAACTCAACAGGTTACTAGAATCAATAATATTCAAATTGTATTCGAAATGCTAAAATCTCTACTGTCATGAAAATCGACCTACTCAGACTAGATCATTATCAACTAAACCTCAACACCTGTTGACATAAATTTAGTCATCCGGTCAGTCTAACAGGGACATCCACCGGTCACTAAACGACAAAATATAAATTTAGTCATCCGGTCAGTCTAACAGGGACATCCACCGGTCACTAAACGACAAAATATAAATTTAGTCATCCGGTCAGTCTAACAGGGACATCCACCGGTCACTAAACGACAAAATATAAATTTAGTCATCCGGTCAGTCTAACAGGGACATCCACCGGTCACTAAACGACAAAATATAAATTTAGTCATCCGGTCAGTCTAACAGGGACATCCACCGGTCACTAAACGACAAAATATAAATTTAGTCATCCGGTCAGTCTAACAGGGACATCCACCGGTCACTAAACGACAAAATATAAATTTAGTCATCCGGTCAGTCTAACAGGGACATCCACCGGTCACTAAACGACAAAATATAAATTTAGTCATCCGGTCAGTCTAACAGGGACATCCACCGGTCACTAAACGACAAAATATAAATTTAGTCATCCGGTCAGTCTAACAGGGACATCCACCGGTCACTAAACGACAAAATATAATTTAGTCATCCGGTCAGTCTAACAGGGACATCCACCGGTCACTAAACGACAAAATATAAATTTAGTCATCCGGTCAGTCTAACAGGGACATCCACCGGTCACTAAACGACAAAATATAATTTAGTCATCCGGTCAGTCTAACAGGGACATCCACCGGTCACTAAACGACAAAATATAAATTTAGTCATCCGGTCAGTCTAACAGGGACATCCACCGGTCACTAAACGACAAAATATAAATTTAGTCATCCGGTCAGTCTAACAGGGACATCCACCGGTCACTAAACGACAAAATATAAATTTAGTCATCCGGTCAGTCTAACAGGGACATCCACCGGTCACTAAACGACAAAATATAAATTTAGTCATCCGGTCAGTCTAACAGGGACATCCACCGGTCACTAAACGACAAAATATAAATTTAGTCATCCGGTCAGTCTAACAGGGACATCCACCGGTCCGTTTAATAACTTATTTTGATTTATATTGAAACCAGGTGTTACAGTTCGTTCGCAAAACGGACTTTGTTTACTATTTTTACCGAAGTATCCCTTATATTACGATAAACGTAATTCTCGTAAAATTAGCGTTACAACTCCTAAAATTTCCGAAATTTTCTTAAAATCCTTATTAATTTTTAAGATCGTAATAACGCTTTCTTTTCGCAAAATTGACTTAATTCGTCAATTTACAAAAATGTCATTTACATTAAAGTATTAATATTTCGTACAGCCGGGTATTACACGCGGGGGGTCTTCACCCTCTAAAATGCCCCCTCAGGGGAACGGGTTGCCGTTCTCCGCACACGGCAACCCGTCCTCCGTCAGACCCATAATCAATTATTGGCTGGATCACGGGCTGAACTTCTGAGAATGGCCACCCGTTCTATGAGAACGGGCCCGTTCTCCATGCCTATTTAAAGGCCCTCTCCCATCTTTTTCTCATACCACACACCACTATTATCTTTTCTTCTCGATCTCTCTAACGATTCTGAAATGAGTTTTTATTTGGAAAAAAAATATAGTTGTATGCAGGAAATTAAAGACGAAATAAGGGAATATTCGTTGCAAAATGGTTATGGTATCAAATTTCATCAATGCGACAAGCAACGACTCACGACTAAATGCGCAGAAGGTTGTGCATGGCGACTGCATGCGTCACACAGATGCAAGACGAGCAACCCGTTAAAATAAAGAGTTTTATCGATTCTCCCAGCTGTGCGAGGGTTGTTGAGAATCCAATAATTAACCGTTATTAATTATGATAGAAGTGACTGTTGTAATTATTTTGAAATAATTTTAATTTATTTCTTCTCATTTCTTTTAATTTAATTTATGAAAAAATAAATTTAAAAGAACTTATTAATGAATGAAAAAAAAAGTAAAATCAGAGGTAAAAAAAGGTAACCGTCGACCCCTCGTGGGGAGTCGCCTTAACGAAGAACGGGTTGCCGCGTACATAGAACGACAACCCGTTCTCCGTTAAGGACCACGTGTCAGGGTGAAGGACCCCCTGCGTGAACGTGCACCTCACGTGCGAGGGGCTATTTACCTTTGAAATGACATTCAAAGAACGGGTTGCCGTGTTCTTCAGACGACTACTCGTTCTATGAATGTTCATCATACGGGTACCCGTGTACGCACAACGGGTACCCGTTATCCTGCACACGGGAGGTGTTCACCCTCCCTCTAATGGCCACCCGTTCTGCGTTAGTATAACGTCGGCCGAGGTTCATTTTGACGATTTTCATTTCGAAACCCGACTTTTTCTCTCTGCAAAATTTTCAGAATCCACTGTTGTGCTGCTGAAATCGCTGAAATCTTCCAAAACTGATCCTAAACCACCCAAATCGGATCCACCAAACCCTAAACCGAGCCACCAAACCCTAAGCCGAGCCAAATCCGAACCGATTTCGCCAGATTTCAGGATTTTTGCGCTGAGGTTAGTTCCTCGAAAAACCAGAAAAAACCCAAACCTTCGATAATCCGAAAAATTCAAAATTCCCGAAAATGCCTCCGAGAATGTTTGTAGGTAGAAAAGATCCTCGACGGAATGAACATAGTGAAACATCAAACCAGGCGACAGATGAAGAGCGGCAACCGCCTCTGGGTTATTATTCGATGGAGTTTCGAAGCCGGGCGGCAAAGGAGCAATACGATCAAGATATGAGAATTCGCTCCATTTTTTACGGGAAGACTACCAAGTTCAGCGGTTGGGAGTGTTTGGGGATCAAGAAGATGTTTGACGACATCTCTCTGCACTGGGTGTATAACATGAGGGGCGAGAGCTGCGATAGAGTTGTTCGCCTGTTTTATGCGAACATGCGAAGTGCCAGGAGGACAGGTCAATTGAAGAAGTACCTTTTCGGTACAGACATCACCGTAAATGCAAAAGTCATCAATGAGCTGCTAGGATTTGGCATTGAGGACACCGAGCAATATTATCACGCTTCTAGACAGTGTGAATTTGCCAGCACAGAAGAGGGCCTAAGCTTCATGCGGTAAATCCACTGTAATTCAGAGATTGCCGGGTTCGTGAAACCGAGATCGAAGCACTTGAATGTCAAAGATCGGGTTATTCACAACCTCATCAGCCACACCATCTTTCGAGGGATGGACACAGAGATTTTGTTAGCTGGATGGATCTCTATGTGATGCAGAAGCTCTACACCAGCCAGCTGTTCGACCCAGGGTACATGATTGTGGGTCACATGGAAGAGATAGGACAAACGAAGAACAAGAATCTGCCGTATGGGACCTTAATTTGGAAGATCCTACATCGAGCTCAGATTCAGCCTCCAGCCGGAGAGCAGCCGCGAGCCCACAGATCTGTCGATGTATTTGACAGGACTCATTTGATTCGAATGAGCCTAGTTGAAGTCGACGGGTCTTGGATGCCCAAGGGTCATCCCAGAGCTTCCACATCTCGAGATGTTCCGATGGAGGATGCCCCCGCCCCCGCCCCCGCCCCCGCCCCCGCCCCTGAGGATGCCCCCGCCCCGATGATGCCCCATACACCGAGTACGCCACCGCGCCGCCACTGTACCCCCACGAGGCTAGTACGTCGGAGCAGAGATTTCACAGGATAGAGAATTATCTTGTCGAGATGAGACAGAGTTTGCATCAGAGGATGGATGCGATGCAGGACAGTTGGGATCGGAGGATGGATGCGTTGCAGGAGATGTGAGATCAGAAGTGGGACATCTTGTAGGAAAGGCAGGAGTTGATCAGATTGTTCCAATTGCGGCTCGAAGACTCCTTCGAGCGTTGGCGTAGAGGCGGCAATGAGGGCGATGATTCCCACCCTTACCGTAGTTTAGTTTATGTTGTATATTTCTTGTAATACTTTTTAGTTGATTTTCTTGTAATTTACTTTTTAGTTGATTTTCTTGTAATGTACTCTTTATTTTAGTTTCTTGTAATTTACTTTTTAGTTGATTTTCTTGTAATGTACTCTTTATTTTAGTTTCTTGTAATTTACTTTTTAGTTGATTTTCTTGTAATTTACTTTTTAGTTGATTTTCTTGTAATTTACTTTTTAGTTGATTTTCTTGTAATTTACTTTTTAGTTGATTTTCTTGTAATTTACTTTTTAGTTGATTTTCTTGTAATGTACTTTTTAGTTGATTTTCTTGTAATTTACTTTTTAGTTGATTTTCTTGTAATGTACTCTTTATTTTAGTTTCTTGTAATTTACTTTTTAGTTGATTTTCTTGTAATGTACTCTTTATTTTAGTTTCTTGTAATTTACTTTTTAGTTGATTTTCTTGTAATGTACTCTTTATTTTAGTTTCTTGTAATTTACTTTTTAGTTGATTTTCTTGTAATTTACTTTTTAGTTGATTCTATTAATAAATTATTATCGATTAATCATTAAAGTAAAGTAAGTAAATTAATTAATTAATTAAATTAATTATTAAAAAATCTATTATTTTTTTTAAAATTTAATTAATTAATTTAATTATCTATTAATAAATTATTTATTGATTAAATAATTAAATGAAGTGAAATTAAAGTAAATTAATTATTAATAAATCTTTTATTATTTTGTTTTAAATTTAATTAATTAATTTAATTATCTATTAATATATTATTTATTGATTAAATAATTAAATTAAATTAAAGTAAATAAATTAAATTAAATTAATTATTAATAAATCCTTTATTATTTTTCATTTTATTTGTTTTAATTTTTACTTTTTATATCACATAAATAAAAAGAAAAATAATTACACTGATATATATATATATAATTGTAATGGTCACCTGCAACATAATTAATAATGGTCAATTGTTTTTGCGTCGGCCGTGTGTCGCAGATTCCTGCGTTCCTTCAACTGTGTTGAATCCCATAAACGTGTCTTCAGTAGCAGCTCCTGAAGTGGATCTTCGGTGAAGACAAGTACGACTATTGTGCCCCTGCTGCCGACATATACTACATGTCATCTTCGAGTTCCGCCTACTTATTGTCGAACTTGATGGCTCGTCGACATCCCACACTCTTGTCTTCTTTGGCCTACCAGGTTGGCAATATCTTCTCGGCGGGATAAGTTGCTTCACATTTGTCACTATCGGCCACATTTGATTGCCGCTCACGGATCGTATAAACTGTGAGTACATCTGCAGGTAGGTCACCCGGTGGTAGCATGGATGCACGTAATTTTTCGGTGCCATTCTCATGAACCGGGATGCATTGAATGATATGGACACACGGAATTCCAGTACGCATCCACCTGGTGCAGTTGCACATACTCGTATTCATGTCAACTGTGTGTTGTTCGTAGCCGTTACTCACCTCAAATCGTGCATTTCCCGCAGGCTGAGCACTCCAACGTTGAGCTGTCATTCCTACCATGTGAAGCTTATCCTTGATCTTGGGACACAGGAGGTCTGTTGATTTGGCCAACTTCTCAAATTTTTTGACGATGCGAGTCATCATATACTTTCGAATCAGCTCGAACATGGTCAAGATTGGCTTGTCCCTCGCAGGCAGTAGAAGTGTATTGAATAACTCGCTCAAATTATTCAGACCCATTTCGCACTTGGGGACCCAAGAGAAGACATGAGAAGCCCAATATTTAGGCACTTCTGCTCGTAGCCATGCGTGGGCATCTGGGCTAAGCTGAAATAATTTGCTCATTTCGTGGTTGAAATGATACTCTGTCAGTGCCCTGGCCGCATTCCATATCGCAATAAAAAGAAAAATAATTACACTGATATATATATATATATATATATATATATATATATATATATATATATATATATATATATATATATATATATATATATATATATATATATATATATATATATATATATATATATATATATATATATATATATATATATATATATATATATATATATATATATATATATATATATATATATATATATATATATATATATATATATATATATATATATATATATATATATATATATATATATATATATATATATATATATATATATATATATATATATATATATATATATATATATATATATATATATATATATATATATATATATATATATATATATATATATATATATATATATATATATATATATATATATATATATATATATATATATATATATATATATATATATATATATATATATATATATATATATATATATATATATATATATATATATATATATATATATATATATATATATATATATATATATATATATATATATATATATATATATATATATATATATATATATATATATATATATATATATATATATATATATATATATATATATATATATATATATATATATATATATATATATATATATATATATATATATATATATATATATATATATATATATATATATATATATATATATATATATATATATATATATATATATATATATATATATATATATATATATATATATATATATATATATATATATATATATATATATATATATATATATATATATATATATATATATATATATATATATATATATATATATATATATATATATATATATATATATATATATATATATATATATATATATATATATATATATATATATATATATATATATATATATATATATATATATATATATATATATATATATATATATATATATATATATATATATATATATATATATATATATATATATATATATATATATATATATATATATATATATATATATATATATATATATATATATATATATATATATATATATATATATATATATATATATATATATATATATATATATATATATATATATATATATATATATATATATATATATATATATATATATATATATATATATATATATATATATATATATATATATATATATATATATATATATATATATATATATATATATATATATATATATATATATATATATATATATATATATATATATATATATATATATATATATATATATATATATATATATATATATATATATATATATATATATATATATATATATATATATATATATATATATATATATATATATATATATATATATATATATATATATATATATATATATATATATATATATATATATATATATATATATATATATATATATATATATATATATATATATATATATATATATATATATATATATATATATATATATATATATATATATATATATATATATATATATATATATATATATATATATATATATATATATATATATATATATATATATATATATATATATATATATATATATATATATATATATATATATATATATATATATATATATATATATATATATATATATATATATATATATATATATATATATATATATATATATATATATATATATATATATATATATATATATATATATATATATATATATATATATATATATATATATATATATATATATATATATATATATATATATATATATATATATATATATATATATATATATATATATATATATATATATATATATATATATATATATATATATATATATATATATATATATATATATATATATATATATATATATATATATATATATATATATATATATATATATATATATATATATATATATATATATATATATATATATATATATATATATATATATATATATATATATATATATATAATACCCCGAAATAGAGATTTGAAGTTTGCGTACATATTCCGGAGGCAGAAGCGCTGCTCGGAATCTTTAAATTCCTTTTGCACGGCATTCAACAACCCTGAAATTTCCAAAAAAACACAATTAGAAATGTATTATACCTTTTGTCGATCAGAAATAAATGTCCATCCGCCTCCCTCGCCAAGGTTCAGGTCTCGCTTCAGGTGTTGCAAAAACCACGTCCATGTGTCCTCGGACTCTCTTTCGACATTGACAACCGCAACGGGATATATTCCATCGTTGCCATCAATACTCACGGTTGTGAGTAATTGTCCCGGACACGACCCTTTCAGATTACAACCATCCAAACAGATAATAGGTCTTCCAAACTGCAACAAACCTGCTTTGTACGCAGCCATGCACAGATACAGTCTTTGATATGCCCACGTGTCAGAGTCCACCTCGTAAGCATGTATGTATAACGAACTACCCGGATTGGATCTATAAATTTCAGCTGCGTACGACCAGACTTGCTTGTATTGTTCATCGCCGCTGCCTTCGTTGCGTGTTCGAGCTATATTTCTTGCTCTTTTTGCAATATTGGCGTAATGTTGACAGCGAAATCCTTCCTGACTGTCTCGATGATGGAAGAGATTTTCCACGTAGGTTGACTTTTAAACCTATCAAGATAATGATCTGCAATATATTTTGCTCGAGTGTTTGAATTCTCAACAACCCTCGCACAACTGTGAGAATCGATAAAACTTTTTATTTGATAAGTTTCCTCGTCTTGCATCCTCGACGCATGCAGTCGCCATACACAACCCTCTACGCATTTAGCCGTCAGTCGTCGTTTGTCGCATTGAGGGAATTTGATGCCATAACCATTTTGCAACGAATAGTTGCGTATTTTGGCTTTAATTTCATGTATATAACTATATTTTTTTCCCAAATAAAAACTCAATGAGTTTTGGAGGTCGACCGCGCCTCTATTTCTTCGTCTCCACCTATGTGATCGAATGCTCTAAACTCGTCATAAGCTGAAGTGGCGTAAGCATACCAATTGATATCGACATCAAAGCTTGCTGTCTCGTCTGAATAAGTCGCTCGAATTGAAATATCATCCATCGTTGTTGCTAGTACCAGAAAATTCTCGAAAGCAAGATAATATTTGAGAAGCGTTAGAGAAATCGAGAAGAAAAGAGAAGAGTGGGAGGTGGTATGAGAAGAGGAGGGGAGAGGGCCTTTAAATAGGCATGGAGAACAGGTACCCGTTCTCATAGCACGGGTGGCCGTTCTCAGCAGTTCAGCCCGTGATCTAGCAAACAATTGATCACGGGTCTGACGGAGGACGAGTTACCGCATCAGGAGAACGGCAACCCGTTCTCTGTCACGGGCACTTGTCAGGTGAAGAACCCCCGCGTGCACGTCGCCTCACGTTCGCAGGGGGTATTCACACTCTGAAATGCCTCCTCGGAGAGAACGGTTTGCCGCATTCGGAGAACGGCAACCCGTGTCCCCTCGGGGGCATTTTAGAGGGTGAAGACCCCCCGCGAACGTGAGACGCCCGTGCACGCGGGGGGTCTTTAACCTCTAAAATGCCCCCGAGGGGACACGGGTTGCCGTTCTCCGAACGCGGCAACCCGTTCTCTTCAGATCACTCCCCCGTAGATGGTACACGGTTTGCCGCAAAGCCATATTTTGTCCATTTTCAATACTTGGAGCCATTTTTTGCACAAAATCAAAGTTTAATCCATTTTTTGCACTCATCAGAAAGTTGAGTACAAAAAATGCATTTTACCCTAATTTATATATCTATTATCATATTGTTTATGTAATTGAGTTATATACAACTTGGGTAATTATGAAAATCCTGTGGTAATATATAATTTTTTAACAAGGTTGAGGAATTGCATGAAAGAATTGAACGAGGAATGTCTTGGGTGGAAATCTATTAACTAATTGACATTGAGAGGAAGAAAAACTATGAAAAAATTCATTGATACTTAATTAGTATTTATAGTTAAATCAATTACTTAATTTAATGCAAGAAAATACAATAATTAAGACAAACTAGAATGTCGGCGTGAGAAACACAAATATTGGTGACAATCCAATGTCCCAAAAACCTAATGGTTTCTCCGCAAAAATTTTCTATTGGAGGTAAGCCTAGGCCTAAGATTAGACTGAAAGGCGTAGTCGAAGGAGTAGCCTAATTGTGGCAAAAATAATAATAACATAAAGAAAACTAACCTAATTTATGCTAATTAGTTGAAATAACTAATTAGTTGAAATACTAAATTAGTTGAAATACTAAATTTGAGATTAGTTGAAATACTAAATTTGAGAGTCCATAAAATAATAATACTAAATAATGTTATTTATTTTCTTTATTATGCCTTCAAAGGATGGAACTTCGAAAGTGTAACACCCGACATTTTTTGCCATGTAATAGTTTTCCCGGGTCATTTAATCGCGATTAATATTATATTAATACACTGTATGTTTTAGTTGAAATGATGGAATGTTTAAGGGAAAACCAACCTAAGTGTAATCAAAACAAGTCAATTAGGTTAAAAGCTAATGGAAGGGTAAATGTGGAAGTAATTAAGGTAGGTGGAAGCAAACCAATGGATGAGTGCCAAGTGGCAACTTGTTGAAGAAGATATGTCTTCTCTTCCTCCTACGTGAAGCCCACTTCTACCTCCCCTTTCTGTTTTCTCTTTTCCAGGCGACCAGCAACGATTTTAACCTCAATCCTTTTCCTGATTTCTTTCTGTCTCTCCAGCAAAGGTAATCATCTACTAAGGTTATCGATTTTGGACAAGTTTAATGCGGGTTTTCACTGAGGTTTAGAATTATTGTTTCTGTGAAAACCCAATGTTTTGGACGAAAATACGTTAGTGTGTTTTCCTAAAAAGTTGAAATGAGCTTGCTGCATATTCTACAAGTTATTTGTTAGCATTTGCAGCTTGTTTAATTTCACTACATTGCAACAAACAGGTTCGAGCAGTTCCGAGACTTTCCAGCTGTCTGCATCGAGGAAAACAGGTAAGTTCATACGTATAGGTTTGGCCCTTAAGGCCCTACAATACGGAGGTACTAGGTTTTATGTTGTCGGGATTTCTGTTGGGTAGTTAAGCCAAGGTTATGTTCTAGGTTAAGTGTGTTCTGTTTTATATTCTGCTTATTATTCTGTTGCCTGTCTATAAATGTTCATGCATACACGTTTTTCTCTGAAAGTCATGAAAAGGTTTTCTGCACACGGTTTGAAGTTAAGTAAGATAAAACTTGTAATGTAATGTATGGTTAAGTGTGGACGAGGACTAGCATCCTGTCATGTACTCCTGTTATGTCCTGTTGTGGCATGTACTCCTGTTGCGCCAGCTCCTCTTCCCACTTATACTTTCCTGTCCAGTGAAATGTAATGTAATGTTCATGTATTTGAAAAAGATTCATGCATAGCACGTTCATCACTCTGCATTGTATGTTCTTACTGAGCTCTAGGCTCATAGATGAACTCCCTGTTGTAGGTACGGATCCTCCAGATGAGGAGCTTGAGCCTCAAACTGATGAGTTGATGTAGTTGGCGGGAGGAGCTCACGGGATGGTTGCTGCAGTCAGACAAATGTCATTCCTGTGAGAATGTGTTTTATGTAAAGTTATGTCAAGTTTTGTACAAGTTGTTTTGGGGTTTTAAAACGTTTGAAGTGTATGTGAAGTTCTGTAAAACTTTTGGGATCTTCAAAACGAGGTATAAAATCTGTGTTGATGTTTTTCTTTAAAACTTCTGTCTGAAAGTTGAATGTATATTTTGAAATATTCTGGAACTGCCTTGAGTTTTCTCTGTTAGTGTGTGCATGGATTGTCTCGAGTTTTAGAGCTATCCATGCAGTTTGTTTTCTCGAATCTCTGTCATGATTGTCTGTCATGTTGTCAAATATGTTGTTTTAAAACTATGTTTTGAAATCGGGTTTTTAATAAATTTTGAAGTTTTATGCCTTCTGTTGTTATGTCTTCTGTTGATATGTCATCCTGTTAAATGTCGTCAATTCAGTCATCTGCCCCAGTCAAAGTCAATTTAGTCATCCGCCCAGTTATATGCCTTAGTCATCCGCCCCAGTCAAAGTCAATTTGGTCATCCACCCCAGTCAAAGTCAATTTAGTCATCCGCCCCAGTCAATTCAGTCATCCGCCCAGTTTAAAACCTCGTCTTTTGGTTGACGTCACCCAAGTCTTCCGCCAGTATAATGCTTATATCTTCCGGTTGACGTCATCCATCTTCCGGCTGACGTCATCTCCTCATCCGATCTCAGTTACCGTCTGTGTCTTCCGCTTGACGTCACCCATCTTCCGGTTGACGTCACCACCTCTTCTGCCCAGTTTTATCCAGTCTCTTCCGCTGAACCCTGTTCACATTTTTAATCCACCGGTCACTGTTCACATTTTGATCCACCGGTCACTGTTCAATTTTGTCTTATTTGAATTCACCGCTGCCCCTCTTAAAGTAAGTCTTCCGCTAGTTTATTTATTTCTGCTTCCTGCTTTATCCTGTAATTCCGTCATTTATTTCTGAAGCCCGTCTTTCCCTTCCTCTGAAAAGATTACGAGTTTACTTTAAAAGCTCATCCTGTTTATGTTAAAAAAAAAAGAGTCCTCGTTTTCTGTTATCTGTGCCGGAGTGATGGCTCCGATCCCGGACTCTGATCGGGTTCCGGTGTCGGGCTGTCACAGTAATGGTATCAGAGAGATAAGGTTTTAAAACCGATTCTGTGAAATGTCTGACTGCGCAATCCGCCACGTGAGGTCGCTTCACCAACTGTAAGTGTTTAAGTCACTGTACTTGTTTTGTTTATTAAGTTAAGTTCATTATTTCATATAGGATTTTTCTAGAATGGTGAGAGGAAATCAAGGTGATGCAAACGACAGAGGCGACGCCCTCGACCGTCTAATCGAGTTGGCCGGCACTCAATCTCGCATGATCGAGCGTTTGATTGCGAGGGAGGGAAATGGAAACAACAATAACCATGCAAATGCTCCACGTGACACTAGTGGAGAGAGATTTCGGCGTCTCCAACCGCCTACGTTCGATGGGTTATCAACAGATCCTACTCACGCCGAAGAATGGATTCGGCAGATTGAACGTATGCTGAATTATGCAGAAGTGGAGGAAAACAAGAAAGTGATGTGTGCCTCATTCAATCTCATCAAGAGTGCTGGATTTTGGTGGGACACAGTGCAGTCAACCCCTGTGGCATTAAGTTGGGAGGGATTTAAAACACTCTTCTACGAGAAGTACTTTGATCGCAGCATGAGGAAGGAGAAGTTACTGGAATTCTCTCGACTACGACAGTTTGGAACGGTGGCCGAGTATGTTCAGAAGTTCGATTCACTATCCCGTTATGCACCTCACCTAGTGGCCACCGACGAAAATAAGGTGCATCAATTTATCCAGGGTTTGAAGATGGACCTCTTACGAGGGATTACATACGGGGGATTTGACGAGGCCCCATACACAAAGGTGGTAGCTAAGACTTATCAGTTGGAAGCCTTAGAGGCAAAGTCTCAGAGATATACATCAAATAGAATCATGCAGGATGCCCCTCAACAGCAACAACAACAACAAAAGAGTCAATTTGGGCAACCACAACAGCAACAAAACAGAGGTGTTAAGAGACCTAATGAAGTTGCCATTTATCAGGACAAAGGGAAAAAACCTATGGGAGCTCCTCAGCTTCCTGTATGCCCATGTTGCCAGAGAAATCATACGGGAGAGTGTAGGCTCTTTACTGGCGCTTGTTTTCGATGTGGCAAAGGAGGCCATCAAATTCGGGATTGTCCAATGCCCGACACCAGAACAGGTCAAGCCGTGCCGAGAGTTTTTGCAATGATGGAGGATGTTGATGACGTTGCTCAGCACACAGCGATTACAGGTACAATTTCAGTATGTGATGTGCCTGCTTATACCTTGTGGGACACGGGGGCCACACATTCGTTTGTGGCCATGGACTTCGTAGTTAGACAAAAAGTTTTGTAGTACGTTCTTAGATCAGCCCTACAGCATTATGCTACCGTCCAGAGAGTTTATGCACTCCGAGCAGGTTGTAAGGGGTGATATAGTGTCAGTAGCAGACCATAAATTTTACGCCAATCTCATCGTCATTGGGATGAAGGGATATGACGTTATTCTGGGGATGGACTGGCTGTTTAGACATCATGCCACCATCGACTGTAGATCTGGGCTAGTAACATTTAGACGCCCGAATGAAGTAGAGTTTTCCTACCAGGCAGTACCGAGGAAACATCGTATGCCTGTTATATCTTCCTTGAAAGCTCAACGGCTTATGAAGTCAGGGTGCATCGGATTTTTGGCCCATGTGTTGGACGTTCAAAGGTAAGGTGAGGTGGAACTTCAAAATATTCCGGTAGTACGAGACTTCTCAGAGGTTTTCTTAGATGACTTACCGGGATTGCCACCTGATCGTGAAATTGAATTTGAAATTGACGTATATCCAGGTGCAGAACCAGTATCGAAGAATCCGTACCGTATGGCACCAATTGAACTGAAGGAATTGAAGGCTCAGCTGAAGGAGTTAGTAGATAAGGGTTTTATACGCCCTAGTTTCTCCATGGGGTGCTCCCGTCTTGTTCGTTAAGAAGAAGGATGGGTCCCTACGGATGTGCATTGACTACCGTGAGCTGAATAAGTTGACTATCAAGAATAAGTACCCGTTGCCTAGAATTGATGATTTATTTGACCAGCTACAAGGGGCTCGGGTATTTTCTAAGATTGACTTGCGCTCAGGATATTACCAGTTGAAGGTCAGAGCTGACGATATTCCAAAGACCGCCTTCAGGACCCGGTACGGACACTACGAGTTCTTGGTGATGTCGTTCGGGTTAACTAATGCTCCGGCGGCATTTATGGACTTGATGAACAGGATATTCCAGGACTTCTTGGATAAATTTGTAATCGTCTTCATCGACGACATCCTGGTTTACTCCAGAAGTGAGGCCGAGCACGAGGAGCACTTGGCAATTGTGTTGTCGACTCTCAAACAGCACCAGTTTTATGCAAAACTGTCAAAGTGCGAGTTCTGGTTGAGCAGGATTAACTTCCTAGGCCATGTGGTGTCGGCAGAAGGAGTGTCCGTGGATCCAGCCAAAATTCTGGCAGTGAAAGAATGGCCAAGGCCAAGGAATGCCAGTGAAGTACGGAGCTTTATCGGGTTAGCTGGTTATTACAGAAAGTTTATCAAAGGATTTTCTGTGATAGCGAAGCCTATGACCAGCTTAACAAGGAAAGACATTAAGTTCAAGTGGTCTGAAGCATGTGAAGTGAGTTTTCAAACACTTAAACAGAAGTTGACCACTGCTCCTTTGTTAGTATTGCCAGTTGAAGACGTCAAATTTAGCGTATATTGTGATGCGTCCAAGGTCGGCCTGGGGTGTGTATTAATGCAAGAAGGGAAAGTAGTAGCATACGCATCCAGACAATTGAAGAGCCATGAAGAGAACTACCCTACTCATGACCTTGAGTTAGTGGCAGTTGTATTTGCGCTGAAAGTGTGGAGACATCACCTATATGGACAATCATGTGAGGTGTTTTCTGACCACCAGAGTTTGAAGTACCTTTTTACTCAGAAAGAGTTGAATATGAGGCAGAGGCGGTGGTTGGAATTTGTGAAAGACTATGATGTTGAAATTAAATACCATCCTGGTAAGGCTAATGTGGTAGCTGATGCACTGAGCAGGATGCCAGCTACTATGCAACCAGTTATGTCGGCCGTATCGATGCCTTTGAGGACGGAGATACAGAAGTTCGATATGGAGATAGTTTCTGGGCTATCGGCCATACTAGCAGACTTGACACTACGGCCTACCGTCCTGGACCGAATTAAGGAAGCCCAGAAGACCAATTCAAAGGAGATGGCTGATATGGTGGGCAAAGTACCAATGGCTTCTTCCGATTTTAGTTATTCGGGAGATGGAATTTTGAAGTTCAAAAACAGATGGTATGTTCCGAAAGACGAAGAACTATGGAAGCACATCTTATCGGAAGCCCATTCGTCTTCTTTCTCTGTGCATCCTGGAAGCACGAAAATGTATCAAGACTTGAAACTTCACTTCTGGTGGCCAAATATGAAGAATGAAGTGGCCAAGTATGTGGAGTCTTGTATGATATGTCAACAGGTCAAGGCAGAACATCAACGACCAAGTGGGACGCTTCAGCCTCTTCCAATTCCTGAATGGAAGTGGGAGAACATTACAATGGACTTTGTCGTTGGCCTTCCAAGAACAGCCAAGGGCCATAATAGCATTTGGGTCATAGTGGACAGATTGACGAAGTCGGCCCACTTTCTACCTGTGAAGACAACGTACTCCATGGATCAGTATGCGGAGCTGTACATCAGTGAGATTGTTAAGCTGCATGGTATTACGGTGTCGATTGTTTCAGACCGGGATATCCTAGATTCACTTCTAGGTTTTGGAAAAGCTTACAAAGCTCTTTGGGCACTAGACTGGACTTCAGCACGGCGTTTCACCCACAGACGGATGGACAATCTGAGAGAACGATTCAGACATTGGAAGATATGTTAAGGGCGTGCGTGCTGGAACTCCATGCTCCTTGGAGTAGATATTTGCCACTTGTGGAGTTTGCCTACAACAATAGCTATCAGGCTATGATCGGCATGGCTCCATATGAAGCACTTTATGGCAGAAAGTGTAGATCCCCATTGTGTTGGGATGAAGTTGGGGAAACCAGGCTTATCGGCCCCGAGATACAACAACAAATGTCTGGGGTAATAACGGCAATCAAGCAAAGAATCCAAGCTGCACAAAGTCGACAGAAGAGCTATGCAGACCATCGGAGAAGAGATTTAGAGTTTGCTGAGGGTGATGAGGTGTTTTTGAAGGTGTCACCTTTCAAGGGCGTGATGAGATTTGGCAAGAAAGGGAAGCTAAGCCCAAGATTTGTTGGGCCTTTTCCCATTTTAAAGAGAGTTAGGAACATGGCCTACAGACTACAGTTGCCAGCGTCAATGGATGGAGTTCACAATGTTTTTCATGTTTCGATGCTGAGAAAGTGTGTACGAGATCCAACTCAGATTGTGCAACATGTGGACTTTGACATCATGCCGACACTTACATATGAAGAAAGGCCCATACAGATTCTGGATACCTCAGTCAAAGTGTTGCGCAACAAAGTGGTCCCGTTGGTGAAAGTTTTATGGCGTAATCACAATGTGGGGGAGGCTACATGGGAAAGACAAGCGGATGTTAGAGCCCAATATCCGGACCTCTTTGCTTAGACAAATTTTGAGGACAAAATTTCTGTTAAGGTGGTGGAATGTAACACCCGGCATTTTTTGCCATGTAATAGTTTTCCCGGGTCATTTAATCGCGATTAATATTATATTAATACAATGTATGTTTTAGTTGAAATGATGGAATGTTTAAGGGAAAACCAACCTAAGTGTAATCAAAACAAGTCAATTAGGTTAAAAGCTAATGGAAGGGTAAATGTGGAAGTAATTAAGGTAGGTGGAAGCAAACCAATGGATGAGTGCCAAGTGGCAACTTGTTGAAGAAGATATGTCTTCTCTTCCTCCTACGTGAAGCCCACTTCTACCTCCCCTTTCTGTTTTCTCTTTTCCAGGCGACCAGCAACGATTTTAACCTCAATCCTTTTCCTGATTTCTTTCTGTCTCTCCAGCAAAGGTAATCATCTACTAAGGTTATCGATTTTGGACAAGTTTAATGCGGGTTTTCACTGAGGTTTAGAATTATTGTTTCAGTGAAAACCCACTGTTTTGGACGAAAATACGTTAGTGTGTTTTCCTAAAAAGTTGAAATGAGCTTGCTGCATATTCTACAAGTTATTTGTTAGCATTTGCAGCTTGTTTAATTTCACTACATTGCAGCAAACAGGTTCGAGCAGTTCCGAGACTTTCCAGCTGTCTGCATCGAGGAAAACAGGTAAGTTCATACGTATAGGTTTGGCCCTTAAGGCCCTACAATACGGAGGTACTAGGTTTTATGTTGTCGGGATTTTTGTTGGGTAGTTAAGCCAAGGTTATGTTCTAGGTTAAGTGTGTTCTGTTTTATATTCTGCTTATTATTCTGTTGCCTGTCTATAAATGTTCATGCATACACGTTTTTCTCTGAAAGTCATGAAAAGGTTTTCTGCACACGGTTTGAAGTTAAGTAAGATAAAACCTGTAATGTAATGTATGGTTAAGTGTGGACGAGGACTGGCATCCTGTCATGTACTCCTGTTATGTCCTGTTGTGGCATGTACTCCTGTTGCGCCAGCTCCTCTTCCCACTTATACGTTCCTGTCCAGTGAAATGTAATGTAATGTTCATGTATTTGAAAAAGATTCATGCATAGCACGTTCATCACTCTGCATTGTATGTTCTTACTGAGCTCTAGGCTCATAGATGAACTCCCTGTTGTAGGTACGGATCCTCCAGATTAGGAGCTTGAGCCTCAAACTGATGAGTTGATGTAGTTGGTGGGAGGAGCTCACGGGATGGTTGCTGCAGTCAGACAAATGTCATTCCTGTGAGAATGTGTTTTATGTAAAGTTATGTCAAGTTTTGTACAAGTTGTTTTGGGGTTTTAAAACGTTTGAAGTGTATGTCAATCTGTAAAACTTTTGGGATCTTCAAAACGAGGTATAAAATCTGTGTTGATGTTTTTCTTTAAAACTTCTGTCTGACAGTTGAATGTATATTTTGAAATATTCTGGAACTGCCTTGAGTTTTCTCTGTTAGTGTGTGCATGGATTGTCTCGAGTTTTAGAGCTATCCATGCAGTTTGTTTTCTCGAATCTCTGTCATGATTGTCTGTCATGTTGTCAAATATGTTGTTTTAAAACTATGTTTTGAAATCGGGTTTTTAATAAATTTTGAAGTTTTATGCCTTCTGTTGTTATGTCTTCTGTTGATATGTCATCCTGTTAAATGTCGTCAATTCAGTCATCCGCCCCAGTCAAAGTCAATTTAGTCATCCGCCCAGTTATATGCCTTAGTCATCCGCCCCAGTCAAAGTCAATTTGGTCATCCACCCCAGTCAAAGTTAATTTAGTCATCCGCCCCAGTCAATTCAGTCATCCGCCCAGTTTAAAACCCCGTCTTTCGGTTGACGTCACCCAAGTCTTCCGCCAGTATAATGCTTATATCTTCCGGTTGACGTCATCCATCTTCCGGCTGACGTCATCTCCTCATCCGATCTCAGTTACTGTCTGTGTCTTCCGCTTGACGTCACCCATCTTCCGGTTGACGTCACCACCTCTTCTGCCCAGTTTTATCCAGTCTCTTCCGCTGAACCCTGTTCACATTTTTAATCCACCGGTCACTGTTCACATTTTGATCCACCGGTCACTGTTCAATTTTGTCTTATTTGAATTCACCGCTGCCCCTCTTAAACTAAGTCTTCCGCCAGTTTATTTATTTCTGCTTCCTGCTTTATCCTGTAATTCCGTCATTTATTTCTGAAGCCCGTCTTTCCCTTCCTCTGAAAAGATTACGAGTTTACTTTAAAAGCTCATCCTGTTTTTGTTAAAAAAAAAAAGAGTCCCCGTTTTCTGTTATCTGTCCCGGAGTGATGGCTCCGATCCCGGACTCCGATCGGGTTCCTGTGTCGGGCTGTCACAGAAAGAAGAATGCAATCTTGTCATGCAAAGTTTGGAACCAAAGTCGCAAAAACGGTTTAGTATGAGCATCAACAAGTTGATCTGCAGATAAAACATGAGCCACACGAAGACTTGCACTTTGAACTCGTTTACGAATAAGATGATAATTTAAAGCAACATGCTTCATGCCAAAAAAAAAAAAAAAAAAAGACAAATTCATGATGGAACAAAAAGACTCCAAGATTTGTGAGAAGAGAGTGAAATTTTATAGCAGTGGTTGCGACAGACCTATATTCAGCTTCAATAAAGGAACAAGAAAAATTACATTGTTTCTTAGAACTCCACAGTTAGGATTTTGACCGAGGTGCAATAAAAGTCCCACGTTGAAGTATAGTCATCTTTGTTGTCTGTCCAATCTACGTTAGAGAAAGCATAAAGAGTAAGCACACGATAAAGTACAATACCATGATCGAAGGCGCGACACAAGTGATGAAGTAATCCTTTGACTGTAGCCAAATTAGTCAATTGTTGGTTGATGGTAGAAATTGAGAAAGTTTGTTGCAAGTGACAAATACTGAAGGCAAACCAACTATGGAACGATACTTTCAGGGATATGTAAGTGCAGTACCAGTGTAGACAAGGGTTACAGTGATATAATGTGCTGGATAAATGGTTAAGTTGAAATAGAACAAAGCATGCAAAACACAAAAGAGATTAAATGAGTGAAAGTCAGGTTAAGTTCAAATATAAAACAACGAGAAGTTGTTCTATTGATAGTTATGTTAAGTAGGTCAAGAAATGGTATTAAAAGACGTTAACATTTTAAAAGGTTTAATGTGTTCGCAAATAAGGCAACACGTGACAAAAAATTCCTTTAAGAGAGATGCTCGTTTAAATTAAATCCATACTAGAAGACTTTAATTTATCTTTAAATAGGATTAGTATTAATTAAGTCTTGCATTTCCTAAAATTGTGGGGTCAAGAGGTTTGAGAGGCATGTGCTAATAGGTGACAAAATAATAAGAAGGGCAATGAAAATACATAAGAATATTCTCCGGTCAAATAGGGATAGTCAAATTCATAATTGATTAATTTTTGGTCTTTAAGTAATAGTTTATTACTTATCTGAATTCTTTTTTGTGTGTAGTCAGATGTTATATTAAAAATGTTAGTCGTTTGCAATTTTCGTTATTCTATGAAAAATATTGATGAAGTTGTAGTAGAAGGATAATGTAACAGTTAGAAGTTTAGAATTATTTTACTAATACTGAAAGCATTGATTCTAGTAAACCTAAAAATAAATGTAATTATTGGTTATAGTCGAATTGAAATAGCACATGCTAAAAACGAAGCAAAAGACTTTAAACCATTATAAATGGACAACACGGGACCAAATATGTCATGTTTTAGTGTGACAGCCCAAATTCCGAAACCCCCAATCGGAGTCCGAGAATCAAGCCGTCACTCCGGGACATTTTATCAGAAAACGTGGACTATTTTTTATTTATTTATTTATTTATTTATTTATTTATTTTTTAACGGAACAGGTTGGACTTTTGAAACATACACTTAACAAATTTACAGAGGAGGAAAAACATTTTCAGGATTTAGAATCAAATAGAGAAGAAAGAAATAGTTAAAAAGACAGAATGATATTAAAAGACGGACCTCTAAATAAATGACAGAATTTAAAACTTGGAACAGAGTCAGAAAACATATTGAAAGAAACCGGATGATAAAATGTGTGAACAGTACCGGATGACCAAATTGTGAACAGTAATCGGATGACCAAATTGTGAACAGTAACCGGGTGACCAAATTGTGAACAGTAACCGGATGATAAAATGTGTGAACAGTACCGGATGACCAAATTGTAAACAGTAACCGGATGACCAAATTGTGAACAGTAACTAGAAGACCAAATGTGTGAACAGTAACCGGATGACCAAATGTGTGAACAGTAACCGGATGACCAAATTGTGAACAGTAACCGGATGACCAAATGTGTGAACAGTAACCGGATGACCAAATGTGTGAACAGTACCGGATGACCAAATTTTCAAGGCAGAATTTGACAACTCTTTAACAGAAAGACATACCAACAGAGAGCAAAAGGACAGAAAACATAAAATCTCAGATTCTCAAACCGATTCAAAACATGGTTCTCGAACACGACAGAAGGCATAACAGGAATTTAAAAAAAAATCGCACTACACGGATAGTTCTAAAACCAGAAACTATCCATGCACAGACTAACAGAAAATATTCCAAACAAATTTCAGAATACCTCGAAACATAATTCAACTGTCAAATACAGAGGTTTAAAACATCAATACAGGTTCCATACATCGTTTTTGAGGATCCCAAAAGTTTTACAGAACTTGACATACACTTCAAATGTTTTAAAACCCCAAAACAACTTGTACAAAACTTGACATAACTTTACATAAAACACATTCTCACAGGAATGACATTTGTCTGACTGCAGCAACCATCCCGTGAGCTCTTCCCGCCAACTACATAAACTCATCAGTTTGAGGCTCAAGCTCCTCATCTGGAGGATCCGTACCTACAACAGAGAGTTCATCTATGAGCCTAGAACTCAGTAAGAACATACAATGCAGAGTGATGAACGTGCTATGCATGAATCTTTTTCAAATACATGAACATTACATTACATTTCACTGGACAGGAAGGTAGAAGTGGGAAGAGGAGCTGGCGCAACAGGAGTACATGCCACAACAGGACATAACAGGAGTACATGACAGGATGCCAGTCCTCGTCCACACTTAACCATACATTACATTACAGGTTTTATCTTACTTAACTTCAAACCGTGTGCAGAAAACCTTTTCATGACTTTCAGAGAAAAACGTGTATGCATGAACATTCATAGACATGCAACAGAATAATAAGCAGAATATAAAACAGAACACACTTAACCTAAAACATAACCTATGGTTTAACTACCCAACGGAAATCTCGACAACATAAACCTAGTACCTCCGTATTGTAGGGCCTTAAGGGCCAAACCTATACGTATGAACTTACCTGTGGTCCGAAATGCAGCAAACTTGAACGCACGAGCACTGTGGTTCACGAACCTATAGCATGCATAAACGGACATTAACCCTAAACATCACGAAACTAGCAAATAAATAAACTAAAAATCGTTTTCTATCTAAGATGATTACCTTAGACCGAAAAGCAGGAGGAAAATCAGAGAAGGAAGAAACCCTTGCGTTGGTTTTCTTCAACCGAAAGAGAGAAGCAGAGAGGAAAATGAGAGAGAGCAGAGAGGGAAATGTCTCACGTAGGAGGAAGAGAAGGAAAAATGATCTTGGCTTCCATAACAAGCTTTGGACAAGTGTCAATCATCTATTTGATTTCTCCCACCAACCTTAATTACTTCCACATTTACCCTTCCATTGGTTTTTAATCAAATTAGTTTGTTTTGATTACACAAGGTTTGGTTTTCCAATTAAACGTCCAAACAAATAAAAGAAAATATCTTTTGACCACGTGGCAAAAATGCCGGGTGTTACATTCCACCCACCTTAACAAAAATTTTGTCCCCAAAATTTGCCTAAGCGAATAGGTCTGGATACTGTGCTCTGACATCCTCTTGTCTTTCCCACGTGGCTTCCTCCACATTGTGGTTGCGCCATAACACTTTTACCAGTGGAACCACCCTGTTTCGCAATACTTTGAGTGACATATCAAATATCTTTATAGGTCTTTCTTCATATGTTAGCGTCGGCATGATATCAAAGTCCACATGTTCCACTATTTGGGTTGGATCTCGTACGCACTTTCTCAGCATCGAAACATGGAAGACATTATGAACTCCATCTATTGACGCTGGCAACTGTAGCTTGTAAGCCACGCTTCCAACACGCTTCAAGATGGGAAAAGGGCCAATGAACCTTGGGCTTAGCTTCCCTTTCTTGCCAAATCTCATTACACCTTTGAAAGGTGACACCTTCAGGAATACTTCATCGCCTTCAGCGAACTCCAAGTCTCTCCGTCTCCGATCTGCATAACTTTTCTGTCGACTCATAGCAGTGTTGATTCGTTGTTTGATAACAGCAATCACTTCAGACATCTGCTGTAATATCTCAGGGCCGACAAGTCTGGACTCTCCAACTTTATCCCAACATAACGGAGATCTACATTTTCTGCCACAGAGGGCTTCATATGGAGCCATGCCGATAGTAGCCTGGTAGCTGTTATTATAAGCGAATTCAATTAACGGTAAGTATCTACTCCAAGGAGCATGAAGTTCAAACACGCACGACCTTAACATGTCCTCCAATATCTGAATTGTTCTCTCAGATTGTCCATCTGTCTGTGGGTGAAACGCCGTGCTGAAATCCAGCTTTGTACCCAAGGAGCTTTGCAAGCTTTTCCAAAACCTGGAAGTGAATCTAGGATCCCGGTCCGAAACAATTGACACCGGAATACCATGCAGCTTGACAATCTCATTAATGTACAGCTCAGCATACTGATCCATGGAGAATGTCGTCTTCACAAGTAGAAAATGGGCCGACTTCGTCAATCTGTCCACTATGACCCATATGCTATTGTGGCCTTTGGCTATTCTCGGAAGGCCAACGACAAAGTCCATTGTAATGTTCTCCCATTTCCATTCGGGAATCGGGAGAGGCTGAAGCGTCCCAGCTGGTCGTTGATGTTCAGCCTTGACTTGTTGACAGACTCCACAAATTTGGCCACTTCATTCTTCATATTCGGCCACCAGAAATGAAGTTTCAAGTCTTGATACATCTTCGTGCTTCGAGGATGCACAGAGAAAGAAGACGAGTGGGCTTCCAACAAGATGTTCTTTCGTAGCTCTTCATCTCTCGGAACATACCACCTATCTTTGAACTTCAGAATACCATCTCCCGAATAACTGAAATCAGAAGAAGCCGTAGGTAACTTGCTCACTATATCGGCCATCTCCTTTGAATTGGTCTTCTGGGCTTCCTTAATTCTGTCCAGAATAGCTGGCCGTAACGTTAAATTTGCCAACACGGCTGACAGCTTAGAAACCACTTCCAAATCAAATCTCTGAATTTCTGTCCTCAAAGGCATTGACATGGCCGTCAAGGCCGGTTGCATAGTAGCCGGCATCCTGCTCAATGCATCAGCCACCACGTTTGCTTTCCCCGGGTGATATTTGATCTCGATGTCATAGTCTTTCACAAATTCGAGCCACCGTCGTTGCCTCATGTTTAACTCTTTCTGGGTAAATATGTACTTCAAGCTTTTGTGATCCGAAAACACCTCACATGATTGCCCATACAAGTGGTGTCTCCATACCTTCAGTGCAAAGACAATTGCCGCTAACTCCAAGTCATGAGTAGGGTAGTTTTGCTCGTGGTTCTTCAATTGTCTGGATGCGTATGCCACCACTTTTCCTTCTTGCATTAATACGCAACCCAGGCCAATCCTCGACGCGTCGCAATAAATACTGAACTTGCCGCTTTCAACTGGCAACACTAACAGAGGAGCAGCGGTTAACTTTTGCTTAAGTGTCTGAAAGCTCACCTCACATGCTTCAGACCACCTGAACTTGATGTCCTTCCTCGTTAAGCTGGTCATAGGTTTTGCTATCACGGAGAATCCCTTGATGAATTTCCTGTAATAACCAGCTAGTTCGATAAAGCTCCGTACCTCACTTGCATTCCTCGGCCTTGGCTAGTCTCCTACAGCCTCAATCTTGGCCGGGTCCACAGATACTCCTTCAGCAGAGACCACGTGGCCTAGGAAATTAATCTTGTTCAACCAGAATTCACACTTTGATAGTTTGGCAAACAATTGATGCTGTTTTAGAGTCGACAGCACAATAGCCAAGTGCTCTCTATGCTCCTCTTCAGTCCGAGAATAAACCAGGATGTCGTCAATGAAGACGATTATGAATTTGTCCAAGAACTCCTAGAATACCCTATTCATCAAGTCCATAAATGCCGCAGGGGAATTAGTTAACCCGAACGACATCACTAAGAACTCGTAGTGTCCGTATCGGGTCCTGAAGGCGGTCTTTGGAATATCATTTGCTCTAACCTTCAACTGGTAATAACCGGAGCGCAAGTCAATCTTAGAAAATACCCGAGCCCCCTGTAGTTGGTCAAATAAGTCATCGATTCTCGGCAACGGGTACTTATTCTTGATAGTCAACTTGTTCAGCTCACGGTAGTCAATACACATTCGTAGGGACCCATCCTTCTTTTTGACGAACAAGACGGGAGCGCCCCACGGAGAGAAACTAGGGCGCACAAAGCCCTTGTCCACTAACTCTTTCAGCTGAGTCTTCAATTCCTTCAGCTTGATTGGTGCCATACGGTACGGATTCTTCGATACTGGTTCCGCACCAGGGTACACGTTGATCTCAAACTCTATCTCACGATTTGGTGGCAATCCCGGTAGGTCATCTAAGAAAACCTCAGGGAAGTCTCGAACCACCGGAATATTTTGAAGTTCGACCTCACCTTGCCTCTGAACATCTACTACGTGGGCAAGAAATCCGACACATCCTGACCTCATCAGCTGTTGAGCTTTCAAGGAGGATATAACAGGCATACTATGTTTCTTCGGTATTGCCTGACAGGAGAACTCTACCTCGTTCGGGCGCTTAAAAGACACGAGCCCGGACCTGCAGTTGATGGTGGCATAATGTCTAAACAGCCAGTCCATCCCCAGAATAACGTCGTAACCTTTCATCCCGATGACGATGAGATTGGCATACAACTTCTGGTCCCCAACTGACACTATATCACCCCGTACAACCTGCTCGGAGTGCATAAACTCTCCGGACGGCAGCATAATGCTGTAGGGTTGATCTGACAACGTACTACAAAATTTCTGTCTAATTACGAAGTCCATGGCCACAAACGAATGTGTGGCCCCCATGTCCCACAAGGTATAAGCAGGTACCTCATACACCAAAATTGTACCTGTGATTGCTGTGTGCAGATCAGCATCATCAACATCTTCCATCATTGCAAAAACTCTGGGTACGGCTTGACCTGTTCTGGTGTCGGGCATTGGGCAATCCCGCACAAGATGGCCTACTTTGCCGCATCGGAAACATTGGCCAGTGTAGAGCCTACATTCTCCCGTATGATTTCTCTGGCAACGTGGGCATACAGGAAGCTGAGGAGCTCCCATAGGTCTTTTCCCTTTGTCCTGATAAATGGCAACTTCATTTGGTCTTTTGACACCTCTGTTCTGTTGCTGCCGTGGTTGCCCAAACTGTCCCTTTTGTTGTTGTTGCTGCTGCTGAGGGGCATCCTGCATGATTCTCTTTGATGTATATCTCTGAGACTTTGCCTCTAAGGCTTCCAACTGATAAGCCTTAGCTACCACCTTGGTGTATGGGGCCTCGTCAAATCCCCCGTATGTAATCCCTCGTAAGAGGTCCATCTTCAAACCCTGGATAAACTGATGCACCTTATTTTCATCAGTGGCCACAAGGTGGGGTGCATAACGGGATAATGAATCGAACTTCTGAACATACTCGGCCACCGTTCCAAACTGTCGTAGTCGAGAGAATTCTAGTAACTTCTCCTTCCTCATGTTGCGGTCAAAGTACTTCTCGTAGAAGAATGTTTTAAATCCCTCCCAGCTTAATGCCACAGTGGTTGACTGCACTGTATTCCACCAAAATCCAGCACTCTTGGTGAGATTAAACGAGGCACATATCACTTTCTTATTTTCCTCCACCTCTGCATAATTCAACATGCGTTCAATCTGTCGGATCCATTCCTCAGCGTGAGTAGGATCTGTTGATAATCCATCGAACATAGGCGGTTGGAGACGCCGAAATCTCTCTCCACTTGTGTCACGTGGAGCATTTGCATGATTATTGTTGTTTCCATTGCCCTCCCTCGCAATCAAACGCTCGATCATGCGAGATTGAGTGCCGGCCAACTCGGTTAGACGGTCGAGGGCGTCGCCTCTGTCATTTGCATCACCCTGATTTCCTCTCACCATTCTAGAAAATCCTATAAACAGAATAACTAAATTAAATAAACAGAACTTTTACAGAAACTTAAACACTTACAGTTGGTGGGGCGATCTCACGTGGCGGATTGCGCAGTCAGACATTTCACAGAATCGGTTTTAAAATCTTATCTCTCTGATACCATAACTGTGACAGCCCAAATTCCGAAACCCCCAATCGGAGTCCGAGAATCAAGCCGTCACTCCGGGACATTTTATCAGAAAACGTGGACTATTTTTTATTTATTTATTTATTTATTTTTTTAACGGAACAGGTTGGACTTTTGAAACATACCCTTAACAAATTTACAGAGGAGGAAAAACATTTTCAGGATTTAGAATCAAACAGAGAAGAAAGAAATAGTTAAAAAGACAGAATGATATTAAAAGACGGATCTCTAAATAAATGACAGAATTTAAAACTTGGAACAAAGTCAGAAAACATATTGAAAGAAACCGGATGATAAAATGTGTGAACAGTACCGGATGACCAAATTGTGAACAGTAACCGGGTGACCAAATTGTGAACAGTAACCGGATGATAAAATGTGTGAACAGTACCGGATGACCAAATTGTGAACAGTAACCGGATGACCAAATTGTGAACAGTAACCGGATGACCAAATTGTGAACAGTAACCGGATGACCAAATGTGTGAACAGTAACCGGATGACCAAATGTGTGAACAGTAACCGGATGACCAAATGTGTGAACAGTAACCGGATGACCAAATTGTGAACAGTAACCGGATGACCAAATTGTGAACAGTAACCGGATGACCAAATGTGTGAACAGTACCGGATGACCAAATTTTCAAGGCAGAATTTGACAACTCTTTAATAGAAAGACATACCAACAGAGAGCAAAAGGACAGAAAAAATAAAATCTCAGATTCTCAAACCGATTCAAAACATGGTTCTCGAACACGACAGAAGGCATAACAGGAATTTAAAAAAAAATCGCACTACACGGATAGCTCTAAAACCAGAAACTATCCATGCACAGACTAACAGAAAATATTCCAAACAAATTTCAGAATACCTCGAAACATAATTCAACTGTCAAATACAGAGGTTTAAAACATCAATACAGGTTCCATACATCGTTTTTGAGGATCCTAAAAGTTTTACAGAACTTGACATACACTTCAAACGTTTTAAAACCCCAAAACAACTTGTACAAAACTTGACATAACTTTACATAAAACACATTCTCACAGGAATGACATTTGTCTGACTGCAGCAACCATCCCGTGAGCTCTTCCCGCCAACTACATAAACTCATCAGTTTGAGGCTCAAGCTCCTCATCTGGAGGATCCGTACCTACAACAGAGAGTTCATCTATGAGCCTAGAACTCAGTAAGAACATACAATGCAGAGTGATGAACGTGCTATGCATGAATCTTTTTCAAATACATGAACATTACATTACATTTCACTGGACAGGAACGTATAAGTGGGAAGAGGAGCTGGCGCAACAGGAGTACATGCCACAACAGGACATAACAGGAGTACATGACAGGATGCCAGTCCTCGTCCACACTTAACCATACATTACATTACAGGTTTTATCTTACTTAACTTCAAACCGTGTGCAGAAAACCTTTTTATGACTTTCAGAGAAAAACGTGTATGCATGAACATTCATAGACATGCAACAGAATAATAAGCAGAATATAAAACAGAACACACTTAACCTAAAACATAACCTATGGTTTAACTACCCAACGGAAATCTCGACAACATAAACCTAGTACCTCCGTATTGTAGGGCCTTAAGGGCCAAACCTATACGTATGAACTTACCTGTGGTCCGAAATGCAGCAAACTTGAATGCACGAGCACTGTGGTTCACGAACCTATAGCATGCATAAACGGACATTAACCCTAAACATCACGAAACTAGCAAATAAATAAACTAAAAATCGTTTTCTATCTAAGATGATTACCTTAGACCGAAAAGCAGGAGGAAAATCAGAGAAGGAAGAAACCCTTGCGTTGGTTTTCTTCAACCGAAAGAGAGAAGCAGAGAGGAAAATGAGAGAGAGCAGAGAGGGAAATGTCTCACGTAGGAGGAAGAGAAGGAAAAATGATCTTGGCTTCCATAACAAGTTTTGGACAAGTGTCAATCATCTATTTGATTTCTCCCACCAACCTTAATTACTTCCACATTTGCCCTTCCATTGGTTTTTAATCAAATTAGTTTGTTTTGATTACACAAGGTTTGGTTTTCCAATTAAACGTCCAAACAAATAAAAGAAAATATCTATTGTATTAATATACAATTTATCCCGCTTAAATGACCACGTGGCAAAAATGCCGGGTGTTACATTTAGTATGACAACTTGTTGGGAATTACTTGTAAGGATGTTATTGTAAATGATTGCCACTTTGAATGAGTGAGTTTTAGAATATATTCTCCTTGTACAACCAAACTTTACGATACCTTATGTAAGTAGTATTGCACTCGATATTGCTAGTATGTACGGGAAAGAAAAAACTGAAGCTAAAAGATTACTTTACAAGAAATCTAGATGAGCATGCGTGACTACTCATACAAGGACTTTCGATTAAAATCTTAATTATGTGATATTAACAACTTATTTTATTGATAATGATTGAAACTCACGTAAGAAGATTATCAATTTTTTGTTTGATTTTGAATTATAAAGATGTTTACTTGATTGAAGAATTGAAAATATTTTAACTGTGATATATGAGATGTTTATTGTACATTTTGGATTTGATTGTACATGATGGTTTGAAAGATTATTGAGAGTCTATCACAAGAATACATATAAATTTGAAGTATGTTAGATCTTCACTTGTAAGGCTACAACGTTCTAGGAATTGTGTTGGAAATGTTAAAATTACAAACAAAAATAATATGTTTCTTGATGCGCTTACGTGATGAAATTCTACAATATTTGTTTTAGAAAGCGGTAAAAAATTTGAAAAATATTTTGATAAGTCTAGAGTGATCATCTTGTGGACTTGGGCGAGAAAAGACCCACCAGAGAAGGTTAAGTAAATATTAGGAAATCTCTTAAGTTTCTAAATATTTTTTTTATAATATAGTTGTTATTGTTTTATACTTTTTTTTGCGTTTCATCTCCATTACTTATTTTAGCGACGTTTATAATTTGAAAATAGTTATTTAGGAGTATTCTGAACGTGATAATACTATATTAAGAAAAAATAACAATTAAAATGCAAAGGTAGTTTGACAAGTATTGAAAAATTATGATAAAATTAATTGTTTTAATATGTTGCAATTATATTAGATCCAAGATGTAAAATAAAGTTTCTGAAACATTGTCATATCACATTCGTTGACAATGGAAAGGGTAATAATTTAGTGAATTAGTCAAAAGTTATATTGAAAGATCATAATATCATATCTTGTTTTAAAGGTGAGTCGTGTTGTGAAAATTTAGAAGATATTTATAATTCAAGTACTACAATAATTTTTATAGTGACCGCACAAACTAGTAGTTTGACACACGATAAGATATATGATTTTCAGCTCCAAGATGTTTAAGCTAATATAAGCAAACTTGGTCAATATTTTTTGAATGATTTAGAAAAATTTCCAGACAAATTAGATATTCTAACACAGTGGAAAAAATGTTCTTTGAAGTTTTTAATTTTAACTAAAATAGCAAATGATGTGTTGGTCATTTCTATTGTGAAACAATTGCTTCGGAGTCAATTCTTCCAGTGGAGGCATGAACTTGATTTATTTTGTACTTTTTTATCAACAAAGAGGGTTGAAACACTTATTTGCACTCAAACTTCCATCGTTAAAACATTAATCTCTCCTTTATGATGCAATGAATGATATTGAAATTAAAAAAGTGTGCTTTACATTTTGTCTTCTATTCATTTATATTTTATATTAATTTTTTTTTGTACATAATTTGTTTGATATTTTTATTTATGAATAATGTTAATTTTATTATTTTATTCTACAACTTTAAAATTACTCGCTGACGTATCAATCAACGATTCGTACAATTAATGTAATAAATTAATTATTTATAATTTATTGCATTAATTGCACCAATCATTGTTTGATACGTCAACGAATATTTTAAGAGGGTAGAATAATAGAGTAAATGTAACATTACTATTTATTTATTATATTTTCTAATTTTTTTTTTTAATTTAAAGATTTTTCTTTTTGTTTAATTGAACTATCGTCACTTTGCTTAAATTTATACTTTTAACGATTAAATTTATGCAAATACAAAATTTGAAAAAAAATTATTTTGTATCAGGAATAGAATTGAAACTTTCAGTTCAGTTCTGATATGATTCTTACTTCAAAAATATATATTTGTTTGATTCTATTATAGAACAGAACCAAATCGAATCATGAACATTTGTAGAGAATTGCAGGTATAGAGACTTAAAATTTTTTTTTATCTCTACATGAGAGTTGTGAACTACTACTGTAACACCCGGCATTTTCGATCGGAAAATTATCCCTCGAATTGTCGAACGAGGTTAGGTTTATATTAATATGACGTATGTGTTAGCGAAATTGTTGGGATGTTTAGTGGAAAACTAAACCATGATTCATTTAGTTAGAAATGCATGGAAGGGCAAATTAGGAAGAAATTAAGGTTGGTGGAAGAAATCAAATGGATGATTGACACTTGGCAAACTTGTTGAAGAAGCCATACTCTTTTCTCTCCCCTCCTACGTGAAACCCTCACTTTCTCTTCTCTGCTCTTTCCATTTCCTTCTCTGTTTCTTCTCTTTCTGGCGATTCAAACCTTTCTAGAAGACTTCATCTCTCCTCTTTTCTTCTATTTTCTTCAGCAAAGGTAAACATCTATTTATGCTAATGAAGTTGGACAAGTTAAAATGTGAGTTTGTTGAAGTTTAGGGTTAAGACATTTTGGAGAAAACTCACTGTCCTTGGATGAAAACATGTTGGATTGTTTTCTAAAAGTCTGAATGGAGTCAGGAGTGTATGTAGTAAACATTTTTCAGCTTGTTTATTTTCTGAATGTGCATGTACAGGTTCGTGCATTACCGAGACGATCAGAACATCAACTCCGCAGCAAACAGGTAAGCTCATAACCGTAGGCTGGCCCTTAAGGCCCTACATCACAGAGGTACTAGGTTTTCAGTTCTGTCGGGTAATTTTGGGTAGAAATGTTATAACTTCTGTTTGGATCATGTTCTGAGTTGTCTGTTCAGTTTATGTCCTAAGTTGTCTGTGTTCTGCTTTACGGTATGTTCTGTTATTTCTGATGTCTGCTGTTATAGGTTCAGGCACTGAGAATGTCATGCATACACAATTTTCCTGAAAATTCATGCAAAACCGATTTCTGTACACTGTTTGAAATTAATAAGATAAAATCCGACTGAAATGTACCAGGTTAAGTGTGGGACGGGAACTGGCCCCTCTGGTTTTATCCCTCCCTGGGAATCTGAAAATATTGTCCCTGGCAAGGACTCTCTGGTTTTATACCTCCCTGGGAATCTGAAAACTGCTGTGCCTGATAGTGCACCCCCCCTTCTGTGCCTGATAGTGCACCCCCCCCACTGAACTCACTGATATTACTGTACTGTATCCTTGAATGTGCCTGATAGTGCACCATCCCCCTTCCCCACTGAACTCACTGATTACTGTACTGTTATATATATGTATATTGTATTACTGTATGTGCCTATGTGCACTCACTGATATTACCGTACTGATTACCGATTATGTGCCTGATAGTGCACCTACTGAACCAGTTTCCCTATAAGCCCCACTTAATTCTGCTGCCACTGAAATGTAAAGTTCTGTACTGTCACCGTATTTCTGAAACCGCATGCATAGCATTTTGCATCACTGCATATCTATTATGTTCTTACTGAGTTTTAGACTCATAGGTGAACTCTCTAATGTAGGTACTGAACCTGAAACTGAGGATCTTGTTCCTCAAAGTGATGATTTAATGTAGAGGGTGGATCGAGCTCATGGGGTGGTTGCTGCAGCCAGACATATATCTGCTCTGAGGTTTAAGTTTTTGAAAGAGAAAATATTGTCTGTGAATTTTACTTAGATTCTGATGTTTTGGTTTTAGGAAAACTCTGTTGAAATTCTGTGGTATTCTGGTAATGTATGGGATTTGTCTTGATGTCTAAAACCTCTGTATTTGACAGTTGAATTTATGTTCTGAAGTATTCTGGAATTGTTTGGAATATTTTTCTGTTGGCCTGTGCATGGATGGTTTCTGGTTTTAGAGCTATCCATGTAATTTGATTTTTTCTTAAGTTTCTGCCGTGGTTTACTGTTATGTTTGAAAAATCATATTTTGAATCGGTTTTGAAGGTCTGAAACGTTTATGTTTTTATGCTCTCTGTTTGTTTGTCTTTCTGTTAAATGTTGACAAATTCTGTCTTTAAAACTATGTCTTCCGATTGCATCTTCCGTTGCTTTAAAATCGCATCTACCGTTGTTGTTTTTATTGCATCTTCCGATCACTGTTCACACTTTGCATCTTCCGGTCACTGTTCACAACTTCATCTTCCGGTCACTGTTCACAACTTCATCTTCCGGTACTGTTCACAACTTCATCTTCCGGTTACTGTTCACAACTTCATCTTCCGGTCACTGTTCACAACTTCATCTTCCGGTTACTGTTCACAACTTCATCTTCCGGTCACTGTTCACAACTTCATCTTCCGGTCACTGTTCATAACTTCATCTTCCGGTCACTGTTCACAACTCATCTTCCGGTTACTGTTCACAACTCATCTTCCGGTCACTGTTCACAACTTCATCTTCCGGTCACTGTTCACAACCTCATCTTCCGGTCACTGTTCACAACCTCATCTTCCGGTTACTGTTCACAACTTCATCTTCCGGTTACTGTTCACAACTTCATCTTCCGGTTACTGTTCACAACTTCATCTTCCGGTCACTGTTCACAACTTCATCTTCCGGTCACTGTTCACAACTTCATCTTCCGATCACTGTTCATTTCTGTCTTATTATATTCCGAAGACTGTTTTCATTCCTTCCCGCTTCCAACCTCCTGGCTTTTGTTCTGTTATTCTTCTGTCATTTAATCTGAACTCCGATTTTAAGTATGTCTTCAAATTTAAATGCTTAAAGTGCTCTGCTTCATGTATTCATCTGTCGTTCATTTCTGTGGTCCAACAATTAATATATTTTTCTGATTTTGTTCCAAGGATTCTGATCTCCTTCTGTTGTTTACCCTGTAGTTCGGTGTTAACTGTTTTTCCCCTGTTTGATTTCGACACCAGAGAACTCTCTCTCTGTGAAGTTTTAAAGTTTGTAAATATTCTGTTCACTGTTTCTTCTGACTGTTCTGTTTTTAAAAAAAAAATATAGTCACCGTTTCCTGTTATCTGTCCCGGAGTGATGGCTCCGATCCCGGACTCCGATCGGGTTCCGGTTTCGGGCTGTCACAACTACTTTGATAAGTACCAACTCATAAGTGTTTTTTGTCCTTATGATCTACTACTTTGATAAGTACCAACTCATTAGTGTTTTTTGTCCTTGTGATCTTTGAGCTAGTCTAATTTTGCGTAAAAGCCTTGTGATCCATCATATTGTACAAAGACTATCAAAATGGTCAATATTATTTGGTAAATAGTGATTTTGACTTGATTTATTCATGAATTTTGAAATGATATACACTATTTGTTCATTGTTGAGCCCATGGACCCGTGCTAGATTTTTTGAGACAATTGTTACCATGCAAGGGATGAAACAAAAATTCTCTAAATAATTAATTTATAACATTGATAGAACAAATAATTATTTGACACGTAAGTAAATATTTTAATAAAATATAATAAAAAAGTAAACATAACATTATTTTTAGTGAAATCTTCAACACTTTGCATGTGGTTTAAGGGGGTCCACTAATCTTCAATGGTTGAGATCGAAATAGATCAAGGGTAAGTTAGGAACGGTTTGATTCCGTTTCTAATTTTAAAAACTAAAATTGATTGAAGCGAGGTTAAAAAAATGAACATAAGCCAAACTTGGTTTTATTGTTCTATTTCATGCCAACTTTGAATCTATTTTTTATTTCAGTTTTGGTTTGTAATTTATTAAAAATCACAAAAAAGGAAAATAAGTTCTCAAACACTGATATAATTCAGTTCCATTTAAACGATTTTTCAAAAATAAAGAATATTTCATCGTTTTAGGTTTAGAATCAAATTCAAAATATCAGTTCGTTACATTTCGATAAGTTACAACCGAAGTGCCCACCCGGAAAATAAATAACATCTTATTACTAGTTGAGGAAAAGATAAATTTGTATGCATTTCGCATATTTTACTATGATTCTTGTTAGATTTGATACCCTTCCCTTCAAAGCCGGCCACAACATCTTTCTTTGTGGAGACAAACTTAGATTAAATAATCATATGCGATGGGTAGAAAATAAAAATGATTTTATTTTATTTAAAATAATGTTAAAAAAATATATATACATTTATTGTTGAAAAGGGTGAAAAGGATAGAACAGAAAGGCAACCCCTTTAGATATTAAACCATGGGGCCCCGCCCGAGATCTCCACTGATCTTCAATGCCAAGTAAAAGACAACTTTCCTCTTTTGCCGGAAGGAAGCTAGTAAGCTACGGCCTGAGGCCAGCCATTCTCTTCTTCTTCTTCTCTGTCAATCTCAATGGCTAAATCTGCTAATCTTTCGAAAAGTGCTGCCTCGGACTCCACCGGTAAACCTTGGAAGGTGGCCGACGACTACCATCCTTTGCTCCCCGGGCTGCCGGACTACTTGGCTCAACTGTGCCTCTCCCACCTTGATCCTTCCCTTTTGTTTTCTGTTTCTCGCTCATGGCGTCGCCTGTTGTATTCCCCTTCTTTCCCTCCTTTTCTTTCTTTGTACGCTCTTCTATCGTCTCGATCCGACCCAGCTTGCTACTCTTCTGTTGATAATTCTGATTCTGCTCAGTTTTTCACCTTTGATCCGATTTCTTCTATCTGGGTTCCACTTCCTCCGCCTCCTGCTGACCCCTCCATCCATCTTCTTCTCCGGCATCCATCTTTTCTATCACGAAACCTTCCTGTACAGTCTATCTCTGTAAATGGTCAGCTCGTTCTCCTCGCCGCGACCACCCATAATTTCTTCCCGGCGCTCTCTCACCCGCTCGTCTTTGACCCGATTTCGCGGAGCTGGGGCGTGGGGCCGCCGCTTGCTACCCCACGCCGCTGGTGCGCGACTGGATCAATTGGCAGCGCCGTCTACGTTGCGAGCGGGATCGGCTCGCATTTCTCGCCAGATGTGGCGCGGTCGGTCGAGAAATGGGATTTGCGAAGGAGAAATTCCAATGGGAAGGAATATTTTGGCTGGGAAAAAGTTTGCGCTCTGAGAGATATGAGTTTCAGCAGAGATGCCATTGATGCGGTTGGGTGGAGAGGAAAGCTCTGTATGGTAAATGTAAAAGGAGACGCAGCGAAGGGAGTTGTTTACGACGTTGAAAAAGACGCGTGGGAGGAGATGCCGGAAGGGATGGTGGCGGGATGGAGAGGGCCAGTGGCTGCGATGGATAAAGAAGAGATGTACGTGGTGGATGAGAGAAAAGGTAGTCTGAAAAAATACAATCCATTGACGGACTTCTGGGAAGAGATAGTTGAGTCAACCAGGTTCAGAGGTGCAGTGCAAATCGCGGCCGGAGGTGGAAGAGTCTGCATCGTTTGCAGCGGCGGCCGAAGAATTGTGGTGGTGGACGTGGCGGCGACTCCCCCGAAACAATGGACGGTGGATTCGCCTTCGGGATTAGAAGTAATGGCTCTCCACATCTTGCCTAGAATGAGCAACTCAGATCTTTGACCGATCTGTAAAACAAACCCTCTGAGTTTTCCGATCTCTTCTGCCATTTTTCCAACAAAAAAAATCAGTTCTTGAGATTTTCTTAAACTTTTTGGCAACAGAAAGTGAAAGTTTGTCGTCTTCCTCGAATATTAAAATGTAAAAAGTAGATTTGAGTTCTAGAGCTGGAGATGTCATCCTCCGTTTACTTTCAAACAGTTAGTGGATATTAGATAATAATATGTAAGTGGGCAGAAATGAGCATCATCTGACAAATGCCCAAAAAAGCCTGTCTTCATTGTCCTGCCCATTGTTTTGAACACTAATCTCAGTTTAATAATGGGTTTAAGTTTGTTAATCGAGTGGTAATTGTATGCACACGAACTCTGTTCTGGACCAAGTGATGACACTCCATCACAGATGGTCCTCTTCTAGTTCTCTCTGTTTCTCTTCTTTCACAAGCTTTCCCTGTGGCTGCTAGCTAGAGAAAGATTCATTCTTGAAGTAAACGAATGACATTTAAGTTCTTAATTTCCTACAAACATAACAGGTTGTGCCGTATCCCGTGCCCTCAAATTAAATGGAATTGATGATTTCAGTTAGGTTCGATTTAGTTTTGATGGATATAAAACCCAAATCAGTTTTCGCTGGGGATTTAGTTGGAAACTTTGATTTTTTATTCAAATATATAGAGTAGAGAAAGTTAAGTTCTATCAGTAAAGTAAGAAATAAATGAAATAATGTTGTAGTTTTTTGACTTGGAACAGAGTTGATGATTTTCATAGTTCCTTCGTAACTAGAAGAGTCAACGGCGATATTATTTTCAATTTTTATTGGAAATATAACTTTTTGAGGAAGAGCACAACATAACATAGGTTAAGATGGAATTTCTTAAAACTCTCTAAAGCTCAAACTTGAGTGTAATAGGAATTAGACCTAGTATGATTCCAAATAAAAAAACATCAATCATTTCAATTTATTTGAATGAGAAGAAAAGGAGAATTAATATCGATTCTTAAAATCTTAATATGTATTGTCCATGAATCTCAATGATCAATTCAAATTGTATTGAAATAATGGAACAACAATCTCCATTTGACCCCAATGAATTCAAGCTACAAAATAGATGTTAATTAATAAAAGGTCCAATTAATCACCATGTCTGTATTGTAAATATCTGCTTACACCTTGCCTGGACTTGATCCTACCAAATTGAGGCATGACCTGTGCTCAGGATTTTCACCTTCGCATACCTTGAATAGTTCTTTCCAATCAAAGAACTTTTCCACGCTACGCTACTTAGTCAATCCCCTTACTATCTCTAGGGGATGCCCAATGAAAAAAATGGGATCACTTCTTATGGACTTGTTGAGAATAATTCTGATCTAGTTCATGACCTATTAGAAGTAGAAAGCGCTCTGGTGGGATCCTCACGGACTGAAACAACAATGAAAAATGTGTGTCTTGACTGTTGCATGGGGAATGATTATTCATAATTGTTAATATCCTCACACTGATATTACTATTTATAGATATCTTGTAACAATATTGCAATAATATTCTACTATAGATAGAATATTTAACATAACTATTGATAATACTAGTGCTAATGACGTTGCTATTTTTCATTTTAAAAATTATTTTCAATTAGATGTTACTCATGTTGACTTATATTATGTTTAAGTCTAACGATGTTTTTGATGATGTGTTATCAAGTAAGGTAATTTGATTGAGATTATGTTGATGAGGATAATAAGCTGATTATCGAATTAAATATATGAGATTAATGAATAAATAAATAATTATGTTATTTGCATTTATCTGGAAATGCCCTTTGAAAAAGGGTATTTTAGTTGACTAATAAATCTGTTTAAGTGTTCAGAAAAACAGGGCTGAAATTGTTCTATATTGTATATCCACCGATGGCAAACAAAAGTTTACATCTGCCACTCGCTAAACGACAAAGCAAAGTTTACATCTTCTGCCAGCTAAACGACGAAAGCGGAGCATTTCAAAGAAAAGCTTACATCTGCCACTCGCTAAACGACAAAGCAAAGTTTACATCTTCCGCTAGCTAAATGACAAGAACTACATCCACCGCTGGCGCTTTGAAGAAGACTTCTCCGCCAGCTAAACGACAAAGAATTACATCTACCGCTGGCGTTTCAAAGTCTTCCAAAGATTACATCTGTCGATAGCTACACGATAAAGATTACATCCTCCGATAGCTAGACGACAAAGATCAAGATTTATAAAGACACATCTACCGATACCGGTTCAAGAGTTATAAAGTAACATCTACCGATACCGGTTCAAGCAGGATAAAGTCGCATCTACCGATGGCGGTTCAAGCATTTCAAAGGCAACATCTTCCGATGTACAGTATCTTCCGCCAGAATTCAAATTTACCGCGAAGCAATAGCGATAGTCGTCTAGAGCTTTAACTCCAGACTTAATGGCGACGGGTGAATAGCAACTCCAGAAAGCAACGGCTAGCTGTCTCTGTACGGATGTTTCATCAACGATCATAAAGCTTCCATATTCTGACAAGGAGCATTCATGTCTAAAAGCCGAGAATAGACAGAGTATGTAAGCCGAGAAGATAGCTCGAAGAAAGAACTTTTTTGCAAAAATTGATATTGAGCCTAACGAGCCAAAATCTTAATACTCTGTATTCTACACCTCTCTATTCTGTAACTTGAGATTTAATCATTGAGAGTGTGTTGTTTGTGCTGAAAATTACAAACTCACGATTCTGTTAAAGGTAGTGGATTGTCGCCCGTGAAGAGCAATCCGGTTTCTGTAAAAGGCTGTAGATCTTCGCCCGTGAAGTGCGATCTGTTTTTGTTCTCTGAGGAGAAGGAAAGGATCTTCAAGGGGGAAACCTTGAAGCGTGGGTGTAGGCAGTTTTTAGCCGAACCACGTAAAAATTCTGGTGTTGAATTTTCTCTAACTCTCTCTTTTACTTTTATTACCTGTCTGTTTGCTGTTAGTTTTAAAAAAATTAAAAAGTCTAATTCACCCCCCTCTTAGACAATTTCGATCCTACAATTGGTATCAGAGCGAGGTTCAACATTGTCTAAGTTGTTTTTAAATACTCTGTGATATATATTTTCAATGGCATTCAACACAAACGCCTCACACATTGAGAGTCAGTCCATTTCTCGTCCTCCACTGTTTGATGGCAGTGATTATGTTTACTGGAAGGCAAGAATAAAAATATTCGTTCAAGCCATGGAGTATGAGATTTGGAGTATAATAGAGAATGGCCCTTTCAAGGCCATGAAAATTGAAAATGGAAGTAGTATTCCTAAGGTTCCTTCTGAATTAACTGAGTCCGATAAGAGGAACCTGAGTCTCAATGCCAAAGCTACAAACACCCTATACTGTGCTCTGAATCGAGACGAATTCAACAGAGTTCAGGGGTGTGATAATGCTCAGGAAATTTGGCATTTACTAGAAGTTACACATGAGGGAACAAACCAAGTTAAAGAGAGTAAATTAACCATGCTTGTACATGAGTATGAACTGTTTTCCATGGAAAAGGATGAGTCTATTTCTTCTATGTTTACTCGATTCACTAACATTACTAATGGTTTAAAAGTTCTTGGTAAGTTATACTCAGGTGAAGAACTAGTAAGGAAAATTTTAAGATGCCTACCTAGAGCCTGGCAACCGAAAGTGACAGCAATACAAGAGGCCAGGGATCTTAAAGTGATAACCATGAGAGCCAATGACAAGGAAGATCTCAAAGAGAAAGAGATCAGCAAAAAGAAGGATATAGCACTTAAGGCTTCCTCGAGCAAACATGATGACTCTGAGGAAGAAGATGAAGATGAGGACATTGCTCTTCTTACCAGAAGATTCAGCAAGTTCCTCTAGAGAAAAAGGATGCATGGAAGAAAATTCTCTATAGGAGAAAAGCCTCAAAAGGAGAAGGAGATCACCTGCTTTGAATGCGAGAAGCCAGGACACGTGAAGGCCGAATGTCCTCAAGCTAAGAAAGGGGCCAAGAAATTCAAGAAAAGGGCAATGAAGGCCACTTGGGACGATAGTGAAAGTGATACATCCTCAGAAGACGAGGAAGTTGCCAATCTGTGCTTCATGGCACATGAAGATAAGGTAAGTCATTCTTCCTGTGACAGTGATAATGATGAGGGTGATCTAATAGATGCCTTCAATGACTTAGTTAAACAGTATAGTATGCTTAAATCTAAGTACAACTCCTTAAAGAAGGAAAATGCAAATATGGTAGAAAAGCATGCTAAGGAGTGTAATCTGCATGTTAAGGAGATAGATGAGCTTAAAAGCAAAAACGAAGATTTGAATAATATTATTATGAAATTTACTAATGGCACCAAGTTATTTAAGATGTTATTAGGTAGTCAGAGAGCAAATTTTGACAGAGCAGGTTTAAGTTATGACAAGTCTAATAAAAAGAAAGCTTTTAAGAATTTCTTTGTTAAATCTTCTACCTGCCATGCATGTAATGAAATAGGAAATAAGTCATACGAATGTCCTTTGAAATTTAGTAAAAAATCAGGTGGTAAACTTCAATAGGTTCCTAAGGGAACCAGACCTAACACTAGGGCCCAAAAGATTTGGGTACCTAAGAAGACTACTTGATCACTGTTTTGCAGGTTGTTTGTTCTCCCGGGAAGAACCAATGGTACCTTGACAGTGGATGCTCAAGGCATATGACGGGAGACTCAACCAAATTTGCCCTTGTCAACAAGAAGAAAGGTAATGTAACATTTGGTGGAAATCAGAAAGGAAAAATTGTTGGCATCGGCAATAAAGGTAACCCTTCTAATCCTATCATTGAAAATGCTTTGTTAGTTGAAGGGTTAAAACATAATCGGCTTAGAATAAGTCAATTGTGTGACAAAGGCTATAAAGTAACATTTAAATCAAATGCTTGTGTGATCAAAGACATCTCAAACAACAATGTACTTTTTAAAGGCTATAGAATGATATTGAGCATGTTGATGAAAAATACTTTGCCGTAAATTCTTTTAATGATTGCTGGACTTGGCATAGGAGGTTAGGACATGTAGGTATGAATACCTTAACTAAGATTACTAAGGCTAATTTAGTTAGAGGGATCCCTAAGATATTATTTGAGAAGAATAAGGTCTGTGAAGCCTGCCAAATGGGTAAGCAGATCAAAAGTTCTTTTGCATCGAAGAATACAATTTCTACCTCCAAGCCTCTCCAACTTCTTCACATGGACCTCTTCGGTCCTTCTAATGTAGCAAGTCTAGGAGGTAAATTCTATGCCTATGTCATTGTCGATGACTTCTCTAGATTCACTTGGGTGTATTTTCTTAAGTCAAAGGATGAGACCTTTGATACCTTCTATAGCTTTAGGAAAAGAGTTCAAAATGAAAAGAACTCACCATTGTTGCTATTCGTAGTGATCATGGTGGAGAATTTGAAAATGAGAAGTTTGAACTATTGTGTCTCAAATATGGAATTGAGCACAATTTCTCCTCCCCTAGAACCCCTCAGCAAAATGATGTTGTTTAGAGGAAAAATAGGTCTCTCCAAGAGCTTGCTAGGACCATGCTAAATGTGAATTCCCTACCAAAGTATTTCTGGGCAGAAGCTGTTTCAACAGCTTGTTATGTGCTTAATCGGGTCTCAATAAGACCAATTCTTGAGAAAACTGCTTATGAGCTCTAGAATGGAAAAACTCCATCTGTCAAATATTTTAGAGCCTTCGGATGCAAATGTTTTATTCTCAACACTAAGGATAACTTAGGAAAATTCGATTCCAAATCTGATCTTGGAATTTTTCTTGGTTATTCTCTTTCTAGTAAAGCATATAGGGTATTCAACAAAAGAACTTTAGTAGTTGAAGAATCCGTTCATGTCATTTTTGATGAATCTCCTCAACTCACAATCAATGTGGATGAGGATGACTCTTTAGAAAAACATCTGGATTCCCTCTCTTTAGACAAGCCTATTGATCCCCATCTAGGTGAAAAATCCTTAGAACCCTCTTCAAATTCTCTAGAAATTGTTCCTGTCAAAGATGAATCTACAGTCTTGCCTAGAGATTGGAAGTATGTAAGAAATCATCCTTTAGATGAAGTTTTAGGTGATCCTTCCTTAGGTGTAAAGACTAGATCCTCTCTTAGGAATCTATGTGCCAATGTAGCATTTATTTCCCAAATAGAACCTAAGAAATTCGTGGAAGCCGAGCAGGATGAAAACTGGATTATGGCTATGCAGGAAGAATTAAACCAATTTGAAAGAAACAATGTCTAGAAACTTGTTCCAAAACCAGTTGACCATCTAATTATTGGAACCAAATGGGTATTTAAGAACAAAATGGATGAAAATGAAATTGTGGTCAGAAACAAAGCTAGGTTAGTTGCCAAAGGTTACAATCAAGAAAAAAGAATTGATTTTAAGGAAACCTTTGCACCCGTAGCTAGATTAGAATCCATTAAAATGCTCCTAGTCTATGCCTGCTACAAAAACTTCACACTCTTTCAAATGGATGTAAAGAGTGCCTTTTTAGATGGCTATATCATGGAAGCAGTTTATGTGGAGCAACCCTTAGGTTTTGAGGATCATGAGAAATCTGACCATGTTTACAAATTTAGGAAAGCTCTCTATGGACTTAAACAGGCTCCTAGAGCTTGGTATGATAGGTTGAAGAATTTCCTTGAAGAAAGGAAATTCAAAAAGGGTAATACCGATTCAACCCTTTTTACCTTGCAAAAAGACAATGACATTCTCCTTGTTCAAATCTATGTAGATGATATCATATTCGGGTCTACAAATGTTTCACTTTGTGATGGATTTGCTTATGATATGCAAAGTGAGTTTGAAATGAGTATGATGAGGGAGCTAAAGTTTTTCTTAGGATTCCAAATTAGTCAAAAATCTGATAGTATTTTCTTCTGCCAAGAAAAATACATCAAAGACCTCCTACAAAGATTTGGATTAGAATCCTCTAAGCCTTCCAGGACTCCCATGAGTACAACAACTAAATTGAATAAAGATGAAAAATGAATAAGTGTTGATATTAAAAAATATCGTGGTATGATTGGTTCATTGCTATATCTGACTGCTAGTAGGCCAGATATTCTCTTTAGTGTCTACCTCTGTGCTAGATTCCAAGCTGCTCCTAAGGAGTCTCACTTAAATGCAGTCAAGAGAATATTTAAATATTTGAGTGGAACTCATGATTTAGGATTGTGGTATCCGAATGGTACTTCTTTTGATCTCATAGGATATTCAGATTCTGATTATGCTAGAAGTCTAGTTGATAGGAAAAGCACCAGTGGAACATGTCAATTCCTTGGTGAATCTCTAGTTTCCTGGTACTCTAAGAAACAAAACTTTGTTGCATTGTCAACTGCTGAGAGTGAATATATTGCTGCTGGCAGTTGTTGTGCACAAATGTTGTGGATGAAGCAGACTTTAGAAGACTACAACCTTTACTATGATAGTATTCCTATTCGGTGTGATAACACCAGTGCAATAAATATTTTCAAGAATCCAATCCAACATTCTAGAACTAAGCATATCGAGGTTAGATATCACTTCATAAGAGATCATGTTCAAAGAGGTGATATTTCATTAGAATTTGTCAATTCAGTAGATCAATTAGCTGATATCTTTACCAAGCCTCTGGATGAAAAGACCTTCAACAATATTAGAATAAGATTAGGTCTCATTCGAATTGAGAAAAACTGAGGTTTGTTTGGAAATTTTTAAGTAATAGAGCAGAATGATCTGTCCTTAGTTGTGAGTGTTTTCCTTCCTGCCTATGACTTTCACTATGCATCGGAAGATATGCATCTTCCACTGACTATCGGAAGATGTGCATAATCCACTGTGCACTGGTAGATATGGGCATCTATCTGGTGCACGTGTCATCCATCGGGCAATATTTTTTCGTCGGTCGAAAATCCTAAGTCATTCAAACTTGCTTAATACGCTTCATTTTGTTTTCGCGCTCTTTCAAAAGACCTTGCACCTTCTGACGGTTCCTCTCTTCAAAGTTTCTCTTGCTTGGATTCAATTGCTTCTCTCTTTCACATTTTCGCATCCAGAAAGCTGTTTCATCTATCCATGGCATCTTCATCACGGGCAGTTCCAGCACCGGCTAAGAAAAAGGCCAAGGTTTCCGTTCGTCAACCACGAGAACTTCCTCGTGCAACTGAATGGCCATCTCTCTACTTTCTCAGTCGTGATGCCGAAGCAAGGTATCATGATGATTTTAAGCATAAATCTCTAATTCCTAGTCGGGGTATTATCTTTGAGGACTTTAATGGCTTGAATTTAGTTGAACCCCTGAAGAGTCTTGGTCTGTTGGGGTTATTTGACGTTGAATCTTTCTATTATCCCCTAGCCATTAACATGTTTTATGCCAATCTTAGCTACCCTTCTGACTTCTCTACAGTTTCGAGCTATGTGTATGGAAAACACATAGTTCTAACATCCCAATCAATCAATGAGTTGTTGGAAAGCCCCCTTTTGGATTCTCAAGTCAATTTCTTTGCGTCAGGAAATGAGCCTCCCTTCCTTAACTCTCTTGAGGGTCAACAATTTTATAGAACTATTGCACTTGACCCAAATCTTATCCCTAACCAATTAAGGAGCAAGCACCTCAACATCAAGGCTCGGCTCCTTCATCAGATGATAGGATACAACATCATTCCAAAGGGTGGTCACTACGATCAAGTGAGTGGCATAGAACTGTTTGTTCTGTATGCACTGGGGGATACATTGTGTTAAGAAGGATGATTCAAAGTGTTTCAGCTAGGGCTTCATCTCTTCCTTACAATCTGCTTCTCATGAAAGTCTTTGAGAAGTTTGCTGTAGAATTTTTAGAGGAAGATGAGCCTTTCTGTCTTCAACCTTTTAGCTTTTACTCCCTCACCACTTTGAACAGAATGGGGTTAAAAAGGAATCGACAAGGGGTTTTTGTCTTAGATGAGTCTCGCCAGAAGGGTTCTAAGGCTCAGTCTGTCAAGCTAGGGAAGAGGAAACTTGTCCTGCAGGAGGAATCAATTAACGAAGGAGGGGATGAATCTGAGATCCCTGCCTTTGATAATTCACCTTCAACTTCTTAGGTGTCTTGCTCCCACCCTCCTCCTGTTCCCAGACACCATTCCCCCAAACATACTATTGAGGCACCCTCAGTTCCATCCAATGTGCCCCTTCCACTCTTAGAGGGTCCAGCTTCTCCTCCTCCTTCTCTTATTTTGCCCTCTCTGGCCGCTCCAACTCTTATTCTACCTGTTGGCCAGCTTGCACCTCAAATCAAACCATTAGCTCCTCAAGTTCAAATCTCCTCACCAAACCTTCACACTGCTCCTCAAACACCAAAAACTTATCAAAGGAGGGCATCCATCAGTGAGGATCAATCCAATGAGTTAATGACTCGCATAGAAAGCTTCGACACTGCTCTCTCATCTTTTCAGGATCAGATGAATAAATCTTTAGATGCCAAGCTCACTAAGAGCAGATTGGACATGGGAATTGATCTTGACTCTGTTCAGGACAGGTTGACTAGAAGGATGGATAGACTTGAAGGCTCTTTCTCCAGAGACTTTCGGTCTCTTCAATCTGACATTCAAGGTCTTCAGCCAGAACCGCCTCGACCTCTTTCTTACTCAGCGGCTTGTTCTGAAGATTTCCTCCCTCCTATCATCAGACCTGAGGTTGACCAGGCAGTGAACTTCATGCCTTTAGATATCCAAGATGCTGAGCTCAGGTTCACTAATCCTTTTAGTTCCCATGTCTCCGAGTCTACATCTGATCTTCAAGGGTCAATGGCTGTTTTTCAGGCTGCTCTTCCAGTAGAGCCACCACCATGTCTGGACTTGGTGGTATATCAAGGACCCTCTCCATCTGCTGCTCCTATGCTAGAGCCTCCTCCATGTATGGATTTGGTGGTCTCTCCAGAACCATTTCCACCTTCTGCTCCATGTATGGACCTGGTGGTATATCAAGAACCACTCCCTCTTGATATTGCATCACTTCAAGCACTCGTAGATAATTATTTCTTTCCGGCCCTTGAAGTGCCTTCTTCGCTTATCTAAGCGTTTTGGAAGCACTTTAGACTTCGTTTAAATAGGCGATATTTTTTTTAAAAACAATTTTACTGCTATCCCCGTATTTGGTATTCTGTTTTTCCTCTTTCATTAATATACACATGTTGAGTTGTTGATTGCTTTATATTTTTTTTTGATAATGTCAAAGGGGGAGAAATCTGTGTATTGTGAACTGAAATGAACTACTGAACTGTTCTGTTATTGTGAACTGAAATGAACTGTTGAAAACTAAATTGGTTTGCATGCACATGCTGTGGGGGAGCCAGAATTATGGGGGAGTGTTTGTCAATCAATTAATACTCATAGTTTGTCATCATAAAAAAAAGGGAGATTGTTGACTTATATTATGTTTAAGTCTAACGATGTTTTTGATGATGTGTTATCAAGTAAGGTAATTTGATTGAGATTATGTTGATGAGGATAATAAGCTGATTATCGAATTAAATATATGAGATTAATGAACAAATAAATAATTATGTTATTTGCATTTATTTGGAAATGCCCTTTGAAAAAGGATATTTTAGTTGACTAATAAATCTGTTTAAGTGTTCAGAAAAACAGAGCTGAAATTGTTCTATGTTGTATATCCACCGATGACAAACAAAAGTTTACATCTGCCACTCGCTAAACGACAAAGCAAAGTTTACATCTTCCGCCAGCTAAACGACGAAGGCGGAGCATTTCAAAGAAAAGCTTACATCTGCCACTCGCTAAACGACAAAGAAAAGTTTACATCTTCCGCCAGCTAAACGACGAAGGCAGAGCATTTCAAAGAAAAGCTTACATCTGCCACTCGCTAAACGACAAAGCAAAGTTTAAATCTTCCGCCAGCTAAACGACAAAGCAAAGTTTACATCTTCCGCCAGCTAAACGACAAAGCAAAGTTTACATCTTCCGCCAGCTAAACGACAAAGCAAAGTTTACATCTTCCGCCAGCTAAACGACAAAGCAAAGTTTACATCTTCCGCCAGCTAAACGACAAAGCAAAGTTTACATCTTCCGCCAGCTAAACGACAAAGCAAAGTTTACATCTGCCACTCGCTAAACGACAAAGCAAAGTTTACATCTTCCGCCAGCTAAACGACAAAGCAAAGTTTACATCTTCCGCCAGCTAAACGACAAAGCAAAGTTTACATCTTCCGCCAGCTAAACGACAAAGCAAAGTTTACATCTGCCACTCGCTAAACGACAAAGCAAAGTTTACATCTTCCGCCAGCTAAACGACAAAGCAAAGTTTACATCTTCCGCCAGCTAAACGACAAAGCAAAGTTTACATCTTCCGCCAGCTAAACGACAAAGCAAAGTTTACATCTGCCACTCGCTAAACGACAAAGCAAAGTTTACATCTGCCACTCGCTAAACGACAAAGCAAAGTTTACATCTTCCGCCAGCTAAACGACAAAGCAAAGTTTACATCTGCCACTCGCTAAACGACAAAGCAAAGTTTACATCTGCCACTCGCTAAACGACAAAGCAAAGTTTACATCTTCCGCCAGCTAAACGACAAAGCAAAGTTTACATCTTCCGCCAGCTAAACGACAAAGCAAAGTTTACATCTGCCACTCGCTAAACGACAAAGCAAAGTTTACATCTGCCACTCGCTAAACGACAAAGCAAAGTTTACATCTGCCACTCGCTAAACGACAAAGCAAAGTTTACATCTTCCGCCAGCTAAACGACAAAGCAAAGTTTACATCTGCCACTCGCTAAACGACAAAGCAAAGTTTACATCTGCCACTCGCTAAACGACAAAGCAAAGTTTACATCTTCCGCCAGCTAAACGACAAAGCAAAGTTTACATCTTCCGCCAGCTAAACGACAAAGCAAAGTTTACATCTTCCGCCAGCTAAACGACAAAGCAAAGTTTACATCTTCCGCCAGCTAAACGACAAAGCAAAGTTTACATCTTCCGCCAGCTAAACGACAAAGCAAAGTTTACATCTTCCGCCAGCTAAACGACAAAGCAAAGTTTACATCTTCCGCCAGCTAAACGACAAAGCAAAGTTTACATCTTCCGCCAGCTAAACGACAAAGCAAAGTTTACATCTTCCGCCAGCTAAACGACAAAGCAAAGTTTACATCTTCCGCCAGCTAAACGACAAAGCAAAGTTTACATCTTCCGCCAGCTAAACGACAAAGCAAAGTTTACATCTTCCGCCAGCTAAACGACAAAGCAAAGTTTACATCTTCCGCCAGCTAAACGACAAAGCAAAGTTTACATCTTCCGCCAGCTAAACGACAAAGCAAAGTTTACATCTTCCGCCAGCTAAACGACAAAGCAATTACATCTACCGCTGGCGTTTAAAGTATTCCAAAGATTAATCTGCCGCTAGCTAACGACCAAAGATTACATCCTCTGATAGCTAGACGACAAAGATCAAGATTTATAAAGACAATCTACCCGATACCGGTTCAAGAGTTATAAAGTCATATCTATCGATATCGGTTTAAGCAAGATAAAGTCGCATCTACCGATGGCGGTTCAAGCATTTCAAAGGCAACATCTTCTGGTGTACAGTATCTTCCGCCAGAATCAAATTACGCGAGCAATAGCGATAGTCGTCCAGAGCTTTAACTCAGACTATGGCGGACGGGTGAATAGCAACTCCAGAAAGCAACGGCTAGCTGTCTCTATACGGATGTTTCTCCAACGGTCATAAAGCTTCCATATTCTGCCAAGGAGCATTCATGTCTAAGAGCCGAGAATAGACAGAGTATATAAGCCGAGAAGATAGCTCGAAGAAAGAACTTTTTTGCAAAAATTGATATTAAGCCCTAACGAGCCAAAATCTTAATACTCTGTATTCTACACCTCTCTATTCTGTAACTTTAGATTTAATCATTGAGAGAGTGTTGTTTGTGTGAAATTACAAACTCCGATCTGTTAAAGGCAGCTGGATTGTCGCCCATGAAGAGCAATCCGATTTCTGTAAAAGGCTGTAGATCATCGCCCGTGAAGTGCGATCTGTTTTTGTTCTCTGAGGAGAAGGAAAGGATCTTCAAGGGGGAAACCTTGAACGTGGACGTAGGCAGTTTTTGGCCGAGTAAAAATTCTGGTGTTGAATTTTCTCTAACTCTCTCTTTTACTTTTATTACCTGTTTGTTTGCTGTTAGTTTTAAAAAGATTAAAAAGTTTAATTCACCCCCCTCTTAGACAATTTCGATCCTACAACTCATGGTTCTTTTTTTCATATTAGATATGTATGTCATATTTTGAATTTAGTTATTAAAAATAGCATGCCATATATTTCGCCTCATATTAAATTAATAAAATCTGTAATTTCTTATATCATTAGATCTAATTCAAGACAACAAGAATATAGAGATTTTTGCTGTCCAACTTAAACCAAGAAAATTAAAAACCGATATAGATAATAGGTTGAATTCGACTTATTTAATGTTGAAAAATGCTAGACCATTATTTGTGCTTTTATTAATGAGAAAACACAAAATATTAATCTTGATAAATCTAGTTGTGATGTAGTTAATATATTTTTTGATTTTTTAAAACAATTTTATGATACTACAAATAAATGTTCGAGAATTTATTATCTCACTTCTCATCTTGTTTTCCCAAATTTTTTAAACTTAACGGTTAATTTTGCACAATATTGACAAATAAATTAATTTAGAGATATACTTAATAAAATAGAAATAAATTTTAAAAAATATTGGCTTGACATTCATCGTATTTTTTGTTATGCATGTATAATAGATTCTACATATAATTTAAGAAGAGTGTGTCTTATGATTAATAGAATTTCTACTAATTTACATAGTACTCATTTACTTTCTAGTAATCAAACCATTCTGTCGTTCGAAGTCGCGCGAAGCAGGGGAGAGGGGAGAGCGACGGAAGATGATTGCCGACCAAAACAACCGGCGAGTTCGGCGTGTTCCGGTCAGACGATGGCGGCGAACCTAGGGCTAGCGTCTCCGGCTGACTCCGCGCACAAACCGACCAGGTAAGCTCGGTTTCTCCCTTGTTTCGGTTCTGTTCAAAGCCGACGGTGACGAGCCGGATTCGGCTCCGATCACCTCCGGCGTGGGTTTGCCGACCCTTGGACCGGCTTTGTTCGCCTGGCCGTGAAGAGCCCTATTTTGGGCGAAATTCAGCAAGCCCGATTTGGGCATTTTCGGTTTTTTGTGTGTAGCCTCTGAATTTTGGTTAGTTTATGTTAATTAGGTATGCGGGGGGTTTGTTGGTGAGGAATCGGGTGAGAATTGATGGAAAACCGAAATGGGGAAATTTTCCGGTTATAGGGCAGTTTGGGTTTTGCTAGTTTTGACCTAGCTACGGTCGTTTGTTTTAAAATTTCTTTTGGCATATTAAAATATGTTGTTAGGGGAGTACGTGGCCGCTGGAATCGTTTGATTCTGATATCCGACGCAAAAGTTACGCACGTCTGAAGTGTTGGGTCAGTTTTTATTGAACCCAAATTAGTGGTCCGTTTAGTTAGATTTTAGTTGGGTTAGGCTAGAAATAGTAGTTTGAGAGTAAATTGGTAAATATAAGCTTAATTTTAATGAAGTTTGAATGTTTGTCGTAGGTCGAGCCGTAGGTGGACTGGGAACCGAGCATCCTCAGCGAGCTAGGACGCCAGGTAAGTAGTAGTGTGGGTGTAATGCTTGAGAGTCGCCCAGAAGGGCCTATACCACAGTTGGTTGCGTGTTGTGAGTCGTAAACACGTTTTGAGTAGTCTATATGTGATGTGCTCTGCGAATTCTGAGTGGGACTCGGGCCAGAGGTGAGGTGCTCCGCGAATTTCGAGTGAGACTCGGGCCGGAGGTGATGTGCTCCTCGAATTCCGAGTGAGACTCGGGCCGGAGGTGATGTGCTCTGCGAATTCCGAGTTGGACTCGGGCTAGAGGTGAGGTGCTCTGCGAATTTCGAGTGGGACTCGGGCCGGAGGTGATGTGCTCCGCGAGTTCCGAGTGGGACTCGGGCCGGAGGTGATGTGCTCTGCGAATTCTGAGTGAGACTCGGGCCGGAGGTGATGTGCTCGGCGAATTCCGAGTGGGACTCGGGCCTGAGGTGAGGTGCTCCGCAAATTCTGAGTGAGACTCGGGCCGGAGGTGATGTGCTCCGCGAATTCCGAGTGAGACTCGGGCCGGAGGTGATGTGCTCTGCGAATTCCGAGTCGGACTTGGGCCGGAGGTGAGGTGCTCCGCGAATTCCTAGTGGGACTCGGGCTGGAGGTGATGTGCTCCGCGAATTTCGAGTGGGACTCGGGCCGGAGGTGATGTGCTCCGCGAATTCCAAGTGAGACTCGGGCCTGAGGTGATGTGCTCCGCGAATTCTTAGTGAGACTCGGGCCGGAGGAGGTAAGCAGGTTAAGGGCCTTACATACGTATGTGATGGGAAGTCGTCAGTAGTTGGTCATGGTACGTAGGAGGTGAGTCTCGTGAGGGTTGTGGGATAGTTTTACGTCAATAGTGAGTCTCGTGAGGGTTGTGGGAATGTTTTACGTCGGTGGTGAGTCTCGTGGGGGTTGTGGGATAGTTTTACGTCAGTGGTGAGTCTCGTGAGGGTTGTGAGATAGTTTTACGTCAGTGGTGAGTCTCGTGAGGGTTGTGGGATAGTTTTACGTCGGTGGTGAGTCTCGTGAGGGTTGTGGGATAGTTTTACGTCGGTGGTGAGCCTCGTGAGGGTTGTGGGATAGTTTTACGTCAGTGGTGAGTCTCGTGAGGGTTGTGGGATAGTTTTACGTCAGTGGTGAGTCTCGTGAGGGTTGTGGGATAGTTTTACGTCAGTGGTGAGTCTCGTGAGGGTTGTGGATAGTTTTACGTCGGTGGTGAGTCTCGTGAGGGTTGTGGGATAGTTTTACGTCGGTGGTGAGCCTCGTGAGGGTTGTGGGATAGTTTTACGTCGGTGGTGAGCCTCGTGAGGGTTGTGGGATAGTTTTACGTCAGTGGTGAGTCTCGTGAGGGTTGTGGGATAGTTTTACGTCGGTGGTGAGCCTCGTGAGGGTTGTGGGATAGTTTTACGTCAGTGGTGAGTCTCGTGAGGGTTGTGGGATAGTTTTACGTCAGTGGTGAGTCTCGTGAGGTTGTGGGTCATGGTATGTAAGTTGTGAGTCTTGCATACGTGGTGGGTTGTGGGTACGGATGTGGACGAGAAGTTGTCGTTAGTTAGGCATGTTGAGTAGGTTGTGAATCTTGTGTAGGTCGTGGGCGAGTTGTGTGTATGTTATGAGTCTTGTGAGGGTTGTGGGATAGTTTTACGTCAGTGGTGAGTCTCGTGAGGGTTGTGGGATAGTTTTACGTCAGTGGTGAGTCTCGTGAGGGTTGTGGGATAGTTTTACGTCAGTGGTGAGTCTCGTGAGGGTTGTGGGATAGTTTTACGTCAGTGGTGAGTCTCGTGAGGGTTGTGGGATAGTTTTACGTCAGTGGTGAGTCTCGTGAGGGTTGTGGGATAGTTTTACGTCAGTGGTGAGTCTCGTGAGGGTTGTGGGATAGTTTTACGTCGGTGGTGAGCCTCGTGAGGGTTGTGGGATAGTTTTACGTCGGTGGTGAGCCTCGTGAGGGTTGTGGGATAGTTTTACGTCGGTGGTGAGCCTCGTGAGGGTTGTGGGATAGTTTTACGTCGGTGGTGAGTCTCGTGAGGGTTGTGGGATAGTTTTACGTCGGTGGTGAGCCTCGTGAGGGTTGTGGGATAGTTTTACGTCGGTGGTGAGCCTCGTGAGGGTTGTGGGATAGTTTTACGTCAGTGGTGAGTCTCGTGAGGGTTGTGGGATAGTTTTACGTCGGTGGTGAGCCTCGTGAGGGTTGTGGGATAGTTTTACGTCGGTGGTGAGCCTCGTGAGGGTTGTGGGATAGTTTTACGTCGGTGGTGAGTCTCGTGAGGGTTGTGGGATAGTTGTACGTCGGTGGTGAGTCTCGTGAGGGTTGTGGGATAGTTTTACGTCGGTGGTGAGCCTCGTGAGGGTTGTGGGATAGTTTTACGTCAGTGGTGAGTTTTTGTGCACGTTATGGATTGTAGGCACGTTTGTGATGTGATGCGTATGTGGAGTCGTAATTAGTTGATTATGGTCAGCATGCATCATGTTTTAAAAGCTACGCAAAATGTTTTGAGCATGTTTTTAAGCACGGAGGGAGAGTAGTGGAAGTGAGGTACGGAGTGGACAGGCGATAGGGGGTTTGGGTGTGACTTATGGACCACGTTCCTAGAGGAACCGGGATGGTGGTGTCGTGCCGGTAACAGTGCAGTGTACGGACTGACTGCCCGGTGCGGTTACATTCCAAACCTCGGTGAGATGCAATGCAGTGTGATGATGACAACGTGTGTAGAAACCTGCATGTGTTAGGCTTGTATAACCAGTTTTCATGCTTCACATTTATCTTTCAGCACTTTACTTGCTAAGCTTTGAGCTTACGGTGTGTTCTGTGGTGTAGGTACTGCTGAGCTGGTGGGTGTGTACCGAGAATCTGACTAGGAGTAGGTGGCAGTTGATGGCGTGCGACCAGGGCCCCGGTTGATGACAGTGTTAGGACGACCCGACCCAGGAAGAGCCGTAGCATAGTGTTAATGGGGAGTAAGACTGTTTGTCTTTTGTGGGAGTATTTGTATTTGTTGTTTATAGTCATAGTTAAGGGTGATATGTCACCCTATACTGTGGACTTTCTTCATTTTGGTCGATAGCATTTTCGTTCTGTTATGATGATTGTTTGGAGATTTCGTAGACTGGATAGTTGTGTAGGAGTACTCTGGATTGGTTGGAATTTATTTGTGTGCAGGTACTTAGCATTTTGGGGGCGCCATTTTCAGGCGTTACACTGCCAAAATTTTGGGGAAGGACGCCGTGATGCTTAATGGTTAAGGTTAAGGAAAATTAGTGAGTCGTTTAGCTCAGAGTAGTTCCTGTAGCGAACCGGGAATTCGGGTGGGTTTTCGGGGCGTTACAGCCAATCTAGTTAAGATGTATCTAATTTATAGTAATGCAAGTGTCAAATTTATAATGAATTATATATATTTTTTATATATTTGTCTCAAATAAGTTTTTTTATAATTACATGTCATTTTTATATTAATTAAATAATTTTATTTTAGATGACTAACTATCATATTTTAATATTACAATAATAAATACTTATTATAGTTTTAATAACTAAATTTTTAAAAAATATATAATATATTTATATAAAATAATTTTATTTATGTATGCTGGGCTCGTTGGGCTGGTTTGGCTCGTTAGACTCGTAGCTCGTTAGACTCGTAGCTCGCGAGCCGGCTCATTTTGAAATTTTTTTGGAGTCAGCTCGTTAGGCTCGCCATGCTCGACTCGTTAGGCTCGGTGAGCTGGGTCTTCCTAGAGTCAGCTCGGCTCTGCTGGTTTGTTTAACATCTCTAGGTTTTTGTAATATTTTAGAAAATTACAATTTTTTAGAAAACAAAAAGGAAAAAAAAGGGAAAATTGTTTCCCCTGTCATTCTTCTTTTTCATGAAGATTTTTCTATCATCCAGCCGCTATCAGAAAATATTGCTCCGCTTGTAGTGAAAGCTTTGATTTTTCCCTATTTTGAGTTTGCCAAAGTTGTTGGCCCTCCAAGCAACATGTTCATTGTCGGAGGATTTTTTCTATTCATCATCAGTCACCACAGATCTACATCATTGTTCTCCGTTCTTGCTGTGAAGTCGTTCAATTGAGTTTGTCTCGAGTGTATCATTTTCAAAGTTAGATTTTTACCGAAAATAAAAACTATTGAAATCTTTAGGTTTTTTTTTGAAGGTTTTCGGGAGATTAAATTTGATGATTTGTGACGAATTTGAAATCGCAGGAATATCTCAATATTGAAATTATTTTAAGTTGAAATTCAAATCAGGCTTGATTTATGATATATGCTATTATTTTGGTAATTAGATTTAATTCGATTTTAGAGCTGATTTGTTATCACAAAAATATATGAATTTTGAGATATTTTTTTCTCTCTAAATCTTGTGATATCCATAACGTTGAAAATTGAACGCTAATAATCGAAAAAGAAAACAAACGCGGAAAAAAAGAAACACCAAGATTTACATAGAAAACTCTTTCGGAAAAAAAAAAAAAAAAAAAAAAAAAAAAAAAAAAAAAAAAAAAAAAAAAAAAAAAAAAAAAAAAAAAAAAAAAAAAAAAAAAAAAAAAAAAAAAAAAAAAAAAAAAAAAAAAAAAAAAAAAAAAAAAAAAAAAAAAAAAAAAAAAAAAAAAAAAAAAAAAAAAAAAAAAAAAAAAAAAAAAAAAAAAAAAAAAAAAAAAAAAAAAAAAAAAAAAAAAAAAAAAAAAAAAAAAAAAAAAAAAAAAAAAAAAAAAAAAAAAAAAAAAAAAAAAAAAAAAAAAAAAAAAAAAAAAAAAAAAAAAAAAAAAAAAAAAAAAAAAAAAAAAAAAAAAAAAAAAAAAAAAAAAAAAAAAAAAAAAAAAAAAAAAAAAAAAAAAAAAAAAAAAAAAAAAAAAAAAAAAAAAAAAAAAAAAAAAAAAAAAAAAAAAAAAAAAAAAAAAAAAAAAAAAAAAAAAAAAAAAAAAAAAAAAAAAAAAAAAAAAAAAAAAAAAAAAAAAAAAAAAAAAAAAAAAAAAAAAAAAAAAAAAAAAAAAAAAAAAAAAAAAAAAAAAAAAAAAAAAAAAAAAAAAAAAAAAAAAAAAAAAAAAAAAAAAAAAAAAAAAAAAAAAAAAAAAAAAAAAAAAAAAAAAAAAAAAAAAAAAAAAAAAAAAAAAAAAAAAAAAAAAAAAAAAAAAAAAAAAAAAAAAAAAAAAAAAAAAAAAAAAAAAAAAAAAAAAAAAAAAAAAAAAAAAAAAAAAAAAAAAAAAAAAAAAAAAAAAAAAAAAAAAAAAAAAAAAAAAAAAAAAAAAAAAAAAAAAAAAAAAAAAAAAAAAAAAAAAAAAAAAAAGAAACACCAAGATTTACATAGAAAACTCTTTCGGAAAAAAAAAACAATTGACAAAATGACAATTCACAATAACGTAAAATCAAGGTAGCAATGTAATTTTGGGTAATGCAGGATTATTCATACTTAACTGAATCCCACTCATAAAGAGATTCTTACTAGGGCCGAACCTACCTGGCCTAATTAGAATTAGGTCCATATCAAACTAACAATCTCTACATTTATGGAAATTTTCAACTATATGAAATATCTCCAAACTATCAACCAAGAAAAATAACCTCTGGCTTCCACAACGACCCAGTCCTGGATTTAAACACTGTGTACAGAATCTGGTTGTATTTAAACTATGTTTTGAATCGAGTTTTTGAAAAGTTGTAGCTTTTGGTGTCCAAGATGTAACTGTCAAACAGAGAGGTAAGCGAGTCGATCGGTTGGTAGCATATCGTCGGGTGAGGTGTTGCTCTTTTAAAACAGTCGTCCACGTTGTTCCTTAAAACAATAGTCCAGTTCTACAGTTGTCCACAGTACTCGCCCGTCGATTAATTGTTTCAAGTATTTGGCTAAGTGTTAGTCGTCCATTCTATCTTTCAATTTTGTCGTCCATTCTGTCTTTCAATTTTGTCGTCCATTCTGTCTTTCAATTTTGTCGTCCATTCTGTCTTTCAATTTTGTCGTCCATTCTGCCGTCTATTTTAAACGTCCACAGCTTCTGCATTTCTGTCGTCCACAGCTTCTGCATTTCTGTCGTCCACAGCTTCTGCATTTCTATCGTCCACAGCTTCTGCATTTCTGTCGTCCACAGCTTCTGCATTTCTGTCGTCCACAGCTTCTGCATTTCTATCGTCCACAGCTTCTGGACTTCTATCGTCCACAGCTTCTGCATTTCTGTCGTCCACAGCTTCTGGACTTCTATCGTCCACACTTCTGCATTTCTGTCGTCCACAGCTTCTGGACTTCTATCGCCCACAGCTTCTGCATTTCTGTCGTCCATGGCTTCTGGACTTTTGTCGTCCACAACTTCTGCATTTCTATCGTCCACAGCTCCTGGACTTCTGTCGTCCACAGCTTCTGCATTTCTGTCGTCCACAGCTTCTGCATTTCTATCGTCCACGGCTTCTGGACTTCTGTCGTCCACAGCTTCTGCATTTCTGTCGTCCACGGCTTCTGGACTTCTGTCGTCCACAGCTTCTGCATTTCTATCGTCCACAGCTTCTGGACTTCTGTCGTCCACAGCTTCTGCATTCTGTCGTCCACAGCTTCTGCATTTCTATCGTCCACGGCTTCTGGACTTCTGTCGTCCACAGCTTCTGCATTTCTGTCGTCCACAGCTTCTGCATTCTGTCGTCCACAGCTTCTGCATTTCTGTCGTCCACAGCTTCTGCATTTCTGTCGTCCACGGCTTCTGGACTTCTGTCGTCCACAGCTTCTGCATTTCTGTCGTCCACAGCTTCTGCATTTCTGTCGTCCACACTTCTGCATTTCTGTCGTCCACAGCTTCTGCATTCTGTCGTCCACAGCTTCTGGACTTCTGTCGTCCACAGCTTCTGCATTTCTGTCGTCCACAGCTTCTGCATTTCTGTCGTCCACAGCTTCTGCATTTCTATCGTCCACGGCTTCTGGACTTCTGTCGTCCACACTTCTGCATTTCTGTCGTCCACAGCTTCTGCATTTCTGTCGTCCACACTTCTGCATTTCTGTCGTCCACAGCTTCTGCATTCTGTCGTCCACGGCTTCTGGACTTCTGTCGTCCACAGCTTCTGCATTTCTGTCGTCCACAGCTTCTGCATTTCTGTCGTCCACAGCTTCTGCATTTCTGTCGTCCACAGCTTCTGCATTTCTGTCGTCCACAGCTTCTGCATTTCTATCGTCCACAGCTTCTGCATTTCTATCGTCCACGGCTTCTGGACTTCTGTCGTCCACAGCTTCTGGACTTCTGTCGTCCACGGCTTCTGGACTTCTGTCGTCCACAGCTTCTGCATTTCTGTCGTCCACGGCTTCTGGACTTCTGTCGTCCACAGCTTCTGCATTTCTGTCGTCCACAGCTTCTGCATTTCTGTCGTCCACAGCTTCTGCATTTCTGTCGTCCACAGCTTCTGCATTTCTGTCGTCCACAGCTTCTGCATTTCTATCGTCCACAGCTTCTGCATTTCTATCGTCCACGGCTTCTGGACTTCTGTCGTCCACAGCTTCTGCATTTCTGTCGTCCACAGCTTCTGCATTTCTGTCGTCCACAGCTTCTGCATTTCTGTCGTCCACAGCTTCTGCATTTCTGTCGTCCACAGCTTCTGCATTTCTATCGTCCACAGCTTCTGCATTTCTGTCGTCCACAGCTTCTGCATTTCTATCGTCCACAGCTTCTGCATTTCTGTCGTCCACAGCTTCTGCATTTCTATCGTCCACAGCTTCTGCATTTCTGTCGTCCACAGCTTCTGCATTTCTATCGTCCACAGCTTCTGCATTTCTGTCGTCCACAGCTTCTGCATTTCTATCGTCCACGGCTTCTGGACTTCTGTCGTCCACAGCTTCTGCATTTCTGTCGTCCACAGCTTCTGCATTTCTATCGTCCACAGCTTCTGCATTTCTGTCGTCCACAGCTTCTGCATTTCTGTCGTCCACAGCTTCTGCATTTCTGTCGTCCACAGCTTCTGCATTTCTATCGTCCACAGCTTCTGCATTTCTGTCGTCCACAGCTTCTGCATTTCTATCGTCCACGGCTTCTGGACTTCTGTCGTCCACAGCTTCTGCATTTCTATCGTCCACAGCTTCTGCATTTCTGTCGTCCACAGCTTCTGCATTTCTATCGTCCACGGCTTCTGGACTTCTGTCGTCCACAGCTTCTGCATTTCTATCGTCCACAGCTTCTGCATTTCTGTCGTCCACAGCTTCTGCATTTCTATCGTCCACAGCTTCTGCATTTCTATCGTCCACAGCTTCTGCATTTCTATCGTCCACGGCTTCTGGACTTCTGTCGTCCACAGCTTCTGCATTTCTATCGTCCACGGCTTCTGGACTTCTGTCGTCCACAGCTTCTGCATTTCTGTCGTCCACAGCTTCTGCATTTCTATCGTCCACGGCTTCTGGACTTCTGTCGTCCACAGCTTCTGCATTTCTATCGTCCACAGCTTCTGCATTTCTATCGTCCACAGCTTCTGCATTTCTGTCGTCCACAGCTTCTGCATTTCTGTCGTCCACAGCTTCTGCATTTCTATCGTCCACAGCTTCTGCATTTCTATCGTCCACAGCTTCTGCATTTCTATCGTCCACAGCTTCTGCATTTCTGTCGTCCACAGCTTCTGCATTTCTGTCGTCCACAGCTTCTGCATTTCTGTCGTCCACAGCTTCTGCATTTCTGTCGTCCACAGCTTCTGCATTTCTATCGTCCACGGCTTCTGGACTTCTGTCGTCCACAGCTTCTGCATTTCTATCGTCCACGGCTTCTGGACTTCTGTCGTCCACAGCTTCTGCATTTCTGTCGTCCACAGCTTCTGCATTTCTGTCGTCCACAGCTTCTGCATTTCTGTCGTCCACAGCTTCTGCATTTCTGTCGTCCACAGCTTCTGCATTTCTATCGTCCACAGCTTCTGCATTTCTGTCGTCCACAGCTTCTGCATTTCTGTCGTCCACAGCTTCTGCATTTCTGTCGTCCACAGCTTCTGCATTTCTATCGTCCACAGCTTCTGCATTTCTGTCGTCCACAGCTTCTGCATTTCTGTCGTCCACAGCTTCTGCATTTCTATCGTCCACGGCTTCTGGACTTCTGTCGTCCACAGCTTCTGCATTTCTGTCGTCCACAGCTTCTGCATTTCTGTCGTCCACAGCTTCTGCATTTCTATCGTCCACGGCTTCTGGACTTCTGTCGTCCACAGCTTCTGCATTTCTGTCGTCCACAGCTTCTGCATTTCTATCGTCCACGGCTTCTGGACTATCTGAAAGCACCATATAAAGCGACAACGAGCATAGTAGAATCAACACCAAATCCTCCTCATCGTACTTGCATTCTATAGTTTCTAAATATGAATTAATTCCCTGAATGCGGTCAAGTGTTCTTTAACTAAATTGTCTTCCATCATTGATGAGAATTATTAACCACTACCTTCAAATGAAGGCTACTCCTAGGTTTTTTTTAATAAAATATTGCTCAACTTACCAATACAATCAGTGACAGTTTTCTCCTTTACTATATCCTGCAAATCTGATTTGACAATGCAGACATATAAAAGATAAGGCTTTTTCGATCACTCGGACTTTTCTCTCTGTAACCCCCCCGAGTTTACTGAACCCGGTTTGTTACTCATAACCCGATATTACTAAGAAAACTTGGACCAAATTTAAACTTCGTACAAAAATTCAAAATTTGGACATTTGATAAAACATGTAAACTTACGCGGAAATCGTTTAAACAAAAATAAACTAACCAAAACCATATAAAAAAAAGTTGGAAATGTTGAGAAACAATCGATTAAGAAGCAAAGGTTTAACCCGTGAAAATACTTTGAAGGTTGGAAAAGTCAAACTCGTCGTCCGCTGAACAAGGTCAACGAAGGGGAAGGCCTTTGAAGACTTCATCCGGTCGCTAACGACAAAACATAAAATTTGGTCATCCGGTCAGTCTAACAGGGACATCCACCGGTCACTAAACGACAAAACATAAAATTTGGTCATCCGGTCAGTCTAACAGGGACATCCACCGGTCACTAAACGACAAAACATAAAATTTGGTCATCCGGTCAGTCTAACAGGGACATCCACCGGTCACTAAACGACAAAACATAAAATTTGGTCATCCGGTCAGTCTAACAGGGACATCCACCGGTCACTAAACGACAAAACATAAAATTTGGTCATCCGGTCAGTCTAACAGGGACATCCACCGGTCACTAAACGACAAAACATAAAATTTGGTCATCCGGTCAGTCTAACAGGGACATCCACCGGTCACTAAACGACAAAACATAAAATTTGGTCATCCGGTCAGTCTAACAGGGACATCCACCGGTCACTAAACGACAAAACATAAAATTTGGTCATCCGGTCAGTCTAACAGGGACATCCACCGGTCACTAAACGACAAAACATAAAATTTGGTCATCCGGTCAGTCTAACAGGGACATCCACCGGTCACTAAACGACAAAACATAAAATTTGGTCATCCGGTCAGTCTAACAGGGACATCCACCGGTCACTAAACGACAAAACATAAAATTTGGTCATCCGGTCAGTCTAACAGGGACATCCACCGGTCACTAAACGACAAAACATAAAATTTGGTCATCCGGTCAGTCTAACAGGGACATCCACCGGTCACTAAACGACAAAACATAAAATTTGGTCATCCGGTCAGTCTAACAGGGACATCCACCGGTCACTAAACGACAAAACATAAAATTTGGTCATCCGGTCAGTCTAACAGGGACATCCACCGGTCACTAAACGACAAAACATAAAATTTGGTCATCCGGTCAGTCTAACAGGGACATCCACCGGTCACTAAACGACAAAACATAAAATTTGGTCATCCGGTCAGTCTAACAGGGACATCCACCGGTCACTAAACGACAAAACATAAAATTTGGTCATCCGGTCAGTCTAACAGGGACATCCACCGGTCACTAAACGACAAAACATAAAATTTGGTCATCCGGTCAGTCTAACAGGGACATCCACCGGTCACTAAACGACAAAACATAAAATTTGGTCATCCGGTCAGTCTAACAGGGACATCCACCGGTCACTAAACGACAAAACATAAAATTTGGTCATCCGGTCGAGGCAAAAGATCGACATCACCGTACGACTAAAACACTCGACATCATCTGATAGCTTTATTAAAATCACATTCCGATAAAAGACAGACACAACTCTAACTACAGAAAGAAATTTTCTTGCCTCTCCAAGACCTTTCAAAAACGATTCAAACCATTTCATTAATCAATCCAGTAAAACCAACACTTAAAACCAAGGTTACTAGAATCAATAATATTCAAATTGTATTCGAAATGCTAAAATCTCTACTGTTATGAAAACTCGACCTACTAGACAGTCATTATCAACTTAAACCTCAACACCTGCTGACACCAGTTAGCCCGCCTCATCAGTTACCAAGCCGAGACATGGATGTGCTCCTCCAACCACACCTAATCGTCTGTGTACTCAGGAAATTCACCTGTGGTATCATCAACACCTACATCACAAAACTCATCTATTAGCCTAATGCTAAGTAAGTAAAGCAATAATGAAATGATATGCTGAAACAAAATCCTAAAATCAGTTTCTACTTTCTTATCTCGGTTGTACTTCGTTGTTTACTGATCAGATCCCATGATTTCCTTGGGAGTGGGATCAGTTCTCCCAATGTCTACATCCTCCTTCATTAATTAAGGGGCGGATGCGGTCCCTTAATAACTGTTCAGATCCTCAATTCCCTTGGGAGTGGGATCAGTTCTCCCAATGTTATAATCCTCTTCATCAGTTTAAGAGGTGATTAGTCCATTAACGCAATCCGTCATCGACTTGCCTCACATGATACATGAAATTCATTTTCGTTTTCTTTCAAATTTATGATGCATGACATACAGAAAATACTCAAACATGCAAAACCTACTGTTTTTGTGATGTAGGCCCGAGGGCCCACCACAATACTTTACTACCTGGTCTCCTGGGAAATCGCTGGCTATAGGCTACGCAGAAATCTGCTCACCTAGAAACCATCGACAATTATAGATTGATCTCCAATTCGACTTCGATTCTAACTACCCTGAAGTCTAAGGAAGCCAGTTGGGGCTCTACTGATTAAACATTCCCGATACATCAATAAACCCCAAACCCAAATCTCTCACTCGCAGCCTTTCGAAACACATACATTGCAATCCTTCAGCTACCTAAGCCAATAGAACAGCAGTCATTTAATCAAAACCCACCTTGGTTGGAGAAACTCGGAGGGGAATCGCCTAGAGGATGCATCCGCCCGAGATGAGAGGTACGAGTAATAAAATGGTGCGGCTAAACCTCCCTAACCTTTCCTTAAATACGTTATCCACAATATAAATTCGCCAATTACCATCTGCCCCGCTACGTCAATTAAGAACCTAATCAACATTTCACTCAATTTTTAAACCATAAGATTATATACCTTGTTTAAGAACATTTGATATATGAAACCGGTGTTACAAATTACACCGCTTAAAGGAATTTTTGTCCTCAAAAGTCAATACTGAATAATTCTGGAGGTGGTCCATCATGTCTGCTGCGCTCCAAGGTGGTCTCCTTACATTATGGTGTGACTAAGAATTTCACTAGTGGAACCCTCTTGTGTTGAGTAATACTTCACTGCGTTAAATCCAAGTCTTACTGGTTCTCTTCATAGGCAAGGGTCGGACAAATTTCGAGGTTGGCTGTTCCAATGATTGGGTTGGATCTTATGCACTTTTTAAAATAGAAACATGGAATACGTCATGTTTCCGTCTCCATAGAAGCTGGTAGTGCAACAGATAGGTGACTCTCCAACTCTTTTAAGAATAGTGAACGGTCCAATAAATCTGGGTTCAACTTGCCTTTCCCGAATTGACAACTCCTTTAAATGTGATACTCTAAGGAAAACTTCATCACCTACTTCATACTCTAATTCTCTTCGTCTTTTATCAGCATAACTCTTCTGGCTGGCTTTGAGCTGTCAAAATTCTCTGTGGAACGGGGTAACCTTTCCTCATTTGTTGCAAATATAGGGACCAAGCAATTGGGTTCACAACTTATCCATTTTCTCTTTTTTTTTTTTACAAAGGAGTCGCCTTTTCGTCTATATAAGGCTTCATACGGTGCCATTCCTATGTTGCTTAAAAGTTATTGTAGAGAACTCGACCAATGGTAAATATCTGCATAGCTTTATAAAATCACATCCGATAAAGAAAGAAACAACTATAACTACAGAAGGAAATTTCTTGCCTCTCCAAGACCTTTCAAAAACGATCAAACCATTTCATTAATCAATCCAGGAAAACCAACACTTAAAACTCAACAGGTTACTAGAATCAATAATATTCAATGTATTCGAAATGCTAAAATCTTACTGTTATGAAAACTCGACCTACTCAGGAATAGATATATCACCTAACTCAACACCTGCTGACACCAGTTAGCCCGCCTCATCAGTTTACCAAGCCGAGACATGGATGTGCTCCTCCAACCACACCTAATGTCTGTGTACTCAGGAAATTCACCTGTGGTATCCTCAACACCTACATCACAAACTCATCTATTAGCCTAATGCTAAGTAAGTAAAGCAATAATGAAATGATATGCTGAAACAAAATCCTAAATATGCAGTTTCTACTTTCTTATCTCGGTTGTACTTCGTTTGTTTACTGATCAGATCCCATGATTTCCTTGGGAGTGGGATCAGTTCTCCCAATGTCTACATCCTCTTCATTAATTAAGGGGCGGATGAGGTCCCTTAATAACTGTTCAGATCCCTCAATTCCCTTGGGAGTGGGATCAGTTCTCCCAATGTTATAAATCCTCTTCATCAGTTAAGAGGTTGATTAGTTCCCTTAACCGCCAATGCCCGTCAATCTGAACTTGCCTCTCCACATGATACATGAAAATTCATTTTCGTTTTCTTTCAAATTTATGATGCATGACATACAGAAAATACTCAAACATGCAAAAACCTACTGTTTTGTGATGTAGGCCCGAGGGCACACACAATACTTTACTTACCTGGTCTCCTGGAAATCGCTCGGCTATAGGCTACTCCAGAAATCTGCTCACCTAGAACCATCGACAGATTATAGATTAGATCTCCACTAGACTTTATCTAACTACCCTGAAGTCTAAGGAAGCCAGTTTGGGGCTCTACTGATTAAACATTCCCGATACATCAATAAACCCCAAACCCAAATCTCTCACTCGCAGCCTTTCGAAAACACATACATTGCAATCCTTCAGCTACCTAAGCACTAGAACAGCAAGTAATTTAATCAAAACCCACCTTGGTTGGAGAAAATCGGAGGGGAATCGCCTAGAGGATGTCCGCCGAGCTGAGAGGTAAGAGTAATAAAATGGTGGCGGCTAAACCTCACTAAACCTTTCCTTAAATACGTTATCCACAATATAAATTCGCAATTACCATCTTGCCCCTGCCTAGTCACTTAATAACCTAATCAACATTTCACTCAATTTTTAAACCATAAGATTATATACCTTCGTTTAATAACTTATTTTGATTTATATTGAAACCGGGTGTTACAATCTACCCTCCTTAAAAGAATTTTGTCCTCAAAATTCAATACCTGAATAATTCTGGATGTTGGTCCATCATGTCCTGCTGGCGCTCCCAGGTTGTCTCCTCTACATTCTGGTTGTGCCATAAGACTTTCACTAGTGGAACCTCTTTGTTGCGTAATACCTTCACTGCGTAATCCAAGATCTTTACTGGTTTCTCTTCATAGGCAAGGGTAGGACAAATTTCGAGGTCTTGCTGTTCCATGATTTGGTTGGGATCCCTTATGCACTTTTTCAACATAGAAACATGGAATACGTCATGTATTCCTTCCATAGAAGCTGGTAGCTGCAACAGATAGGCTGCTCTCCCAACTCTTTTAAGAATAGTGAACGGTCCAATAAATCTGGGGTTCAACTTGCCTTTCTTCCCGAATCTGACAACTCCTTTAAATGGTGATACTCTAAGGAAAACTTCATCACCTACTTCATACTCTAATTCTCTTCGTCTTTTATCAGCATAACTCTTCTGGCGGCTTTGAGCTGTCAAAATTCTCTGTCGGACGAGGGTAACCTTCTCCTCAGTTTGTTGCACAATATTAGGACCAAGCAATTGTGCTTCACCAACTTCATCCCAGTACAAAGGAGATCTGCATTTTCGTCTATATAAGGCTTCATACGGTGCCATTCCTATTGTTGCTTGAAAACTGTTATTGTAAGAGAACTCGACCAATGGTAAATATCTACTCCAAGATCCTTGAAAATCCAATACGCATGCTCGGAGCATATCTTCTAAGGTCTGAATAGTCCTCTCGCGATTGTCCATCCGTTTGAGGGTGGAAGGCTGTGCTAAAATTAAGCTGTGTTCCCATAGCCTTGTGCAGACTTTTCCAAAACTTAGATGTAAATCTGGAGTCTCGGTCTGAAACTATTGAACTTGGAACTCCATGCAATCTGACAATCTCTTGCATGTACAATTCAGTAAGCTGATCTATTGAGTAAGTTATCTTAATTGGCAGAAAATGAGCAGATTTGGTTAGACGGTCAACTATAACCCAGATTGCATCATGCCCCTTTGCTGTCCTGGGTAGTCCAACGACAAAATCCATTGTTATTTGTTCCCATTTCCATTCAAGAACTGGTAAGGGTTGCAATGTCCCTGAGGGTCTCTGATGTCAGCCTTGACTTGCTGGCAGACCAGACATGACTCCACATACTCCGCCACACTTCTCTTCATACCTGGCCACCAATAATGCTGCTTGAGATCTCTGTACATTTTCGTACTTCCAGGATGAACTAAAAATCTGGAGGAATGTGCCTTAGATAGGATCTTCTTCCTAAGCTCAGTATCAGCCGGAACAAACCATCTATTTCGAAACTTGAGAATTCCATCAGCTGAGCAGTTGAAATCCGACTTATCAGTGGAATCTATGCACAACCTATACTTATTACTCTCAGTGTCATTCATTTGGACCTCCTTTATTTTCTCCAAAATAGTTGGCCTCAAAGACATGGCCGAAAGCATGGCTGACACACTTGGCACAGCTTCCAGGTTAAATCTTTGGAATTCTGTCTCTAAAGCTATCGGTATGTCTAGAGTCAAAGTAGAAACTAAAGGAGTCACTCTACTCAAAGCGTCTGCCACTACATTCGCCTTGCCAGGGTGGTACTTGATCTCAAAATCATAATCTTTGACAAACTCTAACCACCTACGTTGCCTCATATTCAGTTCTTTTTGCGTGAAGATGTACTTCAGGCTCTTATGATCCGAAAATATCTCACAGGATTGTCCATACAAGTAATGCCTCCAAATCTTAAGTGCAAATACAACTGCAGCTAATTCTAAGTCATGGATAGGGTAGTTCTTCTCATGCGTTTTCAACTGTCTAGAGGCATAAGCTATTACTTTACCACCCTGCATTAACACACCACCAAGACCAATTTTGGAAGCATCACAGTAAATACTAAATTTACCATCTTCAGCTGGAAGGGTTAAAATTGGAGCATTGGTTAGTTTCTGTTTCAAGGTCATAAAACTATGTTCACATTCATCAGTCCATATATACTTCACATTCTTCCTGGTTAACTTAGTAAGGGGTGTAGCGATCTTTGAAAATCCTTCAATGAACTTTCTGTAATACCCTGCAAGTCCAAGGAAACTTCTGATATCTGTAGCATTCTTCGGTTGGGGCCATCCCTTAACTGCTTGAACCTTAGCTGGATCCACAGATATACCATCTCCAGAGATGACATGTCCTAAAAAGTGAAACTGGTCCAACCAAAATTCACACTTGGAAAATTTGGCATAAAGTTGGTGTCTTCTCAATACTTCTAACACTAAACTCAAATGTTTTACATGCTCATCCTTAGTGCTAGAGTAGATTAGGATGTCATCTATGAATACAATAACAAACTTGTCCAAATACTCGTGAAACACCCTATTCATGAGATCCATGAAGGCTGCTGGTGCGTTTGTCAAACCAAAAGACATAACCAAAAACTCATAATGTCCATATCTTGTGCGAAAGGCAGTCTTTGGGATATCTTCAGATTTAACCTTCAACTGGTAATAACCGGACCTAAGGTCAATCTTAGAGAAAACCCTGCACCCCTAAGTTGGTCAAATAAGTCATCAATCCTCGGCAAAGGGTATTTGTTTTTGACAGTTAACTTATTCAATTCTCTATAATCAATGCACATACGCATTGATCCATCTTTCTTTTTGACAAAAAGAACAGGTGCTCCCCATGGTGAAAAGCTAGGGCGTATGAACCCCTTCTCCAACAAATCCTCCAACTGTTTCTTCAATTCTTTAAGTTCTGTTGGTGCTAGTCTATATGGATTTTTGGACACAGGCTCGGCACCGGGGTAAACATCTACCACAAATTCAATTTCCCTATCTGGTGGCAAGCCGGGAAGGTCATCTAGGAATACTTCAGGGAAGTCTTGGACAACTAAGACATTTTTGGGGCTTGATTTTTCTACTAGTTGTGTGTCTAAAACACTGGCCAAAAAGCACAGATACTCTCTGCATGGGGAGGGTTTACAATTGACAGAAGTCATTACAGTCATTTCCTTACTCTTCTTCAGAGCTTGGAAAGTATGGTTTAAACCTCCAGGGGGTTGAAAACTAACAATTCCAGTCCTACAATCTATTGTGGCAAAATGCTTAAACAACCAATCCATCCCTAAGATTACATCAAATCCCGTTATGTCCATAACGATGAGATCAGCAGGCAAATTCATGTTTCCTACTAATACAATGCTATCAAACATCACTTGGTTAGAGTGCATGTGTTCACCAGAGGGTAATGCTACATTAAACACATGCCCAGAGGAAGTGAACCGTACATCTAACTTATCAGCAAAAGTAGAGGCTACAAAAGAATGTGTTGCACCTGAATCTATCAAAGTAAAAGCAGAGATAGAGTTAACCAATACAGTACCTGATACCATAGCAGACTGGTCCTCATCACCTGACTCCATCATGGAGAATATTCTTGGCTTAACCTTGGCAGGTCCGCCCTTTAGGGCTGGGCAGTCTCTGATGATATGGCCAACTTTATTGCAGTTGAAGCAACGGGTGATTCTAGGCTTTGGGCAATCCCTGAACGAGTGTCCAACCTCTTCGCAGTTAAAACACTTATTTGTTCCAAATCTGCACTCGCCCGGGTGGTTCTTCGAACACTTTGGGCATTGAGGAAACATCTTAGTGTCTGGTACTTTCTTTCCCATTCCTTGACTATACTGGCCCTCACTTGGCCTCTTCACTCCTCTCTGTTGTTGGGGTTGAACAAACTTTCGTGGGGCTTCCTTCGGCCCTGAACATTTCATCTCGGCCTCCTCCACCTCCAAGGCTGTGGACACAACTTCACTAAAAGGCAAACCTCTAAAACCTGAATACTTGACCCCTCTGTACACCTCTGGCTTCAGTCCATTCATAAATTGAAACACCTTATCCTCGTTTCTGTGAATGAAGTGTCTAGCGAATCTGGAAAGAGACTCAAATTGTCTAACATACTCAGCCACAGACCCTGTCTGCTTCAAGTTCATGAACTCCACCTTCTTCGCGGCCTGAACCGTGCTGTTAAAATATTTCTCAAAGAAGGTGTCCTTAAACTGAGACCAAGTCATAGCCAAAATATCAGTGGTGGTCTCAATTGTCTCCCACCAAAGCTGGGCGTCTCCAGCAAAATGAAACGTTGCCAGGGTGATCTTATCTCCTTCTCCAACGTTGGCACATCGAAGCATGCTTTCAATCTTCCTCAACCATTCTTCGGCAACAATCGGGTTAGATGATCTTCCATCAAATGTGGGTGGTTGAAGCCTGCAAAATCGGTCCCCTGAATGCTCATTGCCATGGCCCGAGTTGGCACTTCCTTGTGCTTCTCGGTTCAATAACACTCCTAATTGGTCGGACTGTTGTCGCACTATGTCAATCTGCTGACGCACCAAATCTGTCAGCTGCCTAATCACAATAGGCTCCTCTTCACCTCTTACATTTGGCATTTCTCTAGGCACTCTAGGTCTTCCTGGGCGTCTAGCCATTATACTGGATTCCTGTGTAAGGTTAATTACTTTCATAAACATCTAATTACTAAGGCTAACATAAACACTTACAGTCGTTGGAGTACTTCCATGCAACGATTGGCACTGATGAGTAATCTTTTGAACGGTTTAACTGAATGTCTATGATACCAAACTGTAACACCCCGAGTTTACTGAACCCGGTTTGTTACTCATAACCCGAATATTACTAAGAAAACTTGGACCAAATTTAAAACTTCGTACAAAAATTCAAAATTTGGACATTTGATAAAACATGTAAACTTACAGCGGAAATCGTTTAAACAAAAATAAAACTAACCAAAAACCATATAAAAAAAAACGTTGGCAATGTTGAGAAACAATCGATTAAGAAGCAAAGGTTTAACCCGTGAAAATACTTTGAAGGTTGGAAAGTCAAACTCGTCGTCCGCTGAACAAGGTCAACAAAGGGGGAAGGCTATTTGAAGACTTCATCCGGTCGCTAAACGACAAAACATAAAATTTGGTTATCCGGTCAGTCTAACAGGGACATCCACCGGTCACTAAACGACAAAACATAAAATTTGGTCATCCGGTCAGTCTAACAGGGACATCCACCGGTCACTAAACGACAAAACATAAAATTTGGTCATCCGGTCAGTCTAACAGGGACATCCACCGGTCACTAAACGACAAAACATAAAATTTGGTCATCCGGTCAGTCTAACAGGGACATCCACCGGTGACGTCAGCCGGATGATCTCCTCATCCGAACGACTTTTCTCTATATCTACCGGTGACGTCAGCCGGATGATCTCCTCATCCGAATGACTTAACCCTTATCATCTGACGAGCAAAAGCTCGACATCACTGGACGACTAAAACACTCGACATCATCTGATAGCTTTATTAAAATCACTTTCCGATAGAAGACAGACACAACTCTAACTACAGAAAGAAATTTTCTTGCCTCTCCAAGACCTTTCAAAAACGATTCAAACCATTTCATTAATCAAATCCAGTAAAACCAACACTTAAAACTCAACAGGTTACTAGAATCAATAATATTCAAATTGTATTCGAAATGCTAAAATCTCTACTGTCATGAAAACTCGACCTACTCAGACTAGATCATTATCAACTAAACCTCAACACCTGCTGACACCAGTTAGCCCGCCTCATCAGTTTACCAAGCCGAGACATGGATGTGCTCCTCCAACCACACCTAATCGTCTGTGTACTCAGGAAATTCACCTGTGGTATCCTCAACACCTACATCACAAAACTCATCTATTAGCCTAATGCTAAGTAAGTAAAGCAATAATGAAATGATATGCTGAAACAAAATCCTAAATATGCAGTTTCTACTTTCTCATCTCGGTTGTACTTCGTTTGTTTACTGATCAGATCCCATGATCCCCTTGGGAGTGGGATCAGTTCTCCCAATGTCTACATCCTCTTCATTAATTAAGGGGCGGATGAGGTCCCTTAATAACTGTTCAGATCCCTCAATTCCCTTGGGAGTGGGATCAGTTCTCCCAATGTTATAAATCCTCTTCATCAGTTAAGGGGTGGATTAGTTCCCTTAACCGCCAATGCCCGTCAATCTGAACTTGCCTCTCCACATGATACATGAAAATTCATTTTCGTTTTCTTTCAAATTTATGATGCATGACATACAGAAAATACTTAAACATGCAAAAACCTACTGTTTTGTGATGTAGGCCCGAGGGCACACACAATACTTTACTTATCTGGTCTCCTGGAAATCGCTCGGCTATAGGCTACTCCAGAAATCTGCTCACCTAGAACTATCGACAGATTATAGATTAGATCTCCACTAGACTTTATCTAACTACCCTGAAATCTAAGGAAGCCGGTTTGGGGCTCTACTGATTAAACATTCCCGATACATCAATAAACCCCAAACCCAAATCTCTCACTCGCAGCCTTTCGAAAACACATACATTGCAATCCTTCAGCTACCTAAGCACTAGAACAGCAAGTAATTTAATCAAAACCCACCTTGGTTGGGGAAAATCGGAGGGGAATCGCCTAGAGGATGTCCGCCGAGCTGAGAGGTAAGAGTAATAAAATAGTGGCGGCTAAACCTCACTAAACCTTTCCTTAAATACGTTATCCACAATATAAATTCTTAATTACCATCTTGCCCCTGCCTAGTCACTTAATAACCTAATCAACATTTCACTCAATTTTTAAACCATAAGATTATATACCTCCGTTTAATAACTTATTTTGATTTATATTGAAACCGGGTGTTACACCTCTTCACTCAAAGAAATAGACATTTTATTGAGCCCTAGCAATGCATTGTCTATATTCATACGAGTGAGTACATCTCGTATCTTCACATATCATAACTGAAACCTCACATTTCGATCCAACAATGGAATACCATATTTCGTCGATGTCATCTCCTACAAAATTTAAAAATTTTACTAAAAATATTATATGAACCAAAAATATCCAAATTAAAGATATCAACCCCAAATAATTTCAGAACCAAATATCTGCCCACAAAAATTTTCACATATCAGAATAAAATTTCCAAAAACTCATAAGTGGAACCCAAGAATTTAATCAACCCAAAACTTTAAGATTTTTCCTTGCTGAATCTCTTCACTATTATACGTTCTGTGAAGACCAAGAAAATCAGTGCAAGTTGATTGGCTGACTGAACGAAGATCGAATGGAACTGTGAATTGTAACAAATCGGAGCCCCAACTTTTCTAACTGGCGACTGAAGACCGATAGTTCCGTTCTCACAGACCTATGCGATCGAAGGCGGAGATGCGCAATCGATGGAAGTTACTTGTCACCTCCCCGCGGTACTATTCTTAGCGAGCATCAAGAGACTGCTCAATTGGTCATGTGTGCAGGCAACATGTCAGGGGCAAACTTTTCCTTTGGTTAGTAGCAACTTCATTGTTGTGGCGCTTCTCCTTGACTCACGGCGATTCTCTCTTGTCTGATCGGCAGACGGAGGCAGCATGTAACGATCCCAGTTGGAGTCGTCACGTAATTCATGACTTTCTTAATCAGTTAATTCTTACTTTTTGCACCTTGTTCATTATTAGTATTATTTTTTTTATACTTAGAACTTAAAACTTGACTCGCAGACCACATATCATCTGACAAAACTAAACCATCCAAAACTCCACTCTTTCACTAATCTAACAACTCATTAGTTCACAGAATCGAGCGACTATGCTCGGTTATCAGATCCATGACATAATCGGGCAGAGAAGAAATGCCCTCAGATCACTCGACGTGATTCTGCTCGAGCTGCATGGGTTTGCATGCAACGGCTGATAGGGTACACATCATCTGATCTATCACGTGCTCTTCGCGTGACTCATTAAACATCACACGACATTAGAAATACACTACATCGCCCGGTCGCTAGACGACAAAATAACGTTTACATCATCCGGTGACTCAAATACAATACATCTACCGGTTATTAGACGACAAAATAACGTTTACATCATCTGGTGACTCAAATACACTACATCATCAGGTGAGTAAAATACTCGACATCGTCTGGTGAGTAAAATACTCGACATCATCCGGTGAGTAAAATACTCGCATCATCCGGTGAGTAAACGGTGAGTAAAATACTCGACATCATCCGGTGAGTAAAATACTCGACATCATCCGGTGAGTAAAATACTCGACATCATCCGGTGAGTAAAATACTCGACATCATCCGGTGAGTAAAATACTCGACATCATCCGGTGAGTAAAATACTCGACATCATCCGGTGAGTAAAATACTCGACATCATCCGGTGAGTAAAATACTCGACATCATCCGGTGAGTAAAATACTCGACATCATCCGGTGAGTAAAATACTCGACATCATCCGGTGAGTAAAATACTCGACATCATCCGGTGAGTAAAATACTCGACATCATCCGGTGAGTAAAATACTCGACATCATCCGGTGAGTAAAATACTCGACATCATCCGGTGAGTAAAATACTCGACATCATCCGGTGAGTAAAATACTCGACATCATCCGGTGAGTAAAATACTCGACATCATCCGGTGAGTAAAATACTCGACATCATCCGGTGAGTAAAATACTCGACATCATCCGGTGAGTAAAATACTCGACATCATCCGGTGAGTAAAATACTCGACATCATCCGGTGAGTAAAATACTCGACATCATCCGGTGAGTAAAATACTCGACATCATCCGGTGAGTAAAATACTCGACATCATCCGGTGAGTAAAATACTCGACATCATCCGGTGAGTAAAATACTCGACATCATCCGGTGAGTAAAATACTCGACATCATCCGGTGAGTAAAATACTCGACATCATCCGGTGAGTAAAATACTCGACATCATCCGGTGAGTAAAATACTCGACATCATCCGGTGAGTAAAATACTCGACATCATCCGGTGAGTAAAATACTCGACATCATCCGGTGAGTAAAATACTCGACATCATCCGGTGAGTAAAATACTCGACATCATCCGGTGAGTAAAATACTCGACATCATCCGGTGAGTAAAATACTCGACATCATCCGGTGAGTAAAATACTCGACATCATCCGGTGAGTAAAATACTCGACATCATCCGGTGAGTAAAATACTCGACATCATCCGGTGAGTAAAATACTCGACATCATCCGGTGAGTAAAATACTCGACATCATCCGGTGAGTAAAATACTCGACATCATCCGGTGAGTAAAATACTCGACATCATCCGGTGAGTAAAATACTCGACATCATCCGGTGAGTAAAATACTCGACATCATCCGGTGAGTAAAATACTCGACATCATCCGGTGAGTAAAATACTCGACATCATCCGGTGAGTAAAATACTCGACATCATCCGGTGAGTAAAATACTCGACATCATCCGGTGAGTAAAATACTCGACATCATCCGGTGAGTAAAATACTCGACATCATCCGGTGAGTAAAATACTCGACATCATCCGGTGAGTAAAATACTCGACATCATCCGGTGAGTAAAATACTCGACATCATCCGGTGAGTAAAATACTCGACATCATCCGGTGAGTAAAATACTCGACATCATCCGGTGAGTAAAATACTCGACATCATCCGGTGAGTAAAATACTCGACTCATCCAGCTCCTATCACTCAGCAGTAAAACACAATAATCATCAAACAACTACAGCCAACAGGGAATGTCTCGACTCTCACAAATTTCAACTTGATAGACATAAACCTTAAACGAATAAATGTCATAGACTTGCTCAGGATACGTAAGCGGAAGACTCATATAAAACAGAATATCCTAGGTTCTTACAATCATCCTCAAACTCAGAAGTTGAATCAGACAATTTCAGGTCCAAATTAAAATATGGTCCTATCCTACTTAGGCATCAGTTTTCTCATAGTTCTACTGACATAAAATGAACATATTCAGGGTCATAATCCCCAAATGAACATATTCACGGGTCATAATCACCATCCAGCCACAGGATTACACCCTGAACACCTTTCAGCAACCAAACTCAACATCCTCATTAACTTTGGAATCCTCACCTGATATCTCGTCACCTACATCATAAGATTTAAAATATAAGCCTAATGCTTAGTAAGGAATGCAACTAACATGTATTCGTGAATGCACAGTTGAGAGAAAATCATAATCGTATTCTTTTCATGCTCTTTTCTTGTTCCTTATTCGTATTCTTGTTCATCACTTTCATCATATGGATTAAGGGAGGATTTGTGTCATGAAAGGGGGATTAACAGTGATTTTGATCATATTCCCTTTCGGGTCGTTTTCATGGTCCCTCTTTGGACTGTGGCTTGCGTCAATCCGCCCCCAACCCTCGCTTAATCCGGTTGCATAAGTTTCATTTTCATTCTCATATCTTGTTCATGGGAAATACATGCTCATAAATCATTTTCATATGCTTGAGAAGTAAATCATGATGCATGACATGAGTGTTCTTAAATCATCAGACTATGGAAATATCATACTAGACAGTTGACTTCATAGACTCTATCAGAATATCACATAATATGGTTCTCAAACATCCGTAAATCATCCAAGTACAAACCAACTTACTAACTTAAAACAAACATCAAACACATACCTAATTTAGTACCCTTAAGATGTAGGGCCCTAATGGCCGGGAATCTTAATACATTCACTTACCTGGTTTCCTTAGCAAAGTCGTGCACTACACTTCAAATCTCTTCACCTGATATCATTTCACATCTCAGAGTTAATATAGATCCTAAATATTCTGAAATCAAAGCTAGAACAGTCCTTACTAAACGTTATCCTAGAATCTGTAGTTAAAGTCATTCCCGAATCCCTTAGTCTAGTTCTCTGTGTGTAGTCTGAAATCCTAAAATCGAAACAGCTAGGTTCAACTAACGATTAATCTGAGTCGGTGTGATAAATGTCTAGAATCGATTCGGAATGACATTGCTAAATCCAGAATATAAATGGTACTAATGTTACTCGGCCATTCGAGAACCAAACTCCAACACCAAACTGGAAACAGAGCCTAACAAATAACTGACAACTACATTGTCTAACTCATACCTTGAGCGTAGAGTAGCTGAGAAAAGGCAAAGGAATCGGTCGTCGGAGGAAGGATGACTGGCAGGCAGATAGCGAGAGCTCGGGAGAGAAAAGTCGCTGAAGGGAGAATGTCGGCTACAGTGAGGTTTAAGGTTTCCATTTCAAATTTATATCAACTAAGTTCCTCATTAATTACCACACTGCCATCACACAAATAGAATCCAATAAGCTTTGGCATTAAAAAATTAACTAAATAAAAGGTCGAGTAAAGAGGTGACCGTTGATTCTGTTAAGAAAATCACCTAGCTGAAAATGTCGGGTGTTACACAGAAAATGGAACGATTGGCAGAGACTTATTCTCCATTTCTCCTATTTTCATAGTGAAGAAGGAGGGCACACGATAGAGGAAAGAAAATTTTTTCAATTCCTCTGATAAATCAAAACCTGATTTTCAGTAACCTTCAACTTTGCTATGAAAAATAAACGCAGAAAAATAAAGACATTAAGATTTACGTGAAAAACTCTTTCGGGAAAAAAACCACAAGCAATTCACAATATTAAAACCAAGGTATAATTATAATTCAATCATATATTTATACATTAAACTGAAATTCTAATATTAGTAGTAACGAGATTCTAAACATGGGCCGAATTGACTTGACCTCACCTAATTAGAATTCGAGTCATACAAAATTTAACTCATGATTTTTCTCTTCAATTTCATAGTGAATATTTTATTGAAGTCAATAGTTTTAGATATTTTGTGGAAAAATGTATTTTTTGGAGTGAAGAGATCATTGGTGTAGATCTTCCACTTTTGAAATGAGATTCAATATTTCATTATGATAAGATAACAATAATTGAATTATTAAGGGTTTTGAAGGACATTTGATGTGTCAGGTCTAGAGGCTAGATATGTTTTCATGGATTTGGACGACACTTTGTGGATTAGAAGATACCAACATCGTGGTTAAATGTTTCTTAAATCTAGTCAGGATTAGTTTCTAAATTTACCGTTGACAACTTTTACAGTTTGGTGATATGTATCATTCTTTGGGAAGACAGGTTGACCCTCGTTGCATATCTTCATTAAAGGTGTAGAAGAGAAAAATTAAGTTTTGAAGATTTGCAAATTGGTTACTGATAGTTTATCAGAATTCAAAGTTTTGAATTTATTTTTGGGCTAGACTGACGAGCACGAGCTATAGATCTCCTTCATAGAGTTTGATGTGACCAGAATTCTATTTAGGCCAAGCTGATTGGCCCATATTGTAGATCTCATTTAATATTTTATTTTCTCTATAAATTCATGTAAGTGAGAATCGCAAAACTCGTGATTGTATTTTGATCTTTATTATTCCTCTGTTTGTGGTATTTTTTTTTCTGGTTATTATTCGATTTCTAAGAGAACCCATGGACAATTTGGTTTTCAATTTTTTGAGTAGCAAAATTCAAAGAGACAAACTGAACAAACATGTTACAATTTTAGTCCAAATACAGTCTGAACACAACCCGCACCACATACGTAAACCAATCTCTGTCCAACCTATACTTGACTTCAATTGTATCGAAGGACAAAATTTAGTTTTTGATATTTGAGTACCAAAATCGTTAGAGGAAAACTTAATTAGTCTGTTACAATTTTGGCCTAAATTCAATCCAAACACGACAAGGAGCACAAATTTAAACTAAATTCATCTCAACCCGACCCTTACTTAACCAAACTTGAATCAATGGGCACAGTTCAATTTTTGATTTATTAGTACCAAAATTGACAAAGGTAAATTGAACCAATCTATTACAATTCTAGTCCAAATTTAGTCCGAACACGACCCACACAAACAAATTTAACCTATCCAATCTCAACTTGACAAATACTAACCTAACGTTTTTTAATAAAATCAATTTTTATTTTTTAAACTGAATCAAAATGAAACCAAATTCTATGGTTTGATCTTATTTGGTCTTTCTTTCAACAATTTTTCTCTCTTTCATTTTAGTAAAAGTGAGACCGGCTAGTTCGACCAGTTTGGTTTAAATCAAAATTAGACCACAACAAATTGTCTTCAATTTTACCTTCAATTGGGTTGATATGATTTCATGAAGTGAGAATTTTAGAAAGGAAACAAATTTGAATTTCACTTTCTCGTCTGATGAAACAAAACTAAGTTTGATTTCTTCTTGCAAAAACCTCCATAAACTACGAAATTTTCTTTCGTGAGATCAGTTCTCACAACTAGAGATGATTCTATTTTGCTTTTGAGGTGTTTTTAAATGAAGGATAAAACTTAGAGAATTATTAATTCCATTGTGTTATCAATTGCTTTCTTGCACATTTTTTTGTATGACATGACTCTTTCACATTTCAAATTGCATCACATGGACCTTAGCAACGATGAAGAGATAAGATTTAGAAAGGAGTGAGAACCATTTATATTGTACCTCTCGTGTCGTGTGTCGACATGTTCTATTCTATTGGGATTGGGGAACCACCCACCCGGAGTCTCATAAGCATATACATAGGACCTAGGACTTGAAGGCATAACCAACGAAGAATTCCTACTGACGTAACCGGGTTAACAGAATCGACGTCTTTCCCTTGTAAAGAACCAGAAGAATAAGAGAATCAAGCCCCTTCTTTAGTTTAGAAACGTCACGTCTTACAGCCTATGTCTCTTTAGAAGAGGTGAGGACTTCGTTCGGAGCGTACTTTTCCCCGGGGGATATTACAGCAATAGCTACGTCAACATCTGCTAGTTTAAAAAGAAAAAGGCATACAAGAACTTCTTTACTGGTCCAACTACTTGTAATATATGTAATAGAGTTGGTCATAAATCATTTGTGTATTCATTGAAATCAAATAATAAAAGGATGTCATCTACTTTGGCATTCCTAAGGTAACCAAGGTTAACACTCAAGGACCCAAAAAGATTTGGGTAACTAAAAAACATAATTAATTTCTGTTTGTAGGTTGAAGACTCTCATGAAGATTTATGGTATTTTGATAGTGGATATTCTAGACATGACGGGAGACTCTTCAAAATTTACCTCAATCAAAAAAAAAAAAGAAATGTTACTTTTAAAGGTAATCAAAAAGAAAAAATCATTTGCATTCAAAACACAGATATTGTTTATAACCTTATTATTGAAAATGTTTTATTGGTTGATGGATTGAAGTGTAATCTTCTCAGTATTAGTCAATTATGTGATAAGGGATATAGAGTTATTTTTGAATCAAAGATTTGCATGATTGATAATAGTTCAAATGGAAACATTTTGTTCATTGGTTATATAAATGAAAATGTATGCACTATTGATTTAAAAAATGTTTCTTCTTTTGTTGAAAAATATTTTACAGTAAGTTCCTCTATTGATTAGTGGTTTTGACATAGAAGATTGAGTAACGCTAGTATGGATACCCTAGCTAAGATTTCTAGAAAAAATCTTTGTTAGGGACCTTCCAAAGATATCATTTGAGAAGGGTAGAGTTTGTGATGCTTGTCAATTGGGGAAGCAAACAAAGAGTTTGTTTGATTCAAAAAGTGTTGTCTCTTCTTCCAAGCCTCTCTAACTTTTTCATATGGACATTTTCGGATAATCTAAAACCCCTAGCTTACGAGGTAAACATTAGGCCTATATTATTGTTGATGATTTCTCTAGGTTCAAATGAGTGTCCTTCCTAAGACAAAAGATGAAACCTATGATACATTTTCTAGTCTTAGAAGAAATTTCAAAATGAGAAGGATCCTTTGTTGAGAGAAAAAATAGGTCCATTTAAGAGCTAGCTAGAACTATGCTCACTGAGAATAACCTTGCTAAATATTTTTAGGTCAAAGCCGTAACAACTATTTGCTTTGTACTTCATCAAGTCTCAATTCGACTAATTCTCGAGAAAACTCCTTATGAGCTTTGGAATGGTAGAACTCCAAGAATCAATTAATTTAGGGTCTTTGGTTGCAAGTACTTCATTCTTAATACAAAAGATAATTTAGGCAAGTTTTGCTTCAAGATGGACAATGAGATATTTCTAATTTCCTCTCTAATTAGCAAAGCTTATAGAGTTTTCAATAAGAAAATTTTAGTTGTGGAGGAATCGATGCATGTAACATTTGATGAAATTTCACAACCATCAAACATTGAGGAATTAAACAATTATATGGATTCTCTAGTTTTAGGTGAAAATGTTGGTACAAATCTTGATAGCACTTCTCTAGATCATTCTCTCAAAGAATTAGTGGCTACTCCAATTGAGAATGCCAATGATGATCTACCTAAATATTGGATATATGCTAAGAGTCATCCTATCGATAATATTTTAGAAGATTCCTTTCTAAGAGTCAAAACTAGAGTTCCTTAGAAATTTTGTGCAAATATCTATTTCTCAAAATAGAACCTTAGAATTTTGATGACGCCAAAATAGATAAATATTGGATTTTGGCCATGCAAGAAAAGCTAAATCAATTTAAAATGAACGATATTTGGGAACTTGTTCTAAGGGTTAAGGATCATTTCATTATTGGTACTAAATGAATTTTTAAGAACAAATTGGATGAAAATGGACAAGTCATTAGAAATAAGGCTAGGTTGGTTGCTAAAGGTTATAACCAAGAAGAAGAAATTAATTTAGAAGAAACCTTTGCTCCGGTAGCTAGATTAAAACCCATTTGTATACTTTTAGCTTTTGCTTGCTTTAAGAATTTTACCCTCTTCAAAATGGAAGTTGAAAGTTCTTTTTTAAATGGTTTTATTTTTTTAAGAGGTTTATGTAGAGCAATCTTTAGGTTTTGAGATCCATGATAAGTTAGATCACGTTTATAAGCTCACTAAGGCTCTCTATGAACATAAACAAGCTCTTAGAGCATAGTATAATAGGTTGAACAAATTTATCTTAGATAGAGACCTCAAAATGGGTAAAATTGATTCTACTGTGTTCACCAAGAAATAAGATAACTGTATGCTTAAATTTTTCTGGATGATATTATCTTTGGTTATACAAATGATTCTCTTTATAATGAGTGTGCTTCTTTAATGGAAAGTGAATTTGAGATGAGTATGATGAAAAAATTAAAATTTTTCTTAGGACTCCAAATTAGATAATCTCAGAATGAAATCTTTTTTAACCAAGAGAAATACGTCAAGGAACTTTGAAAAAGATTTGATATGGTTTATTTTAAATCTTTTTGTACCCCTATGAGCACTTCCACAAAATTAGATAAGAATGAAAATGTAAAGAAGTGGATTTAAGAAAATATCATGGCATGATTGGGTCTTTGTTGTATCTAATGGCAAGGAGACCCGATATTCTTTTTAGTGTTTGTTTGTGTGCTAAGTTTCAAGCCTCCCCTAAGGAATCTCGTTTAAATGCAGTTGAGAGAATATTCAAATATTTGAGTGACACATTCAATTTGAGCTTATGGTATTCCAAAGAAACTTCTTTCTATTTAATGGGTTATTCTAATTCCGATTATGTCATAAGCTTAGTTGATAGGAAAAACACAAGTGGTACTTGTCAATTGCTTGGAGAATCCTTGGTGTCTTGGTTCTCTAAGCAACCAAACTCTGTGGCACTCTCTACGGTCAAGAGTGAATATATTACCGCTATAAATTATCATGCTCAAATGTTTTTGATGAAACAAACTTTAGAGGACTATCATTAATTTTATGAGAAAATTCCAATTAGGTGCGATTACACAAGTGCCATCAATATTTTCAAAATTCATATTCAACACTCTAGAACAAAACTTATAGCAATTAATTATCATTTTATTCGAGAACATGGGCTTGAATTCGTTAAATTTTGAAAATCAATTAGCAACTATTTTCACTAAGTTTCTAAATGAAAATATCTTTAATGGCATAAGGATTAGGTTGGGGATAATTAGGATTGATCAAAGTGATCAAATTTTCTGTTTTGCATAAAAGGTGTCGACCTATGATTCGTACGGTCGACACCTCAAACTCTCTGTCATTTCTGATTATGTATTAAAGTGTCAACCGATGAGTAACATGGTCGACACTTTAAACTCTCTAAAATTTTTATTTTCGCGCTACCGGTCGATAACTTCTTATGAATTGTAGACCGCTGAGTCGCGATTATAAATAATGAAGTGTCATCAGAGCCCTAATCAACTTCGTTTCTCTCTCAATTCTCTCTAGATTCTTAGTGATTCCTCACTATCTCTTGCCTCTTTAATCTCGGATCTTCTCATTTCCTTATCCCCTTTCTCAAAAGATATCGTCTTCACGAACCAATGCTTGTAACGTGAAGCATAAAACGAAGTCTAAGCGAAAAGCTCCAAACGACCCTCCTCCCTCTGAATGGCCATCTCCATTTTTTCAGGAACATTGATTCTAAAGATAAGTATGTTGAGGATTTTAAATTCAAGTATTTGATTCTTTCTCCTCAAGTTTCGTTTTATAGACTTCGAGTATTGAATTTGGACGTTGTAGATATTTGAGACTGTTTCTATTATGCAAATTAGAGAATTCTTATTTTGAAGCACCCATTAGGATGTTTTACGCGAATATGGAATAAAACCCTCGTTCACTAAAGATTATTAGCTATGTTTGGGAGAACATACTTTGATTGCTCAATCGTTGAATGAGCTGTTGTATTGTGATGTGGATGATTCAACTGAAACATATTATGATGCACTAACTAAGGATCTTGACTTTATTGGAATTGATCAAGATCTGGATTTTTTTAGGTCAATTGTGAAAAAACCGGATGTTTCTCTTCCTCTTAAACCTAATGATAAGGATTTTAATGTCCTAGTAAGAGTTTTCCACCACAATCTCACTTACAACTTCTTGCCAAGACATGGTTATCGTGATCATATTAGTTGCATGAACCTTTACATTCTCTACAAGTTTTTTAGATGAGAACCTTTCAATGTGGTTCATCATTATTCATCGTATGCTGAATGATTTCAACAATTCAGTCAAGTCCCTCCCATTCAACCTCCTCTTGATGAAGGTTTTCAAATTAAATGAAGTGGAGATTTCTCTGTTTGAGATCCCACAGTCATTAAAAAACGTGGACGTCTATACTGCTTCTACACTTGCCAAAATGGGCATTGTATGTAATAAGGATGTTGTTTGGTCATTCAAAACTATTCCTCAAGGTTAATCTCAACTGGTCCATCTGAGCCTATCACTGTGCAGCCTAATGCTCCAGTTCTTTAGACTCATGCTTCCTCAAATTATCCAAGAGGTGGTCTTTCGAGGTTATAGGAGAAGATAGATCACATGCCTGCGTATCTCTCTAATTTGTCCACCTCTTTCATCGACTTTCATGAACATACTGGATCACTTTTTGCTATGGTTGATAGGAGATTTGAAGAGTTCTCCAACTACTTCTGGTCGCATTACTTCATATATGATCCTCCTTCTACAGCCTGTCCCTCCCTCTCACAAGACCCTAACTTTCCTACTTCCGCTAATGACGCTCTCCACAAGGCCAATGATTTGTTTTTAAGACTATATTTTTTGTTGTGTTGGACTCCTTTTATTATTTTTTTGGACAATGTTTTGTAATGTCTATGGTTTGGATTCATTCTCTTTTGGTATGATTATGATTGTGTTTTGCGTCTTTGTTGTTTATGCTTGCTTTTGGTATAATTATCTAGTATGATTCTCTCTATGTTGATCTGATTTGGAATGGTTGATGAAATAGAAATGCCTTTATGAATTGTTAATTTTTTGGCTAATGGGGAGTCTAAAAACAACCGTTACTTTATCCACTTTTTATAATGTCGGAAGGGGGAAAAGTGTACATTTATGCACATAGTAAGGGGGAGTCAAATTTAAAACAACTTAGAGCATTATATATTTGTCATCATAAAAAAAAGGAGATTGTTAACTTAAAGTGTTTTAAGTTTAATGTATTTTGATGATGAGTACTCTAAATGTGATTTAATTATATCTAAGTTGTTTATTAATGAATTATGATATTTGGAAATACCCTTGATAAGAGGTATTTGGTTAATCTAACAAGTGTGTTGAAGTTCTCTTAGTCACCAATGAAGCACATAGGACTTAGATGAAAAAGTACATGAAAAAAAGTTGAAGGTGTCGATCGGACCATCAAGGTGTCCGCTGCACGACTAAATTTAGAAATTTCTCGAGAACTCAAAGCGTTGTCAGACTATCAAGGTGTCAACCACACGACCTAATTCTAAATCACAAAGAGTTCAAGGTGTCGACCGCCAAGATAAAATGTCACGTCCATAATACTGTACCCGTATTTCCGTACTATTTTTTTTTTATCCCAATAATTTCTTTAAATAAACTCTAAGCGAAACCTAAACCGAAATCGAAACCAGAATCGAAATCGGAACTAAATTCTAACTTTTAAAACAATTTAAATAAAACTTAAAACAATTTAATTAAAACTTAAATTAATTAAATAAACTAATTAATAAATAAATAAAAAAGGAGGCGATTATTCGCCCATAAATGGGGCGAATAATCGCCCCAGCCTGTGGCGATTTCTCGCCACAGTTTGTGGCGAGCAATCGCCACTCCCTCTGGATTTCTCCAGAGGGAGGCGATTGATTCGCCTGGCTTGGCGATAACTCGCCAAGCCCACTGCCCTCTACTTCAATCCTTCGCTCCTTTCCTTCAATTTCACCGACATATAACTACAATTTCACAATACGACTCCCCAATCCAATAAAATCAAATAAAACTCGCTCTAATTCTCATTCTTTCCACACTTAACCATTCACCTAATAAACGACTCGAAATACATTTTAAAACTAAGAACATTTTCATGAAAACGAACTGCATGGGTACGTTTAAAACCTAAACAAATCCTCCTGTTTCAAACCACGCAAGTCCAAAATACATTCAATGAAAGACTTTTCCAAACCATTATAAAACAGTTTCAAAAACATCAACCTATACATATATACCTATCAACTATCCAGAATCAAACAACCTAAAGTATTTCTATACAAACATCAGTCCAAAAAGTCCCAAACCCTCAAAATCTATACATACAGTCCCCACGGGTCAGGTAAGCCTCGACTGCGCCAGCACACCACCGCAGCCATCCTCCGTCAACTGGACTCAAGACTCTGGAGGAGGAATCCCATCCTCACCTGGTTCCTCGATATCTAGATCACCTACACCATACAATACACTATGAGATAAAAATCTCAGTAAGCTCTAGTAAATGTAACTATATGCTATGCGTGTGAGTTCAGAAATCATGCAACATTTTCTTTACTTTACTCTGTGGGTGTCACCGAGATCTCAACCTCCTAACTGGAGAGAGCATATCCTGCGGTTGGACTACTCTTTCCAGCTAGAAGAGGGGGGTACACGCTTACAACACGTACAGCCGTGCCTGAGCCCCATCTCGCATAACCTGTAAACTGTATGCCTTTCGGCCTGTATGCCTTTCAGCCCATTTTAACTGTATGCCTTACGGCCCATTCTATTCTTTACTTTATCTTTAAAACATTTTGCAGAAATTCATTTTTTATGCTTTTCTTTAAAACACGTGATGCATGAACAGTTCATAACAGAATTTAAACACTCAGCAAACATACCATCAAGACTGTAAAACAAAATCTATAAAACAATTAAACCTAACTACCCAACCAAAACATTATAAACTAGTGCGTCACCAAACTCCTCGAAGCGACATTCGACGTACGGTGTAGGCCAATCGGCCAGAGAAGAATCACGAGAACTTACCTCGTGTCCAAAGCAGCTTAAGCTCCGTCCACGAGCGTTGTTTGTCTGAGGTAAAACATAACGGTCGATGTTAAAACAATTTAAGCTTCTAAACGTCCTAATTAACAAAACCTTAACTAACAAATTTCTTAAAACGTCCAGCTTAACTGTTCGGAGCATATAAATGAACAATCTACGATTGATGCCTCGAAACTACAATTTACGAGCTTTTCCCTAAAACCCGAAAATCCCTATTTTTTAACATTTTCACAAATTGCTATAACTTCGTCCAATAATCATCTAAATTCGTCCAATGCGTTCAATATATGCTTAATCACAGTAAACCTATTAATTTCGGACCCTAAATCGCGTTTTAAATCGAATACCCTAAACGAACCTAATTGTTTAAAACTCCAAAATCATCGAAATAAAAGCTCTAAGATTGTAGGTTCATACCTAGAACGTCGATTGGAGGCGAAAGCACGAAGAAAACGGAACGAACGGGAGGAAAACGGAGGTCGGATCGTTGGATTCCGTCGGCGGCCGAGAGAGTTCGCGAGAGAGAAAGAAAGAAACAGAGAGGAAATGGCGTTCTGGAGAAGAGAAAGAAAGGCTTTGCCTTTTAATAAAAAAAATGATTTGTCAAAAGACCAAATTGCCCTTAGCTCTTATTTCTTTTTGTTTCGTCCTTCGTTTCGTTAATCGTCCAGCGATTCGACTTTTTCAAATTTTCATATTTTGCCAATAAGTCCAACTTATTATTTGGGACTTAATAAAACTGTCCGTTCGCAATTTGGACCTCGTTTAATATTTTTTCCAAAATGTCCATTAAATTACGATTGAGGTAATTACTCGGAATATAGCGTTATTATTCCGAAAATTCCTATAATTTTCTTAAAATTCTTATTATTCGTTAGGATCATAATGACGCTTTCTTTTCGTAAAACGGACCTGATTTGACATATTTACAAAAATGTCATCCAATAATATAATAATAATATAATATACGAGTCCGTACAACTGGTTATTACATAAAATGTTGACCGCTTGCACGTTTGAAGTTATTACAGAAAGCTCAAGGTGTCGACCGGACAATCTACTAAAGTGTCGACCAAGCTGTTGAACAACATTCAAAATAACACACAATGGTTATACAAGTGTCGACCGAGCAGAAGGAAGTGTCGACCAATCCCTTGTTTCTCTGAAGACCTATATAAATAGAGGGGTACAACCTCGTGCAAAAACCTACCGAACTTGTAAATCGCAATGAAGTGCTGATCAAATTTCTACTGAGAATCAAAGTCTTCATCACTTACCACACCTCTCCTATACAAATTTGAGATTCTTATCTTAGAGAAAGTGTAAGATTAGCAATTTGTTTTCCAACATTTTCTACTACTCATTGTTGAACGATCAAAGGGTGACACTCTACAAAACAATCATTGTAAAAACATTGAATAGATGTCCAGAAGTTTAATCCATCAAACCGGAAGGAAGTGTTGTGAAGGAATTTTCAAGGAGGAACCTTGAAGCGTGAATGAGGCAAGATTGGCCGAACGACGTCAAGAAATCGGTTGCATCTCTCTATCTCTAACTCTTCAATTATTGTAGTTTACAATATTGCATGTATAAGTTATTTATCTTGATTTAGAGAGAATATCATACTTGAGGTTATTAACAATTAACTTTAATTAAAAGTTTATAAGCGTAATGTTGCTCTCCTAGTTTCTCTTATCCTTATGAAACTGAATCTGAAATCTTGTTCTTAACTTAAACATAAATTGAGCGTGGAAGCGTACCTGAATCTTTATCCATGATCTTTGGCTTTGATCTTTCAAATGTAGAATTTCCTTTTGTTCCTTATTCTCTCTGTTGATGGAGATACATAATAGAGATTCTTCTTTCTACAAATGGGGACCATAACCCAATAACTGTTTTGTAACCGTTGCAATCTTCAACAGTTACAACCTTTCGCATATTTCTAATTTGGCCGCTCATCAAATTAGAAATTCTGCATATGGTATCCATAATAATATTCATGACAATTATGTCCTTAAGTTAAATTGTTTATTTCAAAATAGATCACACAATATTGACTTAATATATTTGATGACTATATACATTCACTTAATTATATAAGTGTCCTAAAATTCTAACAATCTCCTACTGGACACATATACAATATAATGAATGATATATCCTTAGTGTGCACATGTATTGTCATCAAGTCTTAGAACATTCCAAACAATCTTGTTCATTAGTAATATTGACATAGGATCAAAGCAGTATGCGTTGTATCAATCACAACTAAACCTTTCAATAGTCACGTACATCAACATGACTAAATAACATAGATCAATCATGAATTAGTGGCATGAAAATTACATGCAAGGTGATCTTTTCATGTCAATTTTCAACTGGTCCGGCTTAACTTTAGTGAGATCAGACTTTAACCTCAATTGTACAATGTAATAATTGAATAATACTTCATTTATGATCAGAATAAAAATATAAGCAATGTCTATAAAACAAGCATCCGGATAAACAATCAATTACAAACTCCCACTCAACCTAGAGATCATCCATCTCTACAAGACCCATATGAGCAGTATGCTCATGAAAGACACTAGGTGGCAAACCCTTTGTCAAAGGATCAGCTACCATGGAGTTTGTACCTAAGTGTTCTATATAAATTTGCCCACTTTGTACCCTTTCTTTTACAACAATGAACTTGATGTCGATATGCTTCGACTTCGTTGAGCTCCTATTGTTGTTAGAATATAATACAGCTGATCTATTGTCACAAAATAACTTAAGGGGTCTTTCAATCCCTTCTAGAATACGCAGCCCTGTGACAAAGTTCTTCAGCCATATTCCATGATTTGATGCCTCATAACAAGTAACAAATTCTGCTGCCATGGTGGAGGAAGCTGTATGTAACTCCCCGAGTCTTCAGAACCCGGTTTGTTACACAAAACTTGCGCATGACCTGGAAACTCTGGTTCAAATTTGAAATTTTACTCGAAGGTCGTAATTTAATATTTTCTAAAACCTCAACATTTAAGAACTTGCAGCGGAAATCATTTAAGTAAAAATAGAGTTAAATAAAACTATTGAACAATGCTTGAATAATCGGTTGGAAAATTAAGGAATAACCAGTCGAGAAGGAATAAAAGTTTAAATCGTAAAAAGAAAATACTTCTTAAGATTCAAAAGTCAAACGCATCGCCCGCTGAACAAGGTCAACAAAAAGGGGCTGAAGCAGAAAATGAAAGACATCATCCGGTGGCAAAACGACAAAGTATTCTCTACATCATCCGGTAGATTCACACCCGACATCCACCGGTCACTAAACGACAAAATACTTTCTACATCATCCGGTAGATTTACATACGACATCCACCGGTCACTAAACGACAAAAGACTTTCTACATCTTCCGATGACGTCAGCCAGATGATTTCCTTCATCCGATCGACTTTGTTCTACCTCCACCGGTGACTAAACAACAAAATGTCCTCTACATCTTCCGATGACGTCAGCACGCATCTGCTGATGAGTTTACTGAGACATCATCCGATAGACTTAAACCTACACCTTCCGATTGAGTAAACTGCATACGCCGATCACTAAACGACAAACTCTCTACTTATATTTTCCGATTGTCACATGACTATAACCCGACATCTACCGATAGTCTTCATCTATCGATAGTGAACAAAACAACATCTTCCGATGAAACAGGCTACATATACCGATCACTAAACGACATATTTCGTTCTATATCATCCGATGACTTCCACTGAAGACATCTTCCGATAGACAACAGAACAACAACTCAACCTTCAGAAAAGAATCTACTCACTTCCCTGAAACCATTCAAAAACATTTCAAACCATTATATTACTAAAAATCCAGTGAGTGTCAACATCAAATTCCCACAGAATACTATTAACAGGAAAATCTCGAAATCGTATTCAAAACATAGAAATCACTACTGTCATGAAAACTCAACATACTTAAATTGAAACACTGTCAACTAAACTTTCACACCAACAGACATCAGTTAACTCGCCTCATCAGTATACCAGTTCGAGACAGAGAAGTGCTCCTCCAACCCCATCTATTCGTCAGTAAACTCAGGGAATTCACCTGCAGTATCCACAACACCTACATCACAAAACTCATCTATTAGCCTAATGCTAAGTAAGTAAAGCAGTAATGAAATGCATTGCTGAAACATAAATTCCTAAACATTCAATTTCTACTTTCTCATCTCAGTTGCATACACATAAACTGATCTGATCCCTTGGTTCCCTTGGGAGTGGGATCAATTCTCCCAATGTCATACATCCTCTACTCGATTAAGGGGCGGATGAATTCCCTTAATAGCTGATTTGATCCCTTGGTTCCCTTGGGAGTGGGATCAATTCTCCCAATGTCATATATCCTCTACTCGATTAAGGGCCGGATTAGTTCCCTTAATAGTTTGTCTGTCACATTCAGTTCATACCTTACCATTCTTACATGGAAATTCATTTTCGTAATCTTTCAAAAACATGATGCATGACATACAAAATCATTCACAAGATGCATAACCTTACAGTTTTGTGATGTAGGCCCGAAGGCACATGCATACTTTACTTACCTGGCTCTCCTGGAAATGCTCGGTTACAACTACTCTAGAAGCTCGCTCACCTAAGGTCATGACAGTACATTAATCCAACTCTTACTAAACCTTACTAAAAATCAATAATATGTTTGAGGAAATAGATTTGAAACTCTGCTACCCGTGCATTCCCATTTATCACCAAGAACCTGAACCCACCCTTAATCACAGAAGCCTCGAAATCTTCACATTGTATTCTCTCAGTAAACTAATCGCTAAAATGCAAGAAAACAAGACTTACCTAGGTTGAAGGAGAATCGGGCGAGAGAATCGTCTAGAGAGTTCTACTGCTTGAGCTGAAAACCGAAAGAGGAAAATAGGGAATAGTGGCGGCTACTCTCACTGGACTTTTCCTTAAATAGGTTATCCACTATGTAAAATTCTAATTACCATCATGCCCTAGCCTGATCATTTATTAACCTAATCAATAACTCCCCCAACCCTTCTATAAAAGTACATCATTAATAACAAATTAAATTTTGGTTCAATGGAACCGGGTGCTACACTGTAAGTCCCTGTTTGGCACTTCTCCATGAAATGGCTCCACCAGCCAATAGAAAAATGTAGCCCGAAGTGGATCTCAAACTATCTTGGCATCTCGCAAAATCGGAGTCAGAATACCCAATTATCTCAAGACTATCGGACCTCTTATAAGTAAGCATGTAATTCCTGGTTTTCTTAAGGTATCTCATAACTCTTTTGGCTGCTTTCCAGTGATCCATACCTGGGTTGTTTAAATATCTGCCTAATACACCTACGATGTATGCAATATCTGGACGCGTACAAACTTGAGCATACATAAGACTTCCTATCGCCGAAGCATAAGGAATCTTTTGCATTTCTTGAATTTCAAGACTTCCTTTAGGGCATTGTTTGAGATTAAATTTATCTCCCTTAGCGACCAGGGTGTTTCCTGGTTTACAATCTTGCATGTCATATCTCTTAAGTACTTTATCGATATAGCTCATTTATGACAATCCAAGAATACTTCGAGAACAGTCTCGACGTATATGAATTCCTAATACAAATGAAGCCTCACCAAGATCTTTCATCTCAAAGTTTTTCGATAAAAACTTCTTGGTTTGGTGCAGTAAGCCTATATCGTTTGTGGCAAGCAAAATGTCATCCACATATAAAACCAAAAATATGTGCTTACTCCCACTGAACTTGTGATACACACAACCATCAATTAAATTATCTTCAAAACCAAATGAGAGAATTATTTCATGAAATTTATGGTACCACTGACGAGACGCTTGCTTAAGCCCATAGATGGATTTTTTTAATTTGCAAACCATATTCTTTGGGTCTCCTAATACAAAGTTTTCTAGTTGCACCATATAAATTGTTTCATCAATGTCGCCATTGAGAAACGCTGTCTTTACATCCATCTGATGTAGCTCCATATCAAAATATGCTACAAGTGCCATAATTGATCTAAAAGAGTCCTTAGTTGAAACCGGAGAAAAGGTCTCTTTATAGTCAATCCCGTATTTTTGAGTAAAGCCTTCTGCCACAAAACGAGCTTTATACTTTCCCACATTACCTTTTGAATCCATTTTGGTCTTAAAAATCCATTTACAACCAACAGGTTTTGTACCTTCCGGTAATGGGACAAGTTCCCATACTTTATTATCTTGCATTGACTTATACTCTTCATTCATTGCTTCGACCCACTTTACTGAATTGAAACTTTCTATAGCTTGACGAAATTTGATAGGATCATCTTCCATCATGCTAACATTATCTTTATGTTCCTGAAGAAATACTTCATAGACATCTGAAATAGCAATTCTTCTTTCTCTCGTGGACCACCGTAATGGCACTTGAACTTCAATTGCTTCTTCAAGAGGTTGTTGAGTTTGTACCTCTGGCAGATCAACAATGTCTTGATTTTCTGGAATTCCGATATTATCAATGACAAGAGTGGAATCTTGATCATTGTCTAAAGAAATCGGAATATGAATGAACTCCTCATTAACCATATTAGAAGTTGATTCTTCCTCAAAGACAAAGTCCTTTATTTTATTCTTCCCCCCAAACTCAATATCCTCGAAAAATACTGTTGTACCCATCTCAAAAATTGTCTTTAATTTGGGATCATAAAATTTATAGTCCCTTGATCGCTCAGAATAGCCAATAAAGTAGCTGCTCACAGTTTTGTAGTCCAATTTATTCTCATATGACCTATAAGGCTGTGCCTCAGCTGGACATCCCCAAATATGAAAATGCTTTAAACTAGGCTTTCGCCCTACCCAAAGCTCAAAAGGTGTTTTAGTAGCTGCTTTTGTTGGCACCCTATTCAGAATGTATGCTGCTGTTTTTATTGCCTCACCACAGAGTGATTCCGGCAAGGAGGAATGACTTACCATACTGTAAAACCTGAGAATTTAATTAAGTTATGGATCTTAGAATTTATCTAAGTTAGAAGGAAAATTTTGGAGAGAAAATAAAAGGATAAGGTGGTTGTTTAATAAAATAGTTGTTTTAATTAATTTATAGTTGTTTTACTTAAATAAAAGAAAAGTGAATAAATTTGGTTGAACTAAAGCCAGGTATGGGGTGAGAGTTAAATTATAGAAATTTAACGGTTGGTTGTATGGGAGGAGATGTAATTTGTATTAATGTTTAGTTTTATTAATAATAATATTATTATTATTATTTTTAAAAAATAAAAAATAAAAGAGGAACGACAGAATGGCTCGAGGCTATTCTGTCGTTCAAGCTGTTCGAGCGCCGAAGACCCGAACAACGAAGGAGAGACGCGAGCGACGTTCGGCGACTTGTTCACCGCCGATTTTTGATGTTTTCCGGCCAGACGACGGCGACGAGCGAGTTCTGGTTGTCTCCGTGCACGAACCGACGGGTAAGTCCTCTTTTGCCTTGTTTTCGGTTCTGTTCGTGGCCCAGGGTGACGGGCTGTGTTGAGCTCCGATCACCGGCCGTTTTTGGCTACTCTCGGCGTCGTCTTGCCGAGCAGTGTGCAGCTCGGGAGGAGCTGAAAATCGAGGGCTAGGTTTTGGAGCCTCGGAGTTTTGTGTTGAATTCTGGTTTTTCTTGTTAGGTTATGTTAATTAGATGTTATGGGGATTGAATGGTGAGGAAATGGAGGAGATTTGATGGAAAACCAGGAAAGGGAAAATTTCTGGTTTATGGGAGATTCGAGTTTTCTGATTTTTGACCTAGCTGCGGCCGTTTGTTTTAAATTTTCTATTGGCAGGTTAAACTAGGTTATTAAAGGAGTACGTGACCGCTGGAATCGTTCAATTCCGATAATCGACGGGAAAGTTATGCACGTTTGAAGTTTCGGGTCGGTTTTTACCGAACCCAAATTAGTGGCCCGTTTAGTTAGGTTTTAGTTGGATTATGCTAGAAATAGTAGTTTGAGAGTAATTGGTGAATGTAGGCTTGATTTTAATGAAGTTTGAATATTTGTCGTAGGTCGAGCCGTAGGTGGACAGGTAACCGAGTATCCTCAGGGAGCTAGGATGCCAGATAAGTAGTGGACGTGTATTTTGTTGCCTTCGGGCCTACACCACGGAACGATAGGAAGCTATTTGTTGTTTGTTTGTTTGTTGTTTGGTTGTTTTGCTTTCTTTGTATGTTAAGCATTGTATTGACCTGGAGCATGGTTTCGAATGGAGTATGAAACGGAAACTGATAAGTAGAAAGACAATGTGGCAATATGGTTTTGTGGGGTTGTGCTAAGGTGGCACCCGCGAGGGACTCGAGGAGAGTCGCATAGTTGCGTTAGGGTGGCACTTGAGGCATGGTTTTAGTGGAGTCGCCCAGTCGCGTTAGGGTGACACCTGCGAGGGACTCTACGAGAGTTGCCCAATCGCGTTAGGGTGGACACCTGCGAGGGACTATAGTGGAGTCGCCCAGTCGCGTTAGAGTGACACCTGCGAGGGACTCCAAGGGAGTCGCCTAGTCGCGTTAAGGTGGCACTTGCGAGGGACTTTGTGAGAGTCGGACACCTGCAATGGACTTCTTGGGAGTTGCCCAGTCGTGTTAGGGTGGCACCTGCGAGGGACTCTATGGGAGTCGCTTAGTCGTGTGAAGGTGCGAGGTTAGCACCGGTGAGGGGTTCTATGATAGAACAATGCATAGAAAACGAAACGAGAATAACATAGCGAGTAGAAACTGCATGTGATAGGATTGGTTGCATTTTTTTTTAGTTGCATTTGTTATCCCCTACTTGCTAAGCGTAAGCTTACGTGTGTGTGTGTGTTCTGTGGTGTAGGTATCGACGCGGTTACAGGTGAGCTAGACGATAGAGCCAGGATTAGGCGGCAATTGGTGGCACATGGGGCACGCCGGTGCGGGCAGTTGTCGGGGCGCCTCGACCATGATCTTATGGGGATATGAGGCTTTGTATTTTGGTAGTTTATTGTAGATTTCTATTTATGGAAATGATGGAAATTCATAACCCTTTTTGGTTGATGATTGGAAAGTTATAGCTAAGTTAAGGGTGATGTGTCGCCCTATACTGTGGACTTTCTTCACTTAAGGATGTTAGTATTTTAGTTTCCCTCTTTACTGCTATTTGGTGATTTCATATGCTGGATAAGTTGAGTAGGAGTATTCTGGATTGGTTGGGATTTATTCGTTTGCAGGTACCTAGCATTTTGGAGGCGCCATTTTCAGGTGTTACTTTGTCAAAATTTTTGGGGAGGTCACCGTGGTACTTAATGGTTAGGATTAAGGGAAATTAGTGAGTCTGGGCAGCTAGGTATGACAAGAGAGAGCTTCGGGAGACTTCGCTTTAAATTTCGCTGTGTCAGTTTTATTTTTATATTTTCGTGTTTATAAGAATTATCGAGGTTAGAGTGAGCCAAGTAGCGCACCGAGCCAGGGTGGGCTCGGGGGCATTACACATACTCCTTACCATATCCTGTAAAGTACAATTTTGTCTTTCAGCTACACCATTCATGCTTGGAGAGCCCGGTATGGTGTATTGAGGGACGATACCACACTCCTCTAGGTATTTGGCAAAAGGCCCTGGACGTTGCTCACCTGAACCATCATTCCGACCGTAGTATTCACCACCACGATCAGACTTAATTTGCTTTATCTTGTTGTTGAGTTGATTTTCAACTTCAACCTTGAATGACTTGAACACGTCCAATGTTTGAGCCTTTTCATGAATAAGAAATATGTATGCATATCGTGAATAATCATCTATGAATGATATGAAATAACGTTGACCATTCCAAGAAGGTGTTGGAAACGATCCACAAACATCCGTATGTATCAACTCTAAGACTTGCGTAGCTCTATATGCACCTAATTTCTTGCCTTTGGTTTGTTTCCCTTTAATGCATTCAATACAGATGTTAAAATCCACAAAATCAATGGAATTTAGAATTTCATCTGACACAAGTCGTTCAACTCTATTTCTAGAGATGTGACCTAAGAGCTTGTGCCACAATGCACCTGAATTATCATTATTTAGCTTCTGTTTTGTACCTTTTGATTCAATATTCAAGGTTTCATGATATGTAGCATTTGTATCAAGCAAATATAGATTGTCATATTGCATAAGCGAACCAATTCCAACCACATTTGAATTAATAGACAATATAAACTGATTGTTTCCAAAAGAACAAGTGTAATCAAATTTGTCCAAATAACAAACAGAAACCAAATTCCGTCTAAATGACGGTACAACATAAGTATCCATTAAATCCAAATAGAAACCAGTACAAAGCAACAATCTAAAATGACCAATTGCTTCCACTTCTACCGATTTGCCATTGCCTACATAGATACATTTTTCAGCATCACTTGGCTTTCGGTAGCTCAGGCAACCCTGCATTGAAATACTGATGTTAGTAGTAGCACCGGAGTCTAACCACCAAGCATTTCTAGGTACTGAAGCCAAATTAACTTCAGAACAAACCAAATTAAGAAATGTACCTTTCTTCTCGCGCCATGCACGATACTTTGTACATTCCTTCTTCATGTGTCCAGGTTTATTGCAAAAGAAACAAAGATTACCATCCTTAGTTTGTTTCTTTGCACTTGGACCAGCAGCATTAATATTTTTTCTTTTCTTGCCCTTTTCTTTAGAGGTGCTTGCTAAGTAAGCACTTTCTGTCTTCTCTTGCTTCAATCTCTCTTCCTCTTGTACACAATGAGAAATTAGTTCATTCAAATTCAACGTTTCCTTCTGACAGTTAAAACTGACCTTAAAGTGGTTGAATTGAACTGGGAGAGAAATCAAGATGAGATGCTGTAACACCCGGTTCTATTAAACTAATTTCTATTCCATTATTTAATAGTAAGCATGTTATGGAGAAAATTGAGGAAAATATTAATTAGGTTAATGAGTGACTATGTAAGGGCATAGTGGTAAATTGAGAACTTTTAATGGATAACCTATTTAAGGAAAGAGGCTTTGTGATTAATGCACAGTAGCCGCCATTATTTCCCCTATTTGTTTTTCCTCAGTCTTCAGCTCAAGCAGCAGAGCCCTCTAGGCGATTCCCTCGCCCGATTTTCCTTCAACCTAGGTACGTTTTTCTCATTTTCTTATGTTTTAGTAGTTAGATGACCGAGGGAGTGCGATGTGAGGATTTCTAGGATGCTGCGAGTGAGAGTAGGTTCGGGTTATTGGTGATAAATGGGAATGTGCGGGTAGCAGGGTTTCAAACTAGTTCCTTAAATTTCTGGTTGATTTCTGGTGGAGCTTAGTGAGAGTTTGATTGATGCTCTGTTGTGACTCTAGGTGTGTGAGCTTCTAAGACAACTTACAGCCGAGCAATTTCCCGGAGACCAGGTAAGTAGAGTATGCTTGTGCCTTCGAGCCTACATCACAAAACAGTAGGGTTGTGCATGCTTGAATATGTTTGTATGTCATGCATCATATTTCGAAAATTTTGAGAAAATGAATTTACATGAAATGGCATGGTAAGGAATGAACAGACTGTAACAGTTGTTAAGGGAACTAATCCGCCCTTTAATCAAGAGAGATGATGTATGACTTTGGGAGAGGTGATCCAAACTCCAATTTCACAAGGGGATCTGAACAGTTGTTAAGGGAACTAATCCGCCCCTTAATCAAGAGAGAGGATGTATGACTTTGGGAGAAGTGATCCAACTCTCAATTTCACAGGGGGATCAGATCAGAAACGAATGCATATGCAACTGAGATGAGAAAGTAGAAACAACATGTTTAGGAATTTATGTTTCAGCATTTCATTTCATTATTGTTTTACTTACTTAGCATTAGGCTAATAGATGAGTTTTGTGATGTAGGTGAAGAAGCATCTGAAGGTGTGTTCTCTGAACATGTTGAGGGTTGGGCTGTTGGGGGAGCACTTCAATGCCACGGATTGGTGATTCTGATGAGGCGGTTTAGCTGGTGTCAGTAGATGAAAAGGTTTAGTGAACCATGATTCATTTTAAGTTTTGTTGAGTTTTCTAATAACAGAAGTGGTTTTAATGTTTTTGAATACGTTGGTGAGACTTTTCTGATAATAGCACTTCGTTGGTTTTTAACGTTAGCTCTCACTAGATTTTTGAGTAAATGTAAGGATTTGGGTTGGTTCTGAATGGTTTCAGTGAAGTAAGCAAATTCCTTTATGTAGTTAGAGTTGTGTGATATAGCAAAAGAGTAGTTGAAATGTTGCTCTGTTCTCTATCGGTAGATGTTGTCTATTGATAAAAGTTGGGTGTTTTGTCCACCGGCGGATGTTGGAGGACTGAATTATCCGACTGATGTCACCAGAAGATGTCTTCAGTAGAAGTTTTGTCGTTTAGTGATAGGTGGATGTCGGGTATTAAACCTATCGGATGATGTAGTAGAAGTTTTGTAGCACCCGGTTCTATTAAACTAATTTCTATTCCGTTATTTAATAGTAAGCATGTTGTGGAGAAAATTGAGGAAATTATTAAATAGGTTAATGAGTAACTAAGTAAGGGCATAGTGGTAAATTGAGAACTTATAATGGATAACATATTTAAGGAAAGAGGCTTTGTGATTAAATGCACTATAGCCACCACTCTTTCCCTACTCTCCTCTCTCGGTAATCAGCTCAAGCAGTAAAGCTCTCTAGGCGATTCTTCCATCCGATTTTCTCCAAACTAGGTGAGTTCTATTTCGATTCCTTGCTGCATTGGTAACTATCGATGATTTGGGTAGTGGATAAATGTGACTTTCGAGAATGCTGTGGGCAAACTAGTTCGGGTTTTGTGGTAATCGGAGATGTATAACGAACTAAGCTCCTAAACTAGTTTCCTTAGACTTCTGGATAGTGTAGAATGAGGTTTAATAAAATCTAATCGATAATCTGTCAATGGTTTTAAGTGGAGTAAGCTCCTAAAGTAGTTTGCAACACCGAGCATTTCCAGGAGAGCCAGGTAAGTGAAGTATGCATGTGCCTTCGGGACTACATCACAAAATAGTAGGATTATGTATTGTGTAAATGAGTTTGTATGTCATGCATCATGTTTTTTTTAAGATTACGAAAATGAATTTGCACGTAAGGAATGGTAAGGCATGAACTGAATGTGACAGACAAACTATTAAGGGAACTAATCTACCCCTTAACTTATGAAAGGATTTATAACATTGGGAGAGTTGATCCCACTCCCAAGGGAACCTGGGGATCATTATAGCTGTTAAGGGAATTAATCTGCCCCTTAATTGATGAAGATGATTTATGACTTTAGGAGAGTTGATCTCACTCCGATTGGAATATTGAGATCAGATTATGATGAATGTGAATGCAACTGAGCTGAAAAAGTAGAAACTGCATGATTAAGATTTACATTTCAGCATTTCATTTCATGATTGCTTCACTTATTTAGCATTAGGCTAATAGATGAGTTTTGTGATGTAGGTGAAGAAAAGACAGCAGGTGTGTTCTCTAAGTTTGTTGAGAGCTAGGCAGGTTGGAGGAGGTACACTCATGCATCGAACTTGCAGCTGACGGGGCGGTTTAACTGATGTCAGGAGTCGTGAAGGTTTAGTTGACAATGTTTCAATTTAAGTACGTTGAGTTTTTATGACAGTAGTATTTTTAATGTTTTTTTTTGGAATACATCTTGAGACTTTCTGTTAATGACTCTGTCAGTTTAATAGTGGTCTTACCATATTTCGGAGTAATACACTGATTTAAATAGTTTTGAATGGTTTTTAGTAAAATGTTCATGTTCTACTGGTAGAGTTTTCTTGTTAGAGTGAAATTGTTGCTACGCTGTTTTCGTTGAGTATTTTTGATCTATCGATAGATGATGTTTATCGGCAGACGTAGAGTTGTTGTTCTGTTGACTATCGGATGATGTCTTCAGTAAAGCCATCGGATGATGTCTTAAGTAAATTCACCGAATGATGTCGAGTATTTTATTCATCGGATGATGAAGGTAAAAGTCTTTTGTCGTTTAGCGATCGGTGGATGTCGGGTATTAAACCTATCGGATGATGTAGTATAAGTTTGTCGTTTTGTGATTGGTATATGTAGTTTGTTCTATCGGAAGACGTGAGTAAAAGTTTTGTCGTCTTGTAGTCGGCAGAGGCTGGATGAACAAATCATCCGGCTGACGTCACCGGTAGATGCGAGTAGCAAAAACTTGTCGTTTTACGATCGGCTGAAGTTGGAAGAGTGATTCTTCTGGCTGATGTCATCGGCTGAAGTTGGAAGAGTGATTCTTCCGACTGACGTCATCGGTGGAAGTCTTCGGTGTATTTCTTTTTGTTGACCTTGTCTAGCGGCAGATGCGTTTGACTTTTACAATTTTCACGTTTCCACGCTTAAGACTTGGTCGAACCAATTCCTACTATTTCAATTGATATTTCCAAACATTGATTTACAACCCCGTTTAATCTCTGCTTGTTTTCAAATGATTTTTCCGCTGTGAATTTTAACGTTGTGGTTTCAGTGAACATCGAGTTTTGACTTTCAAGTGAAATTTTAAGTTTGGTCCAAAATTTCCTAGTTATGTTCGGGTTTATGAGTAACGAACTGAGTTTAGAAAACTCGGGGCATTACAGTATGGTATCAGAGACATTTAGTTAAACTGTTCAAAAGATTACTCATCAGTGCCAATCGCTGGATAGGAGTACTCCAACAACTGTAAGTGTTTATGTTAGCTTTAGCTATAAGATGTTTATGAGAGTAGTTAACCCCGTGCAGGAATTTAGTATTATGGCCAGACGCCTAGGGAGACTTAGAGTACCAAGAGAAATGCCGAATGTGAGAGGTGAAGAGGAGCCTAGTGTGATTAGGCAGCTGACAGATTTAGTGCGTCAGCAAACTGATTTATTGCGCCAACAGTCCGATCAGTTGGGTGTGTTGTTGAACCGAGATGTACAAGGAAGTGCTAACTCGAGTTCCAGAGGTGAGCACTCTGGAGACAGATTTCGGAGACTTCAACTGCCTACATTTGATGGGAAGTCAACTAATCCCACTGTTGCTGAAGCGTGGCTCAGAAAGGTTGGGAGTATGTTTAGGTATGCCAATATTGAGGAAGGAGACAAGGTCACTCTGGCAACATTCCATCTGGCTGGCGAAGCTCAACTCTGGTGGGAGTCGATGGAAACCGCCTCTGATGCCCTGGCTATGTCTTGGACACAATTCAGAGAAGTTTTCTATGAGAAGTATTTCAACAACACTGTCCAGGCCACTAAGAAAGTTGAATTTTTTAGCTTCAAACAGACGGAGTCAGTGGCTGAGTACAGCAGACAATTCGAGTCCCTGTCAAGATTTGCCAGACATCTCGTCCATAGGAATTAAGATAAAGTGTTTTAGTTTATGAATGGACTAAAGCCAGAGATTTTCAGAGGAGTCAAGTTTACTGGCATCAAAGGCTTGTCCTTCAGCGAGATTGTGTCCACTGCGTTGGAAGTGGAGGATGCAGAAATGAAGTGTACTAGAGCAAGAGAAACCCCACGGAAGTTTATTCAACCACATCAACAGAGTGGAACAAAAAGGCCTAGTGAAAGCCAGAACAGTCAAGGAACGAGAAAGAAGGTACAGGACACCAAGAAGTATCCTCAGTGCCCGAAGTGTCTGAAAAGTCACCTGGGTGAATGTAGGTTCGGATCAGGAAAGTGTTTCAACTGTGAAGAGGTTGGACACTCGTTCAACGATTGTCCAAAGCCCAGGATCATTCGATGTTTTCATTGTAACAAAGTCGGCCATATCAACAGGGACTGCCCAGCCTTGAAGAGTGGCCCTGCCAAGGTAAAGCCAAGGATATTCTCTATGATGGAGACGGGCGATGATGAACAGCCTGCCGTGGTGTCAGGTACCATATTGATCAACTCTACCCCTGCCTTTACTTTAATAGATTCAGGTGCAACACATTCTTTTATAGCCTCTGCATTTGCTGATAAGCTAGATGTACAGTTTATCCCCACTGAGCATGTGTTTAACGTAGCATTACCCTCTGGTGAGCGCATGTACTCTAACCAAGTGATACTGGATAGTGTTGTATTAGTGGGAAACATGAATTTTCCTGCTGATCTCATTATTATGGATATAACGGGATTTGATGTAATCCTAGGAATGGATTGGTTATTCAAGCATTATGCCACGATCGACTGTAGGACTGAAATAGTTAGTTTTTAGCCCCCTGGTGGTTTGAAACATACCTTTCAAGCTTCAAAGAAAAGTAAGGAAATGTCTGTGATGACTTCTATTAACACTAGACCTTCCCCATATGGTGAGTACTTGTGCTTTTTAGCTAGCGTTTTAGACACACAACACGTAGAAAAGGAAAATCCTCAAAATGTCTTAATTGTCCAAGACTTTCCTGAAGTATTTTTAGATGACCTTCCAGGTTTACCACCAGATAGGAAAATTGAATTTGTTGCAGATGTTTACCCCAGCGCCGAGCCTGTGTCTAAAAATCCATATAGGTTAGCACCAACAGAACTTAAGGAATTAAAGAAACAGTTGGAGGATTTATTGGAAAAAATGATTCATATGCCCAAGCTTTTTACCGTGGGGTGCACCCGTCCTTTTTGTCAAAAAGAAAGACGGATCAATGCGTATGTTCATTAATTATAGGGAATTGAACAAGTTAACTATCAAGAACAAATATCCACTACATAGAATCGATGATTTATTTGACCAGCTTAATGGTGCATGTGTTTTCTCTAAGATTGACCTTAGGTGCGGCTATTACCAATTGAAAGTCAAATCTGAGGATATCTCTAAGACAGCCTTTCGCACAAGATATGGACATTATGAGTTTTTGGTTATGTCTTTTGGTTTGACAAATGCACCAGCAGCATTCATGGATCTTATGAATAAGGTGTTTCATCAATACTTAGATAAATTCGTCATAGTGTTTATTGATGATATTCTGATCTATTCACGTACTAAGGATGAGCATGCAAGACATTTGAGTTTGGTGTTAGGAGTACTTAGACAGCACCAACTTTATGTCAAGTTTTCCAAGTGTGAGTTTTGGTTGGACAGAGTTCACTTTATTGGTCATGTGATCTCCGGTGATGGGATATCTGTCGATCCAGCCAAGGTCCAAGCAGTTAAGGAGTGACCCCAGCCGAAGAATGCTACCGATATTAGGAGTTTTCTTGGACTTACAGGATACTATAGAAAGTTCATTGAAGGATTTTCGAAGATTGCTACACCCCTTACTAAGTTAACAAGGAAAAATGTGAAATATATATGGACTGATGAATGTGAGCATAGTTTTCAAACCTTGAAACAGAAATTGACCGATGCCCCAATATTAACCCTTCCAGTTGAAGATGGTAAATTTAGCATTTATTGTGACGCTTCCAAGATTGGTCTCTGATATGTGTTGATGCAAGCTGGTAAGGTAATAGCCTATGCTTCTGACAGTTGAAAACACATGAGAAGAATTACCCTACACATGACTTGGAATTAGCTGCAGTGGTATTTGCACTTAAGATTTGGAGGCATTATTTTTATGGACAACCTTGTGAGATATTTTCAGATTACAAGAGCCTGAAGTATATTTTCACACAGAAGGAATTAAATATGAGGCAACGTCGATGGTTGGAATTTGTAAAGGATTATGATTTTGAGATTAAATATCATCCCGGCAAAGCCAATGTTGTGGCTGATGCCTTGAGCAGAGTGACAACACCAACCCCAACTTTGGTTTTCAACATGCCATTAGCCTTAGAGTCAGAATTCCAAAGGTTTGATTTAGAAGCAGTATCCAGTGTATCAGCTATACTTTCAGCCATAACCTTAAGGCCTACCATTATGGAGAAAATAAAGGAGGCTCAGACGAATGATGACGAATGTAACAAGTACAAGTTAAGCATGAATTCTACGGACAAAATAGATTTTAACTATTCTACTGATGGAATCCTTAAGTTTAGAAATAGATGGTTTGTCCCTGCTGTTAAAGGACTTCGTGATGAGATTCTTTCTGAAGCACACACTTCCAGGTTCTCCATTCACCCTGGGAGTACAAAGATGTACAAGGATTTTAAACAGCATTATTGGTGGCCAGGTATGAAACGAAGTCTGGCAGAATATGTAGAATTATGTTTGTGTTGTCAGCAGGTTAAAGCTGAGCATCAGAGACCTGCTGGAAGATTACAACCTTTACCAGTTCCCGAATGGAAATGGGAGCAATTAATGATGGACTTTCTGACAGGATTGCCTAGAACGACTAAAGGACATGATGCAATTTGGGTGATAGTTGACCGTCTAACCAAATCAGCTCATTTCCTACCAATAAATGTGACTTACTCGATGGATCAACTTGCTGAATTGTATGTGCAAGAAATCGTTAGGTTACATGGAGTTCCAGGTACTACTGGGATGAAGTTGGTGAGGCACAGTTGCTTGGTCCTGACATTGTGCAACAAACTGTTGAGAAGGTTGCCCTCATCCGCCAGAGGATCTTAACAGCTCAAAGCCGGCAGAAAAGTTATGCCGACAGAAGACGCAGGGAACTAGAGTTGAAGTAGGTGATGAAGTTTTCCTCAAGTATCACCATTTAAAGGAGTTGTGAGATTCGGGAAGAGAGGCAAGTTGAACCCCAGATTTATTGGACCATTCACTATTCTGAAGAGAGTTGGGAGAGTAGCCTATCAGTTGCAGCTACCCGGCTTCTATGGAGGGGATACACAGTGTGTTCCATGTTTCTATGTTGAAGAAGTGCATAAGGGATCCATATCAAGTTGTGGAGCAACAAGACATTGAAGTTCATCCTACCCTTACCTATGAGGAGAAACCAATAAGGATCCTGGACTATGCAGTGAAGGTGTTGCGCAACAAAGAGGTTCCTTTAGTGAAAGTCTTGTGGCATAACCAGAATATAGAGGAGACAACCCTGAAGAGCAAGACATGATGGCCAACATCCAAAATGTGCAGGGTATGAATTTTGAGGACAAAATTCTTTTAAGGAGGGTAAATGTGCACCCGGTTTTATTAAACAATTTCTATTCCGGTATTTAATAGTACGCATTTGGAGAAAATGAGGAAAGTATTAATTAGGTTAATGAGTGATTAAGTAAGGGCATAGTGGTAATGAGAACTTATAATGGCTAACATATAAGGAAAGAGGCTTTGTGATTAAATGTACTGTAGTCGCGCACTCTTTCCCTACTCTCCTCTCTCGGTAAAGCTCAAAGCAGTAGAGCTCTCTAGGCGATTCTTCCATCCGATTTTCTCCAAAGTAGGTGCGTTCTATTCGATTCCTTGCTGCATTGGTACGATCGATGATTTGGGTAGTGGATAAATGTGAGTTTCGAGATGTGTGAGCAAATTGAGTTCGGCTGGTGGTAACGGAGATGTATAATGAACTAAGCTCCTACATAGTTCCGACCGAGACTCTAGATTTACATCTAAGTTTTGGAAAAATTGCACAAGGCTATGGGTACACAGCTCAACTTTAGCACAGCCTTTCACCCTCAAACAGATGGACAGTCCGAAAGGACCATCCAAACACTAGAGGATATGCTTCGTGCATGCATATTGGATTTTCAAGGTTCCTGGAGCAAGTACCTATCCTTAGTAGAATTCTCTTATAATAACAGTTTTCAGGCAACTATCGGTATGGCACCGTATGAAGCACTGTATGGACGAAAGTGCAGATCTCCTTTGTACTGGGATGAAGTTGGTGAGGCACAGTTGCTTGGTCCTGACATTGTGCAACAAACTGTTGAGAAGGTTGCCCTCATCCGCCAGAGGATCTTAACAGCTCAAAGCCGGCAGAAAAGTTATGCCGACAGAAGACGCAGGGAACTAGAGTTTGAAGTAGGTGATGAAGTTTTCCTCAAGGTATCACCATTTAAAGGAGTTGTGAGATTCGGGAAGAGAGGCAAGTTGAACCCCAGATTTATTGGACCATTCACTATTCTGAAGAGAGTTGGGAGAGTAGCCTATCAGTTGCAGCTACCGGCTTCTATGGAGGGGATACACAGTGTGTTCCATGTTTCTATGTTGAAGAAGTGCATAAGGGATCCATATCAAGTTGTGGAGCAACAAGACATTGAAGTTCATCCTACCCTTACCTATGAGGAGAAACCAATAAGGATCCTGGACTATGCAGTGAAGGTGTTGCGCAACAAAGAGGTTCCTTTAGTGAAAGTCTTGTGGCATAACCAGAATATAGAGGAGACAACCTGGGAACGTCAGCAAGACATGATGGACCAACATCCAGAACTGTTCAGGTATTGAATTTTGAGGACAAAATTCTTTTAAGGAGGGTAAATTGTAGCACCCGGTTCTATTAAACCAATTTCTATTCCGTTATTTAATAGTAAGCATGTTGTGGAGAAAATTGAGGAAAGTATTAATTAGGTTAATGAGTGACTAAGTAAGGGCATAGTGGTAAATTGAGAACTTATAATGGATAACATATTTAAGGAAAGAGGCTTTGTGATTAAATGTACTGTAGTCGCCACTCTTTCCCTACTCTCCTCTCTCGGTAATCAGCTCAAGCAGTAGAGCTCTCTAGGCGATTCTTCCATCCGATTTTCTCCAAACTAGGTGAGTTCTATTTCGATTCCTTGCTGCATTGGTAACTATCGATGATTTGGGTAGTGGATAAATGTGAGTTTCGAGAATGCTGTGAGCAAATTAGTTCGGATTTTGTGGTAATCGGAGATGTATAATGAACTAAGCTCCTAAACTAGTTTCCTTAGACTTCTGGATAGTGTAGAATGAGGTTTAATAAAATCTAATCGATAATCTGTCCATGGTTTTAGGTTGAGTAAGCTCCTAAAGTAGTTTGCAACACCGAGCATTTCCAAGAGAGCCAGGTAAGTGAAGTATGCATGTGCCTTCGGGCCTACATCACAAAACAGTAGGATTATGTATTGTGTGAATGAGTTTGTATGTCATGCATCATGTTTTTTTTTGAAGATTACAAAAATGAATTTCCATGTAAGGAATGGTAAGGCATGAAATGAATGTGACAGACAAACTATTAAGGGAACTAATCCACCCCTTAACTTATGAAGAGATTTATAACATTGGGAGAGTTGATCCCACTCCCAAGGGAACCTGGGGATCATTATAGGTGTTAAGGGAATTAATCCGCCCCTTAATTGATGAAGATAATTTATGACTTTGGGAGAGTTGATCTCACTCCCAATGGAATATTGAGATCAGATTACGATGAATGTGAATGCAACTGAGCTGAGAAAGTAGAAACTGCATGATTAAGATTTACATTTCAGCATTTCATTTCATGATTGCTTCACTTATTTAGCATTAGGCTAATAGATGAGTTTTGTGATGTAGGTGAAAAAAAGACAGCAGGTGTGTTCTCTGAGTTTGTTGAGAGCTAGGCAGGTTGGAGGGGGTACACTCACGCATCAAACTTGCAGCTGACGGGGCGGTTTAACTGATGTCAGGAGTCGTGAAGGTTTAGTTGACAATGTTTCAATTTAAGTACGTTGAGTTTTTATGACAGTAGTAGTTTTAATGTTTTTTTTGGAATACATCTTGAGACTTTCTGTTAATGATACTCTTTCAGTTTAATAGTGGTCTTACCATATTTCGGAGTAATACACTGATTTAAATAGTTTCGAATGGTTTTTAGTAAAATGTTCATGTTCTACTGGTAGAGTTTTCTTGTTAGAGTGAAATTGTTGCTACACTGTTTTCGTTGAGTATTTTTGATCTATCGATAGATGATGTTTATCGGCAGACGTAGAGTTGTTGTTCTGTTGACTATCGGATGATGTCTTCAGTAAAGCCATCGGATGATGTCTTCAGTAAAGTCACCGGATGATGTCGAGTATTCTTCAGTAAAGCCATCGGATGATGTCTTCAGTAAAGCCATCGGATGATGTCTTCAGTAAAGCCATCGGATGATGTCTTCAGTAAAGCCATCGGATGATGTAGTAAAGTTTGTCCGTTTTTGTGATCGGTATATGTAGTTTGTTCTATCGGAAGACGTGGTACAAGTTTTGTCGTCTTGTAGTCGGCAGAGGCTGGATAACAATCATCCGGCTGACGTCACCGTAGTGCGAGTAGCAAAAACTTGTCGTTTTGCGATCGGCTGAAGTTGGAAGAGTGATTCTTCCTGCTGACATCATCGGCTGAAGTTGGAAGAGTGATTCTTCCTGCTGACATCATCGGCTGAAGTTGGAAGAGTGATTCTTCCTGCTGACATCATCGGCTGAAGTTGGAAGAGTGATTCTTCCTGCTGACATCATCGGCTGAAGTTGGAAGAGTGATTCTTCCTGCTGACATCATCGGCTGAAGTTGGAAGAGTGATTCTTCCTGCTGACATCATCGGCTGAAGTTGGAAGAGTGATTCTTCCTGCTGACATCATCGGCTGAAGTTGGAAGAGTGATTCTTCCTGCTGACATCATCGGCTGAAGTTGGAAGAGTGATTCTTCCTGCTGACATCATCGGCTGAAGTTGGAAGAGTGATTCTTCCTGCTGACATCATCGGCTGAAGTTGGAAGAGTGATTCTTCCTGCTGACATCATCGGCTGAAGTTGGAAGAGTGATTCTTCCTGCTGACATCATCGGCTGAAGTTGGAAGAGTGATTCTTCCTGCTGACATCATCGGCTGAAGTTGGAAGAGTGATTCTTCCTGCTGACATCATCGGCTGAAGTTGGAAGAGTGATTCTTCCTGCTGACATCATCGGCTGAAGTTGGAAGAGTGATTCTTCCTGCTGACATCATCGGCTGAAGTTGGAAGAGTGATTCTTCCTGCTGACATCATCGGCTGAAGTTGGAAGAGTGATTCTTCCTGCTGACATCATCGGCTGAAGTTGGAAGAGTGATTCTTCCTGCTGACATCATCGGCTGAAGTTGGAAGAGTGATTCTTCCTGCTGACATCATCGGCTGAAGTTGGAAGAGTGATTCTTCCTGCTGACATCATCGGCTGAAGTTGGAAGAGTGATTCTTCCTGCTGACATCATCGGCTGAAGTTGGAAGAGTGATTCTTCCTGCTGACATCATCGGCTGAAGTTGGAAGAGTGATTCTTCCTGCTGACATCATCGGCTGAAGTTGGAAGAGTGATTCTTCCTGCTGACATCATCGGCTGAAGTTGGAAGAGTGATTCTTCCTGCTGACATCATCGGCTGAAGTTGGAAGAGTGATTCTTCCTGCTGACATCATCGGCTGAAGTTGGAAGAGTGATTCTTCCTGCTGACATCATCGGCTGAAGTTGGAAGAGTGATTCTTCCTGCTGACATCATCGGCTGAAGTTGGAAGAGTGATTCTTCCTGCTGACATCATCGGCTGAAGTTGGAAGAGTGATTCTTCCTGCTGACATCATCGGCTGAAGTTGGAAGAGTGATTCTTCCTGCTGACATCATCGGCTGAAGTTGGAAGAGTGATTCTTCCTGCTGACATCATCGGCTGAAGTTGGAAGAGTGATTCTTCCTGCTGACATCATCGGCTGAAGTTGGAAGAGTGATTCTTCCTGCTGACATCATCGGCTGAAGTTGGAAGAGTGATTCTTCCTGCTGACATCATCGGCTGAAGTTGGAAGAGTGATTCTTCCTGCTGACATCATCGGCTGAAGTTGGAAGAGTGATTCTTCCTGCTGACATCATCGGCTGAAGTTGGAAGAGTGATTCTTCCTGCTGACATCATCGGCTGAAGTTGGAAGAGTGATTCTTCCTGCTGACATCATCGGCTGAAGTTGGAAGAGTGATTCTTCCTGCTGACATCATCGGCTGAAGTTGGAAGAGTGATTCTTCCTGCTGACATCATCGGCTGAAGTTGGAAGAGTGATTCTTCCTGCTGACATCATCGGCTGAAGTTGGAAGAGTGATTCTTCCTGCTGACATCATCGGCTGAAGTTGGAAGAGTGATTCTTCCTGCTGACATCATCGGCTGAAGTTGGAAGAGTGATTCTTCCTGCTGACATCATCGGCTGAAGTTGGAAGAGTGATTCTTCCTGCTGACATCATCGGCTGAAGTTGGAAGAGTGATTCTTCCTGCTGACATCATCGGCTGAAGTTGGAAGAGTGATTCTTCCTGCTGACATCATCGGCTGAAGTTGGAAGAGTGATTCTTCCTGCTGACATCATCGGCTGAAGTTGGAAGAGTGATTCTTCCTGCTGACATCATCGGCTGAAGTTGGAAGAGTGATTCTTCCTGCTGACATCATCGGCTGAAGTTGGAAGAGTGATTCTTCCTGCTGACATCATCGGCTGAAGTTGGAAGAGTGATTCTTCCTGCTGACATCATCGGCTGAAGTTGGAAGAGTGATTCTTCCTGCTGACATCATCGGCTGAAGTTGGAAGAGTGATTCTTCCTGCTGACATCATCGGCTGAAGTTGGAAGAGTGATTCTTCCTGCTGACATCATCGGCTGAAGTTGGAAGAGTGATTCTTCCTGCTGACATCATCGGCTGAAGTTGGAAGAGTGATTCTTCCTGCTGACATCATCGGCTGAAGTTGGAAGAGTGATTCTTCCTGCTGACATCATCGGCTGAAGTTGGAAGAGTGATTCTTCCTGCTGACATCATCGGCTGAAGTTGGAAGAGTGATTCTTCCTGCTGACATCATCGGCTGAAGTTGGAAGAGTGATTCTTCCTGCTGACATCATCGGCTGAAGTTGGAAGAGTGATTCTTCCTGCTGACATCATCGGCTGAAGTTGGAAGAGTGATTCTTCCTGCTGACATCATCGGCTGAAGTTGGAAGAGTGATTCTTCCTGCTGACATCATCGGCTGAAGTTGGAAGAGTGATTCTTCCTGCTGACATCATCGGCTGAAGTTGGAAGAGTGATTCTTCCTGCTGACATCATCGGCTGAAGTTGGAAGAGTGATTCTGCCCTTTTGTTGACTTCGTTCATCGGATGATGTGTTTGACTTTTATGAACTTTAAGTATTTCACGCGTAAGCCTTCGTCTATTTCGGCCGAATTCTTTTCTTAATATTTTTAATTGAATATTCGAACACTATTTTATAGTTTTGCTTAACTTTGCTTTGCTCAAAGATTTTCCGCTGCAAGTTTTATGTTTTTAACAAACGTTCAAATTTGACTTTCGAGCGAAATTTTAAATTTGGTTCGAAATTTCCTAGTTATGTTCGGGTTTATGAGTAACGAACTGAGTTTAAAAAACTCGGGACGTTACAGATGCACAAGTAAATCCTCATGCAAATCAAGCTTTAATGCCTTCAGTTTCGAAGCAAGATGAGACATTTCCATGATGTACTCCCTTATGTTTCCTTTGCCCTTATACTTCATTGAAATCAAGCTCTTTAAAATGGTGCTTGTTTCAGCCTTATCGCTTTTGGCAAAGCGCTTCTCAATTTTTGCAAGGTACTCCTTATCATTGGTGGTGTCCTCGGACACTGCACCCCTAAATACCTCTGGAATGGCGCGCTTGATGATCATTAGACTCATGCGGTTGGAGCGATCCCACTTCTCAAATCTAGCTCTCTCCTCGGATGAGCTAGTTGCTATAGGAGTAGCGGGTTTCTCCGTCCGAATTGCAAGGTCCATGTCCATGCACCCGAGAACTATCTGAATGTTCTCCTTCCCGTCTTTAAAGTTAGTACCATTAAGGACCGGTACTGAATTTAGGTTGGCAGATATGTTTGCAACATTAGCTGAATGTGAGAACAATAGAATTATAAATAACATGCTCAAAACATAATTATCAATAAAATTCAAAATAATTGACAAATCTCATCTCGACATACCTAGTGCAACATTAATTTCAAGTCTTTGGACAGTAAAATTAACTGCAAGTGATACTCTTGTTGTAATAATCAAACACTAACAATAATGCATGACAAATAACAAACCCCTCTTTGGATTGATTTACCATTCTCATGTAAAATCTTGATAATCGTTACATGTTTACTATCACAAGTAATTATGTAGTTCGGCCAACTATTAATCTTCCTTTGGCCTGATTAATAATCGCATGAACATACACACTTACAAACATTCAAAAAATTCATCCTGAATAATCTACATAAGAGAGGTCACTTTGGCGACATCTTATATTATTGATCTAATCAGAATGTTGGACTATATAATACTGTAGAGTATGCCAATTAAATGAATTAAATCGGAATTTAAAGATTGGATAGAAATATCAGTTTGTATAAGGTCGATCCGCGTATGCGTCGCGTCTTTAATCGTTGGGCACCAAAGACGACCCTGAATCTTAATTTTAATTCTGATTCTTATTCTGAATCTCGGCAGAATCAAAAGAAATATAATTCTGAAGATCAGCCTTGTGTTCAAATCAAGAACAAGCATCTAGCTCTGATACCAATTGTTGCTGTCCTAGTTTCTCTTATCCTTATGAAACTGAATATGAAATCTTGTTCTTAACTTAAACATAAATTGAGTGCGGAAGTGTACCTGAATCTTTATCCATGGTCTTTGGCTTTGATCTTCCAAATGTAGAATTTCATTTTGTTCCTTATTCTCTCTGTTGATGGGGATACAAAATAGAGATTTTTCTTTCTACAAATGGGGACCATAACCCAATAACTGTTTTGTAACCGTTGCAATCTTCAACAGTTACAATCTTTCGCATATTTCTAATTTGGCCCCTCATCAAATTAGAAATTCTGCATATGGTATCCACAATAATATTCATGACAATTATGTCCTTAAGTCAAATTCTTTATTTCAAAATAGATCACATAATATTGACTTAATATATTTGATGACTATATACATTCACTTAATTATATAAGTATCCTAAAATTCTAACACGTAATTCACCCCCTTTCTCCCTTTTAGGATAATTTCGATCATACAATGAAAACCAGAACGACAAGACCAATTCAGATTAGTGGACCAAAAGGCTTAACACTCATGATAGTTTTGGGCTTGAAACTCTTGGGCATATGTATGTGGGTCTGCTTCCATTGTGTAGGTTGTTTATAGTGTTTGTGATGGTCACATTTAGTGGCTCAAGTTTTAATTAAGTCAGACTTGTAATATGTTGCAAACAACAACATGTTTGTTTTAATGTATGGTTTTAAGTTTAAATCATATGATAAGTGGATTGTGTACGATACTAAAAAAGAAAAATTTATATGGTCTTAATTATAGTAAAAGTCGTTAGAATTGCATGAAATTAGATCCTAATTTAGGGTACCTAAAAGATGTAGTTTAACAATATCATAGTTTGGTCAATGAATTGTGAACACATGTTATTTCCAATTAGTAGAATCCTTATCACTATCCAAGTTTTCAAGGGAATCGAAGATGGGGTCGTGACAAATACATTTGCATCATCCTTCTTTTGTCTCTTATTTTTACTATTAATGCTTGCGTATTAGATTGATGTAGTAAATCTAATTAAGAGAGAGAGAGAGAATATATAATTTGAGATATTAAACTAATAGGATGTTACTCAAGGAAAAAGTTATTAAACCTAATTCACCCCAAGGTTAAATCGATCTTATATCAAGAGAGAGAACTTAACATTTCATTAAAATGCATATTAATTACATGAGTAACTAACAAAGTCAATGCAATTTAATTACATGAGTAATTAATATAAAGAACATGAAATATTATGCAAGTGAATGATCCAATTGTTTCCTATTTATGTTGACACTAACCATTGACATTAAGTTGGTAAACTGCTAACAACTCAAACGGTGTATTTGATGGCAATCGACCCTTTATAAACAGTTGAATTATGTTTCTGAACTCGATTTATTTGAAAAGTTTATATTACACAGATTTTAGGATTTAATAAAGTGCACTTTATGCGTACATCTAACGACTTGCCTCCCACTAAAACAAAGAACACTCTCTCTAACAAAGTCAGGCAATTTAATTACATGAGTAATTAATATAAAGAACATGAAATATTATGCAAGTGAATGATCTAATTGTTTCCTATTTATGTTGACACTAACCATTGACATTAAGTTGGTAAACTGCTAACAACTCAAACGGTGTATTTGATGGCAATCCATCCTTTATAAACAGTTGAATTATGTTTCTGAACTCAATTTATTTGAAAAGTTTATATTACACAGATTTTAGGATTTAATAAAGTGCACTTTATGCGTACATCTAACGACTTGCCTCCCACTAAAACAAAGAACACTCTCTCTAACAAAGTCAATGCAATTTAATTACATGAGTAACTAATATAAAGAACATGAAATATTATGCAAGTGAATGATCTAATTGTTTCCTATTTATGTTGACACTAACCATTGACATTAAGTTGGTAAACTGCTAACAACTCAAACGGTGTATTTGATGGCAATCCATCCTTTATAAACAGTTGAATTATGTTTCTGAACTCAATTTATTTGAAAAGTTTATATTACCCAGATTTTAGGATTTAGTAAAGTGCACTTTATGCGTACATCTAACGACTTGCCTCCCACTAAAACAAAGAACATTCTCTCTAAATTTCTCAGACCTGGTTACAGTTGAGGGCTATACGCATGATATATGGTGAGCCTGTGTTGTCGAGTCCCGAAGGAGGCCAATGACCTCGAACATTTTGATTCTCGCTCATTCCAAAGGAATAGGAATCTGATTGTTCGACTGTGATTTATTTAATAGTTTGCTGCGAAAGACTTTAACTTATTTTAGCTTACTAATTATTTAAGCATCGGCTCTCAACTCTGGTCATTCCCATTGTAAATGAACAACAAGACCAGATAATAAAATAATTATTAAAAAGGAATAACTATGGATAATTTTTTAAAAATTCAAAAAATATAGCAAAAATTGTTCCCAGCAAGAATCCTAAATTACTTTGTTAGAAATTTTTTTTTTCACATTAATGCAAATCACCAGTGGGGTTATTGTCTAATTATGCACATACATACTCAAATATGAGCGTATGAACTCATAGACGACCTTGTTCGGGTCAAATTAAACAAGTTGAGTTACTAAAAATTGGTCAATTCTCTTTAGTTGCAATGCATATATCATAAAAATGTCACATGTTATTTGACATGACATGTCTTTTCTTTTCTACAATAATATTTTTAAAAATATGTTTTAAAAACTACGTTCAATCAAATCAAATAATTAAAATCCCTACTCTTTTTTATTTACATCTTACCAATTGATGGTTTAAGCACTCCTAGACGTCCAATCAAATCAAATAATTAAAATCCCTCCTCTTTTTCACTTACATCTTACCAATTGATGGTTTAAGCACTCCTAGTCCAAATGCTATATCTCCAATTATTTCCTTAATCTTGTGTATATTTAAGTTTCAAAGCTTTAAGCAACTTTTAGTCAACCAACCCAAGTTTTCTACCCAACTAATTAAAGTCACATTAATTGAGAGCCCAACTTTTCACTATTCTTGTCAAATAACCATAATGGTTTCTTAAATATTACCGTGAGGCTTTATAGAAGACCTTGTGACCAACTGCTAGGCAACGATCTCTTGTTCGGATTTATTTTCTCTTAGATTCTTTCTCTTTTTTTACATAAAATAGCTCTTAGGAAAGAGAAGGAAAATACCTTTGAAAATTGAGTTCATAGTGTGTTCTATATAGAATTAGAGCTTGGACTTGGCCTAATAATAAAGAATTATAGAGATCTAGAGAGAGTGGAAGATAAAGAGAGGTATAAACTACAAAAGATAGAATGAAGAAAAAAGTGAATTAATGAATAAAACTGAATGAAAAACAAGAGGAAAAAACTCACATCAAAATTAAGATTGTTTAGTTAACATTACATTAATTGTTTGGTTCAATCTTGTTCCATTTGTTCTAACTTTTCCCACTCGCCTAAATATGAGGCTTGCTGGCGTTAACGACTTTGATCCAATGAGTTCTTTGATAAAAAAAAAAAAAAAAAAAAAAAAAAAAATCAAGCTTTAATATTGTTATTTTTAAACGAAAGATCAAGGTTTAAGAGACAACAAGAGTCAATCAGAGGAGAAAAAAGGCTTCCTTTTTTAAGTTAATTAAAAATAATAATAATAATATAAAAAGAGTTTATTAATTAATTTTTTATTGATAAGAAAAGATAATAAACATAATACTCCAAAAAAATAATATCTAATTCTTTATATATAGAATAATTAGATTTTTAGTCTAACTTTATATTTTCAAATTTATAGGTAGTGGCATTGATCCACAAGAAACTTAGCAAACTCTTAAAATAATGGACGCTAACTTGAGTAAAACTGAAGACAAGAAACAAACAATTGAGGCAAATCTAGCTCGTCTTGTATTGTTTATCTTATACAAAAATAACAAATTATTTCTACTAGCAAATAAAATACTCAGAACATAACATGTCAACACCAAAGATTATATTGTCCATCTTGTTATCCCCACCATTATCACTATGCTAACAACGCCAAAGCTAACATTGCCAACACATGAGTTTTTTTTTTTTTTTTTGATAATGTATAAATTAAATCCTGAATTTTTAAGTTTAGTCAGTTTAAACTCTAAACTTTTTAGCATAACCAAAATGAACCTTGCATCGATTTTTTTTTTTTTTGGTCTATTTGGTTCTAGTTTAGTTTAGTTTAGTTTAGTTTTAATTTTTTTTTCTTTAAACTCGGTTTCGTCAGTTCAGGCTCGATTTTGCCAATTTTGCTCGGTTTTGTTTGGTTTGGTTGCTATTAGAGCAAAACCAAGCAAACGATAAGTAAAACACAATATTTTTATGTCAATTAAAATTCCATGTGTAAAGTTTTTGCATTTGTGGTTATTAATGTGTCAGGGGTTGACTCATTTGTCGTGTTGCGGCCACGTTGGAGTTTTTGATAAATTGGTAAAATCTGTAATTTGGAACGTTACTATGCGGTTGGAATTGGAGGAAATGTTGAGTAAATTGGATTTACGCTGGATAAATTATTGGACGCTCGATATGTGGTCTAATAAAATTCATATTAAATAAAAATAATAGAATTAATTTAAATTAAATAAAGGGAATATTTTTTTAAAGGTTGGAAACCCTATCCCCTTTTCTTTTCCTCTTAGAGAGAGAGCATAAACCTTTGTGAAGAAATTTGGAGGGTAAATAAGTTTCTCTCCTCCATTTTCGAGATTGAGATTTAGAGCTTTCTCTAATTCATATTCAAGTTTGGAAACTTGAATTCTTGGGTTATTGATGTATTATCTTAGTAAATTTAAGATTTATAAAAGTTGTTTGTTTGATTTGTGGTGAGAAATTGTGAAGGAATGCGAGTTTTGCAATTTTTCTTCTCATTAAATTGTCGCAATGATCGACACTTCCTGGGCACTTGCTGGAAACAAAGCTGATTAGATGCCGACTCCTTGGGGAGGTTGATAGACACTTTGAAGGGTCGACCGCTTTGGAGTCCAATTGACCCATGCCAAAAACGAAAGACTTAAGGGTCAACTCTGCCATTGATGGACCCCTATTCAAAACAACATTGAACAACGGTCGACCGCTGGTGATTATAAATGCCGCATAATATATTTTAATAGGAAAATTTTGTCCCCTATTGAAGTTTGTGGCCATTTATAGTTTCTTCGGTTTGAGTTCTTAGTCCCGGTATAGAACACATCTATGTTTTTGTGACAGCCCGAGACCCGATCGGGGTCCGAGGAGCCATCACTCTGGACAGAACAGAAAAACGTGGACTATATTTTTTTTTTAAACTTTTAAAAGCCTTGATAGAAAATTCACAGAGGAAACCTTCTCTGGAAGTGAAGGTTGGAAGACGTTCTGTGGGAGGCTACAGTAGCCGTGGACAATCGGGAGATGTGGACAAACAAAATCCGTGGACCTTTAAAATCAAAGTTGGGGTCTGTGGACAAACAGAATCCGTGAATGTTTAAAAAATAAAAGCAGTGATCATGGACGTTGGTATTAAAAGTCAGAGTCTGTAGACAAAGGAGTCCGTGGACGTTGACAGTAAAAGACAAAAAGCAGTAAACTTTTAGACTTAGCCGAATGTGTGCAAACCCGAAGGACAGAAACTGGAAAGCAAAGTGGACGTTGAAAGGTAGAAGGCAGAATGGACGACTGTTTTGAAGAAGGCGTGGACGACTATCTTCAAAGGCAGCTTGGACTTTTAAGAAAAACAGAAGGCAGGATGGACAATAAAAACAGAAAGTAGGATGGACGACTATTTTAACAGAGGGCGTAGACGATTGAGCCCAAAGGCGAAATGGACCATTATTTTGAAGGCAGAATGGACGTGGACGACTGTTTTACAGAAGAGAATGACAACTGTTTTAAAAGGGCAGAAGTGACTGTGGACGACTAACACTTAGCCAAAATACTGGAAAATTTGAAAACCAGAAACAGAAGGCAGAATGGACGATAAAATTTAAAGACAGAATGGACGACTACTTTACAGGGAGACATAAAACAGAAAGCATGAAAACTTCAAAAAAACCAAAACCTGATTCCAACACAGTTTTAAAACGTGCTAAAAAAATACGACAGAAGTTCAAAAATCTAACTGCATGGATCAATTTAAAATTTGAAACAATCCATGCATAACCTGAAAAGAAAAGTCCAAACAGTTCCAGAATGTTTAAAAAAATACTTATGCAACTGTCAATTATAGAGATTTAGAAACTCGAACATCAGAACCTATACATTATATATTCCCAACAGAGTTTCCAACAAAGTTTTTAAAACAGAAACACAGAACCCCAACAGAGTTTTAAAATCAAAACACCAGAGTTCCAGTAGGGTTTACAGACATGGACTTTACTTAAAATACTTAAACCTCTAAACAGAAGTTTGTCTGGCAGCAGCAACCAATCCCCGCAAGCTCGTTTCGCCAACTACATTAAGTCATCAGCTTGAGGCACAAAGTCCTCAATCACGGGTTCAGTACCTACATCAGGGAGTTCACCTATGAGTCTAAAACTCAGTAAGAACATATCAGAAATAAATGCAGTGATACATATGCTATGCATGAACTTTTCAGAAATACAGTGACAGTACAAAATATTTATCTTCCAGCGACAGTGAGGTATAAGTGGAGCTTATAGTGGAACTGGCGATACAGAGAGTGCACTATCAGGCACGGTGCACTATCAGGCACATAACAGTAAATAGTACAGAATCAGAACAGAACAGAGTGCCAGTCCCCGTCCCACACTTAACCGATATATTTCAGACAGTCAGATTTTATCTTTCTTAACTTCAAAACCGTGTGCAGAAAACATTTGCATGTCTTTCAGAGAAAACGTGTATGCATGAACGGTGCCTGAACTTAAACTGGCAGATAACAGAAATAAGACAACAGACAACAGAAAATACAGACATCTCAGGACATAACCCTAACTTTTCTACCCAAAACAACCCCGACAGAAGTGAAAACCTAATACCTCCGTGATGTAGGGACTTAAGGGCCGAATCTATGCATATGAACTTACCTGGTTGCTGTCGAGTTGATATTCTTGATCGTCTCGAAAATGCACGAACCTATGATGTGCATGAAAGAAAAATCATCAAGCTGCAAATGCTAACTAATACTTGGCAGGATATGCAGCAAACTCATTTCAACCCTTTAGAAAACACACCAACGTGTTTTTATCCAAAAACAGTGAGTTCTCTCTCTAAATATCATAACCCTAAACCTCAGTAAAACTCACCTTAAACTTGTCCAAACTCGTTGGCATTAGTAGATGTTTACCTTAGCGGAGAAGCGTAAAGAAATCTGAGGAGATCGAAGTAACTTCGATGGTTGTTTGTCGACTGGAAGAGAGAGTGCTGAGGAGAGAATGGAAAGAGCAGAGGAAAGAGTGAAGTGGGTTTCATGTAGGAGGAAGAGAAGACATGTCTTCTTCAACAAGTTGCCAAACGTCAGTCATCCACTTGCATCCTCCCAACCACCTTAATTCTTACCTATTATGCCCTTCCATTGGTTTTTAACCAAATTGATTTGTTTTGGTTTCACATTAGTTTAGTTCTCCACTAATTATTCCAACAATTCAACCAAAACATTCATTGTATTAAAATAATATTGATCCCGCTTATACGATTCGGGAAAATGATTACATGGCAAATAAATGCCGGGTGCTACAGTTTTCCCTAGTGTTCGAGAAGAATTATGATATTGATTTTGTTTTATGCTCAGACGAGTTTGTGGATTGGAAGTCAATACCTGAAGTTGTAACTCTGATTAGCAATAAAAGTAATCGTCGTCGAGGTAGATATTTAATGTTTTTTGTATTGCATTGCATAGTTTTTGAAACTCTATTTTTGTGAGTCGTCATTTATAAAAAATTTGACTAGGCCTGGTCGCTAGTTCATCAATTTTTTATGTGTATATATGTATGATTTACACGTTTACTATTGATACATGATAATTTATTTCTATTTTGTATATGTATTTGATGCATGATAATTTATTTCTATTTTGTATATGTATTGAAGGATGAATGATTTGCCACAAAGGTGGTAACTTTAAATTCATTCCAACTAGGATTTTCTTGGCTGAATATAACACAAATTGTAGCAGATCGAAAACCAAATAAATTGCGTTTATTTTTTGTGTGAAATTTTAACCAATAATAGTCTTGGACGTCCACTAAATATCCTAAAAAAATTTCATTCAAAAGCCTTAAGATCAGGGAGATATGGTAAGTTTTTTGGAGGTCGTCGCGGATTTGAAAAAAAAAATAGTTTTTGTCAGATAAAAATGTCACATTTAAGATAGATGCCACATGATCAAATAAAATTGTCTTGATACAAAATTTGGACAGATTTCCAATCTATGAATGAAGAATAAGTCCTCCAAATTTCATGTCAAAATTCATTGGGGAGAAGAAGTTGTGATGCAGATAATAATCACCGCTCAGATGACTATCATGGATGCTCGACAAAACCAAAATTAGTTGTCGAGTGATGGACCCTTCTAAACCGATTGTGATGAAAGTTCTAACTCTTGCTGAAACGTTTTTCTTATTTGAAATATGAATTAGGGAAGAAGATAGTAATGAAGAAATCTACGTAACTAAAATCAAGAACTATGGATCCTTGAATACAAAACAAACCTTGGATAAAACCACCAAGGAATTGTAATGCAAACACAAATGAACTCCAAGAATTGAACAAAAGTTCAATTCTCAATGAAAAAAGTTATTATCCTAAGATAGCAACAATGGAATATAAGTACCCTTAATAATTAGGGTTTGTAAATTAAACCTAAGGAAAAATAGGCCTAAACAAATCAGTCCCACTTATTAAACGCACGTGACAACCATGCATGCAATTTATTAAAATGCATAAATATAGATAAATTAGGTCTTGATGGAGAGTGTAGACGTGCCTTCATTTGTTGTAGCTTGTTGGACATTATTCAACTTGGTTTCTTCCTTGACGATCTATTGTAGTAGACCGAATCTCCATGTTTGCATTTGGTTCGACCTCCAAATCATCAAGGAAGGTTATGCCAGCACATTGCGTAAACAAATTAGAAAGTCTCTTGGCTCATGATCTCGTGCTCAAAGGACATCAATGAATCCTTTGATGTTTTGGATGATTTCAGTGTCAAAGCATCACGGGGCTATTGCAACACATCTTCTGCTGCGTGAAGATATTTTGTTTGCATGTTATAAAAATGGATAATAGGGCAGTAATGATGCGTTCTTTGGGTTATGAATCCCTAGACCTAATCCTAATTTATTAAGATTTTATGAGTGCTGTTGTTGCTTGGTCTTCGAAACGCCGGCCACTCTTGTGACGTCGTTGGATCTTTAGATCATCGTCACCTTTTATTCTTTTGTTTGAACTCATGAGGTGCTATCTGGTCTTTTGAACGCCGCCTTTCTTAGTTAGTGTGCTGGAGGGGTATTTGTCTGACCCTTTTTTTCACTAAAGGTGATTTTGAAAAGAAACTTAAGATGATAGCTTATTTTAATATAGTTGTCTATGTAAACAACAAGGTTTTGATTATTGCCTCATTGGTGGCTCGTGGAGCATGTTTTCTTAAAACGATAGAAATTGATTTTCTTTTGGAGCGATATTTGAAAATCATTTATGATATAATAATATTTTGAGAAGAAAGATAAGAAAAAGTTTGCATTGTATTTAGTATAAATTTTCTATTGAGTTATGGTATGATTTGCTCTTGCAAAAGCCAAGTTAACACAACAACAATCACAAGGTTCGGTACTCTCGGCTCAATCCGAAAATGTAATGCACCAAATTTAAAATCTCCAATTTAATTTCTCTAGTTTGAAACCCTAATTTTAGAAACCCTAAAATTTTTCCCAAATAATTTTATCAAATTAAATTCGAGCGTTTAAATTCTAATTTCATAATATTTTCAAATTTTCTTTAAATGATAACTGAAACATTAAATATGCATAAGCTTTATCAAAATTAAATAACTTTGTTTGAAACTTGAAATAAATGCATAAATAACACCATTAATAAAATTTTATTTAACAATAAAATTCAACATAATTTATCAAAACATGAAATGTATTCGAAAAACTGAAACACACTAATTCAACTAAAAAATATTTCACTCTTCTGCATGCTCATTTGTCTCTGGGAGGTTCTCAATCACAGTCACTTCTTCCTCAGATAAAAATTCACCTACATCACAAGAATACATAAGGTGAGAAGAACTCAGTAAGTGAGAATACGTGCAGCTGCAAAACATGTACTTTTACCGAATCCTGTTAACTGTTACATACTAGTTGAAAGTCAACATTCTTTTAAGACTTAGTCATCTGGCTTCGTCTTCTTTTACTTTTACTTTTACTTTTACTTTTACTTTTACTTTTACTTTTACTTTTACTTTTACTTTTACTTTTACTTTTACTTTTACTTTTACTTTTACTTTTACTTTTACTTTTACTTTTACTTTTACTTTTACTTTTACTTTTACTTTTACTTTTACTTTTACTTTTACTTTTACTTTTACTTTTACTTTTACTTTTACTTTTACTTTTACTTTTACTTTTACTTTTACTTTTACTTTTACTTTTACTTTTACTTTTACTTTTACTTTTACTTTTACTTTTACTTTTACTTTTACTTTTACTTTTACTTTTACTTTTACTTTTACTTTTACTTTTACTTTTACTTTTACTTTTACTTTTACTTTTACTTTTACTTTTACTTTTACTTTTACTTTTACTTTTACTTTTACTTTTACTTTTACTTTTACTTTTACTTTTACTTTTACTTTTACTTTTACTTTTACTTTTACTTTTACTTTTACTTTTACTTTTACTTTTACTTTTACTTTTACTTTTACTTTTACTTTTACTTTTACTTTTACTTTTACTTTTACTTTTACTTTTACTTTTACTTTTACTTTTACTTTTACTTTTACTTTTACTTTTACTTTTACTTTTACTTTTACTTTTACTTTTACTTTTACTTTTACTTTTACTTTTACTTTTACTTTTACTTTTACTTTTACTTTTACTTTTACTTTTACTTTTACTTTTACTTTTACTTTTACTTTTACTTTTACTTTTACTTTTACTTTTACTTTTACTTTTACTTTTACTTTTACTTTTACTTTTACTTTTACTTTTACTTTTACTTTTACTTTTACTTTTACTTTTACTTTTACTTTTACTTTTACTTTTACTTTTACTTTTACTTTTACTTTTACTTTTACTTTTACTTTTACTTTTACTTTTACTTTTACTTTTACTTTTACTTTTACTTTTACTTTTACTTTTACTTTTACTTTTACTTTTACTTTTACTTTTACTTTTACTTTTACTTTTACTTTTACTTTTACTTTTACTTTTACTTTTAACGTTCAAGCTATCACGTAATTGCCATTAATTCTATCATTTTCATACACATGCAGATGTCCTATAAATATTATCTTTTAAACTATTCTATATTGATGCCTAAACATGAGTGCTTATATATCAAATCGTGAAATAAAATAGTTATAGAAAAATATCATAAATTTCTTGTGATGTAGGGTCGTAGCCAAAACGTTGGAAAATTTGTATTTTCACTTACCTGGATTCCGAGTGAGAGGGAAATACGTATCGTTCTAAAATTCTAAATAATCTCTTACCTAAATTATCGGGTATTAAATTCATACCTAAATAAATCCAAATTTCAAAATAATTGGTAAAAATTTCCTTACGTGTGGTCTTAGGTAACTCTCGGAAATTTTCTACCTAAATAAAATATCTAATATAAATTTACCACTTTAATAAATCAATTTCTCAATAATTTAGATAGAAATTCCTTACCAGTCTATTTTTGGATCGGTTCAGGTCAATTGGATCGAAATTTGGGTCGGGTCAGGTTCGGTTCGGTTCCGATGAACAGTGCCGATTGAGTGAATAGTGGACGGTCGAGTGAACAGTACCGGTTCGAGTTGGGCTGGCCGGTTCATTTTGGACTTAAATGAACCGGTTCAGTTTTAAAATTAAAACTTAACCCTTCTTTTTCCTCTTCTTCTTCGCGAGGGCAGAGAATAGAGAGAGAGTTTCTCTCCTTGTGATGTCGAACGGCGAACAGTGAGAGAGTGTGATCGAGAGGAGTTGTTGTCAGCCAGGTGAGCACCAAAAGCTGAGTGAGGGAGAGAAATGAGGGTTTTCGCCGAAGTGGTTTTTCGTCAGAGTTTGGCAAGGTAAGAGCTCTGATTTTTTTTTTTTTTTTGGATTGTCATTTCCCTTCCTCGAGCTTCTGTATTTATAGGGAAGGATTTCAAGTTTCATCAAAAACCATCGGTCGATTTTGTCAAAATCATCAACTGAGAGAAAGATTTTCGTCAATTTTGTTTGGCCGGAAGAAATTTTTTTCCTTTCTTTTTGTCAAAAACGTCTACTGCACGTTTTTGATATGTTACAGAAAAGTACCCCAAAAATAGTATGCACAACTTTATCAAATTAGGTCCAAATTCTATGAAAATTTAGAGGAAACTTACATGGTGAGTGGTGAGTAAACCCTCAAAATTTTAGATGGAAAATCGTCAAGATGAAAGAGTTATGCAATGAATACTCAAGGCTGTTCCGATAGGCAACTTATGGCACCTTTGGATAATGAGACCTTCAATGAAAAAGGAATGCTCCAGCACTAGGCTTCGTTTTCCACCTTTCTTCTAGCTTCCAACCTTTGCAAGATTGAAGAGAAATGATGTCTCTAAGAGCCACCAAGTAACCACGAAACTTGGAGGACAATGGAGGCAAACTCCACTCGGATATCACACACCGAGGCTAAACACTTTGAAGGCTGAAGAGCTCTTCGAAGCTTGTAGGGAAACAACAATTTTCTATTAATAAAAAATGTCTTTACAATGCAGGAAAATGTGTTTAAATATCTCCTAAGGACGACTAGGGTTTCAGCTGAATAACAAAGTAAAGAGCCGTTGGGCTCAGGTCTCGGCCCCCGCATGCGCCTCCTTGTTTGGGCGTCCAACGTGCATGGAACGCTTGGCGTCCCTCCATTGGTCCTTAGTCCTTGCTGGAATGTGGCTGAGTTAAAGTGGATTCAAAATGCTGGAAAAAAATTCTAGAAGGATTCTTTAGTCCATCGCTCGGCCACGTGGTTAACCTTGCACGCACTGATCAATGGCCCAAGGTGCAGGCTAGGTCAGCCATCCGTGCGTGCCCTGCTATCTCTCTTCCGTATAGGCCAAGTCACCCATCCGTGTAACGCCCGGTTTCGATGGGATTTATATTTCATTATATATAATGACATTTTTGTAAATATGTCAAATTAAGTCAGTTTCATGAAAAGAAAGCGTTATCACGATCCTAATAATTAATAAGAATTTTAAGAAAATTTCGAGAATTTTAGGAGTCGTAACGCTAATTTTACTATAATTACGTTTATCGTAATATAAAGGATACTCTGGTAAAAATAGTAAACGAGGTCCGAATTGCGAACGGACAGTTTTAATGGAACCCTAGTAATAAGTTGGACTTATTAGTGAAATAAGAAAATTTGGAGAAACCGAATCGTTAGTTAATTAACGAAACGAGCGACGAAACAAATAGAAAATCAAAGGAAGGACGAAACGGTAATTTATAAAGTCAAAAATTTTAATTAAAACAAATACACTCTTTTCTCTTCTCCCTCATTCACGGCATCACTCTCTCTCCCCTACAAACCTCTCCCTCCTCTGGCGACTCACGGCGATTCTCCCTTCCGACGGCCAATTCCTCCTCCAACGACTTCCGTTCTTCGTGATTTCTTCTCCAAACTCGACCCAAGGTACAATTCTAAGGTTTTAGCAAAGTTTATTTCGGTTTTTAAGGAGTTTAAACGATTAGGGTTCGTTTAGGGTTTAGTTCAAAACGTGATGTAGGATTTAAAATTGATAGGTTTACAGTAGTTGTGGATGAAAAGGACGTATTGGACATTATTGGACGAAGTTAAATCCATTTGTGAGAAATGATAAAGTTTGAGAATTTAAGGGTTTTTATGGAAAACTCGTTAATGGAAATTTTGAGGGTCGAGCGTGAATTATTTGATAAAAACACCTCGATTAGATAAGTTAGAATGTTAGAAATTTCCTTAGTTAAGGATTTTGTTAATTTGGAAGTTTAATAGTTTAAACTCGTATTAACGACAATTTTGGTAAATTTGCCTTAGGTGAACAACGCTCGTGGACGGAGCTAGATTTGCAACGGATGCGAAGTAAGTTCTCGTGACTTATTGTGGCTGATTAGCCTACACCATAAGCCGGAGTTGGTTGTTGAGGATACGTTGGTGTTTTGTTTGTTTAAGTTGGTCATTGTTTCGTCTTATTGTTTCAGTTGGGTAGTTTAGGTTCGGTTGTTCTATAGGTTGTTTGCTATAGTGTTTTGATGGTATTTATAGTGTTTTGATGGTATGCTCTTTATGTATGTTTATATTTTATATTGAACTGTTCATGCATCATTTTTTTTTTTTTTTTTTTTTTTTTTTTTTTTTTTTTTTTTTTTTTTTTTTTTTTTTTTTTTTTTTTTTTTTTTTTTTTTTTTTTTTTTTTTTTTTTTTTTTTTTTTTTTTTTTTTTTTTTTTTTTTTTTTTTTTTTTTTTTTTTTTTTTTTTTTTTTTTTTTTTTTTTTTTTTTTTTTTTTTTTTTTTTTTTTTTTTTTTTTTTTTTTTTTTTTTTTTTTTTTTTTTTTTTTTTTTTTTTTTTTTTTTTTTTTTTTTTTTTTTTTTTTTTTTTTTTTTTTTTTTTTTTTTTTTTTTTTTTTTTTTTTTTTTTTTTTTTTTTTTTTTTTTTTTTTTTTTTTTTTTTTTTTTTTTTTTTTTTTTTTTTTTTTTTTTTTTTTTTTTTTTTTTTTTTTTTTTTTTTTTTTTTTTTTTTTTTTTTTTTTTTTTTTTTTTTTTTTTTTTTTTTTTTTTTTTTTTTTTTTTTTTTTTTTTTTTTTTTTTTTTTTTTTTTTTTTTTTCATCATGGTTTCAAAACGTCATGAAAACGAATTTACGCATTTATTTCATAAAAAGAATGCAAGTAAAGTATCATGTAAACAACCTCATGTATGTGGTTATCGGGGTGAGGTTCAGACCCGGCATTCCGTGGTGAGCGGGTTTTCCTCCCTTCAGATGGTGCGGGCTGTCTAACTGCTTGACGTGCCCTATCCATCTGTCGAGTGATATGCTTCGATAACCAAAAGAATGTCACGGTGAGAATGAATGAATGAATGAATGAATGAGTGATGATGTTATAAAAATTGCATACATGATCATGCATTAGCATTTACGTAGAGCTTGCTGAGATTTTTATTTCATAGGTGTCTTTATGGTGTAGGTGATCTTGACTTAGGTGAGGACGAGATCACTCCACTCGAGGAGTGATGCAGTTGGCGGAGGATGGCTCGCGGGAGTGTGCTGGCGGAGTCGATGCTTAACCTGACCCATGGGTGGTGTATGTATGTGTTTTGAGAGTTTCTTGGGGATATTTTGGGTTAACAGTGGATTAGATAGGTTAATTGTATAGTTAAATACATTTTAGGTTGTTTGGATATGGATAATGGATTGATAGTTATAAAATGTTTTTGTTAAAAATTGTCGTTTGATGAACTGCTAGATTATTGAATTTCATAGGGTTTTATTTATTTTTTAAACCGAACTACGCAGTTTGTTTTTATGAAATCTGGTTATGTTTTAAATATGTTTTTGAGTCGTTTATTTTGGATAATCGGTGAAGTGAGAATGGATGAGATTATGAGTGATGTTTATGGTGTTTATTGGTGTGTACGAGTGAGAAGAAGAATGTACAAGGAAGATGGAAGGAGGAAAGGAAAAAAAAATGAGGGGCGAACGAACGCCCGAAGTGAGGTGTTCGAACGCAGAATTCTCTGGAATTCCAGAGGAGTTCGCGATCGTACGCAGGAAGAGGGGCGTACAATCGGTTCACGGTGGTTATTCGCGTTCTGAAAATCAGAACGTAAACCGACCGAGCGCCCAAATGTTGGCGCTCGATCGATTCAGTAAGGGCCGCCCGATCGGCTGTTGATCAGTCGATCGAGCGCCCCTTGTTTCCTCGCCTTTTTAACGATTTCACCCCTGTTTTTGTCTGTTTCCATTGTTTCACAGTTTTATATGTTTAATTGTTTTATTTAATTGACTTTAAGATTTGTTTTAAACGATTTTCTAAAAGACTTTAACGCATTCGATTTCAAAAGTTTTATTTCCGCTTAAATGTTAGGTTTAAGTTTGTAAGTATAAAAATATAATACGGGAAATTAAGGGTACAGTGTTAGGGTCGTCACAGTTTATGGTATCAAAGCCCCCAGGTTTTAAAAACGGTTCTGTAGACTGCTCGACTGCACAGCCACTACGCGGACATCCTTCCTCAACTGTAAGTATGTTTATATGTTTTCTTTAAGTTCAGTTTCTTAGAATTGTGTGCTTTTAACCTTTATAGGAATTATATAAATATGGTGCGTCGAGGAAATGACCGAGATGACCGAGACGATACGATACTTAAAGGATTTATTGCCCAACAGTCCCAACACATGGAGCGACAGGCCCAACAAATGGAGAGACAGTCCCCGTAGTTAGGTACCCTGATAGACCGGGAAGGTGCTAGAGCCCGGGAGATAGCGACTTCGGGTAACCGGGGAATGGAGAGATTTCAGAAGCTCCAACCTCCCGTGTTCAACGGACAGTCTACGGATCCCTCTTCAGCCGAGGAGTGGATTCAAACCATGGAGGATATGCTGGCCTACGCAAGCATTGAGGACGGAGAGAAGGTTGCATTGGTGAGCTACCACTTGGCACTAGATGCCCGATTCTGGTGGGATTCTATCAAGGCAACCACCGATGTGGCAATTATGGGTTGGGAGCGTTTCAAGACGATATTTTATGACAAGTACTTCAGCCATACAGTACGAGAGGCGAAGATGGTGGAGTTTATGCAGTTGTGGCAGGTTGGTTCGATTGCCGACTATGTGAGGAGGTTTGAGGCCCTGTCCCGATTCGCGCCGCGTCAGGTTAGCGTTAATAAGGACAAGGTACGCAGATTTGTACAAGGGCTTAGTCAGAAAATTTGTAAAAGTGTCGTCATATCAGGGGTGCGAAATGTGCCCTATGATGAGATTGTGGCCAGAGCACTTGAGATTGAGGCTGCTGATTAGAGTTATGTCAAGCCGAGGGAGCCAGCTAAGGGCTTCTTTCGTGAGATCCACCCTCAGTCCCAGGATCAAGGCTGGCAACCGAGGGGACAACAGCAGACGCAACCACGAGGAGTGAAGAGGCCTTATGACGGAAAGGGCGAGCAAGGAAAGGGAAAACAAGTCCCAGAATCTACTCAGAAGCCTATATGCCCAAAATGTTTAAGGCCTCACTTTGGTGTCTGCCGGTTGGGTACGGACAAGTGCTATAGATGCGGAGAGGTGGGCCACTATGCCCTGAATTGCCCGAGGACTGCTACTGACCAAAAGAAGGTTACCCCAAGAATATTTGATTTCATTGAGCCTGGAGACGTCGACAATGGTGCCCAGCCTTCTCTGATTGCAGGTACTATTTTAATTACCTGTATGACGATATGTGCATGATAAGAATATATATAGGCTTAAAAATAGAGCGGTAAGGGAATATTAGGTGGGTAAGAGGGGTTACTAGGCGAACCTCGATGAAAAGATAGTAGGCTACATATAGAACATTATAGACCGTATAGAAATAGAATTATGTATTAGTAAGATTAGCTTGACGAAATGGCTTTTAAGTAGGTAGAAACTGCGTCTAATTGACAACCCCTTAGAGTATTAGGATAGGACTAATCAAGAGAAAGGTGAAAGTTTAGATATAAACTTATTAAGGAGTACCTTAGATTATTGAGATACCTTGAGTGTGTTTAAGTGGATAAAGGGAGTACTGCATAACTTGTATGTGTGAATTCACGTGAAGTTGAGAGTGTCTAGACGAAGATGGAATTCAAAAGCTCAACTTGGAAAAATTGTTGAGAGGATATGAGGGACGACTATTACAGTCGAGATTGTAGAGGACATATTGAATTGATGTAGTTTAAGCTAAGAACCACCAACATGAGACTGACCTTCGGAAAGAAAGTAGGAGCCTCAGTGTTCAAGGAAATAGAAGGATAAACCCTAGCATGGAGATGTTTCTGACTTCCTTGGAATATAGCAGAGTAAGACTTTGAGACTTGGGGAGAACCGGATTAAGAGCATAAACTCACTTACAACAAGTTTGCGAACAAGAAGGTCGTTGGATGAATTGTTGTACGAGAGCCAAGTGGAGTTGTGCCCAAAGTTAATAGGGATTGAAGTTAGACCGGTATTTAATGCTATGCGAATTGTAAAGATTCGTGATTTAACAAGTCGATTTAGAAGTGTGGCTAAGTTGGAAATTTCCAAAAAGTCCGACTCGTATTTAACAAGTCGAGACCGATAAATACCTAAATGACCTAAGGTTAAAGTGTGTGGTTTAGAGCGCATAGATGGTGGACTTAGGGACTTGACTGTGCTCGAAGTTAAATGGAGATTTAATGTTGGAGTAAGAAATTTAAGAAGGCTTTGAGAGCTTGAAGTGGTTAAGTACGTATTTGATAGACACAGGATTAAGAAAGTTAGGAACTAAGTGAACTCAGTTCAGAAAGTCAGAGTTAAAATAGAGGGGAGTCTGGATTGCAACCTGGGTGTTGTTAGAAATCCTTGAACGATAGTCAACCCAAATGACGTTAAGAAATTGAAGTTAATTTGAGGATTGAGGATACAAGATAATCATGGGGCCAATTAATAAGTTGGAGAGTTTAACGTTTTAGATGATTAAATATAGACCAACGCGTGCTCGAGTCGTTAGGTGTTGAGTACACAGTTAAAGATCGTTGATTGAGTTACAGCCCAGAAGTTGAAAGAAATTCTTGGCATTTAAGCTAGCTGACGTTAGGAAACATTAGCATAGCTCTGATATAAAGAGACGGTTAAGGAAAGACGTCGATGAGAAAGAACTTTGGAGAATTGAGTTACTGGGAGTAATTAAGTTAAAGGCAACGCTTACGTAATTATTAAGATGACAAAGTATGCCGTTGGATAAATTAATTTGAGATTTGTAAATTCGTTATACTCGATATTTGAGTAAGGACGTGCATGATCCAATTGAGATGAGAGAATATAAAGAGTGACAGTAAGTAGAGATAGAATTGAAACCCTTATTTGGAGAGATAGAGGAAAGAAATTTAAAAAGAACGGAGCGATTGTGAATCAAAGTATAAGGCCGCAAGACATGAGACGTTGAAATCGAGGACTACAAGTTAAGTCAAATTTTGGGGACAAAATTTCAATTAAGGTGGGTAGAATGTAACGCCCAGTTTCGGTGAGATTTATATTTCATTATATATAATGGCATTTTTGTATATATGTCAAATTAAGTCGGTTTCGTGAAAAGAAAGCGTTATCACGATCCTAATAATTAATAAGAATTTTAAGAAAATTTCGAGAATTTTAGGAGTCGTAACGCTAATTTTACTATAATTACGTTTATCGTAATATAAAGGATACTCTGGTAAAAATAGTAAACGAGGTCCGAATTGCGAACGGACAGTTTTAATGGAACCCTAGTAATAAGTTGGACTTATTGGCAAAATAAAGAAATTTGGAGAAACCGAATCGTTAGTTAATTAATGAAACGAGCGACGAAACAAATAGAAAATCAAAGGAAGGACGAAACGGTAATTTATAAAGTCAAAAATTTTAATTAAAACAAATACACTCTTTTCTCTTCTCCCTCATTCACGGCATCACTCTCTCTCCCCTACAAACCTCTCCCTCCTCTGGCGACTCACGGCGATTCTCCCTTCCGACGGCCAATTCCTCCTCCAACGACTTCCGTTCTTCGTGATTTCTTCTCCAAACTCGACCCAAGGTACAATTCTAAGGTTTTAGCAAAGTTTATTTTGGTTTTTAAGGAGTTTAAAATATTAGGGTTCGTTTAGGGTTTAGTTCAAAACGTGATATAGGGTTTAAAATTGATAGGTTTACCGTAGTTGTGGATGAAAAGGACGTATTGGACATTATTGGACGAAGTTAAATCCATTTGTGAGAAATGATAAAGTTTGAGAATTTAAGGGTTTTTATGGAAAACTCGTTAATGGAAATTTTGAGGGTCGAGCGTGAATTACTCGATAAAAACACCTCGATTAGTTAAGTTAGAACGTCAGAAATTTCCTTAGTTAAGGATTTTGTTAATTTGGACGTTTAATAATTTAAATTCGTATTAACGACAATTGTGGTAAATTTGCCTTAGGTGAACAACACTCGTGGACAGAGCTAGATTTGCAACGGACGCGAGGTAAGTTCTCGTGACTTACTGTGGCCGATTGGCCTACACTATAAGCCGGAGTTGGTTGTTGAGGATACGTTGGTGTTTTGTTTGTTTAAGTTGGTCATTGTTTCGTCTTATTGTTTCGGTTGGGTAGTTTAGGTTCGGTTGTTCTATAGGTTGTTTGCTATAGTGTTTTGATGGATTTGTAATGTTTTGATGGTATGCTCTTTATGTATGTTTATGTTTATATTGAATTGTTCATGCATCATGGTTTCAAAACGTCATGAAAACGAATTTACGCATTTATTTCATAAAAAGAATGCAAGTATCATGTAAACAACCCCATGTATGTGGTTATCGGGGTGAGGTTCAGACCCGGCGTTTCGTGGTGAGCGGGTTTTCCTCCATTCAGATGGTGCTGGCTATCTAACCGCTTGACATGCCCTATCCATCTGTCGAGTGATATGCTTTGATAACCAAAAGAATGTCACTGTGAGAATGAATGAATGAACGAACGAATGAATGCATGATTGATGATGTTATAAAAATTGCATACATGATCATGCATTAGCATTTACGTAGAGCTTGCTGATATTTTTATCTCATAGTTGTTTTTATGGTATAGGTGATTTTGACTTAGGTGAGGACGAGATCTCTCCACCCGAGGAGTGATGCAGTTGGCAGAGGATGGCTCGCGCGGGGTGTGCTGGCGCAGTCGATGCTTAACCTGACCCGTGGGTGGTGTATGTATGTGTTTTGAGAGTTTCTTAGGGATATTTTGGGTTAACGGTGGATTAGATAGATTAATTGTATAGTTAAATACATTTTAGGTTGTTTGGATCTGGATAATGGATTGATAGTTATAAAATGTTTTTGTTAGAAATTATCGTTTGATGAACTGCTGGATTATTGAATTTCGTAGAGTTTTGTTTAGTTTTTAAACCGAACCACGCAGTTTGTTTTCATGAAATCTGGTTATGTTTTAAATATGTTTTTGAGTCGTTTATTTTGGATGATCGGTCAAGTGAGAATGGATGAGATTATGAGTGATGTTTATGGTGTTTATTGGTGTGTACGAGTGAGAAGAAGAATGTACAAGGAAGATGGAAGGAGGAAAGGAAAAAAAAATGAGGGGCGAGCGAACGCCTAAAGTGAGGTGTTCGAACGCAAAACTCTCTGGAATTCCAGAGGAGTTCGCGATCGTACGCAGGAAGAGGGGCGTACGATCGGTTCACGGTGGTTATTCGCGTTCTGAAAATAAGAACGTAAACCGACCGAGCGCCCAAATGTTGGCGCTCGATCGGTTCAGTAAGGGCGGCCTGATCGGCTGTTGATCAGTCAATCGAGCGCCCCTTGTTTCCTCCCCTTTTTGACAATTTCGCCCCTGTTTTTGTCTGTTTCCATTGTTTCACAATTTTATATGTTTAATTGTTTTATTTAATTGACTTTAAGATTTGTTTTAAACGATTTTCTAAAAGACTTTAACGCATTTGATTTCAAAAGTTTTATTTCCGCTTAAATGTTTGGTTTAAGTTTGTAAGTATAAAAATATAATACGAGAAATTAAGGGTACAGTGTTAGGGTCGTCACAATCCGTGCACGCTCGACCTACCCCTCGTGCGCTATTTCTCGGCCACATGCGTGAGATAACCTTTGCGCGCCTAACCTCGTCCACCTGCTAACCTACAAGCTACCATGCAATACATACTAACAAAATAAAGACCAATGTTTGCAACAAAATACAAGAAAAGGCCAATGTTTGCCACAAACAAAAAAAATACACAAAACACTTTATTACAAGGATTTGCCTCGGGAATAACAAATTTCTTCTTCAATGTGAGATGATCCTAGAAGTGATTCCCAAGAGAGAACATGTGTAGGCTTCCCTATGTCTTGAGAATTTAGCTCCCACTCTAAGATACTAAAAAGACTTTCACCTGCAAAACTAAAAAAATTGTTAAAATAAATATTAATTGGTGATTGTACCTTGGTTTGAGAATGAGTCACAGGCCTCCGAGGCATATCAAGTTAGTTACTCCCTCCAAACGAATTCATTCATTTCCAAGCAAGGATAATAGCAGTTAGTCGCTGATATTCGAGGCGGTTCCCTATGTCCCGTTCCTTTATTTTTGTTTTGAGTGTTTATTTATTTTCCTTATGAAGATTTTAACTCCATGGGTCGGTAGAAGGATATTTAGAATATTATTGGATATTGACATGAGACGTTGAATGTTTGAAGTTTGTTAAACTGTTATTTTATTTATCGCTTTATATTTTCTTGAGATCACTATGTGGACGCTTTGATTTGTGTTCAAATCTTTCGATGCGAACCAATTTTTAACTGGGCAATTTGGCCATTTTTTAGGACGGAGTCGTTCGACCCGTTGTTTCTGTTAGGCTCGTCTTCGGATCGTAACACTCTAATTTTTTTATGGTGCACAATTCAATATTCATTTTGTTCAATTTCAAATTTTTATTTGAACAGATTCCAAAGTTTCAGATTTATTTTGTTGCAAAAATAATTTAGAGTTTAAGTTAAATGGATCCCAAAAAATTAGGAATTAATTTTTAACCTTAAAATTAAAAAATATATAAATATTATAATATCAATCTAGTTTGGTAAGATTGGAGCAAAAACAGAGCTGACACTAATTTGTTTTTGGTGCACATTTCAATATTCATTTTATTAAAAAAAGGGTTTTTTTTAATAAAAACGTCAAACTATCGGTTTGTTTAAAAAAAAAAACCTCAAACTTTACTATTCATCGAAAAAATCTTAACGTTCGTAAATACGCAATTTCAACCTCGCAGGGGGGTCAGCAGGCTGTCCTCCTCAATCGAGTACGGCCGGTCCAGCTAGACCGGCTGTACTCCGAGAGGAACAAACCCGTGACAAAAGTCACAGGTTCTGTCATCTTCCCTTGGAGTACGTCCGGTCCAACTGGACCGACCGTACTTCTCCTACTAGTGTAACACCCAACTTTAATTAAAAATTTAAAATAACAGATAAATCTATTAAGTATAATCGATGAATGAAATTTTAGTATAATGTAGGTTAGGTTGAAGAATTAGTAAGTAAGGGCATAAGGGTAATTGGCAAATTTGAAAGTGGATAAGGTATTTAAGGCAAAAGTTTAGAGTAGCCGCCACCACTACCCATTTTCTTTCCCTTTAGGTTTTCAGCTCAAACCAGCAGACTTCCCAGGCGATTTCCTTCCCCGAGTCCGTTCGCCGAACTAGGTAAGTTTCTACCTCGATTTTTCTGACTTAGTAACTAAGGAAGATTGTATGGGGGAGTGTTAGATATGTATTTTGGGAACTCATCAGGAAAGTGAGTAGATTCGGGTTTAGCATAGAATCAGTAATGCTTGGCGATCAGAACTCCCAACTATTCCCTTAGGTTTTCTGAATGCCTTAGAATGAGGTTTAGTACAGGTTGACTTAATGTTCTGTTTATGTTCTAGGTGAGAAAGATCCCGAAGAAGCTCCTAACCGAGCACTCGCCAAGAATCCAGGTAAGTAGAGTTTGTTTGTGCCTTCGGGCCTACATCACAAAACAGTAGGATTTATGTATGCTTTGTATGTTTATTTTCCAGTTGTCATGCATCATGTTTTTGAAAGATTACGAAAATGAATTTACATGAAACGCATGGTAAGTGTGAGCAGGATGATCAGAACAACTGTTAAGGGGGATTAATCCGCCCCTTAACTGAGAACAAAGGATTGAGGTTTTGGGAAAAGTGATCCACTTCCCAATCCTACAGGGGGATCAGACCAGTTAACTGTTAAGGGAATTAATCCGCCCTTTAATTGAGATCAGAGGATGTATGCTTTGGGGAATGACTAATCCACTTTCCCATCGTACAGAGGGATCAACAGAGAACGAATTTGAATACAACGGAGATGAGAAAGTAGAGACCGCATGTTTAGGGAAATCATTGCTTCATTGATCCATTTCATTCATCGCTCTACTTGCTTAGCATTAGGCTAATAGATGAGTTTTGTGATGTAGGTGAAGAAGTTACTGAAGGTATGTTTACCGACCAACATAAGGAATAGGCTGGTTGGAGGAGCATTTTCAGGCATCGGTTTGGTCATCTGTTGAGGCGGTTTAATCCATGGCTGCAGGTGTTGAGTTGAGGGTAACTAGTTCAGTATAGATGTCTTTCTGAAAATTTTATGACAATAGTGGTTTCAAAGCTTTGAAAACATTTTTGAGAATCTTCTGACATTGGTATTCCGTTGGATTTTGAAAACATTGTTTTTACTGAATTTGGGAAGGGCAGTGATTTGGTTTGTTTCTGGATGTTTAGTTTTGTCGTTCTGCCTATCGGAAGGTGCCTTCAGTAAAGTCATTGGATGAGAGAGAGAACATCCGGCTGACGTCATCGGCAGGTGCAAGTCACAAAACCTGTAGTTTTGCTACCGGCAGATGCAGTGTATATTTTAATCTTATCGGAAGGAGTCGTATTGTCGTTGTCGGTAGATGTTGCGTGCTTGTCTATCGGCAGATGGAAATCTATCGGTAGATGAAGTTATGTTGACTCCATCGGCAGATGAAGTTATGTTGACTCCATCGGCAGATGAAGTTAGGTTGACTCCATCGGCAGATGAAGTTACGTTGACTCCATCGGCAGATGAAGTTACGTGAAGTTATGTTGACTCCATCGGCAGATGAAGTTACGTTGACTTCATCGGCAGATGAAGTTACGTTGACTTCATCGGCAGATGAAGTTACGTTGACTTCATCGGCAGATGAAGTTATGTTGACTCCATCGGCAGATGAAGTTACGTTGACTTCATCGGCAGATGAAGTTACGTTGACTTCATCGGCAGATGAAGTTATGTTGACTCCATCGGCAGATGAAGTTACGTTGACTTCATCGGCAGATGAAGTTACGTTGACTTCATCGGCAGATGAAGTTATGTTGACTCCATCGGCAGATGAAGTTATGTTGACTCCATCGGCAGATGAAGTTACGTTGACTTCATCGGCAGATGAAGTTATGTTGACTCCATCGGCAGATGAAGTTACGTTGACTTCATCGGCAGATGAAGTTACGTTGACTTCATCGGCAGATGAAGTTATGTTGACTCCATCGGCAGATGAAGTTATGTTGACTCCATCGGCAGATGAAGTTACGTTGACTGTAGTTGTGTTGGCTTGTCGGTAGATGGTGGTGCGTTGTTTGTACACGTCATCGGTAGAAACCTCCTATTCCTATTTCTGCTTCTTCCGTTGACTTTGTCGTCGGCAGATGTATTCGACTTCGGCAACTTCACGGGCATTCCGCATTTTTTTTAAGCTTTACGTCCTTTGGCCAAATACTCTTAACACTTCCAACAGTCATTTTAAAATGTTTTCACAGGTTACTTAGCTTCATTGATGTTCAATTGATTTTTCGCTGCAAGTTTTAAAATATATTTAGTTTTAGAAAAAGTCAAATTTTGGCTGTCGAGTGAAATTTTAAATTTAGCATCAAGACGTCATGGTTCGGTTCAGCGTTTTGAGTAGCAAACCGGGTTCAGATAACTCGGGGCGTTACAACTAGACAACAGAACCCGTGACAAAATTACCCATGGAGTACGGCCGGTTCAGTTGGATCGGTCGTACTCCTCCCCCTATATAAGCCCCCTCCCCCTCCGCTCAACTCATCCATCTCTCATTCTTCTCCCTCTCTTCGTATCTCTCTCTCTTCCAATTTCTTGCATTCTAGCGATATTTTTTCATGTTCAACTGCTAGGTACGAAAGTTTTATTTGTACATTGTAATTTTATCATTTACTTCATTAATAAAAAAAAGTTCATATAGAAGGTGCTAAATCGAGGTTAAATTTTTATGAAGTCTTCATTTTTATTTTTTTTATCATTTACTTTACAAAATTAAAAATAATATGGACATTTTAATTAATTTTTTTTAATAATTTAATATTTTGCTCCATGTAAGCGACCTATTTTTACTCTTTCTGGCGATATTACTCCGCGCTCACCGGCTAGGTATGGAGTTGTATTTTCTAATTTTTAGTAATTTATCTATTATATTGTACTTAATTGGATCTCATCTGTGTAAGTGGCGTTATTGTATTGCGTAAGTAAGTTCTGTCTAGGAGACTGGAATTTAAGTGGATCGTTAGTGACCCTCCAGCCTTTCCTGGGAACTTATATGGTAAAGAAATTCTGTCTAAGGAGATTGTCAATATCAATCTTTCTTGGGAATTATCCTGACCAGTACTTTTAACGTTTTAATTTTTGTTATTAAATTTTTTTAACATTTTCTTATTAGCGACGAAGATGGATTCAGATTTAAGTAAATTGATTAATTTAGATGAGAGATCAACTGGTGAGGTCGAAATGGATTGGTATTTGAACAGCACACCTGCATATGGTGATGTATGAGCATTCAATGACGCATATGCAAATGAAGAAATATTTGTCTATTCGACCTTTAAAACACTGGACGATGAGCTTCGAACACCGGTCGGGTCAGATGACGAGGAGGTGAAAAGCAGACCAGTAAGAGAACAAATCTCAATGGGATTACATTTGGGTAGAAAATATGGTTCTTTAGAGGAACTTAAAGACGAAATACACAAATATTCTTTGGAAAATGGTTATGGTATTAAATTCACTAAAAGTGAAATGAGTTGACTAACGGCTGAGTGTCAAGATGGATGTGGGTGGCGACTGCATGCTTCGTTGATGCAAGAGGAGCGTACGTTTCAAATAAAGAGATTGACAGACTCTTACAGCTGTTCGAGGTAAGTTGAAAATCGACACGCTTCAGCAAAATGGGTGGCGAAATATTACCTGGACAGGTTTAAAAGTCACCCTACCTGGGACATCCCATCTATTATCGAGACAGTAAGGAAAGACTTCACCGTCGATATTTCACCCAATCTTGCCAGAAGAGCAAGAAGCATAGCTCGAACCCTCAACCAAAGGAAGTGCGACGAACAGTACGGGCAACTGTGGTCGTATGCAGCTGAAATATTCAGATCAAATCCGAGGAGCGCAGTAAAAATTTATGGAAACCCAGTTGGCCTTAATTCATTGGGATTCTAAAGATTCTATATGTGCATGGCTGCTTGCAAGACTAGGTTGCTGGAGTGCGGGAGACCCGTTATCTGCTTGGATGGCTGTCATTTAAAGGGGTCGTGTGCTGACCAACTACTAACAGCCGTCAGCATTGATGGAAATGATGGAATCTACCCCGTTGCTGTTGCCAACGTCGAATCTGAGTGTCCGGACTCATGGACATGGTTTTTGCAAATATTAAAGCAAAACCTCACCACTGAATCGAGCCAGGATTGGACACTTGTTTCAGATCGACAAAAGGTATGATGCAGTTCTATATGTTATTTCAAATTTTGTGGCGTTGTGGGTGTAATATTGTTTTATTGACACTGTTATTCGTGCAAATATCAGGGGTTACATAGAGCTGTTTGAGAACAATTCAAACATGTTGAACACCGCTTCTGCCTCCGGCATATGTATGCGAATTTCAAAAACTATTTTTGGGGCAAAGCATACAAAGATGCGATGTGGAATGCAGCCAGGGCACCCACGGAGGTCCATTTCGAGCATGAAATGCTGAAATTATACTGGCTAAGTCTGGAAGCCCACAAATGGCTTCGAGCAGAAGAGCCGAAATATTGGGCTAGTTATGCCTTCTCTCCGAATCCCAAGTGCGAACTGGGATTGAATAATTTGTGCGAGTCATTCAGTGCACTTCTTTTGCCAGTCAAGGACAAACCGATTCTGACCATGTTTGAGATGATCTGAAAGTGCTTGATGACTCGCATCGTGAAGAAATATGAGAAGCTGACCTATTCAAACGACATCTTGTGTCCCAAGATAAAGACAAAGCTTGAGAAGCTAAAAAGTGCATCTGGAAATTGGCATGCAACATTTGCGGGAGCTACGCGATTTCAAGTCAGCAATGGATACGAACAATTCATTGTCGACATGAGTTTAGGTGTGTGCAACTACATCAGGTGGGAGCTTACAGGAATCCTGTGTGTCCATTCCATTCCTTGCATGTACTAGATGAGAGTCGTGCCGGAAGACTATGTGAATGAATGCTATCACACGACAAAATACTTGCAGATGTACTCATACTATATTAGTCCCATCAGCGGTCAAATAATGTAGTCGCCCATAGAAGGTATGAACAAAATCCTCCCGCCAAAAAGAAAGCGTCAACCAGGTAGACCGAAGAAGACAAGAGTGCGAGATGTCGAAGAGCCGTCAGGCTTGAGAATCAGTAAGAGGAACTCAATCGTGCGTTGTCGTATATGTCAGTAGCAGGGGCATAATACTCGCACTTGTTTTAACCGAGGATCAACTTCAGGCGTTGCTTCGCAGGACCAATTCATGAGCTTCAACACATTTGACGGGACGGAGGAATCTTCGACATGCGGCCGTGGCAGAAATTTGTAAATTCTTTTAGTATACCATTTATTAATTTTTATTTATTTATTTATTTATTTATTTATTTATTTATTTATTTATTTATTTATTTATTTATTTATTTATTTATTTATTTATTTATTTATTTATTTATTTATTTATTTATTTATTTATTTATTTATTTATTTATTTATTTATTTATTTATTTATTTATTTATTTATTTATTTATTTATTTATTTATTTATTTATTTATTTATTTATTTATTTATTTATTTATTTATTTATTTATTTATTTATTTATTTATTTATTTATTTATTTATTTATTTATTTATTTATTTATTTATTTATTTATTTATTTATTTATTTATTTATTTATTTATTTATTTATTTATTTATTTATTTATTTATTTATTTATTTATTTATTTATTTATTTATTTATTTATTTATTTATTTATTTATTTATTTATTTATTTATTTATTTATTTATTTATTTATTTATTTATTTATTTATTTATTTATTTATTTATTTATTTATTTATTTATTTATTTATTTATTTATTTATTTATTTAAATTATTTATTTCTAAAATGTGATTGAAATTGTAATTATTTACTTAATTTTAGTATTCACGAAATGTACATCATAAAACTAAACTAAACTACGTTGGTGGGTCATCATCGTCTTCGTCGAGGCTAAGGTGCCTCATCCAATTCTTGACATAAATTTTTGTTGTTTCTATCTAAATTATAAAAATATTAATATTTTACTTTATTTTTATTTAATTTAATATTTGTATATTTTAACAATTTTTTCTATATTAGCAACAACGATGGATTCCGATTCAAGTTGATCGGCTGATGTAGACGAGAGATCAACTGGTGATGCAACGAGTTTCTTTTCGGGTAGACAATATAGTTCTTTAGAACAAATTAAAGATGAAATACGGTTATGCTATAAAATTCTCTAAAAGTGAAACCAGGCGACTGAGGGCTGAGTGTGAAAATGGATGTGGGTGGCGACTGCATACTTCAAAGATGCAAAACGAGCAAACCTTTCAAATAAAGAGTTTGATTGACTCTCATAGCTGTTCGAGGATAGTTGATAATCGACACGCTTCAGCAATTTCTGCTATTCTATAATTATTAATTTTTTTTAAGGTTTGGATCGATTACTAGTAAACTTTGTGGTATTTGTTTAAAATGCCGATAGTTTGAGGTTTTTAAAAAACTAAATTGTAAAACATATATAATTTCATATTTAATTAAATTTAAAGTACATAAAATTTACATACAACAACTAATATAACTACGCCGGAGGGGCATCATCGTCTTCGTCCGTGGCGTTGTTCGTCATCCAAGTCTCAAACCTCTCATTTATCTCTTTATAGGACTCATCGAGATAATGTTGGGTCTGCGTCAACTCTCTCCGAGAAGCGATCACTCCACGCTGTCCTACGACGAGTTCATCCACTCTTCCTATGAGTTGCTGGATGTCTCGTTACTGGCTCTGTTGCATCTCCAGCACTTGCTGCAGATGCTGATGGTGTGTCTGCTGCATCTCATACATCTACTGCTGTTGCTGGTAGTGTTGTTGGTGGTGTGTTTGGTGCATATCATACATATGTTGTTGATGCGTCTGTTGCATCTGATATAGCTGTTACAGATACTGCCTCGTGTCTCATCCGCTTCTCTCATCCTCTTGGGGGGCTAATAGCGGCGATGTGGTCTCATCCATCGGCACTGCCCGAGAGGTGGATGGCCCCTGATTTCTCTTCAGCACCTAGGCGCCATTGACTTCGATGATGCCCATCCATATCAATTGGGTCATGTCAAATGCATCAGTGGAACTACGGGGTATTATTTGCTCTCCAAGCGGTAGGCGAATCCCAGCTTGCACGATGATCTTCAGAATCAGTGCCCCGTATGAGAGATTAGTTCTTGGTGTCCGCCCGACCTCATGCATGTGATTTAAAATCAAGAAACCAGGGTCACAAGGCTTTCTGTTGCACAACTTCTCCATGACATAGAGGTCCATGCAGGTCATGTGATTTCGATATCCCTCTCGCGGCAGAAGGGTGTGGGCGAGTATGTTTCAGAAAACCTGACCTCTAACATTCAACTCATTCAATCGTGGCTTCACGAATGCCCCAATGTTGGGATTGTAGTGAATTTGCCGTAGGAACTCTACTCCCTCGGGCAATGTAAAAAAAGGGCAGTCTCGGGAAGCATGGTAATATCTCTCTGCCCCTTCTATGTAAAACCTCAGGACTTCATTCACTTGCTCTGCCCATATCATAAATTCCCTACCAAGAATGTAAGTTCTCAAACCATTTAAAACTCCATCTATCCCGAACGCTCTCAAGTTCGCGTAAAACAAGCGAACTATTCTCTCGGGCGTATCACCTGTCAATGCATTGATCCCACTTAGGCCGATATTGTCTAACATCTCTTTGATGACCAACGACTCCCAACCTCTAAAGTCTACATTCATGCAAAAGTTTATTGAACGTTTTCGTATATCCTGCTCAAACTTTTTCTAGCAATCTTCATTTAAAAATTACATGGCAAGATCCTGTCAAGTTCACAAATAACTAAAATTTCATAAGTTATGCAAATATTATGACATTCTAAATAAAATGCTTTCATTGACTAAATAAAAAAACTTTTAAGATATTATATTTTCTTAGTATATCTTATCGTAATTTCTTTTAATATATTTTATTTTCTATAATATTATTTTACAAATTCCTTAAACGATGTCGTATCGGAAGATTCATCAATGTGATTGAGTAGTCTACTCTTAAAAGAGTAAAGCACTCAATCAAATTGATGGATCTTTCGATACATCGTTCAAAGAATCTATAAAATAATATTATAGAAAATAAAATATATTAAAAGAAATTACGATAAGATATACTAAGAAAATATAATATTTTAAAAGTTTTTTTTCTGCATAATAATTATATAAGTGAGAAAAACGTAAAAAAATATACATATCATGTTCGTCGCAAATTAATTATATTTGACATTCTATAAAAGTATTTAAATCAAAAAGTTAAAACGCGGAGAGTACTGATAAGGATAATTCCCAGAAAAGACTGGACTGGACAATCTCCTAGACAGAATTATCTTTCCAAGTAAATTCTCAGGAAAGGCTGGAGGGGTCACAAACGGTCCCACTTAAAATCCAGTCTCCTATACAGAACTCACTTACACAATACAATTACACCACTTAATTCGCGATACGATAAACAATAACAGATGCAATCCTACGGTATGATAGATATGTATCTAGTAAATGATAAAATAGAAAAAACTTTCGTACTTGGCAGGTGAACACAGAGAAATATCGCCAGAGTAAGAAAATAGTCATCAGTAATCGAGAAAAAAGTATTAGAAATATTTAAATAAATAAACATAAATTAAAATATTCATACTTTCAGAATTTTGATGGAAACTTTTAAAATAAAAATACAATTAACAAACAATACGTCATAAAAAATTTAATTTCGGTTTAACTGTAGCACCCGATTCCATTGAACCAAAAATTTAATCTATCATTAATAATGAACTTTTATAGAAGGGTTGGGGAGAGTTATTGATTAGGTTAATAAATGATCAGGCGAGGGCATGATGGTAATTAGAATTTTACATAGTGGATAACATATTTAAAGAAAAGTCCAGTGAGAGTAGCCGCCACTATCCCCTATTTTCCTCTTTTGGTGTTCAGCTCGAGCAGTAGAACTCTCTAAGCGATTCTCTGGCTCGATTCTCCTTCAGCCTAGGTAAGTCTTGTTTTTCTTGCATTTTAGCGATTAGTTTACCGAGAGAATACAATGTGAAGGTTTCGAGGTTTCTGTGATTGAGGGTGGGTTAAGGTTCTTGGTGATAAATGGGAATGCACGGGTAGTAGAGTTTCAAATCGATTTCCTCAAACATATTATTGATTTTTGGTAAGGTTTAGTAAGGGTTGGATTAACGTACTGTCATGGCCTTAGGTGAGCAAGTTTTGGAGCAGTCGTAACCGAGCTTTTCCAGGAGAGCCAGGTAAGTAAAGTATGCATGTGCCTTCGAACCTACATCACAAAACAGTAGGGTTATGCATGTTGTGAACGATTTTGTATGTCATGCATCATGTTTTGAAAGATTACGAAAATGAATTTCCATGTAAGAATGGTGAGGTATGAACTGAATGTGACAGAACAGCTATTAAGGGAATTCATCCGCCCCTTAATCGAGTAGAGGATGTATGACATTGGGAGAATTGATCCCACTCCCAAGGGAACCGAGGGATCAGAACAGCTATTAAGGGAATTCATCCGCCCCTTAATCGAGTAGAGGATGTATGACATTGGGAGAATTGATCCCACTCCCAAGGGAACCGAGGGATCAGATCAGTTTATGAACATATGTGTATGCAACTGAGATGAGAAAGTAGAAACTGCATGTTTAGGAATTTATGTTTCAGCAATTCATTCCATTACTGCTTTACTTACTTAGCATTAGGCTAATAGATGAGTTTTGTGATGTAGGTGTTGAGGATACTACAGGTGAATTCTCTGAGTTCACTGAGGAATAGGCTGGTTGGAGGAGCACATTCATGTTTCGGCCTGGTAAACTGATGAGGCGGGTTAACTGGTGTCAGTAATCTGAAAGTTTAGTTGACAGTGTTTCAATTTAAATTTGTTGAGTTTCATGACAGAAGTGATTCTGATGTTTTGAATACGTTTTTGAGTTCTTTTTTTTTTATAATAGTGTCTGTTGGGATTTAATGTTGGCACTCACTGAATTTTTAGTAATGTAATGGTTTGAAATGCTTTTGAATGGTTTCAGTGAAGCGAGTAAATTCTTTTCTATAGGTTAAATTGTTGTTCTGTTGTCTATCGGAAAATGTCTTTAGTGGAAGCTATCGGATGATATAGAACAAACTTTGTCGTTTAGTGATCGGTATATGTAACTTGTTTCATCGGAAGGTGTAGGTTAAAGTCTATAGGATTATGTCTTAGTAAACTCATCGGCAGATGCGTGCTAACGTCATCGGAAGGTGTAGGTTTAAGTCTATCGGATGATGTCTCAGTAAACTCATCGGCAGATGCGTGCTGACGTCATCGGAAGGTGTAGGTTTAAGTCTATCGGATGATGTCTCAGTAAACTCATCGACATATGCGTGCTGACGTCATCGGAAGGTGTAGAGAGTATTTTGTCGTTTAGTCACTGGTGGATGTAGAACAAAGTCGATCGGATGAAGAAAATCATCTGGCTGACGTCATCGGAAGATGTAGAGTGCATTTTGTCATTTTGCCACCGGATGATGTCTTTCGTTTTCTGCTTCAGCCCCTTTTTGTTGACTTTGTTCAACGGGCGATGCGTTTGACTTTTGAAACTTATGAAATATTTTGCGATTTAATCATTTATTCCTTTTGCCGATTATCCCCAAGATTCTAACTGAGTATTCAAGCATTGTACATTAGTTTTGTTTAACTCTATTTTTACTTAGATGATTTCCGCTGCAAGTTTTTCTTTAAAAAAAATAAATAAAAATAAAAATAATACGGTTGAACTTTTTAGTCATGTACGGGCATGGTGTGACGAACCGGGTTCAGATAACTCGGGGCGTTACAGTGTGGTATCAGAGACATTCAGTTAAACCGTTCAAAAGATTACTCATCAGTACCAATCGTCGCATGGAAGTACTCCAACAACTGTAAGTGTTTATGTTAGCCTCAGTAATTAGATATTTATGAACATAGTTAACCTTGTACAGGAAGTGAGTTAATGGCCAGATGCCCAGGGAGACCTAGGATACTGAGGGAAATGCCAAACTTGAGGAGTGAGGAGGAACCTAGTGTTATCAGACAATTAACAGACTTGGTACGTCAGCAAACAGACTTAGTGCGTCAGCAGTCCGATCAATTGGGGGTGTTACTGAACCGAGAGGTACAGGGGAGTGCCAACTCAGGTTCTAGCAATGAGCATTCAAGAGACCGATTCCGGAAGCTTCAGCCGCCCACGTTTGATGGAAAATCATCTAACCCGATTGTTGCTGAAGAGTGGTTGAGGAAGATTGAAAGCATGCTCCGGTGTGCCAACGTCGGAGAAGAAGACAAGGTCACCCTGGCGACCTTTCATTTTGCTAGAGATGCCCAGCTTTGGTGGGAGACAATTGAGACCACCACTGACATTCTGACTATGACTTGGTCACAGTTTAAGGATATTTTCTATGAGAAATATTTTAATAGCACAGTCCAGGCAGCAAAGAAGGTAGAGTTTTTGAACTTGAAGCAGACAGGGTCTGTGGCTGAGTATGTTAGGCAATTTGAGTCCCTGTCCAGATTCACTGGACACTTTATTCACCGAAATGAAGATAAGGTGTTTCAATTCATGAATGGACTGAAACCAGAAATGTATAGAGGGGTCAAGTTTTTGGGTTATAAGGGTTTGTCCTTCAGTGAGGTTGTGTCCACAGCATTGGAAGTGGAGGAAGCTAAATTGAAATGCGCTAGACTAAAGGAAACCCCGAGAAAGTTTGTTCAACCACCGCCGCAGAGAGGAGTGAAGAGATCCAATGAAGGCCAGCACAGCCAAGGGATAGGAAAGAAGGTACCAGATACCAAGACGTTTCCTCTGTGCCCAAAGTGTTCGAAGAATCACTCGGGCGAGTGTAGATTTGGATCGGGTATGTGCTTCAACTGCGATGAGGTTAGACACTTGTACAAGGATTGCCCAAAGCCCCGGATCGTTCGATGTTTCCATTGCAACAAGGTTGGCCATGTCAACAGAGACTGCCCAGCTTTGAAGGGTGGCCATGCCAGGATTAAGCCAAGGATATTCTCTATGATGGAGTCAGGTGATGAGGACCAGCCTGCTGTAGTGTCAGGTACTGTATTGATTAACTCTGTACCTGCCTTTACTTTGATAGATTCGGGTGCAACTCATTCTTTTATAGCCTCTGCATTTGCTGATAAGTTAGATGTACGGTTTACTCCTTCTGAGCATGTGTATAACGTAGCATTACCTTCTTGTGACCACATGCACTCCAGTCAAATGATGCCTGATAGTGTGGTGTTAGTAGGGAACATGAATTTGCCTGCTGATCTTATTGTTATGGACATAATGGGATTTGATGTGATCCTAGGAATGGATTGGTTGTTTAAGCATTATGCCACAATAGATTGTAGAACTGGAATTGTTAGTTTTCAACCCCCTAGTGGTTTAAACCATACCGTCCAAGCCCTGAAGAAGAGTAAGGAAATGACTGTAATGACTTCTGTTAGTTGTAGACCCTCCCCTTGCAGAGAGTATTTGTGCTTTTTGGCCAGTGTTTTAGACACACAAACAGTAGAAAAATCAAGCCCCAAAAATGTTTTAGTTGTCCAAGATTTTCCAGAAGTATTTCTAGATGACCTTCCTGGTTTGCCACCAGATAGGGAAATTAAATTTGTGGTAGATGTTTACCCCGGCGCTGAGCCAGTATCTAAGAATCCATATAGACTAGCACCAGCAGAACTTAAAGAGTTGAAGAAACAGTTAGAGGATTTGTTGGAGAAGGGGTTCATATGCCCTAGCTTTTCACCATGGGGTGCACCTGTCCTTTTTGTCAAAAAGAAAGACGGATCAATGCGTATGTGCATAGACTATAGAGAATTGAATAAGCTAACTGTCAAGAACAAGTATCCACTGCCGAGGATTGATGATTTATTTGATCAGCTTAAAGGTGCAAGAGTTTTCTCTAAAATTGACCTTAGGTCCGGTTATTCCCGTTGAAGGTTAAATCTGAAGACATCCCAAAGACTGCCTTTCGCACAAGGTATGGACATTATGAGTTTTTGGTTATGTCTTTTGGTTTGACAAATGCGCCAGCAGCTTTCATGGATCTCATGAATAGGGTGTTTCGCGAGTATTTGGACAAATTTGTCATTGTATTCATAGATGACATTTTAATCTATTCTAGAACTAAGGAGGAGCATGCAGGACACCTAAGCTTGGTGTTAGGATTGCTGAGGCAACACCAACTTTACGCCAAATTTTCTAAGTGTGAGTTTTGGTTGGACAAAGTTCACTTTCTTGGCCATGTGATCTCTGGAGACGGGATATCTGTAGATCCAGCCAAGGTTCAATCAGTTAAGGAATGGCTTCAACCGAGGAATGCCACTGATATCCGAAGTTTCCTTGGATTAGCAGGGTATTATAGAAAATTCATCGAGGGATTTTCAAAGATTGTCACACCCCTTACTATGTTAACAAGGAAAAATGTGAAGTACAATTGGACTGATAAATGTGAATCCAGTTTCCAGACCTTGAAGCAGAAACTGACCGATGCCCCAATTTTAACTCTTCCTGTCGAAAATGGTAAATTCAGTATTTATTGTGATGCTTCCAAGGTTGGACTTGGTGGTGTCTTGATGCAACATGGAAAGGTTATAGCTTATGCTTCTAGGCAGTTAAAAGTACACGAAAAGAATTACTCCACACATGACTTAGAATTAGCTGCTGTGGTTTTTGCATTAAAGATTTGGAGGCACTACCTGTATGGACAAACCTGTGAGATATTTTCGGATCATAAAAGCCTGAAATACATTTTCACGCAAAAAGAACTGAATATGAGGCAACGTAGGTGGTTAGAGTTTGTCAAAGACTATGATTTTGAGATTAAGTACCACCCTGGCAAGGCGAATGTTGTGGCTGATGCTTTGAGTAGAGTGACCCCTTTAGTTTCTGCATTGACTCTAGACATACCGATAGCTTTAGAGACAGAATTCCAAAGATTTAACCTGAAAGCTGTGTCTAGTGTGTCAGCCATGCTTTCGGCCATATCTTTGAGGCCAACTATTTTGGAGAAAATAAAGGAAATTCAAATGAATGACGTTGAATGTAATAAGTATAAGTTGTGCATAAATTCTACTGACAAGTCGGATTTCAACTGCTCAGCTGATGGAATTCTCAAGTTTCGAAATAGATGGTTTGTTCCGGCTGATACCTAACTTAGAAAGGAAATCCTATCTGAGGCACATTCCTCCAGACTTTCTGTTCATCATGGAAGTACGAAAATGTACAGAGATCTCAAGCAACATTATTGGTGGCCAGGTATGAAGAGAAGTGTGGCGGAGTATGTGGAGTTATGTCTGGTCTGCCAGCAAGTCAAAGCTGAACATCAGAGGCCTGCTGGAACATTGCAACCCTTACCAGTTCCCGAATGGAAATGGGAACAAATAACTATGGATTTTGTTATAGGATTACCTAGAACAGTAAAAGGTCACGATGCAATTTGGGTAATAGTTGATCGTTTAACCAAATCAGCTCACTTTCTGCCAATGAAGATAACATACTCAATGGATCAATTGGCTGAGTTGTATGTGCACGAGGTTGTTAGACTGCATGGAGTTCCAAGCACCATAGTTTCAGACCGAGACTCCAGATTTACATCTAAGTTTTGGAAAAGTTTGCACAAGGCTATGGGAACACAGCTTAGTTTTAGCACAGCCTTTCATCCTCAAATTGATGGACAATCTAAGAGAACTATTCAAACGTTGGAGGATATGCTTCGTGCATGTGTACTGGAATTTCAAGGTTCTTGGAGTAAGTATATACCATTGATTGAATTCTCGTATAATAACAGTTTTCAAGCAACAATAGGCATGGCACCATACGAGGCATTATATGGACGAAAGTGCAGATCTCCATTATATTGGGAAGAAGTTGGAGAAGCACAATTGATTGGTCCTGATATTGTGTAGCAGACAGTGGAGAAGATTGCTCTTATCCGACAAAGAATCTTAACAGCTCAAAGCCGGCAGAAAAGCTATGCAGACAAAAGACGAAGAGAATTAGAATTTGATGTTGGTAATGAAGTTTTCCTTAAGGTGTCACCTTTCAAAGGAGTTATGAGATTCGGGAAAAGAGGCAAGTTGAACCCCAGATACATTGGACCTTTCCAAATCGTGATGAGAATTGGGAAGTCAGCATATCAACTTCAGTTACCAGCCTCTCTGGAGGGAATTCATAATGTGTTTCATGTTTCCATGCTAAAGAAATGTGTTAGAGATCCTTCACAGATTATAGAACAGCAGAACATTAAAGTCCTTCCTACTCTTGCATATGAGGAGAAACCTGTAAGGATCTTGGACTATGCAGTAAAGGTATTACGCAACAAAGAAGTTCCACTGGTAAAAGTCTTATGGCACAACCAGAATATTGAGGAGACAACTTGGGAGCGCCAACAAGACATGATGGACCAATATCCAGAACTATTCAGGTACCGAATTTTGAGGACAAAATTCTTTTAAGGAGGGTAGATTGTAGCACCCGGTACCATTGAACCAAAAATTTAATCTATCATTAATAATGAACTTTTATAGAAGGGTTGGGGAGAGTTATTGATTAGCTTAATAAATGATCAGGCGAGGGCATGATGGTAATTAGAATTTTACATAGTGGATAACATATTTAAGGAAAAGTCTAGTGAAAGTAGCCGCCACTATTCCCTATTTTCCTCTTTTGGTGTTCAGCTCGAGCAGTAGAACTCTCTAAGCGATTCTCTGGCTCGATTCTCCTTCAGCCTAGGTAAGTCTTGTTTTTCTTGCATTTTAGCGATTAGTTTACCGAGAGAATACAATGTGAAGGTTTCGAGGTTTCTGTGATTGAGGGTGGGTTAAGGTTCTTGGTGATAAATGGGAATGCACGGGTAGTAGAGTTTCAAATCGATTTCCTCAAACATATTATTGATTTTTGGTAAGGTTTAGTAAGGGTTGGATTAACGTACTGTCATGGCCTTAGGTGAGCAAGTTTTGGAGCAGTCGTAACCGAGCATTTCCAGGAGAGCCAGGTAAGTAAAGTATGCATGTGCCTTCGGGCCTACATTACAAAACAGTAGGGTTATGCATGTTGTGAATGATTTTGTATGTCATGCATCATGTTTTGAAAGATTACGAAAATGAATTTTCATGTAAGAATGGTGAGGTATGAACTGAATGTGACAGAACAGCTATTAAGGGAATTCATCCGCCCCTTAATCGAGTAGAGGATGTATGACATTGGGAGAATTGATCCCACTCCCAAGGTAACCGAGGGATCAGAACAGCTATTAAGGGAATTCATCCGCCCCTTAATCTAGTAGAGGATGTATGACATTGGGAGAATTGATCCCACTCCCAAGGGAACCGAGGGATCAGATCAGTTTATGAACATATGTGTATGCAACTGAGATGAGAAAGTAGAAACTGCATGTTTAGGAATTTATGTTTCAGCAATTCATTCCATTACTGCTTTACTTACTTAGCATTAGGCTAATAGATGAGTTTTGTGATGTAGGTGTTGGGGATACTACAGGTGAATTCTCTGAGTTCACTGAGGAATAGGCTGGTTGGAGGAGCACATTCATGTTTCGGCCTGGTAAACTGATGAGGCAGGTTAACTGGTGTCAGTAATCTGAAAGTTTAGTTGACAGTGTTTCAATTTAAATTTGTTGAGTTTCATGACATAAGTGATTCTGATGTTTTGAATACGTTTTTGAGTTCTTTTTTTTTATAATAGTGTCTGTTGGGATTTAATGTTGGCACTCACTGAATTTTTAGTAATGTAATGGTTTGAAATGCTTTTGAATGGTTTCAGTGAAGCGAGTAAATTCTTTTCTGTAGGTTAAGTTGTTGTTCTGTTGTCTATCGGAAGATGTCTTCAGTGGAAGCTATCGGATGATATAGAACAAACTTTGTCGTTTAGTGATCGGTATATGTAACTTGTTTCATCAGAAGGTGTAGGTTAAAGTCTATCGGATGATGTCTCAGTAAACTCATCGACAGATGCGTGCTGACGTCATCGGAAGTTGTAGGTTTAAGTCTATCGGATGATGTCTCAGTAAACTCATCGGCAGATGCGTGCTGACGTCATCGGAAGGTGTAGGTTTAAGTCTATCGGATGATGTCTCAGTAAACTCATCGACAGATGCGTGCTGACGTCATCGGAAGGTGTAGAGAGTATTTTGTCATTTAGTCACCGGTGGATGTAGAACAAAGTCGATCGGATGAAGGAAATCATCTGGCTGACGTCATCGGAAGATGTAGAGTGCATTTTGTCGTTTTGCCACCGGATGATGTCTTCCGTTTTCTGCTTCAGCCCCTTTTTGTTGACTTTGTTCAACGGGCGATGCGTTTGGCTTTTGAAACTTATGAAATGTTTTGCGATTTAATCCTTTATTCATTTTGCCGATTATCCCCAAGATTCTAACTGAGTATTCAAGCATTGTACATTAGTTTTGTTTAACTCTATTTTTACTTAGATGATTTCCGCTGCAAGTTTTTCTTTAAAAAAAAAATAAATAAAAAAAAATAATACGGTTGAACTTTTTAGTCATGTACGGGCATGGTGTGACGAACCGGGTTCAGATAACTTGGGGCGTTACATTAACACCTTGTATATGAGTTTTTTTTTTAAATGTCTAAAGTAAATGATGAAAAATAAAAACCTTCGTACCTTGTAGGTGAACGCGGAGAAATATCGTCGTAATAAGATTTTTAAAGCCGATCTCTCGGCTTTAAATAGAGGGATGGAGTACGGCCGGTCCAGGGACCGGCCGTACTCCAAGGGGAAGAACCCTTGACAAAAGTTACGGGTTCCGTCCTCTAGTGGGGAGAGTACGGCTGGTCCTTGGACCGGCCGTACTCTCCCCTTAAAAAATGAAACCCGTGACTTTTGTCACTGGTTTCAACAAGGAGAGGACCGTCCTCTAGGGAGATATAGTACGGCCGGTCCAGCTGGACCAGCCATACTCCATGGGGAAGAACCCGTGACAAAAGTCACAGGTTCCGTCCTCCAGTTGGACCGGCCGTACTCTCCCCTAAAAAAATGAAACCTGTGACTTTTGTCACGGGTTTTAACGAGGAGATGACCGTTCTCTAGTGGGGTGAGTACGGCCAGGCCAATTGGACCGGCCGTACTCTCTCTTAAAAAACGAAACCCGTAACTTTTGTTACAGGTTTTAATGAGGAGAGGACGGCTGGTCCATGGACCAGCCGTTCTCTCCTAGCAAAGTACGGTAAGTTCAACTGAACCGGCCGTACTCTCTCTGAAAAATTACAAAAAAATTTGTAAAATGAGGATAGTAGGGCTGGTTCAGTCGTACTCGATTGAGGAGGACAGCCTGACCCCCCTACGAGGTTGAAATTGCGTATTTACGAAATGTTAAGTTTTTTTCGATGAATAGTAAAATTTGAGGTTTTTTTTTTTTTTTAAAACAAACCGATAGTTTGAGGTTTTTATTAAAAAAACCCATAAAAAAATTAAAATTTTAATTTAAACGAATTCTGAGGAATTTAGAATTTTAAGTTAAATGGACCCAAAAAAGTTTGTTTTTAGTTTGTAATTTACCATTTTGTAAGTGATTAGGAATTTAGTTGGATACATGGCAGCCTTTGTTCTCCTTGACTATTTTCCAAAAAAATTTAATTATTTCATATAAGTTGAATTAACGGTCCAAATTAATTTAGACAAGCAATATAAATTAATAACCAATATAATATTACAAAGAAATGTAATTATTATTTATTTCAAGTTATTATATAATATTTCAAACCATAAATTTGACTCTATAATGCATAATAACCTATTTTCCCTTAATTCTTGCATTTTCCCATAATTTAAAGCAAAGACTTATTAATTAATTTTTCTCATATTTTTTAATTTAAATTTGGAATATGGATTTGGTCTAATTCAATTAAAATTAATAATATAATAGTACAAACATGAACATGAGTAGTTTTAAAGTGTGAGAATGAATTTCAATTATCCTGATTTTAATGATAATGTTATATGAATAATGATTATCAATTTCATTATTTAAAATTTATAAAAAAAAAACAAGGTAAAATATATATTAATTCTTAAACTCATGTGTGAATAACACACCGCTATTTGAAATTTTTTTTTAGACAAATAACCTTATAAACTTAAGTGTTATAATTAAGTATATGTCGGGCGATTTATGAAAAGAATTAACTATAAGTGGAATGGTTTAGGCTATTCAAGAGAGAAATAGGTTCGAAACTCAACATAATAAACGATGTTGGCAACTATACCGAGCTCTAGAAACCAATTTCTTATATTTCTTTCTATTTAAAAATCACTCATCAGAAAAAATCACGTGACAAAAATGTAATTTGTTGACTTCGTAACGAAGTTCAATGGTTTATTTGTCTTTAAAAAATACACTATTTTTTGCCTCTAAATTGAAAGACTTAATAATAAATAACCGAGATGGTAATACTATAATAGAAAATTAAATCGTACAAATGAAATACTGATATAAAATATATTTTAGAGTGTAATCTAACTAGTATTAATATGCTAATTTAAATAAAATAATAAAAAATGGAATAAAATATTTTTATTATTCACACTACGGCTACCCCACCAATTACCAAAACTTTTCGATCTAATAAGAAAAAAAATATTAATATTAAAATATTAAAATATTTAAAAAAAAAAAAAAAAAAAAAAACTGACCCACCTGCCCGAACCCAACTTTTTCTCAAATAGAAAGAGAGCTGCTCGCAGAAACGGAGAAGGGCGGCGACAGCTCCATGGCCGACGAACGAAGGGATGGAGTTCAAGGCTTCAATACGACGCATCACCTTACCGTCTCTCCCGGATTGACGCAGCACGAGTTCGATGAGTTGAAGCGATTCATCATCGAGTTCCACTCTTACACTCTCGACCCCGGTCAGTGCTCTTCCTTGCTCGCTCAGCGCATCCACGCGCCACGCGATACGGTTTGGTCCGTTGTCCGGCGATTCGATAAGCCTCAGACATACAAGCACTTCATCAAGAGCTGTACGGTCAGCGAAGGATTTCGAATAACAGCCGGTTGTACCAGAGACGTAAATGTTATCTCTGGCCTGCCAGCGGCCACCAGTACGGAGAGGCTCGATATAATTGATGATGAACGGCGTGTCACTGGTTTCAGTATCATCGGTGGAGATCACCGGCTGAGGAATTACCGATCGCTGACGACGGTGCATGAGTTAGAGCGGGAGGGCCAGATCTGGACCGTCGTTTTGGAATCGTACATAGTTGATGTGCCGGACGGAAACACGGAGGAGGACACGCGTCTCTTCGCCGATACGGTGGTGAAATTGAATCTGCAGAAGCTGGCGTCCATAACCGAAGCGATGGCTCGCGACGGCGACGGCGACGGCGACGGCGACGGCGACGGCGACCGTTGATTGTTATAAACACGGATTTCCAACCATTTCTACTTTTTTATTGTTCATTTTCTTGGTCAGTAAATGTATGTATGTTTTCTTCCTTGTTTTATGCAAAATTACCGAAACATTCCTTTTTTTCACTTTATTTACTCAAATGCCTGACTCTTGAGTGAGATGACATTTTAGTTTGATTGGACAAAAACCATATTTAGGGAAAGGGCAATTCAGTCAAAGTCATTTACATAAGTAGTCCAATGATCCAATCCTTTTTGGGTACCTTTCTTATTCGACGTCGTTTTGTGTCGTTCTAAAAGAGGCCTTTTTACAATGGTAGGGCATTACAAGGGCAGATGATTTTCTCTTTTTTTATTTTTTAATCTACACTATTTATTTTTTATTTCATAATCTCAAGATCTCAATTCAATATAAAATTAAATAAATAATTATATGTATAATTAATTATTATTTCAACCGTCAACAATGTTTATAAAATAGTAAATTAACATTATTCATAAATAAATAAAAAATCTAGAAGACAAAATGGTTGTAATGTGAACACAAAAAGTTGCTTTCAGTGCACAAACCTTGGTCGATAGAATGTAAACGCTAAATTTTTAAATTTTATAAAAATAATGTTTAAGTTAACCTTTTAATTTTGTATTGTTTTTGTATATTATAATAATAATAATTCCTTATAAATATAAGTAATTATAACATAAATAAATGAATTACATATGGTTCTCTGCTTTCATATATTTTAGCAGATATCCACCTTCTGATCTCGATCTAACGGTTATAATAATTCAGTGTATTTATAAAAAGAAAACGACCATAAGTTGTAGGGCAACTTTTTTATATCATGTCCCGTGTCCTCTCCTCTTATATTATTTCAAAATATCTGGTGGGTATATTATAATATTATTATAATTATCAGATCGTGATGTGATGAATGGTTAACATTTAGCCACGTGTCCCTTATGTTTTTTAAATTGAGTGGGGTATATATATTTCTTTTCTTGCACGTGATATTGATAGTATCATCCCATTGGCTTCTGGAATCTTCCTTTAACACTGTTTTTATAAGTTTTAATCAAACATTTTTAATTATAAATTATTTATTTTACATTGAGTAGTTATTAATAAAAACTATCAACTATAGTATAATTAATAAACTCGCCTTTAAACTATTTTTTTTTAACAAAATAATTTTAAACTATCATTCGTTAACAAAACAAATTTTAAAATATAATTTGTTAACAATTCAACCATTTGCAATCGCCTACACTTGAAATTGGTGCAAATCACTCTCGAGAACGGGAGACCTTGACTCCACGAGGGCATATATGCGATTGCCTGCATTTAAAATGAGTGTAAAACATGCTCGGGATCAAGCGATCTCGTTTCCATACGATCGTTCAAAATTGATATGCGTACAAAATGTACTAGGGAACGGCTTCCTAAGCTTCACACCGGTGTATGCGCGATTGCTTGCAATAAATATGCGGTTGACTGCACCTGAGTTTAACGTTAGAAGGGTTGGTTTGAGATAATTTAATATTTATTTTATTAACTAATATAGTTAAAGATTTATTTTGTTACTAAACTTATAATTTAAGGTTTTGGTTTTCGCTTTTAAATTTCGATTTAACAATTATATAATTTTTTTAAAAAAAAATTAATAAAATGAAGTTATATTTACTCAATACGTGACATAATTATGTCGTTTATTTTAATTTTTATTAAAAATATAGTTTCAATTATGCTATTTTGGAAGATGGGACATTTTGCGGTGGGACCATAAAGGTTTCTTAAAAGGAATTCAAATACTTAGATACATAGTCATAGATAGTTTAATTCTTATCTAAAGTCCAATGAAAAGAGTTTCAATTCATTCATTGGTTGGCCAATCTCAATTTATTGATTGCTCCCTTTCCTTCCATCAATTTTAAACAACTAGATTAAATTTTAAAAAATTATAAAAAATACGCTTGAACCTAACATAATAGGTTTTAGTCTATGTCATATGGACTTTCTTTATTCTCATAAATCATCGTTAACTTACTTACATGTGCTGGTAGTTTAGTAAGGAATTGTGATAATATCGTCATTTGAACTTGTGAGTTGTTATCTCTTTGTAGCTCATTGAAATTGATAATTTTATCTCAGGTCTTTTAAAATCAATTGTCACGACCAGATGCGGGTTTAATAAAATGCCAGGTCAGAGATTCCTTAGCCCAAAGCTTAGTTTGTAGTGAAAGACTTGAATACAAATCAAAACCCAAAAGTTTACACAATGATTGCAAACATAATAGTTCGATACTTAAATAACATTACAATAAATGTCTAAGTTAAAATCTAATTAATTTCATACATTCCCCAAAATAAAGAGAAAGTCATCACAAGGAAAACAAATAAACTCTCAAAAAAAGAAATTGATAAAAAGAAACCACCACCAAACTCCACATACTGATCACTCTTATTCTTGTCTGGAATGAGAAGGGGGTCGTTTGGGATAAATAACTAACTCAATAAGAAAATTAAACTAAATGTAAATGCATGTAAAATTTCTTTTACCTTTTTGTCTCAAAACAAGATTAGATTATAAATGGTTTTCAAGTATCATTTCAACAAAACTCATTTTCACTGTTTAAGAAAACATGCTCCTTGAGCATCCAATATGACATTATTAAAAACGTTGTTGTATACATAGACAACTATACTAAAATAGGTCATCATTGTACTTGATTTTTATAAATCAATATTTGTGAAAAATTAGGATCACTCAATGACCCTTGCAACAGACTAACATAGAAAGTCAATGATCTGAAGATTCAGCAGTGCCTCATAACCCAGAAGAAAGTGGAAATAACCGAGTTGAAGATCCAACACCACCTCATGAGCCAAGAGAAAGTAAAAGTAACGACGATCCGAAACTCTAGTAGTGTTACCCAGGGTGGTCGACAAACAATGGTCAACGACGACATAACTCGTAAGATCATAATCAACAAATATACTTTGAGCGAGAAACCTAATGAGCGCATTATCACTTTTTTATTACTCATTTTCGTAACGTGCAAACAAAATATCTTCATACTGCAAGAGATATGCTAGCATAGGCTGGTGATGCTTTGATACCAAAACTGCCAAAGCATCAAGATGATTTATCCTCTAGTTTATATAGTACAACAAGAAATGAAATACTATGTGTCAATGGTAAACGTATAAAACATACGTACATATACGTAAAGACTGACATGATGACAATGTAATGCAATGCAATAAGTATAAAACCCCTACTTCGACGACATTCACTCTTCTTACGCACAAGAGCGACAACCTCAGGTACCAGCTCGAGTTCGTAAAATCATCCGACCTAAAACCAAATCAATGTCATCAATATCCCACTAACCACTAAAGGAAACATAGATGTTTTATACTAGGCTAGAAACTCAAACTGAAAGTACTACAAATAGTCGCAAACTTTGCCGAGGGGGTCAACGTCTCCGTGAACAAACTTTCCATTAAATATGATACTTTGCGGCATCCGAACTCTATAGGGGCAACCCTTGTTCAATGTTGTTTGAACATGAGTCGACCGCCCAATCGATACTTATAAGTAGGGTTGACCACACCAGTCGACACTTATAAGCTAAGGTGGACCACATCGGTCGACACTTATAAGCAGGTGTCGACCGTAGTGGTGGACACTTATAGGCAAGGGTCAACACCTTCAAGCAACAATTGACCCTTAAATCTCTCGGGTTTCAACAGGGGTTGACAACTTCACCAAAGTGTCACCTTTCAAGGTGTCGACTGACCATACAAAAAGGTTGACCAACCTTCCATAGCGATCAACACTTTCATCATAATTTACAGCGATGAAAATCGCTAAAAATGCCTCCCTTCGTTATTTCCCACCTCTAATCACTCAAACAACTATGATTCAACAAAATCTTAAATCTCAAACTTACAAACGGAGAGAAAAACTCCCAACTCTCGAAGATTCTTTGCAAAGTTGATGATTAGAGTCTCACAAATACGATTTTATCCTTCAATCGCGATGATTCACAACTCCCCCCATCTCTCTCTCTCTGCCTTTATCTCTTGTGGCGGAGTGTCAAGAAAAGGGGAGGAAGAACCATTCCTCCATTTATAAAATAATTTTATAAAAATAAAAATTCTATTTTATTTACTATACATATAATTATATTAAATAAAATCTATTAAATTTTCATTCTACGTTGATCATTATTCAAAATCTTACTTAAGGTAAAATATAAATTATCCAATATTAATTTCTTCTAATTTAAATCACACTGTAATTTTTCAAATTACCAATTTTGACCAATTAACCAAAAAATCCAACGATCCCACAACACGACAAAACGAGTTAATCCATAACACGTTGACCGTCAATTATGCAAAAAATTAATATGTGGAATTTGATTAATACAAAAATACTAGTTTTAAATCCTTGATGATGAATTTGTGAAAATAATTTATTTTTTGGACTTAAAATTTGTGATTTAAAAATAGTTTTCTAAAATATATATATATATATATGTGACATTGGAGTGGTTGTTGCATGCATGCAAGAGGTGACTTGAGGAGTCTGAAAGCTCTAATGGGATGACGTGAGAGCCTATTAAAGAAAACGACTTGCCCCTCCTCTTTTGAGTGCAATTTTTAATGCAAGTTGCCAAGTTGACAATAGAAAAATGGTTAGGATAATTGTATTTTTAGAGAGAGACTGTATTAGAGTAATATAAAATAATAACAATTTCTTTTGCTTTGCTCGTGTTACCTCGAGAGAGAGAGGAGGATTGTTGCTGTTAGATATAATTTTATTATATCAATAAATCTATGGATATTATACACTGTACATTATAATTATCGTGTAGTCTGATTAATTTCATATTATGTTACTGACTATATAGATAAATATACGACATGCCTAATATTTAAAGAGAATAGCATAATTTACAAATTTTGTAATATACGAAATGAGAATTACACGAATAATTATAACTTCTATTTCCTTGCCGCATCTTACATTATCGTTTGATCTTGATCATCAAAAGAAGATAAAGTTTTAGTTTAAAGAGTAGGCTTCTAAAAATCGAAAGATCAACTAGAACATTGTGACGAAGTTAAAGATTTTGAAGTTATGTCTAAACAAATAAAAAATCAAAACTAAGAAAATTAAAACTATAACATTTGTGCCGAGTACCTGATTGAAACAAATCAAATTAGAGAATTTAGATTGGTTTCCATCGATTCTATGACTTTGAAGAAGCCACTAGGGGGACGGCGAGGGCGAGTGATAAGTGACGTGATAAGTGACGAGTAAAGTTGATCGTGCCAAGTGACGAGTAAAGTCGAACACTTTACCTACTCAAGTAAACATGCTTCATTAAGAAATTAAGAACAGGGATCCTAATCTTAGGGCAAAAGATTGAGGAGAGAGACCACCCTTTTGAATATACTCTTCATCAATCAATAAAGGATGAAGATTTGGTCTATAAATTCATCTTTTAGAAAAAGAGAATAAATAAAAAAATGTATTTTAAGGAGAATAATTAAGACATTACTTATTCTAAATATTAAATTTCACAAAAAAAATATACAACATGATTTTTTTATTCTTAGTGGAGGCATCTTCTTTTGTATACTCGTTCATTGTTTATTCATTGAATGAGTACAAGCAAAGGTCCACCCACAGTTTTCTCAAATGTAATCAACAGTGCAATCATACACATTAATATATGATGTCTAATTCACATTTTATGATATCAAAATTTTAATACAAAGTCATAAAATAGAAAAATAAACCATTCAAATATTACTTTGAAATAAAAAACGTCAATTGTTAGACGTTCAAGGAGGACATTAATATATGTAAGGTGGGCATTAATCTTAATTGATCAGATCAGATCATCGTATCTCGGGTTATCTACTATATCTTGTTTCTTTTCTCAATTACCAGTATGTACACATTGTTGCAGCAAATAAATTCAGTTCATCAAAATCAATGCAACCAGCACTTGAAATTGTTTGAAATTAAACGCAGACAAGATTGTGATTCTTACGTTAGGCTCACATTATGATTCATTCGTCGTATTAGTTGTTGTGTTCACATAATAATTGAGATACTTGGCTTTGTGAAGTACGAAAATATATTATATAGTTTATTTTTGGAAGAATTATATGATTGTAATGATGTTTTGGATATGAAAGAATATTATTTAGTTTATGTCAATGTTTTTGGGCCACACCAATTGGTAGCTACCTCATCCTTTTAGTTTATGTTGTTGTATCGTCTCATCTAATAATTTCTGGAGTTAGAGAGGGTTATAAACTTACCTCGAGGCTAGCTAGCGTATTTTACCATGGGTAAATACATGAAGTGTGGACCAACGTCCAAATAATCAAATGAAGTACGAGACAAAGAAAAGATAAGTTTATATATGAAAAATTCAGACATTGTGTGGTTAATTGAAAAGGACTAGACTCATACTTTTATTTGAATGTAGGTCTATAATTGAATCAACATGGCTGGTTTGTCCGACATAGTTCATAAATACGTCAAATTCGACGTGATTTCGCCTAATTGTTTGTTTTAAAATTATTTCTTCTCCTTCATGCCAAATTTTTCTATCATCTATTTTCGTTATTAACATGATTTCTATTGTGTCTTTGTGTGAAAGATTTAAGATTTTAGAATCATAATGATGTTCTCATCTAATTTTTTCAATAAAATTAAAAAATATATGATGGTATTTGATAGAATTATTTATGGATCTTCATTTATATAAACTATATATATTATATATTATGATTATCAGCTAGTATAAAGTCCATAAGTGATTTAATAAAGTTTTAAGTTTTGGGCTTTAAAGTATATGGATAATGAGTAATAACATGATGTGTAGATACTTAGGTGTACTTGCATTTTCTGTAGTGCTCAGAATTGTATTTACCCAGTTAAGAATGTTTAAAAGAGTTATGGTCCCCAATTTCTTAGGTTAACTTAACTCCATATGAAATTTCATCACCTCTTGAGAGATTTGTTGTGAATTTCCTAGAGTAAACGAAAACATACCCAATTTGATGTTGTGCAAATCTAGTTAATGGATTCAAGTATGTCACTCTATTCTCTTAGTTTTTCTGACGTGAATAAAGAAATTAGGAGATACGAAATTAGGTTTTCGATTTATTGTATAGAACTTAGGGATTAAGTTCTATTAGCAACAATGTTAGCATGTCCTTGTAAAAAGTGAAAAATTTGAAATCTCTAGCATCGAAAGGAAAATTCACCTTTAAAAAATCAACCAAAAAGCCAACTAAAATTGTTTCGTTGATGTATAAAAATAAGGTCTAGTAACATGAAAAAATCAAAATTTTAAAGACTTCAACAAGAAAATTAAAAATACTAACACCAAATTAATATCAATCTTATAATATGAAGACCCAAAAGTTTATTGTACATGAAAATTGTATAGTTCATAAATGGAATTTGACAAATCTTGCCATTTTAGGATATATCATTTCACACATTTGTTTTGTATCAATATCAACAGGTAGAATTAGTATTCAAAACCTAATTCTCTTTTCTTTCGTGAACGTTGCAACAATGGATTGAAACAATAAAATAAACGACAATCAAGAAACACAGAGATTAACGTTGTTCGGACACTGAATCTTACATCCATAGACGCAACTCATTCATTTTCTTATTGATCGGAGAAAACATCAAGAAAACGGAGAATCAAACATCGTACTATTCAAAGATAGACCTATCTCCTAAACTGTGAGACCTCTTATCTCACCATTACCTTACCGACCGAAATTACCTCACTAACAATATACCTTCATGGCGGTCGTTGACGATAGCCTCAAAATCGCCAGGAGCACAAATCGAACCGGCCCAGGAAAAATTAGAACAAAAAACTAACAATTCTCCACTTTGGTTCTGTGTTTTCCCAACCAATACCACGATAAATGAATTGCATCAAGAGGGTCAATTAAGAGCCAGAGATCTTACTTACCCCCACCAAACTTAAGAAGTAATTAAACTTGATGACTAACAACTCCTTGGTTAGTGCATCAACAAGATTCCCTTATGTGAGAATCTTTTCAACGATGATGCTTAGTTCCACATGGAATGCTGGATTCCTCATACGATGAATGGTGCTTTGACTGTCACAATAAAAAACCTGGTTAGTACAATTAATACCTAGTTCAGAAGCTAACCTTTCCAAGCTAACCGCTCCTCCACAAACTGTAAAATTGTACTTGGAAATTGATCTTTTAGTATCAAAGCACCTTGCATAATCCGCATCAACAAATCAAGCAATCGTACATGTACCTACATGTACTAAACCAAGATGTAAGCATGAATATAAAGAGATAGAAACATACCTCATAAGCATTTTTAACGCTTGACCATGAATTCCTCTAGAATTCGGCACAACCTTGCTCACAATGCTCATACCATAAGGCAACTCCATTCTTGTGCCCATATTAGCATACGTTAAACTTCCAACCATATCTTCACATGGAACTTTGCTTATGAATTTCTACTCTTTCATATCCCCATCACCTCTTTCTATTACCTCATAGAAGGAGTCTCACTTACTATGCTCAATTTCCAAGCTAGCCATAAGTGCATAAGCAATTATATTAGCATACCCGAATTTCTGAGTCAGTTTAATTACTCTCTTAGTTCGGTCTCTAGTCAGCTGATAATCTGTAAAATCCCCCACACCAGTCTCAATTTCAATTAGCTCAGTTTGGAGCTATCTCCACCTTGAGATGATATGTCCAATTGCTTATCTCATTCTTGCTCCACCTCAACCTGTAAGTTCTCCACCGTATCAGCAGATTTCTTGTTCTTATCCTTAAACAGAAAATTTGTTTCATTGAAAACTACATCCCGACTTATCAAAGTTTGTTGTTGATTTCCTTCAATCTTCCATTAGCAATAGTCTTTGACACCATCTGGATATCCAAACATAATGCACTTAACCGCACGAGCCTGAAGCTTTCCTTGCTTTATATGTGCATATGCTGCACAACCAAACAACCTCAATCTACTATAATCAGCCGAATATCCATGTCAAACTTCAAATGGAGTCTTAAACTCAAGAGCAGTAGAAGAACAAAGATTGATCAAGTAACATGCTGTTTTCATAGCTTCTGGCCAAAATGACCTAGGAAGACCCGAAGTAAGAAGCATACACCGAACCATTTCAAGAATCGTCTTATTCATCTGCCCAGCAAGTTCATTTTGCTGAGGTGTGTAACTTACCAAATGATGTCTGACAACTCTTCTTCCTTATAGTCTTTATCAAACTTGGCAGAACAAAATTTCATGTCATTGTCAGTTCTAAGCTTCTTGATCTTCCTACCAGTCTGATTCTCCACCGTCTGCTTCCATGTCACAAAAGTTTCGAATACTTGATTCTTTGTACGCATGCAGAGAAGTCATCTATGAACGTCACAAAATAGTGTGCACCACCTTTAGACGGTGTCTTTTCGTGCTCCCATATGTCCGAGTGTATGTAGTCTAAGATGCATTGTTATGAATGCACCGATCTACGAAACCTCACTCTACTACTTGTACCCATAACACAGTTCTCACAAAACTCTAGTTTTGATATCTTGTCCTTTGCGAGAAGATTTCTTTTATCTAACTCAAGAAGTCCTCTCTCACTAGTATGGCCTAACTGAAGGTGTCAGAGATTAATTTTATCCTTCTGCTCACCAGAAACTGAACCAACCTCCCCATCAATCGTGGTCCCTTTTAAAATGTACAACCCATTTTTAAGGTTCCCCTTCATCACCGCCATAGCCCCTTTGGAAATTTTCATAATCCCCTATTCGACTTTTACTCTACATCCTGTAGAGTCAATCATCCCTATTAACAATAGATTCCTTTTTAACTGAGGCACATACCTCACTTGCTGAATGATACAAACACATCCATCAAACATCTTAATCTTGATTGATCATTCCCCTTCATTCGTGCAAGTTTTGTTGTTTCCTAACAAGACTTTTCCTTTAATAGTGCTATTGAAGTTTTGGTGTAATATCCGGTTTGTACGGACCTTTTATTATATTATTATTGGTATTTTTGTAATTATGTCAAATCAGGTCCGATTTACAAAAAGAAAGCGTCATTATGATCCTGACGAATAATAAGAATTTTAACGAATTTTGGAGAATTTTCGGAGTTATAACGCTATATTCCGAGTAATTACCTCCATCGTAACGAAAAGAACGTTTTAGTAAAAATAACAAACGAAGTCCGAATTGCAAACAGACAGTTTTGTTAAATCCCAAATAATAAGTTGGACTTATTGGTGAAGTAAGGACGTGTGGAGAAGTCGAATGGCTAGACGACTAACGAACCGAAGAACGAAATCAATATAGAAAACAAAGGTAAGGGCAATTTAGTAATTTACAGAATCAATATTATTAAACAACCTAAATACCTCTTTTCACTTCACTTCTCCCTGCTTCCTTCATTTTCTCTCGGCCAGGTGGTTTTCCAGAGGCGATTCCAGGCGACTCCTCACGAGTTCTCAACAATCCGACCTCCGATCTCCTCCGTTTCTCCTCCGTTCCTCGTCATTTCTTCTCCTCTCGCTACCCTCGGTATGTGCCTTCAATCTTAGAGCTCTTATTTTGATGTTTACGGTGTTTTAGTTAATTAAGGTTTTGAACGATTTTCGGTAAAAACGCGAATTAGGGCTCGTAATTAATAGGTTAGCCGTGATTAGGTATATATTGAGCGTGTTTGACGTTATTGGACGAAGTTAAATCGAATTGTGAAAAAGTTAAAATCCGAGAATTTTCGACATTTAGGACAAACTCGGAAATTTGGAATTTGAGGTGCCGAGCGTAAATAGCTCGATGAAATAGCTATATGAATTGGATTAAAGCTTTAGGAATTGCTTTAGTTAAAGTTTTAGTAAATTGGACGTTTATTAGTTTAAATTGGTTTTAACGACGAACATCGTGTTTTGCCTCAGATACACGACTCCCGTGGACAAAGCTCGTGATTCAGCGCGCTCAAGGTAAGTTTTCGTGACTTACTTTGACCAATCGGTCTACACCATACTTCGATGTCGTATCGAGGATCCCTAAGGAATTGTTTGCTTTGTATCGCTTTGGTTGGGGTAGTTAGGTTTAAATTGTTATAGGTTATGCTTTATTTTTCTTGATGGTACGCATGTTGGTTGTTACTTTCTGCTCATATCTGTTCATGCATCACGGTTTTCGAAAGTCATGAAAATGAATTTCTGCACGTGTTTTTAAGAAAAGGAACGTACATCTGAAATGAAATCTGTAACGAAATCTGAATGAATAAACGTAATCTGTCTGTTTCTGGTCACGCGGGATGGGGCTCAGGCACGGCTGTGCGTGTTGCAAGCGTGTACCCCCCCTCTCTAGGTGGAAAGGGTAGTCCGATCGCTGGATGGGCCCTCTCCGCTTAGTGGGTAGAGGTTTCGGTGACAATTCTGTCTGTCTGTGACGTAATGAATCTATAATCTGTAATTCTGTATCTGTAATCTGTATCATGCATGTTTTCTGAATGACATCTGCACGCATGCATCTGCATTTACGTAGCTTATTGAGATTTAATTATCTCATAGGTGTCTGTATGGTGTAGGTGATATTCTAGGTGATATCGAGCCAGGTGAGGACGGCGTTCCTCCTCCTGACGTCTGATGCAGTTGATGGATGACGGCCGTGGGAGTGCGCTGAGCAGTCGAGGCGCTTTTGACCCGTGGGGATCGTCTGTGTATGTATTCAGGAGGATATTTGGTTAATACGAATGTATAGAACATAATAGGTTGTTTGGATCTGGTTAGGGGTTAGATAACCTTTAGATGCTTTAAATGTTTTGGGCAATTGTATGTAAAACGTCTTTGTTTAAACTGTTTTGATAAACGTTATGAAATGTTTTGGTTTAAATGTTTAAGTTAAATGAAAATGTTTTGAAATGTTGTTTGTAGGTTGTTACGGATAGCTCGGTTTTTAGAGCTATCCACGCAGTTGGACTTCGCAAAGTCCGCCGCGAGTCGGTTGATTTAAGTTGTAAACGTTTGTGATAAAGGTGAGGAATTGAGTAAGAAAAGAAAGAGCAAAATGCTCTCTGGAATCAGATTCCAGAGATGGATGTTGAGGGATCTGCTCTCTGGGGTTTGAGATTCCAGAGAGCCTAAGTGTAGAAAAGAAAAGAACGAAGTAAGGAAGAAGTGAGGAACTGCAGCGATCGGGCGCTGTGCGCTGATCGCTGCCAGCGATCGGGCGCTGTGCGCTGATCGCTGCCAGCGATCGCTGAATGAAAGGTCGGCGACTGGGCGCCGTGGGGGATCGCTGCAGCAGCAAGTGATTGCTGCAGTGCAGCGATCAGGCGCTGCACAATGCAGCGATCATGCGCTGCATTGTGCAGCGCATGCAGCGATCGTGCGCTGCAATTAGCAGCGCCCGATCGCTGCTACATTTCTGAGGGCAGATTTCCGATTCTGCCCTCCCCTTTTCTGAATGATTTTAAATGTTTTTTATTAAATGTTTTGAAGTTTTATTAAATAGTTTTAGTTTATGTTTTAAATGGTTTACCAAACGAATTTCGATTTCGATTCCGGTGGCGGTTTCGATTTCAATTCTGCTTAACGTCAAGTTTTAAAGTTTGTAAAATGTAAAGATAAAAAAAAAATTAATAATAATACGGAAATACGGGTACAATATTAGGGGTGTTACATTTGGAGCCACTCTTTTCTGGGTGTCATGTGAAATGAACATCTCAAGTCCAAAATCCACTATTCTCTCAATTCAACTTCAGAAGCAACCAACACGCTGAAGATTCATATCCATCAGCATCAACCGAAGCATCACCTTTCTCTAATTTCTTGAATCTTCTTTTTCGTTTATAGCAATTCTCATTCTTTATTATAGAAGAACACTTCATTCATTGCTTCAATTTTGACCTTGATTTTTCCTTAGAATTCCTTTCCCTATTCTTCAGTCTCCCTCCAACCGGGAGACCCTCTCTTTCAGAATTCTCTTTTTTCTCGGTGTGTCTTTGCAATTCTTTAGAATTGATGGTTGCGCCTTAACCTCAGTCATGATTAAAGTCTCTTTACCATATAACATGGCGTCCCCAAAATGCTCATACACTTTCAGCAATGAGCTCAAGATTATTATAGCTTGGTCCTCCTCGGCTATCTTCACTCCTATGCTATTTAGATCCAAGATGATCTTATTGAAGTCATCTAAATGCTTCCTCATTTCTTTTGAATCCTCCATAGTCAAGGTGCATAACCTCTTCTTAAACTACAACTGATTAGCCAATGATCGCTTAATGTAAAGTCCTTACAACTTCATCCAAACCGAAAGAGCAAACATCTCTTCAGTTACCTCTCTTAACACCTCATCACCGAGACTTAACAATATAGCACTGTGTGGTTTTGCCTCCACCTCATCGGCTTTCATAGTATCATTTTGAATCCTCCATAGTCAAGGTGTATAACCTTTTCTTCAACTACAACTTATTAGCCAATGATCGCTTAATGTAAAGCGCTTCCAACTTCATCCAAACCGAAAGAGCAAACCTCTTTTCGGTTACCTCTCTTAACATCTCATCACTGAGACTTAACAATACAGCACTGTGTGGTTTTTCCTCCACCTCATCGGCTTTCATACTATCATTAGCCTTTAGGCATTGCATGGCATCTTCATTAATTGCTTGTGCAAGTCCTTGATGCACAAGCAATGCTTTTATCTTTATTCTCCAATGACTAAAGTCATTATCCCCGAAAAACTTTTTTACCTTAAACTTAGTCATCTCCTAAACTCTTCTAATAAACCTAAGAAGCCGAGATGAAAACATAAAGATGCCTTACCAATCAATAATGACACAAGACAACTACCACAGTAATAGCAAAACCACAACACAAAGCACAATATTCCTAAAGTCATCCTTGCTTATGTTGTAGACCTGAGGCTGAGGCTGAGGATGCTGCCTGGCAGCATTGTTACTAAAATTAGGCTGGTGTAATGGACTCTTCCTTATGCTCTTCCCCATTTTGTTAACCCCCAAATGCTCACTCTGCACATTCTTCAAGTTATCCATGCTACAAGAATACCACCTCAAAATCAAATATACTATACCTTTGCATATCAAACCTCCATAGCTGGATCTATTATGAATCTCAAATAAATTTCATAAAAATCAACCACCAGTACACTACCATCAAACTCAACAAGGCACAAACGCAAATTAACCCCAAAGCTTGAATCGCGAAACTGAGATACAAGAAGCAGTATGGATACCCTTAAATCCTTTCTTCTGCTCAACTTAATACAAGACAGAGAAAGCAAAATCTAAAAGTCTTTCCCAAATTCTTCATTCTCGGAGCACGAAATTACCTCTGTTGGAGCACCATATTCACCAGCATTCCCAGAATGAGTCAAAACATTTGAAAATGCCCCGAAAATGAACCCAAATGTGAAGCCATGTTGACCCGATTGACGGGGGACAGAACCCACTAAGCAAATGTTCCGAGGTTTCACATACTAAAACTAAATAAATAAAGGCACAGAACAGAAAGAGGATATAGGACAGGGCGATTTCTTCCATTGACTGAAGGAACAGAGAACGAAGAAAAGTCCTACCCACTTTAATCTTTACTCATTCCTCGAATTTTTTACAGAAATAATTGGTAATGGAAATGAAACCCTAGTTTGGATAATAAGAGATAGAGACGCCACGCCATGAATTGAACCAGTGGTCAACGATTGTAAAAGTGCGTTTTATTTGGTTAGGTTCGTCTTGAAGTGAAACGTACCCGGTCAAAGATTCCAACATATCTATAATTATGATAAATCAAATTATGTTTTACAACTATATATTGAAATCAAATGAATAACAATTCATTGTAGTATAAAAATATAATTAAATAAATATAAGATATCACCATATATAATTCATTGTAGTATAAAAATATAATTCAATACGACAACCTGTACATGCGTAGTAAACAATAGTAGTTGTAAAAAAGACAACATATAAAATACTATTAATATACAGTGTCGAGTTTTATAATATTAAAGCTAAAATAAAGCAAATATTAAAGCTAGATTATAAATCTAAAAGATCTATTTCATATGTACAACAATGATTACGTAATTAAATATCAGTTAACTAAATACCGCTTATAAACCAAACCATAATTTATTTAGTTTTCTCTCTCTAAAGTCGAATTAAATATATATTAAAAAATTTATGTCTCAGTATTAAGATTCTATTTAAAGCTTAAATACAAAAATATTTAGTAAATGGTTAGTGAATAAAATATATTGAGTTCATAATATTATGACTAAATATATAAACCAGTCATCTGAATATTTAAAAACAAAGGTAAAGTGCAATTTGGCTCCTACAACTAGGTGAAATGGGCAATTTACACCGTAAACTTGGATAAAGTGCAATTTGGCCCCCACAACTAGGTGAAATGGGCAATTTACACCGTAAAATTGAATAATAGGCAAAAACAACCTTAATGTATTGATAATGGACAATATGGGCCCTACCGTCATATTTTCTATCAAAAAATAACATTTTTTCACTTATTCATTTTTTTTTCCAAAATGCCCCTCATTGGACCGAACCGGACCAGACCGGTTCAGCTAATTTCGCTCTTATTTATTTATTTTTTTTAAATCCTATTTCTCATAAAAGAGAAGACAGATGAATAGAATTAAAAAAAAAATAAAAAATCAAAGTGCAATTAGTCGAACCGGTCCGGTTCGGTTCGGTCTAGTGAGGGGCATTTCGGAAAAAAAAAATGAACAAGTGAAAAATATTACTTTTTGATGAAAAATATGACGATAGGGGCCATATTGCCCATTATCAATACATTAAGGTTGTTTTTGCCTATTATTCAAGTTTACGGTGTAAATTACTCATTTCACCTAGTTGTAAGGGCCAAATTGCACTTTACCCAAGTTTACGGTGTAAATTGCCCATTTCACCTAGTTGTAGGGGCCAAATTGCACTTTACCATAAAAACAATATATGATCTATCTCTCCTTCTCAAGGAGAGTTAAGTTTGACATGAAATGAATAAAATCAAACAATAATGATACCGTAAGCATAGCCGTATAAGTAAAATAAAAATAAACGAGAAATTCTATCTCCAAATATCACTATGTTAACATTATATGCATGTTCCTTGTATCGAACCCCCTGCTCGACGTTGATAATCTCTCGATAAGTGTTTTTGTGCCTCTCCATCTTCTGTCGTCTTCCTTTTTACTTGAATAGTGTCATATTTATATAGCCCTTTTTAGGGCAAAATAAAACTGAACAGAGGTTCGATTATTTTATTTTACTTTTTTTTTAACCAAAATATCTACAAAAACAAAGAAATAAATTAAAAAACACTTGGGTAAAAATCAATTTTAACCCTAAAGTATGACATTAATTTGAAACAACCCATAAACAAAAAATCTTAACAATCAAAACTTTAAACTATCCAAAATATAACAAATCAAATCTTAGTGGATGGCTGATCACCCCCGTTCTAAATTGACGCCACGAACAGGGGGCTGATCACCCTCCGTTCTGTCCAGTACTTACGTATTACTGGACGTATTGGGTCAGAGGTTGATGTGGGGGGCGGAGACCACCCGTCCAACGTGCACCGCACGTAATTCGACAACAGAGGGTCCCCGCCCCACAACGGCCCCCAGTTCCCTACCTCCTCATTTTACAGGGTGGTTGGGAACGAGGGGTCACTGTCCCGAAACGACCCCCCGTTTTCAAGCACAATGTTTAAGAACGAGAGGTTATTTCAGGGCAGTGACCCCTCCTATTCTAAGCCCTAATTTTGAGTACGGGAGTCATTTCCCTAGAACGGGGGGCTGATCTCCGACAGTATATAAAAAATTGGCCCTCATTCCACCCTACACCGCTGAAAAATCTGATTTTCTCTAGATCTCACCACGATTCCAACACAAAATTAGACCATTTCACGCCCCTACCGTGTTGATTTCTCCATCCCTAATCATTTCCTTCAAACATCATCAAAAAAATCCCACAAATCCGAGCCATAAATCGTTAAAATCTCTAAATCCCCAATTCAACCTAAATCGTCAAATTTCCCTCAAATGGCTTCCAAATTGACGATTAAACAAAAGATCGTCCCATCACAAGGAAGCTGTCACAAGGTGGTCTGACCGAACGTGCTCTGCCAAATCGCTCATCGATGTCACAAGGAGGACTATTTCAAAGGGATCCAACAAACCGGCCACTGTTGTCACAAGGTGCTAGGGTCAAGCGCGAGGACCGCCAATTTGGTGTTTTTCCAATGAATTTTGAAATCAGATGTGTCAAGAGCAGTTTGAGAGGGATATATCAAAATGCTAGGTTATTCATTCAAAGACCATCAACTTTAGAAGTTGGAAGTCATTGAAGATCAAAAAGATGTTCGACAGAATCGCCCTACACAGAGTGTACAGATTGAGGGGCGATACCTGCGATAGAATTGTTTGCGTGTTTTATGTGAACTTGACCTCTACCAGGAGGGCATGTTGTTTTAAGACATACATCATCGGTACAGAGATTGTTATACCTCCAGAAATGGTTAATGAATTGCTCGGGTTTGCCAGAGAAGGGAATGAGGTGGAGAGATACTATCATGCTTTCTAAGATTGTGATTTTTTTAGATTGGCCGACATCGGAGGCTTCGTAGAGCCAAATCTAGGGAATTGAATGTCAGAGCTTGGATTATTCACATTCTGATAACCTACACCATTTTACCTCGGGATGGACATAGAGATCTCGTGAGCTAAATGGATCTCTATGTGATGGAGAAGTTGTACAACGGGAAGATGTTTGACCCTGGCTTCATGATTGTACGTCACATGCATGAGATCGGTCGGACATCCAATAAAAATTTATCGTACGACACGTTGATTCAGAAGATCGTCGAGCGAGCTCGGGTTCAACTATCGATTGGAGAGCAGATGAGAGCACAGAGATCCAACAATGTATTTGATAGGCTTCATTTGATTCAGATGTGCCTAGTAGAAATCGACAGGACTTGGCTGTTCGAGAGATCAGGGGGTCTCCATTTCTGCAGATGTTCTTATGGAGGAGACCACCACATGATTATTGTCCCCCCAGACAGCTAGTGTGATGACCCGAATGTGAACGTATGTGTACAACTGTGGGGCAAACCTCGGGTTGCGGGGCAAACCTCGGGACCTAAGCCGAGTGTAAGCGAATCCCGGACTCGAGTATAGGCGAATCCCGGGTCGTAAAGAGGGGGGGGGGGTTGTCACAATCCCACATTGCTTGGGGAAGTACATGGAAATAAAACATATGTAAGAGATCTCTCCCAAGATAGCAAGACGCGTTTTGGAGCACGATTGACAACGGATCCCATAAGAACTCTGAAGTTAAAAGTGCTTCGACGAGAGCAATCCCAGGTTGCTGGGATAAGGGGTCGTTACAAATGGTATCAGAGCCTGTACCCAACAGAAAATGTGGCCAACGAGACGTTAGGTCCCCGAGGGGGGGTGATTGTGATGACCCGAATGTGAACGTATGTGTACAACTGTGGGGCAAACCTCGGGTTACGGGGCAAACGTCGGAACCTAAGCCGAGTGTAAGCGAATCCCGGACTCGAGTATAGGCGAATCCCGGGTCGTAAGAGGGGGGGGGGGTTGTCACAATCCCACATTGCTTGGGGAAGTACATGGAAATAAAACATATGTAAGAGATCTCTCCCAAGATAGCAAGACGCGTTTTGGAGCACGATTGACAACGGATCCCATAAGAACTCTGAAGTTAAAAGTGCTTCGACGAGAGCAATCCCAGGTTGGGTGACCTTCCAGGAAGTTCTCGCCAAACAAAGCCGTGAGGGGAGGATATTGGGTTACGGCCCAATCCCCAGAGCAGACAATATCTTGCTGGGATAAGGGGTCGTTACAAATGGTATCAGAGCCTGTACCCAACAGAAAATGTGGCCAACGAGGACGTTAGGTCCCCGAGGGGGGGTGATTGTGATGACCCGAATGTGAACGTATGTGTACGACTGCGGGGCAAACCTCGGGTTACGGGGCAAACGTCGGAACCTAAGCCGAGTGTAGGTGAATCCCGGACTCGAGTATAGGCGAATCCCGGGTCGTAAAGAGGGGGTTGTCACAATCCCACATCGCTTAGGGAAGTACATGGAAATGAAATATATGTAAGAGATCTCTCCCAAGATAGCAAGACGCGTTTTGGAGCACGATTGGCAACGGATCCCATAAGAACTCCGAAGTTAAAAGTGCTTCGGCGAGAGCAATCCCAGGTTGGGTGACCTTCCGGGAAGTTCTCGCCAAACAAAGCCGTGAGGGGAGGATATTGGGTTACGGCCCAATCCCCAGAGCGGACAATATCTTGCTGGGATAAGGGGTCGTTACAGCTAGTATGTGGGACAAGATTGAGCAGAAACTAGAGTTCCTCTTAGGCAGAGTTAAAAAGCTCACTGTCACACAAAGAAAGATAGTTGAGTCCCACAACGAGTTAAGGAAAATCCTCATGGATTTGATGGAGCGAGATGACGATAATGTCCCACCGTAGTTTCGTTTATATTTTGTATTTCATTTTGTATACTTTACTTTATGTTTCTACTTTAGTTTATGCTATGAGTAGTATGATTGTATTTTAGTTTATACTTGTCATTTAGTTTGTGCTATATTGTGTATAGTTGTACTTTACTTTATGATTGTAATTTAGTGGTACTTAATTATCTAGAACTGACTGTTAATTTTAAAATGGTAATTTGACTATGCAGAAATTGTTTTGAAACTAACTATGGGGGGAGTCATAAAACAAAAGAAACTCTGTCCATTTTTACAACTTTATCTCACTAAATTATACATTATAATAAATACATACATTACACAGTACAATAAATACACAAACTACAACCCGAATAGTCATACATTTCTGCCTCTGCCGTGCGTAGAATATTTCTGTACATAATGAAAACTATATTATAAAATAATGAAAGTGTGTTTATGAGTGAAATGTGTTGAAATTTACCCGTGTCTCGTCAAATGTGTGGAAACCCATAAATGTGTCTTACGAAGTATAAGTGGAAGTAGTGCCTAAAGTAAATTCTCTATCAGGACAAATGCGATTATTATGCCCTTGACGCCGACATATACCAAACGACATCGTTGAGTTCAACAATTCTTCCTAGTAATTGTCGAATTTGATGGCTCATCGACATCTCGCACTCTTTACTTCTACGGCTTACTAGGTTGACATTTTTTTTATGTGCGGAAGGATTTTCTTCATATTTTGTACTTGTGGCCACATGTGTTAGCCACTAATGGAATAAATGACAAGTGAGTACATCTGGAGATAAGTGTTAACTTAAAATGCGTAACACCAGAGAAATTTCCTTAACGTGAATAGTCTTAGATTAGAGTACGTTATGAAAGCCTAACATTGATTCTAGAATTATCTTAGCCATTGGGTTAGAAATAAATGGTTGAAATGTCAAATACCTATATTAAGAAATTAACTGTAGAAATTTGTTTTAAGATAAAGTAAAGCATGTTAATGGCAAATAGAAACATGGAATTTTAGGTTGAAATATTGAAGATTAGAAACTTTAAGGAAACATAAAGTAATGGTGGATTTTGTTTTAATTATTTATGCAAAGTTGAAAAGTCAAAAGAAAAGAAATGGAAGGTGTGGGGTTGGTTTTGACGTAGAAAGGATATGTTTTAAGAGAATCAACCAAATGAAGGAAAAAGAGAGTGAGGTTTGAAAAAGTCAAGGGATGAAGAAAGAATGAATGGATAAAAGTATTGGTAACTTTTCTTCACCCAATCACACGTTGACATACCTTTAGATTAGGTGTTTTTTTATCTTTTAACAAAAGAAGGGTGTGGGTGGTATTACAATTTTAGTTAGTTTGGTGGTAAATTTGAAAAGGTAATTTGGTGTTAATTAACGAAAAGGAGGAGTTAAAGATAAAAAGGTGTAAAAGTGGTCATCTTCCTAACCAGCAGCAAAAAGGGAGTTTTCTCTCAACATTTCCCTCCATTTTAGCAAGGATTAAAGGTGAGTTTCTAATGATTTTTGTATTGGATGCAAAGTGGTGAAGGTTTGTGGTGTTTTTTGTGGTGTTTTGAGTGAGCTTTGTTAAGAATTGGAAACCCTAATTGGAGAGCTCCGAATTTTGATTTCTTTTGCTGGTTTTTCTTCCAATTTTTGATGGTTTAACTCTTAGATATATTAGTTTAGATTGTTTTTAATAATAGATTAAAGTTTTGGTGAAAAATAGTTGAAAATCGGATTTTTGGATTAAGTGTACCGGTTCTGTTCTTAGGGTTTCGAATTGGCCATAGTGTTTGGATGTTAAATTTGATTGTTTCAATGGAAAGTAGACGTGTAGAGGTTTACGGAATGGGGTGGCACGTCGAAATCCGTTGAAAAATGAATAAGTTATGGCCGATTGAAGTTAGATGATGGAAAATGTGAGAATTTTTCAAACTACGAAAATACGAGTTTTGACATGTTTTGAATTGTGAGTATGGAATGTAAGATATGCAACTGTGTCTCTACGAGAGATGTACGCCTGAGTGTCTCGAGTAGAATCAAATTCTACGAGAGATGTACGCCTGAGTGTCTCTACGAGAGATGTACGCCTGAGTGTCTCAAGTAGAATTAAATTCTACGAGAGATGTACGCCTAAGTGTCTCTACGAGAGATGTACGCCTATGTGTCTCGAGTAGAACTGATTTCTACGAGAGATGTATGCCTAAGTGTCTCTACGGGAGATGTACGCCTATGTGACTTGAGTAGAATTGATTTCTACGAGAGATGTAGATGATGGGTGAGTGTGCATTATGTTTTTGTAGCATTATTCCCTATTTACTAAGTATTAGGCTTACGTTTTGTGTTCTGTGGTGTAGGTGATGATGTCATTACAGGTGAGAGCTATGAGGAAAGTTAGGATTGGGACGCAGTCGGTGATGTACGGGGTATGCCGGTGCAGGTATTTGTCGGGGCATCTCGACCATAGACTTCTGGGAGTTGTGGTAGTGGATATTTTGTTGGGATCTTGTTTGTGTAAATATGGGGAATTTATAACTCTTGGTTAATATTTGGGAATTTGTTGTATAAATGTTGTTTCATGGTTTTCGAAATTTACGAGAGATGTACGCCTGAGTGTCTCTACGAGAGATGTACGCCTGAGTGTCTCTACGAGAGATGTACGCCTGAGTGTCTCTACGAGAGATGTACGCCTGAGTGTCTCTACGAGAGATGTACGCCTGAGTGTCTCTACGAGAGATGTACGCCTGAGTGTCTCTACGAGAGATGTACGCCTGAGTGTCTCTACGAGAGATGTACGCCTGAGTGTCTCTACGAGAGATGTACGCCTGAGTGTCTCTACGAGAGATGTACGCCTGAGTGTCTCTACGAGAGATGTACGCCTGAGTGTCTCTACGAGAGATGTACGCCTGAGTGTCTCTACGAGAGATGTACGCCTGAGTGTCTCTACGAGAGATGTACGCCTGAGTGTCTCTACGAGAGATGTACGCCTGAGTGTCTCTACGAGAGATGTACGCCTGAGTGTCTCTACGAGAGATGTACGCCTGAGTGTCTCTACGAGAGATGTACGCCTGAGTGTCTCTACGAGAGATGTACGGTTACGATTAGTGAAATGAGAATGGAATGAACACAACCGAGTGTTAGAAACTGCATGTATTATGGGTGAGTGTGCATTATGTTTTTGTATGCATTATTCCCTATTTACTAAGTATTAGGCTTACGTTTTGTGTTCTGTGGTGTAGGTGATGATGTCATTACAGGTGAGAGCTATGAGGAAAGTTAGGATTGGGACGCAGTCGGTGATGTACGGGGTATGCCGGTGCAGGTATTTGTCGGGGCATCTCGACCATAGACTTCTGGGAGTTGTGGTAGTGGATATTTTGTTGGGATCTTGTTTGTGTAAATAATGGGGAATTTATAACTCTTTGGTTAATATTTTGGGAATTTGTTGTATAAATGTTTGTTTCATGGTTTTCGAAATTTTAAACGTTATACTGCTCGATTTTTTTTAAATAAACTATGTTTTGTTTACACAAATTTTTACGTTTCTGCTTATGTTTGAAATTGTGTTTTTGGGTGGTTTTTAACATGTTGAGGGTTGGAAAAATATTAGGAGATAAATTGATAGGATTTGGTTGAAATTTGGTAAAGAAAGTGGAAGAAGAATGCCGGGGGGGGGGGGGGGGGGGGGTTACAATGAACCGCCGATCGATAGGCACTAGGCGCGATCGATCGGCTGGTGTTCTATAAATTGATGGTTCGAGTCAATCGGAGAAATATGCCGATCGATCGGCATGTGTTTGTTTGATTTCGTCGCAGCGAGGCTGCCGATCGATCAGCCATTTAGTCGATCGATCGGCTGAGTGAATATGAACCATGAAATTTTATTTATTTTATTATTATTTTAAATTTTCAAATATGTTTTAACTCGGCCTTTTCCAACACATTTTACACGTATTTTACGCACGTTTTCCAACCATTTACGAGGGTTCAAAAAATCCAAAAAAATCGAGTCAAAATTTTATCAGATGAAATTTTAAACGTTGTTTTAAATTTGGGATTGATGAGCTAAGTAGCGTACCGAGCAGGGGTTGGTTCGAGGGCGTTACAAAATAAGTTTAAGATTAATGTATTTTTTATGATGTTTAATTAAATTGTGTTTAACGGTAATATGTTTTTGAAGATGATGTTTGATAAATTGATTAACTTAATAAATGAATGATTTTGCAAGTACCTTAATTGAGAATGCCCTTGAAGAAGAGTATTTAGTACTAATGAAGTTTATTAAGTATGTGATAGTCAAAAGGAGGAAAAACCAGTTCGGAGTGCCTCAAGTGTCGACCGGAATGCACAAGTGTCGACCATTAAATGCAGAGAAGATTGAAGTGTCGACCAGGATACACAAGTGTCGATCGATGGAAACAGAGAAGAAACAAGTGTCGACCAGGATACACAAGTGTCGATCGATGGAAACAGAGAAGAAACAAGTGTCGACCAGGATACACAAGTGTCGATCGATGGAAACAGAGAAAAAACAAGTGTCGACCAGGATACACAGGTGTTGACCGATAGAAACAGAGAAGAAACAAGTGTCGACCCCATAGTTTGACCGATGCAAACAGAGCCAATTCAAGTGTCGATCGAAACATGAAGGTGTCGACCTATGAAAACAGAAGTAATTCAAGTGTCGACCGATGAATACATAGAAGATCAAAGTGTCGACCACACTATAGAAGAAATTGACCGAAACATATTTTAACGGCTATCATCTAACACCAACGGTAACAAAGTGTCGACCGATTCTTAAAGGTGTCGACCGGCATTGCTTACAACGGTCTTTTATCTATGCTCAACGTTAACAAAGTGTCAGTCGATTTTAAGACAGATCGACCACTAGTAACAAAATCAAAAGAGAACTAGAAATTGAAGAATTGAAGAAAGAAGGTGACAACCAACCAAGGAATCAACGAATCAAAACTCTCTCAACTTCAAAGAGCTTTCATCTTTTAATTCTTTTACTGCTCTCAAACTATAAACTTAAGATTACATTATTGAGAGAATGCTTTGACTCAAAACCTTGTATTAAAACATTGAGAAATGGTGTATCCCTTAGAGAGAAGTGTAAAGGTAGTTGATTGGCGCCCGTGAAGATCAATCAAATGTGTAAAGGAAGTTGATTGACGCCCGTGAAGTTCAATCAAAGATTCTCTCGGAAGAGAAGGAAAGAATCTTTAAGGGGAGCCCTTGGAGCGCAGACGTAAGAAAAGTTGGCCAAACCGCGTAAATAATTTCGATGTCATTTCTCTTTCCCTTAACTCTTACTTGCTATTGATTAAATTTTTTTTATCAATTCAACTTGAATTCATTCAGATTATACAATTAAGAGCAAACAATCAATTTGATAGTAATTACAATTATTAAAAACTATAGGAAGCAAAAACCTAATTCACCCCTCCTCCCCCACTCTTAGGTAAAAACGATTCTATAATTGGTATCAGAGCTCGGTGTAATATCTCCTTAATTGTGAGTAAAAGAATAGTTACATATATAGAAATGGTATTCAGCACAAACACCTCACACATAGAAGGACAATCTATTACTAGACCTCTATTTTTTAATGGAAATGATTATATTTATTGAGAATTTTTGCTCAAGCCATGGATTATGACTTATGGAATAATATTGAGAATGATCCATACATAGCTGTAAAAATTAAAAATGGTATTAGCACTCCTAAAGCATCACATGAACTAAATGATTCTGATAAAAAGAATTTGAGCTTGAATGCTAAGGCAATCAATACTTTGTATTGTGCTCTAAATAGAGATGAATTTAATAGGGTATAAGGGTGTGATAGTGCGTTCAAGATCTGGCGTTTACTTGAAATAGCTCATGAAGGAACAAATCAAGTAAAATAAAGTAAAATGAGTATGCTAGTGTACGAATATGAATTATTCTCTATGGAAAATGATGAATCTATTAGTTCAATGTTTACTCGTTTCACTAACATTACTAATAGTTTGAAAGTGCTTAGTAGAACGTACCCAAATGAAGAATTAGTGAGAAAGATTCTTAAGTGTCTACCGAGAGGATGACAACCCAAGGTGACAGTCTTTCAAGAAACTAGGGATCTTAAGGTTCTCAAGCTGGAAGAACTTATTGGCTCTCTCATGACAGATGAGATAACAATGAGAACCAATGAGAAGAAAGATCTTAAGGAAAATGAAGTCTCCAAAAGAAAAGATATTGCTCTCAAGACCTCGTCGCGAAAACACGAAGAGTCCAAACAAGAAGAGGATGACGAGGAGATTGCATTCATCACAAGAAAATTCAGCAAATTTCTCCCATGGAAGAGGATGCAAGGTAGGAGGTTCTCAAATGGAGACATCAAGGCTGAATATCCTTAAGCTAAGAAGGCTCCCAAGAGGTTCAAGAAGAGAGCCATGAAAGCAACGTGGATGATAGAGAGAGCAACACCCCCACCGAGAATGAAGTTAGTGATTCTTCTAATGATAGTTATAATGATGATAATGATCTAATTGATGCCTTGAATGACTTAGTTAAATAATATGGCATGCTTAACTCTAAATACAACATGCATGAAATGGAAATTAGTGAACTCAAGACTAAAAATGATAGTTTGAATGATATAATTTTAAAATTACTAATGGAAGCAAGAACTTTAATATGCCCTTAGGAGATCAAAGAGTAACATTTGATAAGGCCGGAATTGGTTACGAAAAGTTTAATAAAAAGAAAGTATACAAGAATTTTTTCTTCAAACCATCCACATGTCATACATATAATGAAGTAGGCTATAAATCGTTTGTATGTCCATTAAAATTTAACAATCTTAAATCATTTGGTAACTTACAATGGGTTCCTAAGGGAACCAAACCTAACATTAGGACCCAAAAAATTTGAGTACCAAAGAAGGTTACTCCTCCAAGTTTTCCTATGTCATCAAAAAGAACGAAAACATCACTTTTGGCGTAAATCAAAAAGAGAAAATAGTTGGCATTGGTAACATAGGTATCGACACTAACCTTATAATTAAGAATATTTTATTAGTTGAAGGTTTAAAACGTAATTTGCTAAGCATTAGTCAATTGTGTGATAAAGGATATAAAGTTATTTTTAAATCAAAATCATGTGTAATTAAAGATAGTTCAAATAGTAAAATTCTGTTTGTTGGCTATATAGAGAAGAAAATATGTACACAATTGATTTAGACAATATTGAATGCTTTGATAAAAAATGCTTTGTTGTGAATTCTTTGAATCATACTTGGTCTTGGCATAAAAGATTAGAACATGTAGGTATGGATACCTTAGCTAAGATTTCTAAGAATAATCTAGTTAGGGGACTTCTAAAAATATCTTTTAAGAAGGATAGAGTTTATGATGCTTGTCAAATGGGCAAGGAAACTAAAAGTTCTTTTGCCTCAAAGAATGTTGTCACAACTTCCAAGCCTCTACAACTACTTCACATGGACATTTTTTATCCTTCAAACATTGCTAGTCTAGGAGGCAAACATTATGCCTTTGTCATTGTAGATGATTTCTCTAGGTTCACTTGGGCATTCTTTCTAAAGTCAAAGGAAGAAATTTTTAACATCTTCTCTAGCTTTAGGAAGAAAGTTCAAAATGAAAAGGATCTTGCCATTGTTGCTATTTGTAATGATCATAGTGGAGAATTTTAAAATAAGAAATTTGAACTTTTATGTCTCAAACATGGAATCGAGTATAATTTTTCTTCCCCTAGAACCCCTCAACAAAATGGAGTTGTTGAGAGAAAAAATAGGTTTCTTCAAGAGCTTGCTAGGACCATGCTCAATGAAAACCCACTTCCAAAATATTTTTGAGCGGAAGCCGTGGCTACGGCTTGCTATGTGCTAAACCGGGTCTCCATACGACTTATCCTTAAGAAAACCCCTTATGAACTTTGAAATGATAAAATTCCTAATGTTAAGTATTTTAGAGCCTTGGTTGTAAACGTTTTATTCTCAACACCAAGGACAATTTGGAAAAATTCGATTCCAAGACGGGTCTTGGAATATTCCTTGGATATTCATTAACTAATAATGCATATAGAGTGTTCAACAAAAGGACACTAATTGTAGAAGAATCCATGCATATCAATTTTGATGAAACCCCTCAACCTACAATAAATGTGGAAAGGGATGACGGTTTAGAAATACAAATGGATTTTCTCTCTCTAGGCGATCAAGTTGAGACCATTCAAGGAGAAACCCCTAGATCCTCCATCAAAATATCTGGAAATTGTTTCAATCAAGGATGCAAATGATGTTCTTCCTAGAGATTGGAAATTTGTCAAAAGTCATCCCTTATATGAAGTTCTAGGTGATCCTTTTTTAGGAGTCAAAATTAGAGTTTCCCTTAGAAATCTATGTATCAATGCAGCTTTTATCACTCAAATTGAACCAAAGAAATTTGAGGAAGCCGAATTGGACGAAAATTGGATTGTAGCCATGCAATGAGAGCTAAATCAATTCGAACGGAACAATGTATGAGAACTTGTTCCAAGACCCAAAGATCATCCCATTATAGGAACAAAATGGGTGTTTAAGAACAAGATTGATGAAAATGAAACTATTGTAAGGAATAAGACTAGATTGGTTGCCAAGGGGTACAACCAAGAAGAGGGAATAGACTTTGAAGAAACTTTTGCCCCCGTAGCTAGATTAGAATCTATTAGGATGCTCTTAGCATTTGCTTGCCACAAAAACTTCACTCTCTTCCAAATGAATGTTAAAAGTATCTTTTTAAATGGTTATATCTTGGAAGAAGTTTACGTAGTGCAACTTTTATGGTTTGAAGTCTATAAAAAAGTTGACCATGTATACAAGTTTAAGAAAACTTTATATGGACTTAAGCAAGCCCCTAGAGCTTGGTATGATAGATTGAAGAATTTTCTTATAGAAATGAACTTTAAAAAAGGGTAATACCGATTCAACCTCGTTTATCATGCAAATAGGGGATGATTTGCTCATTGTGCAAGTATATGTGAATGATATCATATTTGGCTCAATAAATGTCTCACTTTGTGATGAATTTGCATCTTTAATGCAAAGTGAATTTGAAATGAGTATGATAGGGGAGTTAAAATTTTTCTTAAGATTGTAAATAAAGCAAACTCCCGATGGTATATTTTTAAATTAAAAAAAATATATCAAAGATCTCTTAAAGAAATTTGGATTGAATTCTTCCAAACCATCTAGAACTCCCATGAGCATAACTACGAAATTGAATAAAGATGAAAATGAGATAAGTGTAGATATCAAGAAATATAGAGCTATGATTGAATCTCTATTATATTTAATGGCTAGTAGGCCGAATATTCTATTTAGTATGTGCTTATATGCTAGGTTTCAAGCATCCCCTAAGGAATCCCACTTAAATACTGTTAAGAGGATATTCAAATATCTAAGTGGCACTTATGATTTAGGATTATGGTATCTAAAGGGTACATCTTTTGATCTGGTAAGATATTCAGACTTCGATTATGCTGGAAGCCTTGTAAATAGAAAGTGCACTAGTGGAACATGTCAATTTCTAGGTGAATCTCTCGTGTCTTGGTTCTCAAAGAAATAAAATTCCGTAGCAACTTTTAACGACCGAAAGTGAATATATCGCCGCCAGAAGTTGTTATACTTAAATGCTTTGGAAGAAGCAAACATTAGAGGACTACAATCTATTCTATGATAGGATACCGATTAGATGTGATAATACTAATGCAATTAACATTTTCAAAAATCTTATCCAACATTCAAGAACTAAACACATTGAAATCTGATATCATTTTATAATGGATCATGTACAAAAGGGGGATATCACCTTGGATTTCGTAAATTCTTCCGATCCATTAGCCGATATCTTCACAAAACCCTTAGACGAGAAGACCTTTAATGATATCTGGGTACAATTAGGTCTAATTAAGATTGAGAAATCATGAAACTTGAATTTTATTCAGGAAGTGTCGACCCATACAAGAAACGGTCGACACCTAACCTTAGTATCATTCTGTATATGATAGAAGTGTTGACCGCTACTGATACAGGTCAACACCTCAACAATCTGGTTTATTTACGAATGAAGTGTCAATCGCTACTGAGATCAGTCGACACCTCAGCAATCTGTTTATTTATTTTACGAAGAAAGTGTCGTCTGAAACCCTAACCTCTCGATATCTCTCTCAACTCACTTCGTCGATTTTCGTTTCATTCCAAATCTTTGCCTATTTTCTTCCAGAATCATATCCTCTCTTCGTTCTAAACCTCCAATGGCAACTTCCTCTCGCAGCAAACTCGTCATTCACAAGAGGAGATCAAATAACGCTACTCCAGCGACTAAAATAGTGCATCAACCTACGTGGCATTCTCCTTTCTTCAAAAATTCTGACTCTTTGAAGAGGTATAAAGATGACTTTCAATTCAAGGCCCTTATCTTAAGTAGAAGAGTGGAATTCCAGAAATTATTTAGTTTAAATTTGGAACAGCCATTGAAGGCTTTGAGATTATATACTTTGTTTGTAACACCCAGGTTTTTTTTTAAAGGAAATTTGAGAGAATAAATGGATAAGGTAGTTATTTAATAAATAGTTGTTTTTATTTAATTAAAAGAAAAGTGAGTAAGTTGGTTAAACTAATTGGTTTATTAATTGGAGTAAATTAAGCTGGGTACGGGATGAGAGTCATTAAGCTTTAACGTGGGATTAGTGAGCAAAGTAGCGCTCCGAGCCAGGGCGGGTTCGGGGGCGTTACATTGTTCGACTATGATGACCCTTACTTTGAAACTCCAGTGAGAATGTTCTATGCGAATTTAGAACAATCTTTGAGGCCTCTTAAAATTGTTAGTTATGTGTATGGAAAACACATTGAAATAACTTCACGTTCCCTAAATACTATTTTAGAATGTGAATTTAACAATGAAACCGAAAGGATATTATGAGGCAGCTAAGGATCCTGATTTTTTAAGGGTGATTGTTAAGGATCTAAATCGATCCCTTCCGATGAAGCTGAAGGCTAAGGACTTGAACGTGCGTGCAAGACTCATCCACCACATGATCACGTATAATCTTTTATCAAGAGATGGATACAGATATCACATTAGTAGGATGGATCTCTATGTTTTATAAAAAATTTATCGAGGAGAATCATTCAATGTGGGATACATCATTTTGAAAGGGATGATTCAAGTATTCAATAATGCATCAAAATATCTTCTCTTTAATCTTCTTCTAATAAAGATTTTTGAGATTAATCGTGTCCAAATTCCAGATTCTAAAACTCTACTGCCTCTGAAGAAAACTGACACCAATACCACATCCTCTCTAGCAAGAATGAGGATAGAACTCAATACTACACGTGATTGGATGTTTAAAGGAGCACAAGCTGGTGCATCTCGGGCTGGACCATCTCATATGAAAATGGACGAGGGTGGTCACGAGCCAAGACAAACTCTTGAACCCCTCTTCAATGCATATAGACAGAGTCCCTCTAACCTTGAGGAAAGGTTCAATACTTTGGAGGCCAAATGTAGCCAGCATGGGCACCACCATTGAATCCCTTAAGGACTTAGTTTGCAATCGCTTTGATCAGATAGAAGCTGAATTGCATCAGGAATTCATCGAGGTTCATCAGCATCTTGACTATCTTCAAGATTATTGGGATGGGGTAGAAGATTCTCCAGCCGATCCTTCCGCCGATCCCAGTGTCCTTCCATCAGAGTGATATTTTTTTGTGATTTTCTTAGTTTACGAGTGTCCTAGTTTGTCTGTAATCATTGGATATTGGTATATGTTACTTATTTTTTTCTAGTCCTTATCTCTATTTTGGACTACCTTTTGCAATGTTTGTTATGGAATCTTATTTGTGTTGAATGACTTATGCCTTGAAATAAAGACAAATCTTATTTGTGTTGAATGACTGTGAGAATTTTTTTGATGATGTCAAAGAGGAAGACATAATTGAAAAGTAGAAAATTTAAGTATGAGCAAATCTATACTCAAATCTATTTAGTGCATATATTATGGGGGAGATTCAATTGATATAAGTATGAGGGAGTGTAAAATCAATTTATAATTTGTCATCATCAAAAATGGGGAGATTGTTAACTTAAAATGAGTTTAAGATTAATGTGTTTTTGATGATGTTTAATTAAATTGTCTTTAACAGTAATATGTTTTTGATGATGATGTTTGATAAATTGATTAACTTAAAAAATGAATGATTTTGCAAGTACCTTAATTGAGAATGCCCTTGAAGAAGAGTATTTAGTACTAATGAAGTTTATTAAGTGTGTGATAGTCAAAAGGAAGAAAAACCAGCTCGGAGTACTTCAAGTGTCGACCGGAATGCACAAGTGTCGACCATTAAATGCAGAGAAGATTAAAGTGTCGACCACGAGCTTCGACCAATGGAAAACAGAGAAGAAACAAGTGTCGACTAGGATACATAGGTGTCGACCGATAGAAATAGAGAAGAAACAAGTGTCGACCTGGAGCGTCAAGTGTCGACCCCAAAGTTTGACTAATGCAAACAGAGTCAATTCAAGTGTCGACCGAAACATGAAGGTGTTGACCTGTGAAAACAGAAGCAATTCAATTGTCGACCAAAATTTACAAGTGTCGACCAATGAATACAGAAAAGATCAAAGTGTCGACCACACTATAGAAGAAATTGACCAAAACATATTTAAACGGCTCATCTAACACCAATGATAACAAAGTGTCGACCGATTCTTAAAGGTGTCGACCGGCACTACTTACAACGGTCTTTTATCTATGCTCAACGTTAACAAAGTGTCAGTCGATTTTAAGACAGATCGACCACTAGTAACAAAATCAAAAAAGAACTATAAATTGAAGAATTGAATAAAAAAGGCGACAACCAACCAAGGAATCAACGAATCAAAATTCTTTCAACTTCAAAGAGCTTTCATCTTTCAATTCTTTTACTGCTCTCAAAACTATAAACTTGAGATTATATTATTGAGAGAGTGCTATTTGAGTTTTGACTCAAAACCTTGTATTAAAACATTGAGAAATGGTGTATCCCTTAGAGAGAAGTGTAAAGGCAATTTATTGGCGCCCGTGAAGATCAATCAAAGGAGTAAATGTAGTTAATTGACACCCGTGAAGTTCAATTAAAGATTCTCTCGGAAGAGAATGAAAGAATCTTCAAGGGGAGCCCTTGGAACACAGACGTAGGTAAAGTTGTAACACCCGGTTCTATCGAACAAGTTCTCAATTCTTTTTAAATTAATAGCACACTTTAAGTGACAATAAAAAAGTAGGGTTAATTGATGACTAGGCAAGGGCATATGGGTAATTGGAAATTTAAAAGCGGATAACGTATTTAAGGAGAGAGGTTTGGGATTAAAGCATTGTAGCCGCCACTATTCTTTTTATCATTCCTCTTTCGGCCTTCAGCTCTCCAGTAAAACCCTTTTGGCGATTCTCTTGCTCGATTCTCTTTCAACCTAGGTAAGTTTTCCTCGTTTTTCTTATATTTTAGCGGTTAGGTAACTGAGGAAGTACAATGTGAGAAATTTCGAGGATGCTGTGATTGAGAGTAGGTTCGGGTTTTGGTGATAAATGGGAATGCACAGATAGCAGGGTTTCAAACTTGTTTCCTCAAACTTCTGAATTATTAGTGAAGGTTTGATTAATGTACTGTTATGACTTTAGATGAGCGAGCTTCTAAAGTAGCTTACAGCCGTGCAATTTCCAGGAGACCAGGTAAGTAAAGTATGCTTGTGCCTTCGGGCTTACATCACAAAACAGTAGGATTATGTATGCTTGAATGTGTTTGTATGTCATGCATCACATTTTTGAAAGTATGCGAAAATGAATTTACATGAAATGGCATGGTAAGGAATGAACAGACTGTAACAGATAAGCTATTAAGGGAACTAATCCACCCCTTAACTTATGAAGGGATTTATATTTTGGGAGAAGTGATCCAACTCTCAATTTCACAGGGGGATCTGAATAGTTGTTAAGGGAACTAATCCACCCCTTAATCGAGAGAGAGGATGTATGACTTTGGGAGAAGTGATCCAACTCCCAATTTCACAGGGGGATCAGATCAGAAACGAATGCATATGCAACAGAGATGAGAAAGTAGAAACTGCATGTTTAGGAATTTATGTTTCAGCACTTCATTTCATTATTGCTTTACTTACTTAGCATTAGGCTAATAGATGAGTTTTGTGATGTAGGTGAAGAAGTGACAGCAGGTGTGTTCTCTGAGTTTGCTGAGAACTAGGCAGGTTGGAGGGGTGCATTCATGCATCGATCTAGCAACTGATGAGGCGGTTTAACTACTGTCTGTATGTGGAGTTTAATTTTCTGATGTTCTGTTGTGGAGTGCAGAGGATTTTGATGTTAGTAATAATTGAAGGATTTTAGAATACTTGAGTTTCCCTTGTTATGAAAATTCTGATTTGGTTTTGTTACAAATTGTTAATTTGAGATTTTTATTGGATAAGGATACAAATGTTGGTTTCAAATGGTTATTTGTTGGATTTCAGGAGTTACTTAGGGTCAGGTTGTTTTGAATGATTTGAGTGAAATTTGCAAGTTCAACTATCGGTGAGTGAAGTCCACCGGTGGATGTTGAGTGTTTTGTCCACCGGCAGATGTTGGAGGATTGAATCATCCGACTGACGTCATCGGAAGATGTCTTCAGTGGAAGCCATCGGAAGATGTCTTCAGTGAAAGCCATCGGAAGATGTCTTCAGTGGAAGCCAGATTTAGTGATCGGGTCGATGTGTTTTCTGTTTTATTTTGTGAGTAAAAAGACTTTTGTCGTTTGGTGATCGGTCGACGTGTTCTGTTTTCCTCTTTTCTTTTTCAACCAACTGTCTTGAATATTTTAACTATTTAAATAAATATTTTTCCGCTGCAAGTTTTAACAGTTTAAGAGTCAAATCTTGACCATTGAATGAAATTTTAAAATTTTCTCAGAAAGTCATAGTTCGGTTCAGTAACTTGTGTAGCGAACCAGGTTCTGAAAACTCGGGGCGTTACAGTATGGTATCAGAGACATTCAGTTAAACTGTTCAAAAGATTACTCATTAGTGCCGATCGTCGCATGGGAGTACTCCAACAACTGTAAGTGGTTTATGTTAGCCTTAGTTATTAGATGTTTATAAGAGTAGTTAACCCTGTGCAGGAATTTAGTAAGATGTCTAGTGGAAGCCATCGGAAGATGTCTTCAGTGGAAGCCATCGGAAGATGTCTTCAGTGGAAGCCATCGGAAGATGTCTTCAGTGGAAGCCATCGGAAGATGTCTTCAGTGGAAGCCATCGGAAGATGTCTTCAGTGGAAGCCATCGGAAGATGTCTTCAGTGGAAGCCATCGGAAGATGTCTTCAGTGGAAGCCATCGGAAGATGTCTTCAGTGGAAGCCATCGGAAGATGTCTTCAGTGGAAGCCATCGGAAGATGTCTTCAGTGGAAGCCATCGGAAGATGTCTTCAGTGGAAGCCATCGGAAGATGTCTTCAGTGGAAGCCATCGGAAGATGTCTTCAGTGGAAGCCATCGGAAGATGTCTTCAGTGGAAGCCATCGGAAGATGTCTTCAGTGGAAGCCATCGGAAGATGTCTTCAGTGGAAGCCATCGGAAGATGTCTTCAGTGGAAGCCATCGGAAGATGTCTTCAGTGGAAGCCATCGGAAGATGTCTTCAGTGGAAGCGAACCAGGTTCTGAAAACTCGGGGCGTTACAGTATGGTATCAGAGACATTCAGTTAAACTGTTCAAAAGATTACTCATTAGTGCCGATCGTCGCATGGGAGTACTCCAACAACTGTAAGTGTTTATGTTAGCCTTAGTTATTAGATGTTTATAAGAGTAGTTAACCCTGTGCAGGAATTTAGTAAGATGTCTAGACGACCAGGAAGACCGAGAGTACCAAGAGAGATACTTAATCCGGGACGTGAAGAAGATCCTAGCGTGATTAGGCAGCTGACAGATTTGGAGCACCAGCAAACAGACCTAGTGCGTCAGCAGTCCGATCAGTTAGGAGTGCTATTGAACCGAGAGGTACGGGGAAGTGCCAACTCGAGTTCTAGCAATGAACATTCTAGAGATAGATTCAGAAGGCTACAACCAACCACGTTCGATGGACAGTCATCTGATCTGGTTATTGCTGAAGGGTGGCTTAGGAAGATTGAGAGTATGTTTAGGTGCGGCAACATTAGAGAATGAGACAAGGTCACGTTGGCAACATTTCATTTGGCTGGTGAAGCTCAACTCTGGTGGGAAACAATAGAGACCACCACTGATGTTTTGGCGATGCCTTGGTCACAATTCAAGGACATTTTCTATGAAAAGTATTTTAACAGCACTATTCAGACCGCGAAGAAGTTGGAGTTTCTGAACTTGAAGCAGACAGGGTCTGTGGCCGAGTACAGTAGGAAATTTGAGTCTCTGTCCAGGTTTGCTGGACATTGTGCTCACAAGGACGAGGATAAGGTGTTCAAATTTGTGCATGGACTGAAGCCGAAAATTTACCGAGGAGTTAAATTTTGTGGTATTAAAGGCTTGGCATTCAGCGAAGAAGAAACTGAAAGGAAGTGTGCTGGATCAAAGGAGGTCCCACCAAAGTTTATTCAGCCACACCAACAGAGAGGAATGAAGAGGCCTAGTAAAGGCCAGAATAGCCAGGGAACAGGAGGGAAAATACAGAATGCCAAGAAATTTCCCTAGTGTCCTAAGTGTTTGAAGAACCACCCAGGCAAGTGTAGATTGGGCTTTGGGAAGTGTTTCAACTGTGATGAAGTTGGACACACGTTCAAAGAATACCCGAAGCCTAGAATCACCAGGTGGTACAATTGTAACAAGGTTTGCCATATTAACAGGGACTTCCCAGCTTTTAAGAGTGGTCCTGCTACGATTAAACCGAGAATATTCTCCATGATGGAGTCGGGTGAAGAACAGCCCGCTGTAGTGTCAAGTACTATATTGATCAACTCTATACCTGCTTTTACTTTAATGGATTCTGGTGCAACACATTCATTTATAGCATCTGCATTTGCTGTTAAGCTAGGTGTACAACCTACGCCATCTGAACATATGTTTAATGTGGCATTACCCTCTGAAGAATGCATGCACTCTAGCCGAGTGATGCTTAATTGTATTGTGTTAGTAGGAAGCAAGGATCTACCTGCTGATCTCATCATTATGGATATAATGGGATTTGATGTAATCCTAGGAATTTACTGGCTGTTTAAGCACCACGCCACAATTGATTGTAGGACTGGAGTAGTTAGCTGGTAGTTTGAAACATACCTTTCAAGCTTCAAAGAAGAGTAAGGAAATGTCTGTGATGACTTCCATTAACACTAGACCTTCCCCATGTGGGGAGTACTTGTGCTTCATAGCTAGCGTTTTAGACACACAACTTGTAGGAAAAGCAAATCCTCAAAATGTCTTAATTGTCCAAGACTTTCCTGAAGTATTTTTGGATGACCTTCCGGGCTTGCCGCCAGATAGAGAAATTGAATTCGTTGTAGATGTTTACCCCGACGCCGAGCCTGTGTCTAAAAATCCATATAGATTGGCACCAACAGAACTTAAAGAATTAAAGAAGCAGTTGGAGGATCTGTTGGAGAAAGGGTTCATACGCCTTAGCTTTTCACCGTGGGGTGCACCTGTCCTTTTTGTCAAAAAGAAGGATGGATTGATGCGAATGTGCATTGATTATCGGGAACTAAATAAGCTAACTGTCAAGAACAAGTATCCATTGTCGAGAATAGACGATCTATTCGACCAACTCAATGGTGCAAGAGTTTTCTCTAAGATTGACTTTAGGTTAGGTTACTATCAATTGAAAGTTAAATATGAAGATATCCCAAAGACTGCCTTTCGCATAAGGTATGGACATTATGAGTTTTTTGTTATGTCTTTTGGATTGACAAATGCACCGGCAGCCTTCATGGATCTTATGAATAGGGTGTTTCATGAGTATTTGGACAAGTTCGTCATAGTGTTTATAGATGACATTTTAATCTATTCTAGTACTAAGGATGAGCATGCAAAGCATTTGAGTTTAGTGTTAGGAGTACTAAGACAGCACCAACTTTATGCTAAGTTTTCCAAATGTGAGTTTTGGTTTGACAGAGTTCACTTTCTTGGTCACGTGATCTCTGGAGATGGAATATCTGTCGATCCAGTCAAGATTCATGCAGTTAAGGAGTGGCCCCAACCGAAGAATGCTACAGATATTCGAAGTTTCCTTGGGTTAACAGGATACTACAAGAAATTTATTGAAGGATTCTCGAAGATTGCTACACCCCTCACTCGGTTAACTAGGAAAAACATTAAGTATGCATGGACAGAGGAATGCGAATCCAGTTTCTAGACTTTGAAACAGAAACTGACCAATGCCCCAATATTAACCCTTCCCGTTGAAAATGGTAAATTTAACATTTATTGTGATGCTTCCAAAATTGGTCTTGGATGTGTGTTGATGCAAGATGATAAAGTAATAGCCTATGCTTCTAGACAGTTGAAAACACATGAGAAGAATTACCCTACACATGACTTAGAATTAGCTGCAGTGATATTTGCACTTAAGATTTGGAGGCATTACTTGTATGGACAATCTTGTGAGATATTTTCGGATCATAAGAGCCTGAAATATATTTTCACACAAAAGGAATTAAATATGAGGCAACGTCGATGGTTGGAATTCGTAAAGGATTATGATTTTGAGATCAAGTACCATCCCGGCAAAGCAAATGTGGTAGCCGATGCTTTGAGTAGAGTGACAACTTCAGCCTCAGCCTTGATTCTCGACGTACCTTTAGCCTTAGAGTCAGAATTCTAAAGGTTTAATCTAGAAGCAGTATCCAGTGTATCAGCTATACTTTCAGCCATAACCTTAAAGCCTACTATTCTGGAGAAAATAAAAGAAGCTCAGACGAATGATGATGAGTGTAACAGGTACAAGTTAAGATTGGATTCTACTGACAAATCAGATTTTAACTATTCTGCTGATGGAACTCTTAAGTTTCAAAACAGATGGTTTGTTCCGGCTAATGTAGAGCTTCGGAATGAAATTCTCTCTGAAGCACATTCTTCTAGTTCTCTGTTCACCCTAGGAGTACAAAGATGTTTAAGGACCTTAGACAGCATTATTGGTGGCCAAGCATGAAAAGAAGTGTGGCAGAGTACGTGGGATTGTGTTTAGTTTGTCAACAAGTTAAAGCTGAACACCAGAGACCTGCTGGAATATTACAACCCTTACCAGTCCCCGAATGGAAATTGGAGTAAATAACGATGGATTTTGTTGTAGGATTGCCTAGGACAATGAGAGGACATGATGCGATTTGGGTGATTGTGGATCGTCTAACCAAATCTGCTCATTTCCTGCCCATAAGGATAACATACTCGATGGATCAGCTTGCTGAATTGTATGTACAAGAGATTGTTAGGTTACATGGAGTTCCAGGTACCATAGTGTCAAATCGGGATTCTAGATTCACATCTAAGTTTTGGAAAAGTTTGCACAAGGCTATGGGAACACAGCTTAGTTTTAGCACAGCTTTTCACCCTCAAACAGACGGACAATCCGAAAGAACTATTCAGACCTTAGAAGATATGCTTCGTGCATGCATATTAAATTTTCAAGGATCTTGGAGTAAATATTTATCACTGGTGGAATTTTCCTATAATAACAATTTTCAGGCAACAATAGGAATGGCACCGTATGAAGCATTGTATGGACGTAAATACAGATCTCCTTTGTATTGAGACGAAGTTGGTGAAGCACGTTTGCTTGGTCCTGATATTGTGCAACAGACAGTGGAGAAGATTGCCCTCATCCGACAGAGAATCTTAACAGCTCAAAGCCGACAGAAGAGCTATGCTGACAGAAGATGCAGAGAATTAGAGTTTGAAGTAGGTGATGATGTTTTTCTTAAGGTATCACCATTCAAAGGTGTTGTGAGATTTTGTATGAGAGGCAAGTTGAACCCCAGATTTATTGGACCTTTTTCAATCTTGAAAAGGATTGGAAAGACAGCATATCAGTTACAGTTGCCAGTCTCTATGGAAGGGATTCACAATGTGTTCCACGTCTCTATGCTTAAGAAGTGTGTACGAGATCCATCACAAATTATGGAACAGCAGAGTATTGAAGTTCATCCTACTCTTGCATATGAGGAGAAACCAGTAAGAATCTTAGACCATGCTGTGGAGGTGCTGCGCAACAAAGAAATTCCACTGATAAAAGTCTCATGGCATAACCAGAACATATAGGAGACAACTTGGGAGCGCCAGCAAGACATGATAGACCAACACCCAGAATTATTCAGGTAATGAATTTTGAGGACAAAATTCTTTTAAGGAAGGTAGATTGTAACACCCGGTTCTATCAAACCAGTTCTCAATTCTTTTTAAATTAATAGCACACTTTAAGTGACAATAATAAAAGTAGGGTTAATGGATGACTAGGCAAGGGAATACGGGTAATTGGAAATTTAAAAGTGGATAACGTATTTAAGGAGAGAGGTTTGAGATTAATGCACTGTAGCTGCCACTATTCTGTTTATCATTCCTCTTTCGGCCTTTAGCTCTCCAGCAGAACCCTTTTGGCGATTCTCTTTCAACCTAGGTAAGTTTTCCTTGTTTTTCTTGCATTTTAGCCATTAGGTAACTGAAGGAGTACAATGTGAGAAATTTCGAGGATACTGTGATTGAGAGTAGGTTCGGGTTTTGGTGATAAATGGGAATGCACGGGTAGCAGAGTTTCAAACTGGTTTCCTCAAACTTCTGAATTATTCTTGGTGAAATTTAGTGAAGGTTTGATTAATGTACTGTTATGACTTTAGGTGAGCGAACTTCTAAAGTAGCTTACAGCCGAGCGATTTCTAGGAGACCAGGTAAGTGAAGTATGCTTGTGCCTTCGGGCCTACATCACAAAACAGTAGGATTATGTGTGCTTGAATGTGTTTGTATGTCATGCATCATATTTTTGAAAGTATGCGAAAATGAATTTACATGAAATGACATGATAAGGAATGAACAGACTGTAACAGATAAACTATTAAGGGAACTAATCTGCCCCTTAACTTATAAAGGGATTTATACTTTGGGAGAAGTGATCCAACTCTCAATTTCACAGGGGGATCTGAACAGTTGTTAAGGGAACTAATCAACCCTTAATCGAGAGAGAGGATATATGACTTTGGGAGAAGTGATCCAACTCCCAATTTCACAGGGGGATCAGATCAGAAACGAATGCATATGCAACAGAGATGAAAAAGTAGAAACTGCATGTTTAGGAATTTATGTTTCAGTACTTCATTTCATTATTGCTTTACTTACTTAGCATTAGGCTAATAGATAAGTTTTGTGATGTAGGTGAAGAAGTGACAGTAGGTGTGTTCTCTGAGTTTGCTAAGAACTAGGCAGGTTGGAGGGGTGCATTCATGCATCGATCTGACAACTGATGAAGCGGTTTAACTACTGTCCGTATATGGAGTTTAATTTTCTAATGTTCTGTTGTTTAGTGCAGCGGATTTTGATGTTAGTAATAATTGAAGGATTTTAGAATACTTGAGTTTCCTTTGTTATGAAAATTCTGATTTGGTTTTGTTACAAATTGTTAATTTGGGATTTTTATTGGATAAGGATACAAATGTTGGTTTCAAATGGTTATTTGTTGGATTTCAGGAGTTACTTAGGGTCAGGTTGTTTTGAATGATTTGAGTGAAATTTGCAAGTTCAACTATCGGTGAGTGAAGTCCACCGGTAGATGTTGAGTGTTTTGTTCACCGGCAGATGTTGGAGGATTGAATCATCCGACTGACGTCATCGGAAGATGTCTTCGGTATAAGTCTTTAGTAGCCTTGTCGTTTAGTAATCGGATGATGTAGGCAGTAGATTTGTCATTTTGAAATCGACAGATGTAGTCTATCGGTAGATGTGAATTGAGGACTTTTGTTGTCTAGTGACTGGAAGACGTGGTTTGTTCTATCGGTAGATGTAGGCTGAGAATGCTTGTCGTTTAGTGATCGGTCGATGTGTTCTGTTTTGTTTTGTGAGTAAAAGACTTTGTCGTTTGGTCATTGGTCGACGTGTTCTGTTTTCCTCTTTTCTTTTTCAACCAACTGTCTTGAATATTTTAACTATTTAAATAAATTTTTTTCTGCTGCAAGTTTTAACATTTTAAGAGTCAAATCTTGACCATTGAATGAAATTTTAAAATTTTCTCAGAAAGTCATAGTTCGATTCAGTAACTTGTGTAGCGAACCGGGTTCTGAAAACTCGGGGCGTTACAAAAGTTGACCGAACTGTGTAAATAATTTCGGTGTCATTTCTCTTTCCCTTAACTCTTACTTACTATTGATTAAATTTATCTTATCAATTCAACTTGAATTCATTCAGGTTATACAATTAAGAGCAAACAATCAATTTGATAGTAATTACAATTATTAAGAATTATAGGAAGCGAAAACCTAATTCACCCCCAGGTAAAAACGATCCTACAATAAGTTCCCTGATGATAGTATTGATGAACGTAATCTTTCGGTGCTAGTCTCATGAAATGAAAGAAAAAAACATAATGGACACATGAGATTCCAGTAAGTTTTCAACTGTAACAGTTGCACACACACGTATTCATGTCAACAACATATTTTTTGTTACCGTTGCGGACCTCAAATTGTGCATATCCTGCAAACATAACACTTAAATTTCGAGTTGTACATAATAACTTCACAAACTTTTTTCCGATATGGGGACACAAGACGTCTGTTGACAAGACAATACCAACTTCTCATATTTTTTGACAATCCTAATCATCAAGCACTTTCAGATCTTCTAGAACATTGTCAGAATCAGTTTGTCTCTGACAGATAATAGAATTGCATTGAATAACTCACATAAATTATCTAATCCCAATTCACACTTGGGAATCAAAGAAAATACATGACTAACCCAATATCTAAGGTTTGTGCTTCGAAGATAAGTGTGGGCATCCGAGTTAATATGATGTAAGTTCCTCCTTTCTATCTCGAAATGAAAAGTTGTGGTTACCCTGGCCGCATTCCACATTGCATCTCTGTATACTCTGCCTCAAAATTGTTTTTTGAAATTTGCATACATATGCCGGAGACAGTGGCGGCGGTCAGCTGACGGTAATTCTTGCTGCACAGCAGGCAACAACCTTTGGTATTTGAAAGAACAACAGAGTCAACATAAAACAATATAACTACCACAACGCCTCAATATTTGAAAGAACAATTGAAAATGCATTATACCTTTTGTCGATCCGAAACAAATGTTGATCTGTATCTTGATTCAGTCTATAGGTCTTCCTTCAATAATTTCAAAACCATGTCCATAGGTCCATACACTCTGATTTCACATTGGCAACAACAATGAGATATATTTCATTGTTGTCATCAATACTGACGGTTGTCAGTAATTGGTCGGGACACACGGCCTTTAGATGACAATCATCCAAACAGATAATAGGTCTACCACACTACACAAACATGCCTTGTAAGCAGCCATATATATACATTCTTTCGAATACACATGGTTCATTATCTGTAGAGCCCACCAAATAAGTCTGTAGGCCAAATGTGCTACCCGGATTTGATCTACGTATTTCTTCTACGTACGACCACAATAGCTTGTATTGTTCATCGTTATTCCCTTCCTTAAGTTTTTGTGTTTCGCTTCTTGCTCTTCTGGCAAGGCTTGGTTCAATGTTAACATTCAAATCCTTCCTTACTGTCTCAATAATAGAAGGAATTTCCCACAAAGGTTGACTTTTGAACTTATCCAAATAATTATTAGCCACCTATTTTGCAGTAGCATGTCAATTCTGAATTTTTCTTGAACAATTGTGAGAATCGTTGAAACTCTTTATTTGAAACGTAAGCTCATTTTGCATCTTCAAACCATGCAGTCACCAATCACATCAATCTTCACATACTGCCGTCAGTCGTCGAGATTCACTTTTAATAAATTTGATCTCATAACCATTATTCAAATCATATTCTAATATTTCTTCTCTAATTGCCTTTAAAGAACTATATTTTTTCCTTAGATAAAATCCTATCAAAATTTCTTCTCTTACCGGTATATTTTCTACCTCATCATCATTCAAGTCGACTGGTGTTCGAAGCTCATCATCTAGAGTTTTCGACGTTGATTGCACCTCTATTTCTTCATTATCTTCTAGGTGATCAAATATCCGAATATCACCATATATGGGCGTGAAGTACGAATATCAGTCCATATTGGCATCACAAGTTGTTGTCTCGTCTAAATCAACTGATCTACTCGAATCAAAATCCATCGACGTCGCTAATACAGAGAAAATTCATCTGAGCAAGAAAATAGTAAAGATGTTTTAAGGTTTTTGCCAGCCAGGGAGTGAGAATGGAGGGTCGTTTCCTTATATAGTGTCGGAGATCGGCCCCCTGTTCTTGAGAACGGCCCACCGTTCTCAAGCAAAATAATTGAGAACGAGGGGCTGTTTCGGTCCTGTTCCCGACCACCTTGTAAAATGGGAAGACATGAAATGGGTGACCGTTGCGAGATGGGGACCCCCTGTTGTCGAATCACGTGCGGTGCACGTTAAACATTCTCCGCCCCCCACATAGATTCCCCGACACAATACGTCAAGTGCCACGTAAGCACTGGACAAAACGGAGAGTAATCGGTCCCCCGTTCACTGCGTAAATTTAGAACGGGAGATGATCTGCCCCTCGTTCGCAACGTAAATTCAGAACGGGAACTGATCGGTCACCCGCCATAGTTTGATTTGTTACCTTTTTTATAATTTAAAGTTTTGGTTGTTAAGATTTTTTATTTAGTGGTTGTTTCAAATTAACTTCATACTTTTTGTTCAAATTGATTTTTACCCAAAAAAACTTTTAAAAAGATATCAAGAATACGTGTTAAACTATATTTAAAGTGAATATAACTCTATTTTTGAGCTTTCTGCGGTGAATATAGTGATTACGAGGATAAAGTATTTAGAATAAGAACGTAATAAAAACTAAAAAGCAAATTATGAATTTTATATAATAAACCACTAAAAAATTAAAATGGGGAAATGAAATAATTTTGTAATTAGTAACAATGAAATGAGAGAATTGAAAACAAGTAATAAAGTTTGACAGCTGGAAAAATTGAAAATGTAAGGAAATAGTTGCAATAATATATAATTTATTTTTGGTTAAATATCAATTTGTCCGTATGAGATATCTAGCTCGTATCTCAAACTTTAAATTTCGTTAATGTGTTCTCTTTCTACTTTGGTTTCACCTCACTTGACAATCCTACGCCCTCTGGAAGAGCAGACCGAGGGAGATCCAGGTTTACAGCAAAAACCCATTAACAACGTCTCGTCAAAAAATGATCGGAATTGTTTCGACAATCATAGATGGTGAACGAGTTTCGAGGAAGTGCTCGGGCTGCAGAAAGAACGCCCACAATTCAAGAACCTGCAATGGCAATAAAAATGCATGTGTGAAACTATTTGGCGTTAATCTATCGGAAACGAGGGTCAATCAATCGATTTAAAACTTAGTCAAAATATGAAAAAATAAGTGAAAATGATCGACGAACAAAGCAAGTTTAAGTCATTATATTAATTATTGATAAACTTTTAAAGAGTGCAATTTATAATGACGAAAGAAATCTTTAGCTTTGAAGGGAAATTATACAAAACAGGGGAAAACCAAAAAAAAAAAGTTAGAAACCCAGAAGCTAAATCTCTAAAATCTAGTAGTAGTAGGTCCCCAGCAGCTCAAATCCATGACTTTCAACACCTTCTGCTCCAAAAAGTCTGACTCAGACGAAGAACCCGAGAAAGAAGAAGAAGAGGAAGAGACGTTCTTCGCTTGAACAAATGATCTGAGATTAGTTTTTGCATGCTGATGTAGAGATTTTATAAGGTTTTTTGTAAATTTTATGTTCTAATTGTTAATTCCTCTTTTCTTTATCGATAATCCAGACAACAATAATCGGAAATCACATATACAGCCAACACAAATATTTTACCGTGGTTCACCGATAAATCCGGCTACATCCACGTTGAGCTCCACAGTAGGAACTCGTGCACTATAAATTTGACGATTGTATAATAAACACAGAAGAACAATAGAGATGAGAAACACGAAACCTAACCGGATGCTAGAACTCAACCTGGCTCGAGCCCTAGAGATCTTCCTGCCTCTAGCAATCAAGATGATTGCCACCATCGGATCCAAGGTTCGCCTCTCTCCTCTCCGTCGCCGTCGTCTATGGAGCCCGAGAGCACCCGAGTGCAAAAAACCGTTAACTCTCTATTGCCCTAACTCTTTGTAAAATGAAATCGTTCACACTCTGTAAAATGTAACTTCCAGAACTTCTATTCTAACATACAAAAATGACTAATGAAAATGGGCTTGGGCTTCATACGTTATTGGGCTTCACACAACAATCTCCACCTTGAAAACCAATCTAACCCATTAACCGTCAACTCATAGTGCACGACCTCCTACAACTGCTTCGCAGCTCGGACCGATGAAGGTCAGTTAACAAATAACAAATTCAAGCAATGCTTGAACTTGGTATTTGAAACAATCTTTGTTCCCATGTCTGCAAGATTGTCCTCTGTTAGTACCTTCAACAAATTCACAACATTAGTAGAAATCAAATCTCTAATAAAAGGATATCTAACATTAATATGTTTAGTTCTTTCATGATATACAAGATTCCTACTAAGATGTATCGCACTCTGATTATCACTATAAATAACAGAAATAGAGTTTAGCAACTTAGCTTCCTTTAGTAGACCTTGAAACCACACAGCTTCCTTCATAGCATCTGCAATCGCTATATACTCCACCTCCATAGTGGACAACGCCACCATGGGTTGTAATTGTGACTTCCACACAATACAATTCCTTCCCAATGTGAAACAGAAGCTGTAGTTGAGTTCCCCTCATTCCTGTTACCTGCAAAATCGGCATCTACAAATCCCACAAGATCAAATGCAGCATTTCTATTACCATAGAACAAACCAACATCTATTGTACTATTTATGTATGCGACAACCCACTTCAGGGCTACCCAATGATCATACCCAGGATTTGACATAAACCTACTCAATAAAGATATAGCAAATGACAACTCTGGCCTAGTACTGATCATAGCATACATGACTGATCCTATCACATTTGAGTAAGGAATATTCTCCATTGGACACTAACTCTTATTCAGGTTGAAATGACCAGCTAAAGGCATCTAGACATGTTTTCTATCAGCATTGCTATATCTTTGAACCAGTTTTTCCAAATAAGGTTTTTGATGAACTTTCATAAACTTTTTTTTCCTATCGCTCACAATGACCATACCCAATATTCTTTTAGTACTCCCTAAGTCCTTGTTGACATTTGAGGAATTCTTCTCCTCCTTCATGGCACCCAGTCATTTGTCAGATTCAGTAGAACTAATAGCTTCTTGATAGCTATTTGGTTCACTTTGTCTCACTTTCAAAGAAGCAACAAGAGTTGCATATACAAGCTCAGCATAAGAGAACCTACGGTTAGGAATAACCTCTCTCCTACTCCTATCACGGGTGAGCTGATAGTTAGACAAATCTTCATGGACCGATCTAGTCAACTGTTCAGCCTCAACTGGAGAATCATTTTCAGCTTGATCTCTAGGTTGATTCTCTTCTTGATCCTCAACTCCTATACTATGCTCATCAGAGCCACCCATATAGGCTCCACCTTAAACTGCATATTCCGATGCACTTGAGTTGTCTCACTAGACTCTTCACTGGAGTTAGTAGGAGTCTTATAAGGGAAAGAGTTCTCATCAAATATGACATCTCTACTCACAATTATCTTAATCCCTCTAGACTCCTCGTCCCATAACTATAGTCTTTACTACCATGCTGCTGCTGATAACCTAAGAAGACACACTTAAGAGACGTAGGGTCCAACTTACCCTCTTTATTATGAGCGTAAGCAGTACATCCAAATATTCTAAAGTGTTCTAAACTAAGCTTCCTATTACTCCATACTTCCATAGGACACTTCATCTCTAGAGACCTATGATGACTCCTATTGACAAGATAAGCAGCAGTAAATAAGGCTTCCCCCCAGAAGGGCTTAGGCAACCCAGAAGTGAAAAGAAGACATCTGACCTTTTCCAACAAGGTCCTATTCATCCTTTCAACAACACCATTTTGCTGAGGGATATTATGAACAGTTTTATGCCTTAGAATACCAGAAGCCTTACAATATTCGTCAAATTCTGAATTACAGAACTCTAGCCCATTATCAGTTCTAAGGGCCTTTAGCTTGGTACCTAACTGGTTTTCTTCTAAAACCCTCAAATCCTTAAACCTAAGGAAAACTTCATCCTTGGTGTTCAGAAGAAACACCTAGACTCTCCTAGAAAAGTCATCAACAATGGATAGGAAATATTTGTTGCCTCCATGTGTGTCGCATTTCTCTGGACCCCACAAATCGGCATGGACATAGTGAAGTTTGGCTTTGGATAAATGCAAAGCAAACTTGAAACTTAATCTATGTTGCTTCCCTAGAACACAAGGTTCATAGAAGCTCAAATCACAGATTTTGTCATTTCCAAACATCCCTTGTTTGCTGAATGAGTCAAGTCCCCCTTGACTCATATGTCCTAATCTCAGATGCCATTTCTCAGTAGCAACAAGACTAGGATCAACTGACACCGTATTCAAAGAACTAGACTTACTAGAGCCATCAAGAATATATAAACCGCCAACTTTCTTACCAGTCAGAATAATTTTCTCATTCTTGACGACTTGCATGCTCCCATTGCTAGTCCTACTCTCACATCCCAAATCATCTAAGACATCTAGAGAAATCAAATTTCTCTTAAGTCCAGGTATGTACCTCACCTTAGTCGACTTGATTCTTTTTCCAGAATCCAAGTCCAGAATGATACTGCCCATACCGACAACATCACAAGTGTTGTCATTTCTCATGAACACTGTTTCATTCATAACTTCCTGGAAATCGACAAACCAATCCTTATGAGGACTCATGTGAAAGCTACACCCGGAGTCAAGCACATAAGTATCAAGGCACTTTAAATCAGTGACATTATGCATCTCAAAAGGGTCATCCTGATTATTCTCACAGGCAATGTTTGATTCATTATTTTCCAATTTATTCTCCTTAATCCAATCGAAGCAATTCTTCTTCAAGTGACCAACCTTGCCACAGTGGAAACACTTCCTAGACTCATTCTTACCCTTGCCAACATTTTCACTTTTAGGCTTATTCCCTTTATTCTTCTTTTTGAACTAATTTGTGGCATTATTATTACTTTGTTCGGGTCTATTCTTCACAAAGAGATTCGAACCAGATCTATTTTGTTTCAGTAGTTCTAATTCTCTGGTTTTTAAATCAAAAGAAATCAGATCTACACTGGGGACGACACCGCCATACTGGTAAGCGTCTTTGACAACTTTATAAGACTCAGGGATAGAATTTAATAGAATCGTAGACTTAGTAGTTTCATCTAAGGCCAGATCAGTACCTTTTAGTCTAAGAGTCAATTTTAGAAATTTATCTAAATTTTCATATATGGACTTACAAGTGTCCATTTTCCAGGAGAATAAGGAGCCTTTAAAAAATGTGAGATTATGGGTAGTTTGAACCGAATAAATTGATTCAAGCTTACCCCAAATCTCAAGTGGAGTATCGGCTCCATCAACCTTTCTTAGGACATTGTCCGAGAGGTTTAGAATCAAGAGGTTGTACGCCTCTTCGTCTATCTCCTCCTTTTTTTCTGCTCATCAGACCATTTATCTTGGTCTTTCTCTAGAGCAATGGCGACTTTGTTGTGTGAAAGAAGTGCACAGATCTTCTTTTTCCACTCACCAAAGTCGACCTTTCCATCGTACACCGAGATTTTTAGCCTTGTAGAAGACATCTTATACCACACTGTTGTCTAAAGCACACTCATAGAAATAACACACACACTGTTCATAGAAATAACACACACACTGTTCTCAAAAGCATACACTCACAGTAACCAATCACTTAAAGACTCGAGAGCATAGAAATATCAATATCAAGAAAAATTTTAAAAAAATTAATAATACAGAACAGTCAGACAAAGAACACTATTAACAAAGGAGAAAGAGGCTCTGTTACCAATATTCAAAAAAATTGCAAGTCTGTAGGATATTCAATCTCAAGAAAAGAAAGAAAAACAACAAAAAAATTACCGAAGTCTTCTGCTAAGATAACAATCTTACATAAAAGTAAACAATTAGTCAGCAAACTATTCTTGACAGAACGAATCAAGAAATGCAGAAGCATAAAATTTTTGTTTCAAGAACCGACACGTCTCTGATACCACTGTTGTAAATTTTATGTTCTAATTGTTAATTCCTCTTTTCTTTATCGATAATCCAGACAACAATAATCGGAAATCACACACACAACCAGCACAAATATTTTACCGTGGTTCACCGATAAATCTAGCTACATCCACGTTGAACTCCACAGGAGGAACTCGTGCACTATAAATTTGACAATTGTACAATAAACACAGAAGAACAATAGAGATGAGAAACACGAAACCTAACCGGATGCTCGAACTCAATCAGGCTCGAGCCCTAGAGATCTTTCTGCCTCTAGTAATAAAGATGATTGCCACCATCGGATCCAAGGTTCGCCTCTCTCCTCTCCGTCGCCGTCGTCTGTGGAACCGAGAGAACCCAAGAGCACCCGAGAGCAAAAAAACATTAACTCTCTATTGCCCTAACTCTTTGTAAAATGAAATCGTCACACTCTGTAAAATGTAACTTCCAGAACTTCTATTCTAATATACAAAAATGACTAATGACAAATGGGCTTGGGCTTCACACGTTATTGGGCTTCACACAACAAAGTTGTTCCACCGGCAAACGCCCTGGTCTTTCAGTGCTTCTACCGATCCGATACTTACAGCTACCACCCAGGATGAGTTCTTCATTTTCTCCTTCCCTTGCTTTCCTGATGAAGCTTAAAGGCCTTAAAATGAAGATTATTTAGATGGGTTTTTGAAGATTATTTCTCCAAAATAGTTGGCCTCAAGGATATGGCCGAGAGCATAGCTGATACACTGGATACTGCTTCTAGATTAAACTTTTGGAATTCAGACTCCAAAGCTAGTGGCATGTCTAAAATCATGGCTGAGGCCGATGTTGTCACTCTACTCAAGGCATCTGCCACAACATTTGCTTTGCCGGGATGGTACTTAATCTCGAAATCATAATCCTTTACAAATTCCAACCATCGACGTTGCCTCATATTCAATTCCTTCTGTGTGAAGATATACCTCAGGCTCTTATGATCTGAAAATATCTCACAAGATTGCCCATACAAATAGTGCCTCCAAATCTTTAGAGCAAAAACCACAGCAGCTAACTCTAAGTCATGCGTAGGGTAATTCTTCTCATGTGTTTTCAACTGTCTAGAGGCATAAGCTATCACTTTTCCATCTTGCATTAGAACACAACCAAGACCAATTTTGGAAGCGTCACAGTAAATGCTAAACTTACCATCTTCAACTGGAAGGGTTAAAATTGAAGCATTGGTCAGTTTCTGTTTCAAGGTCTGAAAACTATGCTCACATTCGTCAGTCCATATATACTTCACATTTTTCCTCATTAACTTAGTAAGGGGTGTAGCAATCTTCAAAAATCCTTCAATGAACTTTCTATAATATCCTGCTAGTCCAAGAAAACTCTGTATATCTGTAGCATTCCTTGGTTGAGGCCACTCCTTAACTACTTGGACCTTAGCTGGATCGACAGATATCCCATCTCCAGAGATCACATGACCAAGAAAGTGAACTCTGTCCAACCAAAACTCATACTTGGAAAACTTAGCATAAAGTTGGTGCTGTCTAAGTACTTCTAACACCAAACTCAAAGGTCTTGCATGCTCATCCTTGGTACTAGAATAGATTAGAATATCATCTATAAACACAATGACAAACTTGTCCAAATACTCATGAAACACCCTATCCATAAGATCCATGAATGCTGCTGGTGCATTTGTAAAACCAAAGGACATAACTAAAAACTCATAATATCCATATCTTGTTCGAAAGGCAGTCTTTGGGATATCTTCAGATTTGACTTTCAATTGGTAGTATCCGGACCTAAGGTCAATCTTGGAGAAAACACGTGCACCATTAAGCTGGTCAAATAAATCATCGATTCTAGGCAGTGGATACTTGTTCTTAACAGTTAACTTGTTCAATTCCCTATAATCAATGCACATTCGCATTGATCCATCTTTCTTTTTGACAAAAAGGACTGGTGCACCCCACGGTGAAAAGCTTGGGCGTATGAACCCCTTCTCCAACAGGTCCTCCAACTGCTTCTTTAATTCCTTAAGCTCCGTAGGTGCAAGTCTATAGGGATTCTTAGACACAGGCTCCACGCCTAGATAAACATCTACAACAAACTCGATTTCTCTATCTGGCGGCAAGCCAGGAAGGTCATCTAGAAACACTCCCAGAAAATCTTTGACAACTAAGACATTTTGGGGAGTTCCTTTCCCTACAAGCTGTGTGTCTAAAACGCTAGCTAAGAAACACAAGTACTCTTTATATGGGGAAGGTCTTGTGTTAACAGAAGTCATCACAGACATTTCCTTACTTTTCTTTGAAGCTTGAAAGGTATGTTTCAAACTACCAAGGGGTTGGACGCTGACTATTCCAGTCCTACAATCGATTGTGGCGTGGTGTTTAAATAACCAATCCATTCCTAGGATTACATCAAATCTCATTATGTCCATAATAATGCGATCAGCAGGCAAACTTGCGTTCCCTACTAATACATCACTGCCAAGCATTACTTGGTTAGAGTGCATGCGTTCACCAGAAGGTAATGCAACACTGAACATATGCATGGAAGGGGTAAACTGTACATCTAACTTAACAGCAAATGCAGATGCTATAAATGAATGCGTTGCACCAGAATCTATTAAAGTAAAAGCAGGCACTGAGTTGATCAATATAGTACCTGACACAACAACGGGCTGTTCCTCACCTGACTCAACCATGGAGAAAATCTTTGGTTTAATCATAGCAGGGCCATTCTTAGGAACTGGGCAGTCTCTGCTAATATGGCCGACCCTGTTACAATTGAAGCATCTGGTGATTCTAGGCTTTGGGCAATCCCTGTGTGTGTGTCCAAACTTCTCACAGTTGAAACACTTTCCTATCCCAAATCTGCACTCGCCCAAGTGACTCTTCAAACACTTTGGGCACTGAAGAAACTTCTTGGTATCCGGTACCTTCTTTCCAGATCCTTGGCCACTCTGACCCTCGCTAGGCCTCTTCATTCCTCTTTGTTGGGGTGGCTGGATAAACTTTTGTGGGACCTCTTTTGATCCAGCACACTTCCTTTCAGTCTCTTCCACTTCCAGAGCAGTGGACACAACCTCGCTAAATGCCAAGCCTTTAATACCACAAAATTTAACTCCTCTATAGATTTCTGGCTTCAGTCCATGCACAAATTTGAACACCTTATCCTCATCCTGGTGAGCAAAATGTCCTGCAAACCTGGACAGGGACTCAAACTGTCTACTGTACTCGGCCACAGACCCCGTCTGCTTCAAGTTTAGAAACTCCAACTTCTTTGCAGTTTGGACAGTGCTGTTGAAATACTTTTCGTAGAAAATGTCTTTGAATTGTGACCAAGGCATCGCCAAGACATCAGTGGTGGTCTCTATTGTTTCGCACCAGAGTTGAGCTTCACCAGCCAAGTGAAATGTCGCCAACGTGACCTTGTCTCCTTCCCCTATGTTGTCACACCTAAACATACTTTCAATCTTCCTAAGCCACCCTTCAGCAATAACTGTATCAGATGAATGTCCATCAAACGTGGGTGGTCTTAGTCTCCGGAATCTATCTCCAGAATGTTCATTGCTAGAACCCGAGTTGGCACTTCCTTGCACCTCTCGGTTCAACAGTACTCCTAGTTGGTCAGACTGTTGGCGCACTAAATCAGTTTGCTGACGCACTAAGTCTGTCAGCTGCCTAATTACACTAGGCTCCGCCTCACTTCTCACATTTGGCATTTCTCTTGGCACTCTAGGTCTCCCTGGGCGTCTGGCCATTATACTAAATTCCTGCACAGGGTTAATTACACTCTTAAATAACTACCAACTAAGGTTAACTTAAACACTTACAGTTGTTGAAGCACTTCCATGCAACGATTGGCACTGATGAGTAATCTTTTGAACGGTTTAACCGAATGTCTTTGATACCATATTGTAACGTCCCGAGTTTTCTGAGCTCGGTTCGTTACTCATGAACCCGAACATAACTAAGGAGTTTTGACCAATTTAAAACTTTGCTCAAAAATCCAAATTTGACGTTCACTGGAAACTCAATCAATTAAAACTTGCAGCGGAAATTATTTGGGGAAAAATAGAGTTAAACAAAACTATAAAACAATGTTGAATAATTAATTTAAGTGTTAAGAAAATAGTCGGTCAAGAAATGAAGGCATGGAGTGTGAAATACTTAGAACTTTGCGAAAAGTCAAACGCATCTACCGATGAACAAAGTCAACGGAAGAGGCGAAGACAAGTTGTTCCAGTAGCGGATAAAAAGACTACATCTTCCACTCACAAGACGACAAAACTTCACAACTTCTACCGATGACGTCAGCCGGACGAATCCTTTCATCCTGCTTCCACCGATAGCTAAACGACAAAACTCTTTAACACTTCTACCGACGACGTCAGCCGGATGAATCCCTTTCATCCAACTTCTGCCGACAACAAAACTCTATAACACTTCTACCGATGACGTCAGCCGGATGAATCCCTTTCATCCAACTTCTGCCTATCAAATAAACTACGTCATCCGATAGATTTAACACGCTATTCCTACCAGTAGAAAACATCCATCTTTTACCGATAGAAGAACAATGTCTTCTACCGATAGACTACAGAGCAACTTTTCCACAATTCATGTTCCATATAAAAACTAACTCTACTACGAAAGGATTTATTCGCTTCAATGAAACCATTTAGAAACAACTCCAATCCCTACATTACTCAAAATCCAGTAAAAACCAACGCTAAATCAGCAGAGTACTATTATCAGAAAATCTAAAAGTAATGTGTTCAAAACATTGAAAACTATTACTGTTATAAAACTCAACATACTTAAGTGAAAACATTGTCGACTGAACCAGAGAGTTTTCAAACCTAAGATCAAAACATTAAGAGTTGGTTCTGTCAACGAAACTCAAGATCCAATTGTTTACTACAATGCACATACACAAAACACTGGTTAAACCGCCTCATCAGTTTACCAAGTCGTGGCCTGGATGCGCTCCGCCAACATCATCTATTCATTTGTGAACTCAGCGAAATCACCTGCAGTAACCTCAGCACCTACATCACAAAACTCAACTATTAGCCTAATGCTAAGTAAGTAAAGCAGTAATGAAATGAAACGCTGAAACATAAATTCCTAAACATGCAATTTCTACTTTCTCATCTCAGTTGCATTCACATTCATTCAAACTTAAGTGAAAACATTGTCGACTGAACCAGAGAGTTTTCAAACCTAAGATCAAAACATTAAGAGTTGGTTCTGTCAACGAAACTCAAGCACAACTCAGCTATCCAATTGTTTACTACAATGCACATACACAAAACACTGGTTAAACCGCCTCATCAGTTTACCAAGTCGTGGCCTGGATGCGCTCCGCCAACATCATCTATTCATTTGTGAACTCAGCGAAATCACCTGCAGTAACCTCAGCACCTACATCACAAAACTCAACTATTAGCCTAATGCTAAGTAAGTAAAGCAGTAATGAAATGAAACGCTGAAACATAAATTCCTAAACATGCAATTTCTACTTTCTCATCTCAGTTGCATTCACATTCATTCATAAACTGATCTGATCCCTCGGTTCCCTTGGGAGTGGGATCAATCCTCCCAATGTTATACATCCTCTACTCGATTAAGGGGCGGATGGATTCCCTTAATAGCTGATCTGATCCCTCAGTTCCCTTGAGAGTGTGATCAATTCTCCCAATGTTATACATCATCTACTCGATTAAGGGGTAGATGAATTCCCTTAATAGCTATTCTGTCACATTCGGTTCATGCCTTACCATTCTTTACATGAAAATTCATTTTCGTAATCTTTCATAAAAGCATGATGCATGTCATACAAACTCATTCGCACAATGCATAATCCTAATGTTTTGTGATGTAGGCCCGAAGGCACATGCATACTTTACTTACCTAGATTCCTGGAAATTGTTTGGTTGCTTACCACTTCGGGTTTTCTCAAACCTAAAACCATAGACAGTGTATTAGTTATACTTCATTCTAAACTATCCAGGACTCTAAGGAAATTAATTTGGAAGCCCAGATCTTCGTGCAGTCCCGATTCTGCTCTAAACCCGAAACTACACACATTCACAACACTCCCAAAAACACATACATTGCACTCCCTCTGCTATCTAACCGTCGAGTCATAAAGAAAATGAAGGAACTCACCTAAGTCGGAGAAATCACTGGAAAAGTCGGAGGGAAAATTGCCTGGAGCTCTAATGAGCTTGAGCTGAATACCGAGAAAGGAAAAATGAGGGGGCAGTGGCAGCTAAACCTCATTAAACCCTCCCTTAAATACGTTATCCACAATAAATTACAATTTACCATTTTGTCCTTACTCATTCACTTATTAACCTAATCACTAAATCACCCAAATTTAACTTTTAAAGGATTCTAAAAAAAATGAAAAAGGTAAATAGGTTAATAGAAACCGGGTGTTACAATCTACCTTTCTTAAAAGAATTTTGTCCTCAAAATTCAGTACCTGAATAATTCTGGATGTTGGTCCATCATGTCTTGCTGGCGCACCCAAGTTGTCTCCTCAATATTCTGGTTACGCCACAATACCTTCACCAATGGAACTTCCTTGTTGCGCAATACCTTCACTGCATAATCTAAGATCTTTACTGGTTTCTCTTCATAGGCAAGGGTAGGATGAATCTCAAAGTCTTGCTATTCCATGACTTGGTTTGGATCCCTTATGCACTTTTTCAACATAGAAACGTGGAATACATCATGTATCCCTCCATAGAAGTTGGTAGTTGTAACTGGTAAGCTGTTCTCCCAATCCTCTTCAGAATCGTGAACGGTCCAATGAACCTGGGGTTCAACTTGCCTCTCTTTCCAAATCTCACAACTCCTTTAAATGGTGATATCGTAAGAAAAACTTCATCACCTAATTCAAACTCTAATTCTTTACGCCTCTTGTCGGCATAGCTCTTCTGTCGGCTTTGAGTTGTTAAGATCCTCTGGCTGATGAGGGCAATTTTCTCCACTGTCTGCTGCACAATGTCAGGACCAATCAATCGTGCCTCTCCAACTTCATCCCAATACAATGGAGATCTGCACTTTCGTCCATACAATGCCTCGTATGGTGCCATGTCTATTGTTGTCTGAAAACTGTTGTTATAAGAAAATTCAACTAAGGACAAGTGTTTGCTCCATGAACCTTGAAAGTCTAATACACATGCACGGAGCATATCCTCTAATGTTTGAATAGTCCTTTCGGATTGTCCATCAGTTTGAGGGTGGAAGCTGTGCTAAAACTAAGCTTTGTTCCCTTAGCCTTGTGCAAACTTTTCCAAAACTTAGATGTAAATCTAGAGTCTCGGTCTGAAACTATGGTGGTTGGAACTCCATGCAGTCTAACAACTTCATGCACATACAACTCAGCCAGTTGACCCATCGAGTATGTCATCTTCATTGGCAGAAAGTGGGCAGATTTGGTTGAACGATCAACTATCACCCAGATTGCAACATGTCCCTTTGCTGTTCTAGGTAATCCCACAACAAAATCCATCGTTATTTGTTCCCATTTCCATTCGGGAACTGGTAAAGGTTGTAATGTTCCTAAGGGTCTCTGATGCTCAACTTTAATCTGCTGACAACAAAAACATTATTCTACATACTCTGCCACACTTCTTTTCATACTTAGCCACCAATAATGCTGTTTACGATCCTTGTACATCTTCGTACTCCCGGGGTGAACCGAGAACTTGGAAGAATGAGCTTCAGTGAGAATCTTATCTCGAAGTTCTTTAATTGCAGGAACAAACCATCTATTTCTAAACCTAAGGATTCCATCAGCAGAATAGTTAAAATCTGACTTGTCTGTAGAATCCATGCAAGACTTATACTTATTGCATTCAGTGTCGTTCCTTTGAGCTTCTTTTATTTTCTCCAAAATAGTTGGCCCCAAGGATATGGCCGAGAGCATAGCTGATACACTGGATACTGCTTCTAGATTAAACTTTTGGAATTCAGACTCCAAAGCTAGTGGCATGTCTAAAATCATGGCTGAGGCCGATGTTGTCACTCTACTCAAGGCATCTGCCACAACATTTGCTTTGCCGGGATGGTACTTAATCTCGAAATCATAATCCTTTACAAATTCCAACCATCGACGTTGCCTCATATTTAATTCCTTCTGTGTGAAGATATACCTCAGGCTCTTATGATCTGAAAATATCTCACAAGATTGCCCATACAAATAGTGCCTCCAAATCTTTAGAGCAAAAACCACAGCAGCTAACTCTAAGTCATGCGTAGGGTAATTCTTCTCATGTGTTTTCAACTGTCTAGAGGCATAAGCTATCACTTTTCCATCTTGCATTAGAACACAACCAAGACCAATTTTGGAAGCGTCGCAGTAAATGCTAAACTTACCATCTTCAACTGGAAGGGTTAAAATTGGAGCATTGGTCAGTTTCTGTTTCAAGGTCTGAAAACTATGCTCACATTCGTCAGTCCATATATACTTCACATTTTTCCTTGTTAACTTAGTAAGGGGTGTAGCAATCTTCAAAAATCTTTCAATGAACTTTCTATAATATCCTGCTAGTCCAAGAAAACACCGTATATCTGTAGCATTCCTTGGTTGAGGCCACTCCTTAACTGCTTGGACCTTAGCTGGATCGACAGATATCCCATCTCCAGAAATCACATGACCAAGAAAGTGAACTCTGTCCAACCAAAACTCACACTTGGAAAACTTAGCATAAAGTTGGTGTTGTCTAAGAACTACTAACACCAAACTCAAATGTCTTGCATGCTCATCCTTGGTACTAGAATAGATTAGAATATCATCTATAAACACAATGACAAACTTGTCCAAATACTCATGAAATACCCTATTCATAAGATCCATGAATGCTGCTGGTGCATTTGTAAAACCAAAGGACATAACCAAAAATTCATAATATCCATATCTTGTTCGAAAGGCAGTCTTTGGGATATCTTCAGATTTGACTTTCAATTGGTAGTATCCGGACCTAAGGTCAATCTTGGAGAAAACACGTGCACCATTAAGCTGGTCAAATAAATCATCGATTCTAGGCAGTGGATACTTGTTCTTAACAGTTAACTTGTTTAGTTCCCTATAATCAATGCACATTCACATTAATCCAACTTTCTTTTTGACAAAAAGGACGGGTACCCCACGGTGAAAAGCATGGGCGTATGAACCCCTTCTCCAACAGGTCCTCCAACTGCTTCTTTAATTCCTTAAGCTCCGTAGGTGCAAGTCTATAGGGATTCTTAGACACAGGCTCTGCGCCTGGATAAACATCTACAACAAACTCGATTTCTCTATCTGGCGGCAAGCCAGGAAGGTCATCTAGAAACACTCCCGAAAAATATTTGACAACTAAGACATTTTGGGGAGTTGCTTTCCCTACAAGCTGTGTGTCTAAAATGCTAGCTAAGAAACACAAGTACTCTCCATATGGGGAAGGTCTTGTGTTAACAGAAGTCATCACAGACATTTCCTTACTTTTCTTTGAAGCTTGAAAGGTATGTTTCAAACTACCAAAGGGTTGGAAGCTGACTATTCCAGTCCTACAATCGATTGTGGCGTGGTGTTTAAATAACCAATCCATTCCTAGGATTACATCAAATCCCATTATGTCCATAATAATGAGATCAGCAGGCAAACTTGCGTTCCCTACTAATACATCACTGCCAAGCATTACTTGGTTAGAGTGCATGCGTTCACCAGAAGGTAATGCAACATTGAACACATGCATGGAAGGGGTAAACTGTACATCTAACTTAACAGCAAATGCAGATGCTATAAATGAATGCGTTACACCAGAATCTATTAAAGTAAAAGCAGGCACTGAGTTGATCAATATAGTACCTGACACAACAGCGGGCTGTTCCTCACTTGACTCAACCATGGAGAAAATCTTTGGTTTAATCATAGCAGGGCCATTCTTAGGAACTGGGCAGTCTCTGCTAATATGGCCGACCCTGTTACAATTGAAGCATCTGGTGATTCTAGGCTTTGGGCAATCCCTGTGTGTGTGTCCAAACTTCTCACAGTTGAAACACTTTCTTGTCCCAAATCTGCACTCGCCCAAGTGACTCTTCAAACACTTTGGGCACTGAAGAAACTTCTTGGTATCCGGTACCTTCTTTCCAGATCCTTGGCCACTCTGACCCTCGCTAGGCCTCTTCATTCCTCTTTGTTGGGGTGGCTGGATAAACTTTTGTGGGACCTCTTTTGATCCAGCACACTTCCTTTCAGTCTCTTCCACTTCCAGAGCAGTGGACACAACCTCGCTAAATGCCAAGCCTTTAATACCGCAAAATTTAACTCCTCTATAGATTTCTAGCTTCAGTCCATGCACAAATTTGAACACCTTATCCTCGTCCTGGTGACTAAAATGTCCTGCAAACCTGGACAGGGACTCAAACTGTCTACTGTACTCGGCCACAGACTCCGTCTGCTTTAAGTTCAGAAACTCCAACTGCAGTTTGGACAGTACTATTGAAATACTTTTTGTAGAAAATGTCTTTGAATTGTGACCAAGGCATCGCCAAGACATCAGTGGTGGTCTCTATTGTTTCCCACCAGAGTTGAGCTTCACCAGCCAAGTGAAATGTCGCCAACGTGACCTTGTCTCCTTCCCCTATGTTGGCACACCTAAACATACTTTCAATCTTCCTAAGCCACCCTTCAGCAATAACTGTATCAGATGACTGTCCATCAAACGTGGGTGGTCTTAGTCTCCGGAATCTATCTCCAGAATGTTCATTGCTAGAACCTGAGTTGGCACTTCCTTGCACCTCTCGGTTCAACAGTACTCCTAGTTGGTCAGACTGTTGGCGCACTAAATCAGTTTGATGACGCACTAAGTCTGTCAGCTGCCTAATTACACTAGGCTCCTCCTCACTTCTCACATTTGGCATTTCTCTTGGCACTCTAGGTCTCCCTGGGCGTCTGGCCATTATACTAAATTCATGCACAGGGTTAATTACACTTTTAAATATCTACCAACTAAGGTTAACTTAAACACTTACAGTTGTTGAAGCACTTCCATGCAACGATTGGCACTGATGAGTAATCTTTTGAACGGTTTAACCGAATGTCTCTGATATCATACTGTAACGCCCCGAGTTTTCTGAGCCCGGTTCGTTACTCATGAACCCGAACATAGCTAAGGAGTTTTGACCAATTTAAAACTTTGCTCAAAAATCCAAATTTGACGTTCACTGGAAAACTCAATCAATTAAAACTTGCAGCGGAAATTATTTGGGGAAAAATGGAGTTAAACAAAACTATAAAACAATGTTGAATAATTAATTTAAGTGTTAAGAAAATAGTCAGTCAAGAAATGAAGGCATGGAGTGTGAAATACTTAGAACTTTGTGAAAAGTCAAACGCATCTACTGATGAACAAAGTCAACGGAAGAGGCGAAGACAAGTTGTTCCAGTAGCGGATAAAAAGACTACATCTTCCACTCACAAGACGACAAAACTTCACAACTTCTGCCGATGACGTCAGCCGGATGAATCCTTTCATCTTGCTTCCACCGATAGCTAAACGAAAAAACTCTTTAACACTTCTACCGACGACGTCAGCCGGATGAATCCCTTTCATCCAACTTCTGTCGACAACAAAACTCTATAACACTTCTACCGATGACGTCAGCCGGATGAATCCCTTTCATCCAACTTCTGCCGATAAAATAAACTACGTCATCCGATAGATTTAACACGCTATTCCTACCGGTAGAAAACATCCATCTTCTACCGATAGAAGAACAATGTCTTCTACCGATAGACTAAAACTGCCGATAGAAAACAGAGCAACTTTTCCACAATTCATGTTCCATATAAAAACAACTCTACTACGAAAGGACTTATTTGCTTCAATGAAACCATTTAGAAACAACTCCAATCCCTACATTACTCAAAATCCAGTAAAAACCAACGCTAAATCAGCAGAGTACTATTATCAGAAAATCTAAAAGTAATGTGTTCAAAACATTGAAAACTATTACTATTATAAGACTCAACATACTTAAGTGAAAACATTGTCGACTGAACCAGAGAGTTTTCAAACCTAAGATCAAAACATTAAGAGTTGGTTCTGTCAACGAAACTCAAACACAACTCAGCTATCCAATTGTTTACTACAATGCACATACACAAAACACTGGTTAAACCGCCTCATCAGTTTACCAAGTCGTGGCCTGGATGTGCTCCGCCAACATCATCTATTCATTTGTGAACTCAGGGAAATCACCTGCAGTAACCTCAGCACCTACATCACAAAACTCAACTATTAGTCTAATGCTAAGTAAGTAAAGCAGTAATGAAATGAAACGCTGAAACGCTGAAACAGAAATTCCTAAACATGCAATTTCTACTTTCTCATCTCAGTTGCATTCACATTCATTCATAAACTGATCTGATCCCTCGGTTCCCTTGGGAGTGGGATCAATCCTCCCAATGTTATACATCCTCTACTCGATTAAGGGGCGGATGGATTCCCTTAATAGATGATCTGATCCCTCAGTTCCCTTGGGAGTGGGATCAATTCTCTCGATGTTATACATCCTCTACTCGATTAAGGGACGGATGAATTCCCTTAATAGCTATTCTGTCACATTCGGTTCATGCCTTACCATTCTTTACATGAAAATTCATTTTCGTAATATTTCATAAAAACATGATGCATGTCATACAAACTCATTCGCACAATGCATAATCCTAATGTTTTGTGTTGTAGACCCGAAGGCACATGCATACTTTACTTATCTGGATTCCTGGAAATTGTTTGGTTGCTTACCACTTCGGGTTTGCTCAAACCTAAAACCATAGACAGTGTATTAGTTATACTTCATTCTAAACTATCCAGGAGTCTAAGGAAATTAATTTGGAAGCCCAGCTCTTCGTGCATTCCCAATTCTGCTCTAAACTCGAAACTACACACATTCACAACACTCTCAAAAACACATACATTGCACTCCCTCTGCTATCTAACCGTCGAGTCATAAAGAAAATGAAGGAACTCACCTAAGTCGGAGAAATCACTGGAGAAGTCGGAGGGAAAATCGCCTGGAGCTCTGATGAGCTTGAGCTGAATACCGAGAAAGAAAAAATGAGGGAGCAGTGGCGGCTAAACCTCATTAAAGCCTCCCTTAAATACGTTATCCACAATAAATTACAATTTACCATTTTGTCCTTACTCATTCACTTATTAACCTAATCACTAAATCACCCAAATTTAACTTTTAAAGCATTCTAAAAAAAATGAAAAAGGTAAATCGGTTAATAGAAACCGGGTGTTACATCCTAAGAGTACCAAAACAAGAACAAAAACTAAGAGTAGGACACAAGAAAAACCTAATCATCTTAAGTCAGACCAACATTAGAAGCAAAGGTTTACATGATTGGGTTTACTTTAGGTTCTTGACTTGGTGCCACACTAGGTTGTTGCCAATAAGTGTCAATAAAGTTGTCTAGGCGACGGACGGTCCATAGCATCAAATCAACATTTGACCCAGAAGGAAGCGTTGATAGAAGCACTCAAAAGTAAGGGTGTGTAAAACCGGTTTCGATTCGATTTTGGAGAGAAATCGAACCTAACCGATCGGTTTCGGTTTCGGACTTACAAAACCGAAACCGGTTTTGCAGCATACCAAAATCGAACCTAAACTTTCGGTTCGATTTCGGTTCTGTAACAACCCCTAGAGGGATCGTCGCATAAACCATATCTTTCTTAATTATTTAATTTTTATTACTCACACATGATTCATTATTATTAGTGTATTTTATTTATTTTTTTTGAAACATAATTTAACTCAAGATGTCATACGCGATTCGCTAAGCCTCAACCGGCAAAAGAAAACATTACGCATCTGCCGGCGGGCAATGCAATGTGTATCGGCTAGTGATGGAAAACTTTAAGTTTTAGACTGCATCTACCGATAGAGGAACAAACCTCATCTACCGGTCCCTAGACGACAAAACCGTGTCTATACCATCCGGTGAAGAAACTCTCTAAATCATCCGATGAAATAAGGGAACATCATCCAATGGACATGTGCTCCTCACGTGCATAATTAAAACATGACCCGGTCACTAAACGACAAGGAAACCCTCACATCATCCGGTAACTAGACGACAAACTATACTTACATCTTCCGATAGCTTAAACGCTCTTCATCTGCCGATCACTAGACGACAAAATAGCACTCCCATCATCCGATGGCTTAAACATTCTACATCTGCCGATCGCTAGACGACAAAATAGCACTTCCATCATCCGATGGCTTAAGCACTCTACATCTGCCGATAGCTAGACGAAAAAAATAGCACTTCCATCATCCGATGGCTTAAGCACTCTACATCTGTCGATCGCTAGACGACAAAATAGCACTTCCATCATCCGATGGCTTAAGCACTCTACACCTGCCGATCGCTAGACGACAAAATAGTACTTCCATCATCCGATGGCTTAAGCACTCTACATCTGCCGATCGCTAGATGACAAAATAGCACTTCCATCATCCGATGGCTTAAACATTCTACATCTGCCGATCGCTAGACGACAAAATAGCACTTCTATCGTCCGACGGCTCAAACACTCTACATCTGCCGATGACGTCAGCCGGATGATTGCCTTATCCAGCTTCCATCACACGGCAGCAAACACCATAATCATCAAACAACCTCATCCGATAGAACATACCATAACTCACCCGAATCTTAACTCAGTAACTATAAACCTCAATGAGTCAGGATCATAAACTCATCCAAAATACGCATAGCGGAAGACTTAAGCAAAACAAACCATTCAATAATCCTTAAAATCGTATTCAGACTCTAAAGACAAACCATTCAAATCCGAATCTCATTGTTATAAGAAATTCTGTTCTACTTAGTCATCTGTTCATCATAAACTTTTCTGACTTACTATGAGCATAACCAGGGAGCTTAATCGCCTATCCAACCTTGCACTGTCACACTGAGCATCCTCCAGCAACCAGCTTTAAACGTTCTCTTGGATTTGGGAATCCTCACCTATTAACTCTTCACCTACATCATAAGGTTCAACTATAAGCCTAATGCTTAGTAAGGAATGCAGCAATAACATGAATGCATGAATGCATAATTCAGAGAAATACATAGTCATAAGTCTTTTCTTGTTCGTAATCATCATCCATAATCATGTATCATATTCATCATTCGTAGTCATTGTTCATAATCATTGTTCATAATCATTGTTCATATTCATTGTTCATAATCATCAATTAAGTTGTGTGGAATGAGAGAGGATTTGTGCCGGTAAAGGGGGTTCGACAGTGAGTTTGATCATGGTCCCTACTGCGGGTCGTATTCATATGTCCTTCTTTGGACTGTAACATACGTCGAACCGCCCCCAACCCTCACTCAACCACGTTGCAGGGATTTTATCATCTTATCTTGTTCATGAGAAAACATGCTTTTAAAACATTTTCATGGGTATAAAACATTGATAATGCATGAACATGAGAATTCTTAACTCATTCAGACTACAGAACAGAACATTCATCCAGTATGAAAACTTACCATTAAACTAAATGTCAACATAAGTACTAGACTGTAGCATAATAACCTCTAATCGTCACATCAGTTACTATCTAGCATCCTTGTGATGTAGGGCCCTATTGGCCGGAAATCCTATACATTCACTTACCTGGTGTCCTTATCAATGAGAGCTCTTTTTCCTCATGACTTCTTTACCTAAAACATTTACATTTCAGTAGTTAAAACAAAATCCTAATAGTTCTAATCTCAAGTTATCTTAAGATTTAATAGCTAAAGTCATTCCCACTCTCAGATTTCAAATGTTCTTATTATTAGTCGGCCATTGAAAAATCCAAAACTCCAATGCCGAGTAGAAAACAGGGCTAACAAACTGACAGATAGCTACGTTGTCTATTGCATACCTCGGACACAGAGTAGTCGAGTAGTGGCAGAGAAACCGATCGTCGAAGAGAGTATGCTGAAAGCAGAGAGCAAGAGCTCGGGAGAGAAAAAATCGCCGAAAAGAAAGGTGTCGGCTACAGTGGTTTAAATGAGGTTTAAAACATTCCTTTTTCTTTATATACTGGTCATCACCCTCCATTATTACAACTTTGCCACTCAACCTAGTTTAAATCCACATGAAATTAATTATTCTTGGTATAAAACTCTAAACCGTGAAGATTGAATATTTATGACCGTTAATACAGTTAGGAAGTCACCTGGCTGAAGTTCTCGGGTGTTACATCTACCCCTCTTTAAAAAAAATTTTCGTCCCCGAAAATTGATCAAACAAATAACTCTGGATACTTGTCTAACATGTCCTGTCGTCGCTCCCAAGTGGCTTCTTCAATGCCATGATTCTTCCATAAGACTTTGACCAACGGAATCTCTTTATTCCTCAGAGTCTTAACTGCGGATTCCAATATCTGCACTGGTCTCTCTTCATACGTTAGTGTCGGCTCAATCTCAAAATCTACTGGTTTAACATCTTGTGTAGGGTCCCGTATACATTTTCTTAACATTGACACATGGAAAACATTATGAACTTTATCCAATGATGGAGGCAACTGCAGTTTGTAAGCTGTACTACCGATTCTAGCCAAAACAGGGAATGGTCTAATAAATCATGGATTTAGCTTTCCCCTCCTGCCAAATCTTAGTACTCCTTTAAATGGTGAAACTTTCAGGAAATCTTCATCACCAACAGCAAATTCAAGATCTCTCCTCCTTTGGTCTGCATTACTTTTCTGTCGGCTTTGTGCAGTAATCATTCTCCTTTTAATAGTGGCAATCTTATCTGACATCTGCTGCAACATCTCGGGACCTAGGAGTTTTGCTTCACCAACTTCATCCCAATACAGAGGTGATCTACATTTCCTACCATACAGCGCCTCATAAGGTGTCATTCCGATAGTGGACTGGTAACTATTGTTGTAAGAGAATTCAACCAATGGCAGGTATCGACTCCATGATATCTGGAACTCAAGCACACATGCCCTCAACATATCTTCAAGTATTTGAATTGTTCGTTCGGATTGTCCATCGGTTTGTGGGTGGAAGGCAGTGTTGAAAGATAATTTTGATCCTAATGTACCTTGTAAGCTTTGCCAAAACCTTGAGGTGAATCTAGGATCACGATCGGATACAATAGATAAAGGGATTCCATGCAACCTAATAACTTCTTGTACATAAAGATCAGCAAGCTGGTCCATCGAGTAGGTTGTCCTTACTGGTAAGAAATGGGCTGATTTCGTCAATTTATCAATCACAACCCAAATACTATCATGTCCCTTAGTTGTCTTAGGTAATCCTACAACGAAATCCATAGCTATGTGTTCCCACTTCCACTCGGGAATAGGTAAAGGCTGAAGGGTACCTCCTGGACGTTGGTGCTCGGCTTTAACTTGTTGGCAAACCAAACATGACTCTACATACTTAGCAACATCTCTCTTTAAGTTTGGCCACGAATAGAGTAACTTCAGGTCTCGATACATCTTGGTGCTGCCAGGATGCACAGAAAAGGGAGACGAATGCGCCTCAGCCAAGATTAGCTTACGTAATCCTTCATCATTAGGGACATACCATCTATTTCTAAACCTCAGAATCCCATCCTTGGAAAGACTAAACTCGGAGGTGGTGTCCTTCACCTTGTTCATCATACTGTTATTCTCCTCTGAGTCCTTCTTGTAACGCACAGAGTTATCTGAACCCGGTTCGTTACACCATGCCCGTAGATGACTAAGAATTTCAAGGTATTATATATTTTTTTTTTTAAACTTGCAGCGGAAATCATTTAAGTAAAAAAAAATAGAGTTAAACAAAACTATTGCGCAATGCTTGAATACTCAGTTGGAATTTTGAGGAATAATCGGCAAAAAGGAATAAAGGTTTAAATCGCAAAATACTTCATAAGTTTCAAAAGTCAAACGCATCGCCCGCTGAACAAAGTCAACAAAAAGGGGCTGAAGCAGAAAATGGAAGACATCATCCGGTGGCAAAACGACAAAGTATTCTCTACATCATCCGGTGGATTTACACACGACATCCACCGGTCACTACACGACAAAATGCCCTCTACATCTTCCGATGATGTCAGTCAGATGATTTCCTTCATCCGATCGACTTTGTGCTACATCCACCGGTGACTAAACGACAAAATACTCTCTACACCTTCCGATGACGTCAGCACGCATCTGCCGATGAGTTTACTGAGATATCATCCGATAGACTTAAACCTACACCTTCCGATGATGTCAGCACGCATCTGCCGATGAGTTTACTGAGATATCATCTGATAGACTTAAACCTACACCTTCTGATGACGTCAGCACGCATCTGCCGATGAGTTTACTGAGATATCATCCGATAGACTTAAACCTACACCTTCCGATGACGTCAGCACGCATCTGCCGATGAGTTTACTGAGATATCATCCGATAGACTTAAACCTACACCTTCCGATGACGTCAGCACGCATCTGCCGATGAGTTTACTGAGATATCATCCGATAGACTTAAACCTACACCTTCCGATGACGTCAGCACGCATCTGCCGATGAGTTTACTGAGATATCATCCGATAGACTTAAACCTACACCTTCCGATGACGTCAGCACGCATCTGCCGATGAGTTTACTGAGATATCATCCGATAGACTTAAACCTACACCTTCCGATGACGTCAGCACGCATCTGCCGATGAGTTTACTGAGATATCATCCGATAGACTTAAACCTACACCTTCCGATGACGTCAGCACGCATCTGCCGATGAGTTTACTGAGATATCATCCGATAGACTTAAACCTACACCTTCCGATGACGTCAGCACGCATCTGCCGATGAGTTTACTGAGATATCATCCGATAGACTTAAACCTACACCTTCCGATGACGTCAGCACGCATCTGCCGATGAGTTTACTGAGATATCATCCGATAGACTTAAACCTACACCTTCCGATGACGTCAGCACGCATCTGCCGATGAGTTTACTGAGATATCATCCGATAGACTTAAACCTACACCTTCCGATGACGTCAGCACGCATCTGCCGATGAGTTTACTGAGATATCATCCGATAGACTTAAACCTACACCTTCCGATGACGTCAGCACGCATCTGCCGATGAGTTTACTGAGATATCATCCGATAGACTTAAACCTACACCTTCCGATGACGTCAGCACGCATCTGCCGATGAGTTTACTGAGATATCATCCGATAGACTTAAACCTACACCTTCCGATGACGTCAGCACGCATCTGCCGATGAGTTTACTGAGATATCATCCGATAGACTTAAACCTACACCTTCCGATGACGTCAGCACGCATCTGCCGATGAGTTTACTGAGATATCATCCGATAGACTTAAACCTACACCTTCCGATGACGTCAGCACGCATCTGCCGATGAGTTTACTGAGATATCATCCGATAGACTTAAACCTACACCTTCCGATGACGTCAGCACGCATCTGCCGATGAGTTTACTGAGATATCATCCGATAGACTTAAACCTACACCTTCCGATGACGTCAGCACGCATCTGCCGATGAGTTTACTGAGATATCATCCGATAGACTTAAACCTACACCTTCCGATGACGTCAGCACGCATCTGCCGATGAGTTTACTGAGATATCATCCGATAGACTTAAACCTACACCTTCCGATGACGTCAGCACGCATCTGCCGATGAGTTTACTGAGATATCATCCGATAGACTTAAACCTACACCTTCCGATGACGTCAGCACGCATCTGCCGATGAGTTTACTGAGATATCATCCGATAGACTTAAACCTACACCTTCCGATGACGTCAGCACGCATCTGCCGATGAGTTTACTGAGATATCATCCGATAGAGTTAAACTGCATACGCGATCACTAACGACAAACCCTCTACCTGTGTCTTCCGATAGACACATAACTATATACCCGACATCTACTTTTAGACTTCATCCACTGATAGTGAACAAACAACATCTTCCGATAAAACAAGTTACATTATACCGATCACTAAACGACAAATTTCGTTCTATATCATCCGATGGCTTCACTAAAGACATCTTCCGATAGACAACAGAACAACAATTAACCTACAGAAAAGAATTTACTCACTTCACTGAAACCATTCAAAAACATTTCATTTCAAACCATTACATTACTAAAAATCCAGTGAGTGCCAAAATTAAATCCCAACAGAATACTATTAACAGGAAAATCTCGAAATTGTATTCAAAACATTAAAATCACTACTGTCATGAAAACTCAACATACTTAAATTGAAACACTGTCAACTAGACTTTCACACCCATTGACATCAGTTAACCCGCCTCATCAGCATACCAGTTCGAGACAGAGAAGTGCTCCTCCAACCCCATCTATTCATCAGTAAACTCAGGGATCTCACCTGCAGTATCCTCAACACCTACATCACAAAACTCATCTATTGGACTATTGCTAAGTAAGTAAAGCAGTAATGAAATGAATTGCTGAAACATAAATTCCTAAACATGCAATTTCTACTTTCTCATCTCAGTTGCACACTTCCTAAAATGCAATTTCTACTTTCTCATCTCAGTTGCACACACATGCGTTCATAAACTGATCTGATCCCTTGGTTCCCTTGGGAGTGGGATCAATTCTCCCAATGTCATACATCCTCTACTCGATTAAGGGGCGGATGAATTCCCTTAATAGCTGATCTGATCCCTTGCTTCCCTTGGGAGTGGGATCAATTCTTCCAATGTCATACATCCTCTACTCGATTAAGGGGCGGATTAGTTCCCTTAATAGTTTGTCTGTCACATTCAGTTCATACCTTACCATTCTTACATGGAAATTCATTTTCGTAATCTTTCAAAAACATGATGCATGACATACGAAATCATTCACAAGATGCATAACCCTACTGTTTTGTGATGTAGGCCCGAAGGCGCATGCATACTTTACTTACCTGGCTCTCTTGGAAATGCTCGGTTACAACTGCTCCAAAACTCGCTCACCTAAGGTTACGACAGCACATTAATCCAACTTTCACTAGGCCTTACCAAAAATCAATAATAAGATTGAGGAAATCGATTTGAAACTCTGCTACCCGTGCATTCCCATTTATCACCAAGAACCTGAACTCACTCTCAATCACAGAAACCTCGAAATCTTCACATTGTATTCTCTCAGTAAACTAATCGCTAAAATGCAAGAAAATAAGACTTACCTTGGTTGAAGGAGAATCGGGCGAGAGAATAGCTTAGAGAGTTCTACTGCTCGAGCTGAACACCGAAAGAGGAAAATAGGGGATAGTGGCGGCTACTCTCACTGGACTTTTCCTTAAATATGTTATCCACTATGTAAAATTCTAATTACCATCATGCCCTCGTCTGATCATTTATTAACCTAATCAATAACTCTCCCCAACCCTTCTATAAGAGTTCATCATTAAATAATAGATTAAATTTTTGGTTCAATGGAACCGGGTGCTACAATCTACCCTCCTTAAAAGAATTTTGTCCTCAAAATTCAGTACCTGAATAGTTCTGAATATTGGTCCATCATGTCCTGCTGGCGCTCCCAAGTTTTCTCCTCAATGTTCTGGTTATGCCATAAGACTTTTACCAGTGGAACTTCTTTGTTGCGTAACACCTTTACTGCATAATCTAAGATTTTTACTGGTTTCTCCTCATAAGTAAGAGCAGGAAGAACTTCGATACTCTGCTGTTCCATAATCTGTGAAGGATCTATAACACACCTCTTTAGCATGGAAACATGGAACACATTATGAATTCCCTCCATAGAGGCCGGTAACTGAAGTTGATATGCTGACTTCCTAATCCTCTTCACAATTTGGAAAGGTCCAATATATCTGGGGTTCAACTTGCCTCTTTTCCCAAATCTCACAACTCCTTTGAAAGGTGACACCTTAAGGAAAACTTCATTACCAACATCAAATTCTAATTCTCTTCGTCTTTTGTCTGCATAGCTTTTCTGCCGGCTTTGAGCTGTTAAGATTCTTTGTCGGATAAGAGCAATCTTCTCCACTGTCTGCTGCACAATATCAGGACCAATCAATTGTGCTTCTCCAACCTCTTCCCAATATAATAAAGATCTGCACTTTCGTCCATATAATGCCTCGTATGGTGCCATGCCTATTGTTGCTTGAAAACTGTTATTATAAGAGAATTCAATCAATGGTATATACTTACTCCAAGAACCTTGAAATTTCAGTACACATGCACGAAGCATATCCTCCAACGTTTGGATAGTTCTCTCGGATTGTCCATCAGTTTGGGGATGAAAGGCTGTGCTAAAACTAAGCTATGTTCCCATAGCCTTGTGCAAGCTTTTCCAAAACTTAGATGTAAATCTGGAGTCTCGGTCTGAAACTATGGTGCTTAGAACTCCATGCAGTCTAACAACCTCGTGCACATACAACTCAGCCAATTGATCCATCGAGTATGTTATCTTCATTGGCAGAAAGTGAGCTGATTTAGTTAAACGATCAACTATTACCCAAATTGCATCGTGACCTTTTACTGTTCTAGGTAATCCTATAACAAAGTCCATAGTTATTTTTTTCCATTTCCATTCGGGAACTGGTAAGGGTTGCATTGTTCCAGCAGGCCTCTGATGTTTAGCTTTGACTTGCTGGCAGACCAGACATGACTCCACATACTCCGCCACACTTCTTTTCATACATGGCCACCAATAATGTTGCTTGAGATCTCTGTACATTTTCGTACCTCTAGGATGAATAGAAAATCTGGAGGAATGTGCCTCAAATAGGATTTCTTTCCTAAGTTTAGTATCAGCCGGAACAAACCATCTATTTCAAAACTTGAGAATTCCATCAGCTGAGCAGTTGAAATCCATCTTGTCAGTAGAATCTATGCACAACTTATACTTATTACATTCAGCGTCATTCATTTGAACTTCCTTTATTCTCTCCAAAATAGTTGGCCTCAAAGATATGGCCGAAAGTATGGCTGACACACTAGACACAGTTTCCAGGTTAAATCTTTGGAATTCTGTCTCTAAAGCTATTGGTATTTCTAGAATCAATGCAGAGACTGAAGGAGTCACTCTACTCAAAGCATCAGCCACTACATTCGCCTTGCCAAGGTGGTACTTAATCTCGAAATCATAATATTTGACAAACTCTAGCCACCTACGTTGCCTCATGTTCCTTTTGCGTAAAAATGTATTTCAGACTTTTATGATCCGAAAATATCTCACAGGTTTGTCCATACAGGTAGTGCCTCCAAATCTTTAATGCAAAAACCACAGCAGCTAATTCTAAGTCATGTGTGGGGTAGTTCTTTTCGTGTACTTTTAACTGCCTAGAAGCATAAGCTATAACCTTTCCATCTTGCATCAAAACACAACCAAGTCCAACCTTGGAAGCATCACAATAAATACTGAATTTACCATTTTCGACAGGAAGAGTTAAAATTGGGGCATTGGTCAGTTTCTGCTTCAAGGTCTGGAAACTGGATTCACATTTATCAATCCAATTATATTTCACATTTTTCCTTGTCAATATAGTAAGGGGTGTGGCAATCTTTGAAAATCTCTCGATGAATTTTCTATAATATCCTGCTAATCCAAGAAAACTCCTGATATCCGTAGCATTCTTCGGTTGAGGCCATTCCTTAACAGCTTGAACCTTGGCTGGATCAACAGATATCCCATCTCCAGAGATCACATGACCAAGAAAGTGAACTCTGTCCAACCAAAACTCACACTTAGAAAATTTGGCATAAAGTTGGTGCTACCTCAGCAATCCTAATACCAAGCTTAGGTGTCCTGCATGCTCATCCTTAGTTCTAGAATAGATTAGAATGTCGTCAATGAATACAATGACAAACTTGTCCAAATACTCGTGAAACACCCTATTCATGAGATCCATGAAGGCTGCTGGCGCATTAGTCAAACCAAAAGACATAACCAAAAACTCATAATGTCCATACCTTGTGTGAAAGGCAGTCTTTGGGATATCTTAAGATTTAACCTTCAACTGGTAATAACCGGACCTAAGGTCAATTTTAGAGAAAACTCTTGCACCCTTAAGCTGATCAAATAAATCATCAATCCTCGGCAGTGGATACTTGTTCTTGACAGTTAGCTTATTCAATTCTCTATAGTCTATGCACATACGCATTGATCCATCCTTCTTTTTGACAAAAAAGACAGGTGCACCCCATGGTGAAAAGCTAGGGCGTATGAACCCCTTCATCAACAAATCCTCTAACTGTTTCTTCAATTCTTTAAGTTCTGTTGGTACTAGTCTATATGGATTCTTGGATACAGGCTCAGCGTCGAGGTAAACATCTACCACAAATTCAATTTCCCTATCTGGTGGCAAGCCAGGAAGGTCATCTAGAAATACTTCTAGAAAATCTTGTACAACTGAAACATTTTTGGGGCTTGACTTTTCTACTTGTTGTGTGTCTAAAACACTGGCCAAAAAGCACGAATACTCTCTGCAAGGGGAGGGTCTACAACTAACAGAAGTCATTACAGTCATTTCCTTACTCTTCTTCAGGGCTTGGAAAGTATGGTTTAGACCACTAGGGGTTGAAAACTAACAATTCCAGTTCTACAATCTATGGTGGCATAATGCTTAAACAACCAATCCATTCCTAGGATCACATCAAATCCCATTATGTCCGTAACAATAAGATCAGCAGGCAAATTCATGTTCCCTACTAACACCAGACTATCAGGCATCATTTGACTATAGTGCATGTGCTCACCAGAAGGTAATGCTACGTTATACACATGCTCAGAAGGAGTAAACCGTACATCTAACTTATCAGCAAATGCAGAGGCTATAAAAGAATGAGTTGCACCCGAATCTATCAAAGTAAAAGCAGGTACAGAGTTAATCAATACAGTACCTGACACTACAGCAGGCTGGTCCTCATCACCTGACTCCATCATTGAGAATATTCTTGGCTTAATCCTGGCAGGGCCACCCTTCAAAGCTGGGCAGTCTCTGTTGACATGGCCAACCTTGTTGCAATGGAAACATCGAACGATCCGGGGATTTGGGCAATCCTTGTACAAGTGTCCAACCTCTTCACAGTTAAAACACTTACCCGATCCGAATCTACACTCGCCCGAGTGATTCTTCAAACACTTTGGGCACTGAGGAAACGTCTTGGCATCCGGTACCTTCTTTCCTATCCCTTGGCTGTGCTGGCCTTCATTGGACCTCTTCACTCCTCTCTGCGGCGGTGGTTGAACAAACTTTCTCGGGGTCTCCTTTAGTCCAGCACATTTCAATTCAGCTTCTTCCACCTCCAATGCTGTGGACACAACATCACTGAAGGGCAAACCTTTATAACCAGAAAACTTGACCCCTCTGTACATTTCTGGTTTCAGTCCATTCATGAATTGAAACACCTTATCTTCATTTCGGTGAATAAAGTGTCCAGCGAATCTGGACAGGGACTCAAATTGTCTAACGTACTCAGCCACAGACCCTGTCTGCTTCAAGTTCAAAAACTCTACCTTCTTTGCTGCCTGGACTGTGCTATTAAAATATTTCTCATAGAAGATGTCCTTAAACTGTGACCAAGTCATAGTCAGAATGTCAGTGGTGGTCTCAATTGTCTCCCACCAAAGCTGGGCGTCTCCAGCAAAATGAAAGGTCGCCAGGGTGACCTTGTCTCCTTCTCCGACGTTGGCACATCGGAGCATGCTTTCAATCTTTCTCAACCACTCTTCATCAACAATCGGGTTAGATGATTTTCCATCAAACGTGGGCGGTTGAAGCTTTCGGAATCGGTCTCCTGAATGCTCATTGCTAGAACCTGAGTTGGCACTCCCTTGTACCTCTCGGTTCAGTAACACCCCCAACTGATCGGACTGCTAACGCACTAAGTCTGTTTGCTGACGTACCAAGTCTGTTAATTGCCTAATAACACTAGGTTCTTCCTCACTCCTCAAGTTTGGCATTTCCCTCGGTATCCTAGGTCTTCCTGGGCTTCTGGCCATTAAACTGACTTCCTGTACAAGGTTAACTATGTTCATAAATATCTAATTACTGAGGCTAACATAAACACTTACAGTTGTTGGAGTACTTCCATGCGACGATTGGCACTTATGAGTAATCTTTTGAACGGTTTAACTGAATGCCTCCGATACCATACTGTAACGCCCCGAGTTATCTGAACCCAGTTCGTTACACCATGCCCGTACATGACTAAGAATTTCATGGTATTATATTTTTTTTTTTTTTAAAACTTGCAGCGGAAATCATTTAAGTAAAAAAAAAATAGAGTTAAACAAAACTATTGCGCAATTCTTGAATACTCAGTTGGAATTTTGAGGAATAATCGGCAAAAAGGAATAAAGGTTTAAATCGCAAAATACTTCATAAGTTTCAAAAGTCAAACGCATCGCCCGCTGAACAAAGTCAACAAAAAGGGGCTGAAGCAGAAAATGGAAGACATCATCCGGTGGAAAAACGACAAAGTATTCTCTACATCATCCGGTGGATTTACACACGACATCCACCGGTCACTACACGACAAAATGCCCTCTACATCTTCCGATGATGTCAGCCAGATGATTTCCTTCATCCGATCGACTTTGTGCTACATCCACCGGTGACTAAACGACAAAATACTCTCTACACCTTCCAATGACGTCAGCACGCATCTGCCGATGAGTTTACTGAGATATCATCCGATAGACTTAAACCTACACCTTCTGATGACGTCAGCACGCATCTGCCGATGAGTTTACTGAGATATCATCCGATAGACTTAAACCTACATCTTCCGATTGAGTAAACTGCATACGCCGATCACTAAACGACAAACCCTCTACCTGTGTCTTCCGATAGACACATAACTATAACCCGACATCTACTTTTAGACTTCATCTACCGATAGTGAACAAACAACATCTTCCGATAAAACAAGTTACATATACCGATCACTAAACGACAAATTTCGTTCTATATCATCCGATGGCTTCCACTGAAGACATCTTCCGATAGACAACAGAACAATAACTCAACCTACAGAAAAGAATTTACTCACTTCACTGAAACCATTCAAAAATATTTCAAACCATTACATTACTAAAAATCCAGTGAGTGCCAACATTAAATCCCAACAGAATACTATTAACAGGAAAATCTCGAAATCGTATTCAAAACATTGAAATCACTACTGTCATGAAAACTCAACATACTTAAATTGAAACACTGTCAACTAGACTTTCACACCCATTGACATCAGTTAACCCGCCTCATCAGCATACCAGTTCGAGACAGAGAAGTGCTCCTCCAACCCCATCTATTCGTCAGTAAACTCAGGGAATTCACCTGCAGTATCCACAACACCTACATCACAAAACTCATCTATTAGCCTAATGCTAAGTAAGTAAAGCAGTAATGAAATGAATTGCTGAAACATAAATTCCTAAACATGCAATTTCTACTTTCTCATCTCAGTTGCACACACATACGTTCATAAACTGATCTGATCCCTTGGTTCCCTTGGGAGTGGGATCAATTCTCCCAATGTCATACATCCTCTACTCGATTAAGGGGCGGATTAGTTCCCTTAATAGTTTGTCTGTCACATTCAGTTCATACCTTACCCTTCTTACATGGAAATTCATTTTCGTAATCTTTCAAAAACATGATGCATGACATACGAAATCATTCACAAGATGCATAACCCTACTGTTTTGTGATGTAGGCCCGAAGGCACATGCATACTTTACTTACCTGGCTCTCCTGGAAGTGCTCGGTTACAACTGCTCCAAAACTCGCTCACCTAAGGTTACGACAACACATTAATCCAACTTTCACTAGGCCTTACCAAAAATCAATAATAAGATTGAGGAAATCGATTTGAAACTCTGCTACCCGTGCATTCCCATTTATCACCAAGAACCTGAACCCACTCTCAATCACAGAAACCTCGAAATCTTCACATTGTATTCTCTCAGTAAACTAATCGCTAAAATGCAAGAAAACAAGACTTACCTAGGTTAAAGGAGAATCGGGCGAGAGAATCGCTTAAAGAGTTCTACTGCTCGAGCTGAACACCGAAAGAGGAAAATAGGGGATAGTGGCGGCTACTCTCACTGGACTTTTCCTTAAATCTGTTATCCACTATGTAAAATTCTAATTACCATCATGCCCTTGCCTGATCATTTATTAACCTAATCAATAACTCTTCCCAACCCTTCTATAAGAGTTCATCATTAAATAATAGATTAAATTTTTGGTTCAATGGAACCGGGTGCTACACTTCTGTTGTGCTTCTTTGATCTTTTCCAGAACCGTCGGTTGAATGGTCAAATTTACAAGCAAAGCTGACAACTCTGGAACTATCTCCAACTCCAATTTCTGAATCTCTATCCTCAAAGGTATAGACATAGTTGATATAACGGGTTGCATTGTTGATAACATCCTGCTCAATGCGTCAGCTACAGAGTTAGCCTTGCCCGGGTGATACTTGATCTCAAAGTCGTAATCCTTAACAAATTCCAACCAACGCCTCTGCCTCATGTTCAATTCCTTTTGTGTAAAGAGGTACTTCAGACTTTTATGGTCAGAAAACACCTCACACTGCTGTCCATATAAATAGTGTCTCTATATCTTCAAAGCAAAAACAACAGCGGCTAATTCTAAATCATGGGTGGGATAGTTCTGTTCATAACTCTTTAACTACCTAGAGGCATATGCTACAACCTTGCCTTCTTGCATCAAAACACAGCCCAAACCAACTTTTGATGCATCACAAAATACGCTAAACTTTCCTTCTTCGATTGGAAGGGTCAATACCGGGGCTGTTGTTAACTTCACCTTCAATGTCTGGAAGCTATCCTCACAAGCTTCAGTCCAGGAATACTTATTGTCCTTCTTTGTCAAATTCGTCAGGGGCTTAGCTATCATAGAAAATCCTTTGATGAACTTTCTGTAATAGCCTGCCAATCCAAGGAAACTGCGAACTTCACTGGCATTCTTTGGTTGTGGCCAATCCTTTACTGCCTGAATTTTGGTCGGGTCCACTGATATGCCATTAGCAGAAACTACATGATCAAGAAAATTAACATTGTCCAACCAAAATTCACACTTGGACAATTTGGCATAGAGCTGGTGCTCCTTTAATTTCGTCAAAACTACTCTTAAATGCTCTGCATGGTCAGCTTCAGTCCGTGAGTATATCAGGATATCATCTATGAACACAATTACAAATTTGTCCAAATACTCACGAAACACTCGATTCATTAAGTCCATAAAGGCTGCAGGTGCATTGGTCAGTCCAAATGACATGACCAAGAATTAGTAGTGTCCATAACGGGTTCTGAAGGCTGTCTTTGGTATATCTCCTTCCTTAACCTTCAGTTGGTAATAACTCAAACGTAAATCTATTCTTGAAAACTGTAACGACCCGAGAAGGATCGCCACGTAATTCATGACTTTACTCACTCCTTTCACTCTTTTATATATTTTTTCTTTACTAAGCAGTGGAAATACTAATTCTGTAGTCACATGTAGGACATGGACAATGAAATAAGACATTTGGCTGGGGGATTTAAAAAAAAGTATCTGCCGAACTCAACGAAAAAACTTCACTTTCATCTGCCGATCACTAAACGACAAGGCAGGAGAGGGCTCACATCTACCGGAAAAAAAAACAAAGCTACATCTTCCGGTTATCCCGTGCATTTCACGTGATTCATTAATCACCCATCGGTAGATGTAAGTTCTCACATCAACCGACAGTCACGTGTATCCCACACAATTCATTAAACATTTGTCGGCAGATATACAAACCGCATCTGCCGATGACGTCAGCCGGCAGATAATCAAACCGCGTCTGCCGATGTCGTCAGCAGGAAGGTATATAAACTACATCTGCCGATGACGTCAGCAGGAAGATAAATAAACTGTATCTGCCGATGACGTCAACAGGAAAATATATAAACTACATCTACCGATGACTAGGCGACAGGGAAAAAGACTCCTACATCACCCGATATAAACACACTGTATCTACCGACAGAAATCTCACTACTTCTACCGATAGCAAAAGAAATCCTTTATATTTACCGACTGATAATATACAACAGCTACCGATAGAAAACACCCTGCATCTACCGATAGAAAACACACCACTCCTACCGGTAGGACTAAACATCATCTCCCAATAATCATGAACAAGTCTCAAACTTTCTAGACTTAACATTTCTGTAAACAGAAATTAATGATTCCCTCAGAGTACATATATCGGAAGCCTTAACAAAAGATATTCAATAAACTGTACCAACCTCTATCCAGTAAGCATCCAGATAATTTCAAATCCCAGTACTATGAAATAACTTCATTCTACTTATACTTCCATATTAAAATCATTAATAATGTTCATAGAGCATAAACCAGAGAACTTATTCGTCAATCCAGCCTTCACTATCACACTGAGCATTCTCCAACAGCCAAACTTAGACTTCCTCATTTAACTTGAATCCCTCACCTGAAAACTCGTCACCTACATCAAAAGTTTAAACTATAAGCCTAATGCTTAGTAAGGAATGCAACAATAACATGAATGCATGAATGCATAATTCAGAGAAAAACGTGGTCATGAGTCTTTTCTTGTTCATAATCATTATTCCATATTCATCATCCATAACATAGTTCACGTCGCTGAAACACATTCAACGTTCGTATCATAGTCCATATCGCTGAACCATATTTGTTATTCATATCATTGTTCATGTTGCGTGGGATGAGAGAGGATTTGTGCCGGTAAAGGGGGTTCGACAGTGAGTTTGATCATGGTCTCTGCTGCGGGTCGTATTCATATGTCCTACTGTGGACTGTGACATACGCCGAACCGCCCCCAACCCTCACTCATCCACGTTGTAGGGATTTTATCATCTTATCTTGTTCATGAGAGAACATGCTTTTAAAACATTTTCATGTGCATAAAACATTGATAATGCATGAGCATGGGGTTCTTTAACTCGTCCAAGCTGTAGGACAGAACATTCAGCCAGTATGAAAAGCTTACTATCGAACCAATCGTCGACATAAATGCTAGACAGTAACATGAAAGAACTACTAATCATCGTACGAGTTTCTACCTAGCATCCTTTGATGTAGGGTCCTATTGACCGAAAAACCTATACATTCACTTACCTGGTCTCCTTAGCACTTTGAGCTCTTTCTCTTCAAACTTCTTCACCTAAAACATTCACATTGCAGTAGTTAAAACAAAGCCCTATAAGTTCTAACCTCAAGTCATCCTAGGATCTAATAGACAAAGCCATCCTGAATCCTTAGTCTAACGCTCTGTGCAAAATCTGAAATCCAAGAACTGAAATGGACAGATTCGACTATCGGTTACTCAGGGTTGATTGTTTTTTTTTTTAAATGTCCAAAACTGATTCGGAATGACATTATCACTCTCAGATTAACAATGAACTATACTATTACCCTGTTGTTTAAGGATTTGAGTTACGGGTTCAAGCTGAAAACAGAGCTAAACGATTAACTGATAACTACATTGTCTAACTCATACCTCGAGCGTAAGGTAACCGAGAAATAGCAAGGGAACTGGTCGTCGAAGGAAGGATTACAGGCAGGCAGAGGGCGAGAGCTTGCGAGAGAAGGAATCGCCGAGAATGGAGGATGTCGGCTACAGTGAGTTAATGAGGTTTAAATTATTTCCACTTCCTTTAAATATCAGTCTAAGCCCTCTATTATTACAACTTTTCCACTCGACCTAGTTTAAACCCACATGTAATTAATTACACTTGTCTTAAAATTCTAAACCGCGAAGATTAAATGTTCATGACCGTTAATACAGTTAGGAAAATTACCTAGTCGTAACTTGGGTGTTACAAAAACACTTTTGCCCCTTGCAATTGGTCAAACAAATCATCAATCCGAGGTAAGGGGTTCTTGATTGTCAACTTATTTAGCTCCCTATAGTCTATGCACATTCTAAGGGAACCATCTTTCTTCTTGACAAATAAGACAGGTGCGCCCCAAGGAGAACTGCTAGGGCGTATAAATCCTTTGTCTACTAATTCCTGCAGTTGGACTTTTAACTCCTTTAGTTCAACAGGTGCCATCCGATATGGATTCTTAGATACGGGTAAGGCCTCAGGGTACGTATCTATTACAAACTCTATTTCTCTATCAGGTGGTAATCCTGACAAATTATCCAAGAATGCCTTAGGGAACTCTCTGACTATGGGGATATCTTGTAACTCTATCTTATTCTTCACCCGAACATCCATTATACTAGCTAAGTAACTCTCACAACCATTTTTCAGTAACCGGTAAATTTCTAGTGAGGATATAATCGGTATTTTGCTTATCTTAGGAATAGCTTGGAAGGAATAATGATCACCATTTGGGGGTCAAAAATCAACCATCCCAGATCTACAACTTATTGTGGCATAATGCCTAAATAACCAATCCATTCCTAATATCACCTCATACCCTTTCATGTCAATTACAATCAGTTCTACATATAGTTTCTTACTTCCTAAGGACACAACATCACCTTTAACAATCTGTTCTGAATGTAGGGACTTCCCTGATGGTAACGTAACATTATATGGCCTTTCGGCTGGTAAAAGTTCTAAGTTGTTATTGCATACAAATAAGGTTGATATAAACGAGTGCGTGGCTCCCGTATCTATAAGTGTGTAAGCAGCAAAACCACAGATCATAATGGTACCTGTTATGACTGTATGCTGCACGGATTCCTCATCCTCCATCATTGCGTAGACTCTAGGTGCTACCCTTGCACGGTTCGGATCTGGCGGCATGGGGCAGTCTCTGACTATATGTCCAACCTTGTCACATCTGAAACAGCGGCCAGAACACAACTTGCATTCGCCGGGGTGGTTCTTCTGACAGGTAGGGCATAAGGGTGCCAGAGGCCTCTTTTCTTTTCCTTGGTCATCATTCTGATTGTATGGCCTCTTCACACCTTTCTGCTGCTGTGGTCCCCTGTTCTGCTGTGGCTGCCAACCCTTGTTCGGTCGTGGTGGCGGTTGGACATCCTTGGTAGTCTTCTTTGACTGATCACGCTGCTCATACACCGTTATTTCAGCCTCCTCCATTTCCAAGGCCTTAGCTGTGACCTCGGTATACGGCACATTGTAGATACCAGCAGTTTTCACTTTCATATACAAGCTTGGCTTCAGTCCTTGAACAAATTGATAGATCTTATCCTCCTCATCTTCAACCAGAAGGGATGCAAACCGAGACAAGGCCTCAAACCTACATATGTAATCTGTTACCGAACCAGTCTGTCGTAGATTCATAAACTCCTTTTTCTTATTGGCCCGAACAGTTCGATTAAAATACTTGTCAAAGAAGGCCGTCTTGAACCTTCCCCAGGTCATAGCTCCTGCGTCAGTCGTGCTCTGGATCGAGTCCCACCAATGCCTCGCATCCAGTTCCAAGTGATAGACAGCACATGTGACTTTATCTCCCTCTTCCACCTTTGCATACTTGAACATGTCCTCCATCTTTCGAATCCATTCCTCAGCATAAACCGGATCTGCAACTTGACCATTGAAAATCGGGGTCGAAGTCGGTGAAAACGCTCATCTCCATGTTCTCGGGCAATATTCGTACTCAAATTCCTTGTTCTTCCCTGGCGGTCATGAGCTGCTCAACTTGGCGGGATTGGCGAATTACTAACTCAATTAGCTGAACAATAGTGTGACTATCCATATTATCATCTCTCTGCTGACCTCTCACCATCTTGGGATTCCTAAACAATTAGCCATAAACACATCTTAACTTAACGACATTGCTAGAATCATAAACACTTACAGTTGCTGGAGTACGCTCATGTGACAGTCAGTGCTGAAAGGCAGTCTGCAGAATCGGTTTTAGAACCCGGTTTTGCTTTGATACCATAATTGTAACAACCCCGAGAGGGATCGTCGCATAAACCATATCTTTCTTAATTATTTAATTTTTATTACTCACACATGATTCATTATTAGTAGTGTATTTTATTTTATTTTTTTTTTAAACATAATTTAACTCAAGATGTCATACGCGATTCGCTAAGCCTCAACCGGCAAAAGAAAACATTACGCATCTGCCGGCGGGCAATGCAATGTGTATCGGCTAGTGAAGGAAAACTTTAAGCTTTAGACTGCATCTACCGATAGAGGAACAAACCTCATCTACCGGTCCCTAGACGACAAAACCGTGTCTATACCATTCGGTGAAGAAACTCTCTACATCATCCGATGAAATAAGGGAACATCATCCGATGGACATGTGCTCCTCACGTGCATAATTAAAACATGACCCGGTCACTAAACGACAAGGAAACCCTCACATCATCCGGTAACTAGACGACAAACTATACTTACATCTTCCGATAGCTTAAATGCTCTTCATCTGCCGATCACTAGACGACGAAATAGCACTCCCATCATCCGATGGCTTAAACATTCTACATCTGCCGATCGCTAGACGACAAAATAGCACTCCCATCATCCGATGGCTTAAACATTCTACATCTGCCGATCGCTAGACGACAAAATAGCACTTCCATCATCCGATGGCTTAAGCACTCTACATCTGCCGATCGCTAGACGACAAAATAGCACTTCCATCATCTGATGGCTTAAGCACTCTACATCTGCCGATCGCTAGACGACAAAATAGCACTTCCATCATCCGATGGCTTAAGCACTTTATATCTGCCGATCGCTAGACGACAAAATAGCACTTCCATCATCCGATGGCTTAAGCACTCTACATCTGCCAATCGCTAGACGACAAAATAGCACTTCCATCATCCGATGGCTTAAACATTCTACATCTGCCGATCGCTAGATGACAAAATAGCACTTCCATCGTCCGACGGCTCAAACACTCTACATCTGCCGATCGCTAGACGACAAAATAGCACTTCCATCATCCGATGGCTTAAGCACTCTACATCTGCCGATCGCTAGACGACATATGGATCGCTAGACGGACAATAGCACTTCCATCATCCGAGGCTTAAGCACTCTACATCTGCCAATCGCTAGACGACAAAATAGCTTCCATCATCCGATGGCTTAAACATTCTACATCTGCCGATCGCTAGATGACAAAATAGCACTTCCATCGTCCGACGGCTCAAACACTCTACATCTGCTGATGACGTCAGTCGGATGATTGCCTTATCCAGCTTCCATCACACGGCAGCAAACACCATAATCATCAAACAACCTCATCCGATAAAACATACCATAACTCACCCGAATCTCAACTCGTAACTATAAACCTCAATGAGTCAGGATCATAAACTCATCCAAAAAAAAACGCATAGCGGAAGACTTAAGCAAAACAAACCATTCACATATCCTTAAAATCGTATTCAGACTCTAAAGACAAACCATTCAAATCCGAATTTCATTGTTATAAGAAATTCTGTTCTACTTAGTCATCTGTTCATCATAAACTTTTCTGACTTACTATGAGCATAACCAGGGAGCTTAATCGCCTATCCAACCTTGCACTGTCACACTGAGCATCTCCTCCAGCAACCAGCTTTAAACGTTCTCTTGGATTTGGGAATCCTCACCTATTAACTCTTCACCTACATCATAAGGTTCAACTATAAGCCTAATGCTTAGTAAGGAATGCAGCAATAACATGAATGCATGAATGCATAATTCAGAGAAATACATAGTCATAAGTCTTTTCTTGTTCGTAATCATCATCCATAATCATGTATCATATTCATCATTCGTAGTCATTGTTCATAATCATTGTTCATATTCATTGTTCATAATCATCAATTAAGTTATGTGGAATGAGAGAGAATTTGTGCCGGTAAAGGGGGTTCGACAGTGAGTTTGATCATGGTCCCTACTGCGGGTCGTATTCATATGTCCTTCTTTGGACTGTGACATACGCCGAACCGCCCCCAACCCTCACTCAACCACGTTGCAGGGATTTTATCATCTTATCTTGTTCATGAGAAAACATGCTTTTAAAACATTTTCATGGGTATAAAACATTGATAATGCATGAACATGGGAATTCTTAACTCATTCAGACTACAGAACAGAACATTCATCCAGTATGAAAACTTACCATTAAACTAAATGTCAACATAAGTACTAGACTGTAGCATAATAACCTCTAATCGTCACATCAGTTACTATCTAGCATCCTTGTGATGTAGGGCCCTATTGGCCGGAAATCCTATACATTCACTTACCTGGTGTCCTTAGCAATGAGAGCTCTTTTTCCTCAGACTTCTTTACCTAAAACATTTACATTGCAGTAGTTAAAACAAAATCCTAATAGTTCTAATATCAAGTTATCCTAAGATTTAATAGCTAAAGTCATTCCCACTCTCAGATTTCAAATGTTCTTATTATTAGTCGGCCATTGGAAAATCCAAAACTCCAATGCCGAGTAGAAAACAGGGCTAACAAACTAACAGATAGCTACGTTGTCTATTGAATACCTCGGGCACAGAGTAATCGAGTAGTGGCAGAGAAACCGATCGTCAAAGAGAGTATGCTGAAAGTAGAGAGCAAGAGCTCGGGAGAGAAGAAATCGCCGAAAAGAAAGGTGTCGGCTACAGTGGTTTAAATGAGGTTTAAAACATTCCTTTTTTCTTTATATACTGGTCATCACCCTCCATTATTACAACTTTGCCACTCAACCTAGTTTAAATCCACATGAAATTAATTATTCTTGGTATAAAACTCTAAACCGTGAAGATTGAATATTTATGACCGTTAATACAGTTAGGAAGTCACCTGGCTGAAGTTGTCGGGTGTTACAGGTTCGGTTTCGGTTTTACAACCTATTTTTCAAAAAATAAAAAAAAATGTAAATTTAAATTGTGAGAGATAAAAATCAATTAGATATATAGTCAAATATAAATAAATAAAAATGTATTAGAAGAATAAAAAACGAAAAGTAAAGTCAAAAATCAAAATAACAATAAATCAATTTATTCTATGAGTGGTGTAACTAAGATTACCGGATAATATGTAATAATCTTTACAAAAATGAAGGTTTGACCTCGTAAAATAATTCCAAGGAGCATCCAAATATGAATTCAGTTAGACGAACTATTGTCGAAGCCAATTGATTCACAGAGAGAGACCAGCAAAAAGCAACTCCAACTCCTCCTCTTGTGATGCAGTTCTCTGATATACAAGGAGAAAGTAAAGAAATGAAAAATACAACAGGATCAAGAAATAATCAACAGAATTCCACGCCATCAACTAATCTCTGTTAAGATGACAGGGAAAATTCAACATCTACATCCTAGAAGACGCGACCTTCAAACAATATGTAACTTCGAAATGAAAACGGTGAGATGAAAGAGAAGAAGGATACAAAGAATTTATATGAAAATCCTAGTGGGAAAATTTGTCATTTTGAGTTTTAATGAACTGATAACTCTTTACAAAAACAATTTTTGCTCTCTGTGAACACACGACAGAGAGCAAATTTGCTCTCTGTCGTGTTTTTGCTCTCTGTGAACAAATGACAGAGAGCAAAATCAACACAAGTTTTGCTCTCTGTCGTTTGTTCACACTTCACAGTTCAGAGAGCAAAATCATTTATTTTGAGCCTATCAAACAAAAAATCAAGCAACGAATGAAAGAATAGAACATACCCGGTTATTCTGAAGCCTGCTCGGTGCTGCTGTCGTCGGTGCTCCTGTGAGCTGTCGTCGTCACCTGTGAGCTGTCGTCGTCGCCTCGCCGTCGTCGGATCGCCTTTGTCTGCGACTGCGTGTGCGGTGTGTCGTCTCTGGAGGAGAGATTCTGAGATGAAGAGTGAAGACTGAAGACCCAACGATTTAGGGCTTCTGGCTTCACTCTTCAATTTTGATTTTTTTTTTTGTTTTTTAGTTAAGGTCCGGTTCGGTTCGGTTTTGATCGGTTTTGGCCGATCCAAACCGAAAATCGAACCTAATTCACCAGTTCCTATAAAATGAAACCGATTCGAACCGAACCTATGCTCAAAACCGGTGAAAATCGAACCTAATTCACCGGTTTCGGTTCGGTTCACCGGTTCCGGTTCGGTTTGCACACCCCTACTCAAAAGCATCAAACTCTATATATATATATAGATCTTATCTTTTGAAATTGGATTGGAACGAAACTGAACGGAACTAATGCCACCTCTAATAATTTAGTTATAAAATCACAGAACCCATAAGTTTAGGGCTAAAATGCACCTTGCTTTTAAAAAACAACAACAATAAAGAACTAACGTTTAATTAATTAGGTCTACGTAATTATCTATTGATAAATTGTGTTAATCAGTGTCTTAATGATAATTAGGTAAGGGGTATTTTGGAGGATTAAAATGAAATTTGGCGCTCACTTCTCTCTCTCTCTCTCGTGTCCGAATCGATGATGACGGATCTGCTGTCGCAAGGTATTTTCTGACTCCTTTCCTTAATTAGGTTTATGATCCATCTGATAAATTCTTCCTGTGTGTTGCATCTCAAATTCAGTATGATAATTGTTTCGTAATCTATTTCTCTTACCTCTAATCAATTTCTATTTACCTATCATTTCTGTCTATAGAAGTTTTAGTCGTTCGAAAATTTTCCTGTTCTTCAATCGTTATGTTGTCAATGATCTCCTTTAAATTACTAGATACGGCTTCTTGCATTAGTTTTTGAGGTCCGTGAATTTATGTATTTTTATTAGGGCAAGGAAGTTTTTTTTTTTTTTCTTCACTGATATATAGTGTTTCAATTTAGCTTATATGTGAAATCAGCCAGCACTGACACTTGAAAGGGTTTTGTTATTTGTTCTTGATAAATTCGTATAAAATGTTAACCTGGACAACGCAATTTAGCATATTTGGCATTGTTGTTGTTATTAATTGTGTAAAATGAACTTTATGCATCAACTAGCCACCTTCACCATCTTATTTATTAAAAGTATGGGTTTCTTCCTTGAACGGTTACTTGTATTCAACTAACGCTGTGAAAAAGTATCATTTTGTTCGTTGAGCTTTGGAGAGGAGGCAAATAATTAATGCCAAATCACAATTTATCGATTGTTATTTGTATAAATTTTCCAAAGTGGTCGTAAACTAACGAGGACCTTTGAAGATATCAAGACAAAATTACTGGAACTTTTACTTGGTCGGTGCTCGCTATAATTCTCTCTTATAGAAGTCATAGTTCGTACACCTTCGCTTTTTATATCATTGAACTGCCTGATTATTTTGAAAACTTTGAGTTTTGACTGTTTTCTTTATTTTAAAGATGTTGGGGAGAAGTTTTATATCAAAGGCTTCATGTTATGAATTTTATACTTAGCAGTACCACCTGCATTACTTTGTCTATGTATCTGATGCCAGAAGTTGGGCTAGTTCTAGAAACAACACACAGATTATTGTAGTCATGCGTGATGAGTTTGAAGGGGATATTTATCTGGACTCTGTTATGTATTTAAACCAAAGCACTACCATCCTTCTTTTCCAAGAATATGTAACGAAATCTTAAAAGTAGATATTGTTTTCTCGACTTTTTAATATATATCATCTGAATTCTTGGAGAAACTTTTGAAAATCTTGTTTTCAGAATCTATAACAATGCTTGTGTGAGCTTGATTCTGTATGCATTTTGGCACAGCCTTCGAATTTATTTAAAGAGAATCCTTATGGAAGAATAGAATGTAAAATAATCATCCCTCTGACATTTACATCTTATAGTTTATTAAAGGTAGGAAAGGTTCATCAAGGATATTGGGGATATCATCATAAACGTACCTTTTACTTACTCGTTCTCTTTTTTTCCCTTTTTTCTCTCACTACACGTGTCATTTTTTATCAGCCAAACCCCTCTTTGTGATTTTTGAAATAAGAAGTTGATTACTGGTTGTTAATAATTGATATTGTGATAGATAAAACATGCTTTGCCATTGCCTGCACAGTTTGGATGTTTATTATTTTATGCTTTTGTGCTTTGTGGTGAGTTTCCTGGCTAACGTGTTGTTTAATGTTGCAAATAGTAAAAATATGCTTCCTGCATTGACTCTTTGATGAGTGAGACTTGAAGTGAAGCGGAGGGTGCTCTTTTCAGAGTCATTGCAGTTGAAAAGCAAATAGTATTTGTAAGATAAAAGATTTTTTTTTCATCCTATGTAAACTTAGCATTAATAATCACTTAGATTTATTTTTCAGTTTCTTGTGACTTTCCTTCATGCAGATGCAGAAGGTTTTCTAAGATGGATAATATGCAGAATATGGATTCCAATGAATTGCAAATAGTAAATTATTCAATGATGTCTGATGCAAGAAAACGTCCTAGAAGCCAAAGCGACATAATGACTCTTCGGCTGAAGAATCGAGAAAGGCAACGAAGATATAGAGCCCGGAAACGTCTCGAGGCAGATACAAAAAATTCTTCTATCATAATTCAGCCAACCCAACATGGCCTCCAATTCGAGTCAAACGAAAATGTTAATAACTTTGCTAGGCGGGTCCATTGTAAACGAGATTGGAAGAAGGATGCTAGAAGAGCTAATGCATCGACAGGTCTCGAGGCCCCATCGGACCATCCATCGACCCCTGAAATGATGATTGAAAAACAGATAGTGGCTGATTCTGTGGTTGAAGCTGATTTGAATTTGGAGGGCAGTCAATCAGTTTGTGAAAAGCAGAAATATGTAGCTAATCGAAGAGATTGGAAAGCAGAAGCAAGAAGCAAGAAAAACGAAGGTGATGATGTGAAGTTGTAGTGTTTTATTGCCAGAGAGCATTACCTCTAGAAGATGCTGCCACAGTTGGAGTTTTTTATTTTTATTTTTACTGTTTTTCCTCCAGTTGATTGAGGATGATGCCAAATGATTTTCATTATAGTATATAAGCTTTACAGTACTTGAACTTTAGCTAAGTTTGAAGCTTAATTTAAAGCAAAAAACAACGTCCTATACATACAAAAGTCTTTAAAGTCTTTAAAATAAAAAAGTAAACGGATCATTATTTTTTATTTTATTAGTCGTAGTGAAAATGTGTTGCAGTTAATGTGACTTTCAAAGTAAGCAACTAATGTGACTTTCAAAGTAAGGAGCAGGCCGGGCTAAATGTAGGTCAGGTCTTGACCCCTTTAGGGAGACCAAAGCCCAGGCCCAGTCAGACCGACCCTCAAATGAGTGGTCCGAGGTCAGATCTAGAGGCCTTGGACCTCGGGCCGATCGAACCGATTTTAAGTTCAGCGTTGTGATACTCAAGCTAATGTAAGAGAAAATTAAAAAAAAAAGTTTGCAAGTTCCCCACCGGATAAGGCCTGCCCTTGGTTCAAGTCGGGTCCAACGAGTCTTGGAACGGGGCGAATGATGAACCTGACTTGATGCTATGATATCCGATCGTGAACTTTGTCGGTTCAGAGTAGTAATTTTACAATGAAATCAGGTATAGAAGATGAACTTTTTTGTTTTTGAAATCCTTGTAGGAAAAACGATTATGATTATGATTATGATTATGATTATGATTATGATTATGGGGATTCAATTTTATGAAATATTTTTGTAAATCTAAGATGTGTGCATGAGTATGATCATTGGAACCATAAAAGCCATTGAATTGAAACAGAAGTAAACTGACCATACAATCCAAATAATTTGAATCCAACCTTCCAAACAAGGTCGGATTCAAATCAGTGTTTCATCGGATTCTATCTTTCTTCTCACATCTCAATCTCAAATTCTCAAAACTCCAATCCCTTCTCATTCCGGAGCTCCTCACCAATTTCGGCGCGTTTTCAGCTCCGGCATCGAAAGACACGACGCTGGCGCTCTGAAGGCGGCGATGGCCTTTCATCTTCGTATTCTTCTTCTCTCTCATCTGCTCGTACGGCTGCGGGCTTAGATTTCCAGACCAGCTTCTCTCTACTTTTATACAGCAAATCTTCCTGCTGCAAGGCTTCTCCTGCCCACACCCTTTTTCTGAATCTGTTCTCTGAAGAATTTGGCAGCTCAGGCAATTGAGGCTCATGCTCAACCACTCTGGAACTCGATCCGGGGAATAAGAGTTTGCAGATTTTGAGGAAATGAAAAGGGTCTCGAATATGAGAGTTTGAGGTAGAAATCAAAGAAGATAAACAAAAAATTTCAAGTGTAATTCATGAATTTTAAGGTAAATGACAGCCGGAAAGACAGCTTAGCCATGTCTGTTTTAAGGGTTTGAACAACTTGGATATGACCAATGGCCGATTGGGCTTTTGTTGTTATTGTTTTTGGTTTTAGATTTCCATTTTTAGGAGATTTATCTTCTTTATTTACCACTTACCAGACATTTGTTTTAAGGGTGCCATTGGAGGATCTCTATTCTCTATAGAGTAGATTCAAATAAATATGATTTAATCATCACATTCGTATGGTCCGATCCGATCGAACCAATTCGAGCCGGACCTATCGACTCAATCCAACGAGACAATGTGGAATGGATCGTATTTTTAAAAACAAAATTCACCAAAATAAACCAGCTGTAATATTTTTAATTTAATAGTAGAACAAAGAATAGAAGATTGGTGTTGAAAATTATGATGAAGAAAAAAGAATAGTTCCTGAGTCTGAGACTCCCAACAATGAACAGATCCTGAGTCTGAGACTCCCAACATGAAGAAAGCGTAGTTGCAAAACAGCCTGTCGATTAGTGATGAACACGTGCAGCATCATTGCCTCCTTTTTCTTAGTCCAAGCTTTAATCTATACCTTTTTAAGACTAAGCACTGGGAAATTATTTGTCTTCCCCACCTTAGCTGTCTTCAACTGATTTTTGCATAAAGTTTTAATCTTTTTGCTTCTTTTGTTAATCTCTGGCTGTGAATCTGCTTGCTTTTACCATATTATTCCAAATTGTGATTGAAGAAAGGTATAATTAAAGCTTCAAGGTAAAACTGGGTGATTACTAGTTTACTTGTTTATATAATCAGCTGTCATCAGGAGCTTAATGGAGGCGATTGTCAGAGGAATAACGCAGAGGAGACTGTATAATCCGCCATGAAAAGCAAAACCTTTTGTTTCTGCATTCCTACCCGGAAAAGCAGGGACCTGGAATCGGAGGCATCTTCGACTGCAAAATCATCCAAGCCAAAGTCTCGTCGGGGAGGAAATTGCAGTGCGAATGACCCAGCTCATAAAGATGGTGATCGTGCCGGCGACGGCAAGCAAACCGGGGGGACTGAAACTTCTGGCGTTGCCGTTGCTGTGATCGCGTCAGCAAACATAGCTACGGTGGATGCAGGCGAAGGAAGCGCTCACGGCGGCGAAGGTTGATTGAGTAGAATCTCGCCGTCTTTGCAACTTGATTTAGCCGTTATCGGTTTGATGGATCTCGTGGTTGAATTTCTTTGGATTTGCGAGTGGGTGTTTATTTAATATATTTGTAAATGTTACTAAGTTGGCGTTATTTTTTGGCAAATATCGTTTATAGGAATTTATATTTAATTCCCTAAAATGTGTTTTCAATTATGGAAGAATTGTCTCTTGGGATTCATGATAATTATGGAAGAATTGTCTCTTAAGATTCATGATATTATCTATCTAATATTTGAATGAATATTTGTTGAAAAATTGTATAGATTACAGCGAGATAAGTGATCTCAACCAACAAGGAATATATTCCTAAAGTGTTGGGATCCGATTTGATTATTTGGACGATTCTTTCCTACAATAGTATGCTCGGTGTCACACGAGCAATGAGGAGAGTTTCTGTTTCCTTCTTCATGCGGATCTGTTTAGATATGGTATTCAAATTACTACTCAAATAAAGTAATTGAAAATCATATATAAAACGTATTTCTCACAGAAGTTGGTGTGGGAAAAAATATTGTTTGCTCGGGTTTTCTTGTGCCGCACGTTGATCTTCATTCTTCACCCACGAGTTCATGTGGTGTATGTTCTGTTAGCTTAAAATATGTTTTAAGTAACTATATTTTTTATGATAATGTTTAATGACAAATATAAGAATAGAAAATGATTATTAATAAGAAATGTATGAACTGATGAGGACGATTAGTATGAAATATATGAGTTGAATAATTGATTTATTGAGTTTATCGCATTTGTCTGGAAATGCCCTTTTGTAAAGGGTATTATATTTTTCTGACGATTTTTGGTTAAGTGCTATTAGTCCACAATTAATCGTCCACGTGAAGGAAAACAGAGAAAGACGCAAACGTTCAAAGTCTCAATCGTTCACACTAATAGCAAACGCAGTCGTCCACGCTCAAAAGATAGACGCAGTCGTCCACAGTTAAAAGAAAGACGCAGTCGTCCACAGTTAAAAGAAAGACGCAGTCGTCCACAGTTAAAAGAAAGACGTTGTCGTCCACAGTTAAAAGAAAGACGCTGTCGTCCACAGTTAAAAGAAAGACGCTGTTGTCCACGAGAAAGACAGATGTTGTTGTCCACGATGTAATTGTCCAAAGTACTCGTCCAAAGACTTAGCGCCAGATCTTTCAAGACTGCAAGCGATATCCATCCAAACTCGAACGTCCAAAGTCTCAATGCCAGATATTTAAAGATCGTGAGCGATAGCGACTCCAGAACACAACGACTAGTTTTTCTGTGAACGAAAACTCTCCAACGATCATATTTTTGTACGGAGATAAGGACCTCTCTGGATGAGAGGCAGATTACAGACAGAGTATAAAATGAAGAATTAAGCTCAGGAGAAGAACTTTTTGCCAATCTATTGAACAGTAACAACATACTCCTACAAGTCTTTTAGCAAAAAGTCTGTATACCTCTCTTTGCCCTAGAACTTGAGAATTCATCTCTTTTGAAAGAGTGTAGTATTTATACTCAATACTTCTATTTCGTAAAAGTTGTAAGGCTGTGATTGACGCCTGTGAAGATCAATCAAAGTGTAAAAGGCATTAGATCGATGCCCGTGAAGTTCTATTTAGTTTTCTTGATAGGAGAAGAAAGGAATCTTTAAGGGGGAGCTTTGGAGCGTGGACGTAGGCAAGATTGGTCGAACCACGTTAAAAACTACGGTGTCAATTTCTCTCTAACTCTTACTTTACCCTGTTTGCTTGCTTGCTGTGATAACTTTAGTAATTGCATACAAAGAGAGAAAACGTTTTAGGTTAAGAAATTTAAAAAGTCTAATTCATCCCCCCCCCTCCCCTCTTCTTAGACAACCACGTTCCTAAATGTTCTTGTTCAACTGATCGGTGATTGGATGTTGTACACACTCTATTCGTGAGTTGATCTGATCATTTTGGGAGTGTTTTGATTTGTTGCATCCGTAGGCAACGACGAGTGTCATCGACGGTGTGTTAAGTGCAATTCTGTTTCTTTCATTGAAGATTAGTCTCGAGAGGAGGCTGTCTTGGAACTTGGGAGGAGTTCTGATCGTGGGCAAGGGGATCTTACTATACACGGATTCCGGGGGGAGTCATCAACGAAAAGGAGAGCTTGTAATCTATAAATTCTAGGAGAGCTTGTAATCTATAAATTCTAGGAGGAGTCGCCATCATCTAACGCCCCGAGTTTCTAAACTCAGTTCGTTACTCATAAACCCGAACATAACTAGTAAATTTGGACCAAATTTAAAACTTCGCTCAAAAGTCAAATTTGAACGTTTGTTAAAAAACACAAAAAAATACTTGCAGCGGAAAAAAAATCTTTGAGCAAATCAAAGTTAAACAAAACTATAAAGCAGTGTTTGAATAATCAGTTAAAATTTTAGGAAAATAATTTGGCCGGAAGAGATGAAGGCTTACGCGTGAAATACTATTTGTTTTTTTTTTTTTTTTTTAAGTTGCATAAAAGTCAAACACATCATCCGCTGAACAAAGTCAACGAAAAGAGCAGAAACAAAACCGAAGTTTCCACCGATGACCGTCAGCTGAATGAATCGTTCATCTAACTTCTGCCGATCGCAAAATAACAAGTTTTGCTACTCGCATCTACCGATGACGTCCGCCAGATGATTCGTTCATCCAGCCTCTGCCGACCACAAGATGACAAATTTTTTACTCACGTCTTCCGAAAGAACAAACTACGTATACCGATCACAAAATGACAAAACTTCTACTACATCATCCGACAGGTTTAATATCCGACATCCACCGATCACTAAAAGACAAAAGACTTTTACCTTCATCATCCGATGGATAAAATACTCGACATCATCCGGTTACAAAACGACAAATTTTCTACTTATATCTTCCGATGGCTTCTACTGAAGGCATCATCCGATGACTTTACTGAAGACATCTTCCGATAAACAACAAAACCAGGTTTAATATCCGACATCCACCGATCACTAAAGACAAAAGACTTTTACCTTCATCATCCGATGGATAAAATACTCGACATCATCCGGTTACAAAACGACAAATTTTCTACTTATATCTTCCGATGGCTTCTACTGAAGGCATCATCCGATGACTTTACTGAAGACATCTTCCGATAAACAACAAAACAACAACCCTATATCTACCGATAGACTTCATCTACCGATAGATCAAAAATACTCAACGAAAACAACATAGCAACATTTTCACTCTAACAAAAAAGACTCCGACTACCAAAAGAATTTGAGCATTTTACTAAAAATCGTTCAAACTATTTAAATCCGTGTATTACTCCAAACTCTAGTAAACACCACTATTAAATCCAACAGAGTATCATTATCAGAAAAGTCTCAAATTGAATTCAAACATCAAAACTACCACTGTCATGGAAACTCACAACATACTTAAATTGAATCACATAGTTCACTAAACCTTCTCATCCACTGACACCAGTTAAACCGCCCCATCAGCTGCCAGATTGTTACATAGATGCACTCTTCCAACCAGACTAGTCCTCAGCAAACTCAGTGAACACACCTGCTGTCACTTCTTCACCTACATCACAAAACTCATCTATTAGCCTAATGCTAAGTAAGTAAAGCGATAATGAAATGAAATGCTGAAACATAAACTCCTAAATATGCGGTTTCTACTTTCTCATCTCAGTTGCATATGCATCGTTTCTGATCTGATCCCCCTGTGAAATTGGGAGTTGGATCACTTCTCCCAAAGTCATACATCCTCTTTCTTGATTAAGGGGCGGATTAGTTCCCTTAACAAACTATTCAGATCCCCCTGTGAAATTGAGGTTTGGATCACTTTCCCCAAAGTCATACATCCTCTCTCTTAGTTAAGGGGCGAATTAGTTCTCTTAACAACTGTTACAGTCTGTTCATTCCTTACCATGCCATTTCATGTAAATTCATTTTCGCATAAATTTTCAAAATATGATGCATGACATACAAACATTCGAACACACATAATCCTACTGTTTTGTGATGTAGGCCCGAAGGCTCAAGCAAACTTTACTTACCTGGCTCTCCTGGAAATCGCTCGGCTGTAAGCTACTTTAGAAGCTCACTCACCTAAGTTCATAATAGAACATCAATCAAACCTTCACTAAACTTTACCAAAAATTAACCAGAAGAACAAGGAAACCAGTTTGGAACTCTACTGCTTGCACATTTCCATTTTTCCCCAAAAACCCGAACCTACTCTCATCTACAGCATCCTTCAAATCCTCACATTGTACTCCTCAGTTATCTAACTGCTAAAACGCAAGAGAATGAGGAAAAACGTACCTAAGTTGAAAGAGAGTCGAGCAAGAAAGAAATCGCCCAGAGGTTTCTGCTGGAGAGCTGAAGGCCGAGAGGGAAAATAGGAAATAGTAGCGGCTACAGTGCATTAAACCCAAAACCCTTTTCCTTAAATATGTTATCCACTTTCAAATTTCCAATTACCCTTATACCCTTGCCTAGACATCCATTAACCCTACATTTATTATTATCATATAAAGTGTGCCATTAATTTAGAAAAAGAAATCGGTTTGATAGAACCGGGTGTTACAATCTACCCTCCTTAAAAGAATTTTGTCCCCAAAATTCAGTACATGAATAATTCTGGATGTTGATCCATCATGTCTTGCTGGCGCTCCCAAGTTGTCTCCTCTATGTTCTGGTTGTGCCATAAGACTTTCACTAGTGGAACCTCTTTGTTGCACAACACTTTCACAGCATAGTCTAAGATCCTTACTGGTTTCTCCTCATATGCAAGAGTAGGATGAACTTCAATACTCTGTTGTTCCATAATCTGAGATGGATCCCGTACACACTTTTTCAACATGGAAACATAGAACACATTGTGTATCCCCTCCAAAGAAGCCGGTAGCTGCAACTGATAGGCTGCTCTCCCAACTCTCTTCAGAATAGTGAATGGTCCAATAAATCTGGGGTTCAACTTGCCTCTCTTCCCGAATCTCATAACTCCTTTAAATGGTGATACCTTGAGGAAAACTTCATCACCTACTTCAAACTCTAGTTCTCTGCGTCTTTTATCAGCATAGCTTTTCTGTCAGCTCTGAGCTGTCAAAATCCACTGGCGGATGAGGGCAACCTTCTCAACAGTTTGTTGCACAATGTCAGGACCAAGCAACTGTGCTTCACCAACTTCATCCCAGTACAAAGGTGATCTACATTTTCGTCCATACATGGCCTCATAAGGTGTCATTCCTATTGTTGCCTGAAAACTGTTATTATAGGAAAACTCCACCAACGACAAATATTTACTCCAAGATCCTTGAAAATCTAAAACACATGCACAGAGCATATCTTCTAAGGTCTGAATAGTTCTCTCGGATTGTCCATCTGTTTGAGGGTGAAAGGTTGTGCTAAAGTTGAGTTGTGTTCCCATAGCCTTGTGCAAACTTTTCTAAAACTTAGATGTGAATCGAGAATCTCGGTCTGAAACTATGGTACCTGGAATTCTATGTAACCTAACAATCTCTTGCACATACAAATCAGCAAGCTGATCCATCGAGTATGTCATCCTCATAGGCAGAAAGTGGACAGATTTAGTTAATCGATCAACTATCACCTAGATTGCATCATGTCCCTTTGCTGTTCTAGGCAATCCCACAACAAAGTCCATCGTTATTTGTTCCCATTTTTATTCAGGAACTGGTAAAGGTTGCATTGTTCCTGAGGGTCTCTGATGCTTGGCTTTAATCTGTTGACAACACAAACACAATCCTACATATTCTGCCACACTTCGTTTCATACCTGGCCACCAATAATGCTGTTTAAGATCCTTGTACATCTTTGTACTCCCAGGGTGAATAGAGAACCTAGAAGAGTGTGCTTCAGAAAGAATCTCATCACGAAGTTCTTTAACGGCAAGGACAAACCATCTATTTCTAAACTTAAGGATTCCATCAGCAGAATAGTTAAAATCTGTTTTGTCCGTAGAATCCATGCTTAACTTGTACTTGTTACACTCGTCATCATTCGTCTGAGCTTCCTTTATTTTCTCCAAAATAGTAGGCTTTAAGGTTATAGCTGAGAGTATAGCTGATACACTGGATACTGCTTCTAGATTAAACCTTTGGAATTCAGACTCTAAGGCTAATGGTACATCAAGAATCAAGGCTGAGGCTGAAGTTGTCACTCTACTCAAGGCATCTGCCACAACATTTGCTTTGCCGGGATGGTATTTAATCTCAAAATCATAATCCTTTACAAATTCCAACCATCGACGTTGCCTCATGTTTAATTCCTTCTGTGTGAAGATATATTTCAGACTTTTATGGTCCGAGAATATATCACAAGTTTGTCCATACAGGTAGTGCCTCCAAATTTTAAGTGCAAATACCACTGCAGCTAATTCTAAGTCATGTGTAGAGTAATTCTTCTCATGTGTTTTCAACTACCTAGAGGCATAAGCTATTACCTTTCCCTCTTGCATCAAGACACAGCCAAGTCCAATCTTGGATGCATCACAGTAAATGCTAAATTTACCATCATCAATAGGAAGGGTCAAAATTGAAGCATTGGTCAGTTTCTGTTTCAAGGTCTGAAAACTATGCTCACAATCCTTAGTCCACACATACTTCATATTTTTCCTAGTTAACCGAGTGAGGGGTGTTGCAATCTTTGAGAATCCTTCAATAAACTTCCTGTAATATCCTGCAAGTCCAAGGAAACTCCGAATATCTACAGCATTCTTCGATTAAGGTCACTCCTTGACCGCTTGAACCTTGGCTGGGTCGACAGATATTCCATCACATGAGATTACATGTCCTAAAAAGTGAACTTGGTCCAACCAAAACTCACACTTAGAAAACTTGGCGTATAGTTGGTGCTGTTTTAATACTTCCAACACCAATGTCGGGTGCCTAGCATGCTCATCCTTGGAACGGGAATAGATTAAAATATCATCGATAAACACTATGACAAACTTATCTAAATACTCGTGAAACACTTTATGCATAAGGTCCATGAAGGCTGCCGGTGCATTTGTCAATCCAAAAGACATAACCAAAAACTCATAATGTCCATACCTTGTGCGAAAGGCAGTCTTTGGAATATCTTTGGTTTTGACTTTTAGTTGGTAGTAACCTGACCTCAAATCAATCTTAGAGAAAACTCGTGCGCCACGGAGTTGGTCAAATAGGTAATCAATCCTCGGTAATGGATACTTGTTCTTGACAGTTAACTTATTCAATTCCCTATAATCAATGCACATACGCATCGATCCATCTTTATTTTTGACAAAAAGAACAGGTGCACCCCACGGTGAAAAGCTAGGGCGTATGAACCCTTTCTCCAACAGATCCTCTAACTGCTTCTTTAATTCCTTAAGTTCGGTTGGTGCTAATCTATATGGATTTTTAGACACAAGCTCAGCGCCGGAATAAACATCTACAACGAATTCAATTTTCCTATCTGGTGGCAAGCCAGGAAGGTCATCTAGGAATACTTCTGGGAAATCTTGGACAACTAAGACATTTTGGGGAGTTGCTTTTCCTACTAGTTGTGTATCTAAAACACTGGCCAAGAAGCATAAGTACTCTCTGCATGGTGAGGGTCCACAATTTATAGAGTTCATGACAGACATTTCCTTACTCTTCTTTAGAGCTTGGAAGGTATGTCTCAAACTACTAGGGGGTTGGAAACTAACTATTCCTGTCCTACAATCAATTGTGGCGTGGTGCTTAAACAACCAGTCCATTCCTAGGATTACATCAAATCCTATTATATCCATAATAATGAGGTTATCAGGTAGGTTCATGTTTCCTACTAATACAGCACTATCAAGTATCACTCGGTTAGAGTGCATACGTTCACCAGAGGGTAATGCGACGTTGAACACATGCTCAGTAGGGGTAAACTTTACATCTAACTTATCAGCAAATGTAGATGCTATGAATGAATGTGTTGCACCAGAATCTATCAATGTAAAAGCGGGTAAAGAGTTGACCAGTATAGTACCTGACACAACAGCTGGCTGTTCATCATCGCCCGACTCCATCATGGAGAATATCCTCGCTTTAACCATAGCAGGGCCACTCTTAGGAGCTGGGCAGTCTCTGCTAATATGGCCGACCTTGTTACAATTGTAGCATCTGGTGATTCTAGGCTTCGGGCACTCTTTGATCGTGTGTCCAACCTCCTCACAGTTGAAACACTTCCCAAAGCCCAATCTGCACTCGCCCGGGTGGTACTTCAAGCACTTAGGACACTGGGGGAATTTTCTGACACTCTATACCTTCTCTCATGTTCCTTGGCTACTCTGGTCTTCACTAAGCCTCTTCATTCCCCTTTGATGGTGTGGCTGGACCGACTTTTGTGGGACCTCTTTTGGTCCAGCACACTTCCTTTCAGCTTCTTCCACTTCCAGAGTAGTAGATACAACTTCACTGAATGTCAAGCCTTTAATACCACAAAATTTAACTCCTCGGTAAATTTCTGGCTTCAGTCCATGCACAAATTTGAACACCTTATCCTCGTCCCTGTGAGCAAAATATCCAGCAAACCTGGACAGGGACTCGAACTGCCTACTGTACTCGGCCACAGACCCTGTCTGCTTCAAGTTTAGAAATTCCAACTTCTTTGCAGTTTGGATAGTACTATTGAAATACTTATCGTAGAAAATGTCTTTGAATTGTGACCAAGGCATCGCCAAAACATCAGTGGTGGTCTCTATTGTTTCCCACCAGAGCTGAGCATCACCATCCAAATGAAACGTTGCCAACGTGACCTTGTCTCCTTCTCCAATGTTGGCGCACCTAAACATATTCTCAATCTTTCTAAGCCATCCTTCAGCGATAACCGCTTCAGATGACTGCCCATCAAACGTAGGTGGTCGTAGCCTCGTGAATCTATCTCCAGAATGTTCATTGCTAGAACTCGAGTTGGCACTTTCTTGTACCTCTCGGTTCAACAGCACTCCTAACCGATCAGACTGCTGACGCACTAGGTCTGTCTGCTGACGCACCAATTCTGTCAGCTGCCTAATCACATTAGGCTCCTCCTCACCTCTCAAATTTGGCATTTCCCTTGGCACTCTAGGTCTCCCTGGGCGTCTGGCCATTATACTAAATTCCTGCACAGGGTTAATTACTATCGTAAACATCTAATAACTAAGGTTAACATGAACACTTACAGTTGTTGGAGTACTCTCATACGACGATCGGCACTGATGAGTAATCTTTTGAACGGTTTAACTGAATGTCTCTGATACCATACTGTAACGCCCCGAGTTTTTAAACTCAGTTCGTTACTCATAAACCCGAACATAACTAGGAAATTTGGACCAAATTTAAAACTTTGCTCGAAAGTCAAATTTGAACGTTTGTTAAAAAACACAAAAAAATACTTGCAGCGGAAAAAAAATCTTTGAGCAAATCAAAGTTAAACAAAACTATAAAGTAGTGTTCGAATAATCAGTTAAAATTTTAGGAAAATAATTTGGCCGGAAGAGATGAAGGCTTACGCGTGAAATACTTAAAGTTCATAAAAGTCAAACACATCATCCGCTAAACAAAGTCAACGAAAAGGGCAGAAACAAAACCGAAGTTTCCACCGATGACGTCAGCTAGATGAATCGTTCATCCAACTTCTATCGATCGCAAAACGACAAGTTTTGCTACTCGCATCTACCGATGACGTCATCCGGATGATTCGTTCATCCAGCCTCTGCCGACCACAAGACGACAAATCTTTTACTCACGTCTTCCAAAAGAACAAACTACGTATACCGATCACAAAACGACAAAACTTCTACTACATCATCCGACAGGTTTAATACCCGACATCCACCGATCACTAAACGACAAAAGACTTTTACCTTCATCATCCGATGGATAAAATACTCGACATCATCCGGTTACAAAACGACAAATTTTCTACTTATATCTTCCGATGGCTTCTACTGAAGGCATCATCCAATAACTTTACTGAAGACATCTTCCGATAGACAAAAGAACAACAACCTTACATCTGCCGATAGACTTCATCTACCGATAGATCAAAAATACTCAACGAAAACAGCATAGCAACATTTTCACTCTAACAAAGAAGACTCCGACTACCAAAAGAATTTGAGCATTTTTCTAAAAATCGTTCAAACTATTTAAATTCGTGTATTACTCCAAACTCTAGTAAACACCACTATTAAATCCAACAGAGTATCATTATCAGAAAAGTCTCAAATTGAATTCAAACATCAAAACTACCACTGTCATGGAAACTCACAACATACTTAAATTGAATCACATAGTTCACTAAACCTTCTCATCCACTGACACCAGTTAAACCGCCCCATCAGTTGCCAGATTGTTACATAGATGCACTCCTCCAACCAGACTAGTCTTCAGCAAACTCAGTGAACACACCTGCTGTCACTTCTTCACCTACATCACAAAACTCTTTCAATATTGAATAAGTTATCTTTCTTGCAAAAGAAATGAAGATCTATTTTTTCGAGGTGCAAATACAAAGGAAATGAAGGGTAAAAGAGTTTCGAATGGAAGATGGTAAAGATTTAGAAGAGGTTCTCCCCTCTTATGGGAAAAGGGCTTCGAGGAAGAAAAAGACCTTAGTTGTTTCTTCCAACCATGTGCGATGCACATGACAAAAATGGACGTAATTACGTGAGAGGCAAATGTTTAATGATCGTAGTAACAGAAGGGTGTAAATTGATAACGAGTCAAAGTACAAGGTGTCAATTGATGAGTAACTTCAAACACTCTCATGCTTTAGGCGGCAAATTGATATTTACCTTTATATATAATGTATGTGCTAAAATCAATTATTTGAGATAATAAAATAAGCGAGAACTAAAAGCTAATAGGAAGAAAATATACATTGATCCATTAACTTTGGTTAAGGTGAACTTAATTTTATGAATGTTTTATGTTTCATAACATGTTTAATGACTTTATAACTCAATCATTGTCTTAACAGCTTGATGCAACAGAAATTTTGTTTCGTAATCAAAATAGGGAATTAGAGAAAATTAGAGAAATAATTTTTAGGGAAACAAAAGAATTCAATATCAAAGTCCAACATTTAATGTCTAACACCAACCATTAATAGAGGCAGAAAATAAAAAATTAAAATAAAATAATAAAACTAGTAATAAAAGATTAATGGGCTTGGATCTGTCTTGGTCTGGGCTTGTACTGTATCAATCTATTCCACTTAAAAGAACTCTACCTCGAGTTTTATAGTTGTGAAGAATTCATCTAAGAGAATATATTTTGTTTATTAACGCTGGAAGATGTGGAAGCAAAACAATCTTCTTATCGAGACACTGAAACACGAAGGTATTATCTCGCCTTTTATAAGTCGCATCAACATCATAAAGCCAAGGTCGGCCAAGTAAAATATGACAAGCATTCATATATACCACATCACACATGATTTCATCTTTGTAATACGTCCCAATTGACATTGGAATCTTGTATACTTCATGTACTCGAATTTCAGAGCCATTTTTAATCCATCAAATTTTGAATGGGAAATGATCCTTTCAGTCTGCAAATTCATTGTCTTTACTAAAATCATGGAAACAATATTTTATGTATTGTCACTATCAATGATTATGTTACAAACTTTACCACCAATGATGCATCGCGTTTGAATGATCTTGTCGTATTGAGTGTTGTCTAGCTCTTTGAAGTAATCAAAATTCGTTGGAAGATGCACACGACTTCATGCCCCATATCCCCTTCTGCAAATTCAACACCTACATTAATGTATCCTTCAAAATTGTGTTCTTCACCACCACCATCCTCAATTAAATTAACTAACGTTTGCCTGGACAATTGTTTGAAATGTGGTCTGGTTGGTTGCATTGAAAATATTTTTTGACATTAAGATACCCATAAAGGTTATTAGTGACTTGTTGCTGTTGGCGAGGTTGAACTAGAACATTAAGTTGAATAATGGTTAAAGAACTTTCAGTGAAATTCTGTTATGTGATTTTATTTGAAGGACCATCATTGTGACTAATGGCTTTGCCATTAATAATTGTCGATTTGGTGGGAATAAATGAACTTTCCGGAGTGAATCATTGGAAATTATTTGGTGTACGTGCTGCAGTCCTGCCGATTTACACTTCTACTTTCATTGTCAGATTAACTGTATTTGTCATAGTCTAAACGGTTTGAAGAGCCAATCGATCTTGAATAGATAGTTTAAGGCCTCCAATATAGCGAGCTATCAGTTGATCATCTGTCTCTGATAAATTTACCATCGCATTCATTTGATAAAATTCTTCAATATATTTATTGATGGTACGATTAGCTTGACGACAATTCTAATACTACTAATATAAAAATTGCTCATAGTGTGAATGAAGTTTTCTTGTCCAACTCATTATTAATTCGTTATCTTTTATGGTTACAATATTATTAAAGATAAATGAGATGTCAGTGAACTTCAAAATATCCTCACATAGGAAGAACGGAGATTAAAGAAAACTCTATTAACCTCATCTACAATTATGAACTAGTTGGAAATAATAAGCATTAGTTGAGAGAGAACAATCGTAGCTATGAACAAAATGTTTTAACTTAGAACAGAGGTAGTCATCATAAAAAAAGAAGAGATTGCTATATTAGTAATTTTGATGATTGACAAAATGTGGTTATTAGTTCTAAGTTAATGAATTTGTATATACATAACTTGTCATTATATATGATTATACTAATAGAAAATACTTTTGAAAAACAGTATTTGAAATTTTTAACATGTTAATGAGTTATGTTTCAGACTAGTGAAAATTGCAACATTAAGATTGCAGAACTCCTGTCCAGAATGATGAACATTGTAGAACTCCTATATCTTGCTTTGGCGGAGTTCCGAGTTAAAAAGCGGAAGATTGTGTTAGTATAAAAGTTAAAGAGATCAACGAATGCGAAGTTCTAGTCTAGAAGACAATACTCTTGCGGACGTACTATGCAGAGTTCTGGTTTCATATGCGGTGTCCCGCACTCTGAAGAATAAGAAAAAAATATTAACATTTTCGGAGTTCCTGACTTGAAAAGCATCTCGCGCGGAAGACAACAAAAGGATAAAAATCTCATTTTTATGCAAACGCAGAGTGCCGAGTTACCAGACGACCATGGCAGATGATTTTTTACAAGAAAGCGGAAGTCCACACTCCCTTTTGTTGTGCCTAACTAATCTATTACGGAGGACCGCGACGTACATTTTTTAGATTTAATAATGATCAGTGACTATTACAATGTTATAAGATTTTGACTCTATCCGTTGTGGTGTGCACGCACAAAGTCGACTAAAAATGCTCAAAATATGTTAAAATTGTGACGCCGTACAAGCCTAGGCCCAAGCATACCCAAGCCCATTAATCGTTTATTATTCATTTTATTATTTTATCTTTTGTGTTATTTTTTCTTTGGATCAACCTAACAATTATCTCGGTCGTTAGTAACATAGAGATTTTGATTGTAAAGAGTCGTAACGAGTTAATTACTCATCTTGACGAAAGGAGATGATTTTCGCAATGATCGAGCTTTTTATCGGAGGCTGGATACTCACAAATTCAAAATGAAAATGGATTTGCCGACTTTTGATGATTGATTGAATATTGAGGATTTCCTTGATTGGGTTCATACAGTTGAGAACTTTTTTGATTATTTAAATATCATCGAGGAGAAACGAGTTAAATTAGTGGCTTACAAATTAAAAATGTGCAACTTCAACATGGTGGAAACAACTCCAATTTAATTGACAGAGGTAAGGAAAAATGCGAGTTCGGACTTGGGCCAAGATGAAATGATTATTACAAAGGTGATTTCTTCTTCCACACTATGAGCAATTTTTATATTAGCAGTATCAGAATTGTCATCAAGCTAATTGTACCATCAATAAATATATTGAAGAATTTTATCAACTGAATGCGATGGTAAATTTATCAGAGACAAATGATCAACTGATAGCTCACTATATTGGAGGCCTTGAACTATCTATTCAAGATCGATTGGCTCTTCAAACAGTTTGGACTATGACATATGTAGTTAATCTGACAATGAAAGTAGAAGTGTAAATCAGCAAGACTGCAGTGCGTACACCAAATAATTTTCGACGATTCACTCCAGAAATTTCATTTATTCCCACCAAATCGACAATTATTAATGGCAAAGCCATCAGTCACAATGGTGGTCCTTCATATAAAAATACATAATAGAATTTCAGTGAAAGTTATTTAACCATTATTCAACTTAATCCTCCAGTTCAACCTCGCCAACAGCAACAAGTCACTAAAAACCTTTATGGGCATCTTAATGTCAAAAAATATTTTCAATGCAACCAACTAGACCACATTTCAAACAATTTTCCGAGCAAGCGTTAGTTAATTTAATTGAGGATGGTGGTGGTGAAGAACACAATTTTGAAGGATATATTTATGTAGGTGTTGAATTTGCATAAGGGGATATGGGGCATGAAGTCGTGTGCGTCTTCCAACGAATTTTGATTACTTCAAAAGAGCTAGACAACTCTCAATGCGATAAGATCATTCAAACGCAATGCACCATTGGTGGTAAAGTTTGTAACATAATCATTGATAGTGACAATACATAACATATTGTTTCCATGATTTTAGTAAAGACAATGAATTCACAGATTGAAAGGATCCTTTCCCATTCAAAATTTGATGGATTAAAAATGGCTCTGAAATTCGAGTACATGAAGTATACAAGATTCCAATGTCAATTGGGACGTATTACAAAGATGAAATCATGTGTGATGTGGTAGATATGAATGCTTGTCATATTTTACTTGGTCGACCTTGGCTTTATGATGTTGATGCGACTTATAAAAGGCGAGATAATACCTTCGTGTTTCAATGCCTCGATAAGAAAATTGTTTTGCTTCCACATCTTCTACCGTTAATCAACAAAATATATTCTCTTAGATGAATTCTTCACAACTATAAAATTCGAGGTCGAGCTCTTTTAAGGGGAATAGATTGATGTAGTACAAGCCCAAACCAAGACAAACCCAAGCCCATTAATCTTTTATTACTAGTTTTATTATTTTATTTTAATTTTTTATTTTCTGCCTCTATTTAATAATTGGTGTTAGACATTAAATGTTGAACTTTGATATTGAATTCTTTTGTTTCCCTAAAAATCATTTCTCTAATTTTCTCTAATTCCCTATTTCGATTACGAAACAAAATTTCTGCTGCATCAAACTATTAAGAATGACGATTGAGTTATAAACTCATTAAACATGTTATGAAACATAAAACATTCATAAAATTAAGTTCACCTTAACCAAAGTTAATGGATCGATGTACATTTTTTTCCTATTAGCTTTTAGTTCTCTCTTATTTTATTATCTCAAATAATTGATTTTAGCACATACATTATATATAAAGGTAAATATCAATTTGCTCCCTAAAATATGAGAGTGTTTGAAATTCCTCATCAATTGACACCTTGTACTTTGACTCGTTATCAACTTACACCCTTCTGTTACTACGATCATTAAACACTTGCCTCTCACGTAATTACGTCCATTTTTGCCATGTGCATCGAACATGGTTGGAAGTTTTCTTGTCCAACTCATTATTAATTCGTTATCTTTTATGGTTACAATATTATTAAAGATAAATGGGATGTTAGTGAACTTCAAAATATGCTCACATAGGAAGAACGGAGATTAAAGAAAACTCTATTAACCTCAATAAGTATATTAGCAGGTGATTTCTTCTTCCAAGTCCGAACTCGCATTTTTCCTTACCTTTGTCAATTAAATTGGAGTTGTTTCCACCATATTGAAGTTGCACCTTTTTAATTTGTAAGCCACTAATTTAACTCGTTTCTCCTCGATGATATTTAAATATTTAAAAAAGTTCTCAACTGTATGAACCCAATCAAGGAAATCCTCAATATTCAATCAATCATCAAAAGTCGGCAAATCCATTTTCATTTTGAATTTGTGAGTATCCGGCCTCCGATAAAAAGCTCGATCATTGCGAAAATCATCTCCTTCGTCAAGACGAGTAATTAACTCATTACGGCTCTTTACAATCAAAATCTCTATGTTACTAACGATCGAGATAATGTTAGGTTGATCCAAAGAAAAAATAACACAAAAGATCAAATAATAAAACGAATAATAAACGATTAATGGGCCTGGGTATGCTTGGGCCTGATCTTGTACTGCGTCACAGTTTTAACATATTTTGAGCATTTTTGGTCGACTTTGTGCGTGCACACCACAACGGATACAGTCAAAATCTTATAACATTGTAATAGTCACTGATCATTATTAAATTTAAAAAATGTACATTGATTTATTGTCTTTAATCATTGTAGATCTAACTGTAGGATCGATTTAATCTAAGAGGGAGAGAGGTGAATTAGATTAAAAACTTTTCAATTGAATTACAATATTTAATCCCACGAACCAAATTGATTATTCTTCTTAATTTATTTTGAGGTTTCTAAAACTTTATAAATATCACAACTAATAAATTAAGAGATAGAGGGAGAAAGTACAAACATTTTGTTAATGTGGTACGGAAAATCTTACCTACGTCTACTCTTCAAGGCTTCTATTTGAAGTTTCCTTTTAACTCAACTTTTTTGGATAGATGGATTGAACTTCCGAGCATTAATCCATTGTCTTTACAATGACTATTTCGTAGGACATGACCCTTTATTTTTCCACCAAGATACAAGAGTTGTTACAAAATGAAAACACAAGATTCAAACTCTAAGAAATACAAATCTCAAATGATTGGGAGAGAGATAAAGTTACTAAGTAGGAGAGAGTAGGTTCTTGAAAATTTGGCAACACTTCATGTAGAATTCTCAAGTTGGGTATATTTTGCAATTTGAAATATGCTTCTATTTATAGACTTCTCCAAACTTCTCGACGAGTCGAACTCCGCATGTACGTTGCGGTCCTCCGCAATAGATTAGTTAGGCACAACAAAAGGGAGTGTGGACTTCCACTTTCTTGCAAAAAAATCATCCGCCATGGTCGTCTGGTTTGTAACTCGGCACTCTGCCTGTGCATAAAAATGATTATCCTTTCAATGTCTTCCTCGCGAGATGCCTTTCAAGTCAGGAACTCCACAAATGCTAATATTTTTTTCTTATTCTTCAAAGTGCGGGACACCACATATGAAACCGAAACTCTGCATAGTACGTCTGCAAGAGTATTGTCTTCTGGACTAGAACTTCACATTCATTGATCTCTTTAACTTTTACACTAACACGGTCTTCCTCTTTTTAACTCGGAACTCCGCCATAGAAAGATATAGGAGGTCCGCAATGTTCATCGCTTTGGACAGGAGCTCTGTAATCTCAGTGTTGCAATTTTCACTAGTCTGAAACATAACTCATTAACATGTTAAAATTTTCAAATACTCTTTTTCAAGAGTATTTTCTATTAATATAATCATATATAATGACAAGTTATGCATATACAAATTCATTAACTTATAACTGATAATGTAACATCCCCGAACCCACCCTGGCTCGGTGCGCTACTTTACTAACCAACCCCACATTAAAACATAATTTAAAATAAAATTGACGCAGCAGAATTTAAAGCTAAGTCCCTCAAAACTCTCTTATGTCGTACCTAGCTGCCTAAACTCACTAATTTCCCTTAATCCTAACCTTTTAGCACCACGGCGTCCTTCCCGAAAATGCCTGAAAATGGCGCCTCCAAAATGCTAGGTACCTGCATAAAATCCAATCCCAACCAATCCAGAATATTCCTAATCATCTAACCAACCTACGAAATCTCCAACAATTAACCAAAATGAAAAAAACCCACAATACAGGATAACACATTCCCATCATTTCTACAACCAAACATTTACAATAAACTACCAAAATATAAAGCCCCACATTCCCCGAAGACCATGGTCGAAGCGCCCTGACAACTGCCCGCACCGGCATACAGCGTACATCAACGACTGCGTCCCAATCCTAGCTTTCCTCGTAGCTCTAACCTGTACTTCTGTCGTCACCTACACCACAGAACACACACACACACGTACGTAAGCTTACGCTTTGCAAGTAATGAATATCGAATATAAACATGCACAATGCACCCACAATGTAAATATGCACCATGCACCCACAACCCCCTACCACATGCCAATTCCACTCACTCTGCTGCTTCTTATTAATGCACGTTAGCAATGAGACGTTAAACTCTCTAGTGCCACTTGCACTTTAACATCAAGACGTTAAATCCTCTAGTGCGTCATGCACTTTAACATCGAGGCATTTAACTCTCTAGTGCTTCCTGCACTTTAACATCGAGACGTTAAATCCTCTAGTGCATCATGCACTTTAACATCGAGGCATTTAACTCTTTAGTACCACTTGCACTTTAACATCGAGACGTTAAATCCTCTAGTGCGTCATGCACTTTAACATCGAGGCATTTAACTCTCTAGTGCCACTTGCACTTTAACATCGAGACGTTAAATCCTCTAGTGCGTCATGCACTTTAACATCGAGGCATTTAACTCTCTAGTGCTTCCTGCACTTTAACATCGAGACGTTAAATCCTCTAGTGCCACTTTCACTTTAACATCGAGGCATTTAACTCTCTAGTACTTCCTTACACATTTCATGCTTACCATTCACATCATACCCCAACACTTATTTTCATAGTTGAAACACGACTCATGCCACTCACATAATACTCAAACACCAAACAACAACAACACAATTATCAAACAATAAATCCTACTCAATATAAACAATACAACTATCAAACCCCAAACAATATAAACATAACACATGCCACTCACACAACACTCAACCCCAAACAACAACAACCAAGCAATTCATTTCCACAATATAAAACAACACACTATCAAAAAATAAAAACAATAAATCCTACCGTTCCGTGGTGTAGGCCCGAAGGCGACAAAACATACAATCCATTACTTACCTGACGTCCTAGCTAGCCGAGGATATTCGGTTACCTGTCCATCTATGGCTCGACCTACGACAAGTATTCAAACTTAATTAAAATCAAGGCTACATTCACCAATTACTCCCAAACTACTACTTCTAGCCTAATCCAACTAAAATCTAACTAAACGGGCCACTAATTTGGGTTCGGTAAAAACCGACCCAAAACTTTGAACTCACGTAACTTTTGCGTCAGTTATCAGAATCAAACGATTCCAGCGGCCACAAACTCCTCTAATAACCTATTTTAATCTGCAAAAAGGAATTTTAAAACAAACGACCGTAGCTAGGTCAAAAATCAGAAAACCCGAATCTGCCCTTTACCCGAAATTTTCCCTATTTTGATTTTTCATCAATTTCGCCTAATTCCTCGCTAATCCATCTTATTCTAACCTATTAAGCATAATTTAACACAAATTAGGGCTTCCAAATTCAGAAACCCGAAATTCACAGCACACACCTCACGATTTTCACTCAGAAAACAGGGGTACTCCAGCCCTCCATGGATCGCCCCTCACACACCACTCAAACTCCCAAATTTTCGTCACAAAACAACCATAGAATCGATCCAACCCGCAGACCACTCCTCAGCCGAGCAACAGAGAGAAAACAAGGAGGAGCTACCTGTTTTCGGTCGGGTCTGGCGCGGAAAAAGCCGAACCGAGCTCGGGCTTCAGCTCGTCAGTGTCTGCACGTCTGAACGGTGGCTGGAGCCGTGGTCGCCGTCGGAGGGAGGTCGCTCGCGCTCTTTTCTCGTCGGGGCTCGGGTTACAGAGGCGAAGCAGAAAAGTCTCAAAATGTATTCAAAAACATTAAAAATACCACTGTCATAAAAAAAAACTCTCAACATACTTAAATTGAATCATGGTTCATTAAACCTTCTCATCTACTGCCACCAGTTAAACCGCCCCATCATTTGCCAGATCGATGCATGAATGTACCCTTCCAACCTGCCTAGTTCTTAGCAAACTCAGAGAACACACCTGCTGTCACTTCTTCACCTATATCACAAAACTCATCTATTAGCCTAATGCTAAATAAGTGAAGCAATAACGAAAGGAAATGCTGAAACATAAATCTTAATCATGCAGTTTCTACTTTCACATCTCAGTTGCATTTACATTCTTTCACTGATCTGATCCCTCGGTTCCATTGGGAGTTGGATCAATTTTCCAAAGTCATACATCCTCTTCATAAATTAAGGGGGCGGATTAGTTCCCTTAACAGCTGATTTGATCCTAAATTCCATTGGGAAGCGGATCAATTTTTCCAAAGTTATAAATCCCTTCATAAGTTAAGGGGCGGATTAATTCCCTTAATAGCTTCTCTGTTACAATCTGTTCATTCCTCACCAAACCAATACATGTAAATTCATTTTCGTATTCTTTCAAAATATGATGCATGCAACACAGACAAATTCAAACATACATAATCCTACTGTTTTGTGATGTAGGCCCGAAGGCTCATGCATACTCCACTTACCTGGTCTCCTGAAAAATATTGGGTGGAAGACTACCTCGGGAGCTTACTCAAACCTAAAGTCATAGACAGAACATACATTAGACTTTTTCTAAACTCCATTCTAAACCGCTAAAATTCTAAAGACACTAGTTTGGAAGCTTATTTCATTGTGCATTCTCGATTTACCACAAAACCCGAACTAGCTCACTCATGCGGCATTCTCAAAACTCACATTTATATTCTCCCCAATCATCGATAGCTACCAGTGCAGCAAGGAATCGAAATAAAACTCACCTAGTTTGGAGAAGAATCGAGTAGAAGAATCGTCTAGAGAGCTCTGCTGCTTGAGCTGAAGACCGAAAGAGGAAAATAGGGAATAGTAGCAGCTATAGTGCATTAATCACAAAGTCTCTTTCTTTAAATATGTTATTACTATAGGTCTCTATTTATCATTATGCCTTTACTTAGTCACTCATTAATCTAATCAATAATTCTCCCAATTTCATCCATAAAATGTATAATATTAGTTGATAAGATAAGTTGGTTCAATGGAACCGGGTGTTACAATCTACCCTCCTTAAAAAGAATTTTGTCCTCAAAATTCAATACCTGAATAATTCTGGATATTGGTCCACCATGTCCTGCTGACGCTCCCAAGTTGTCTCCTCCATGTTCTAGTTATGCCATAACACTTTCACTAGCTGAACCTCCTTGTTACGCAGTACTTTTGTTGCATAGTCCAAAATTTTCACTGGTTTCTCCTCATAGGTAAGGGTAGGATGAATTTCAATGTTCTGTTATTCCACAACCTGAGTTGGATCCCGCATACACTTCTTCAACATGGAAACATGGAACACATTATGGATTCCTTCCATAGAGGTTGGTAGCTGTAATTGGTAAGCTGTCTACCCAATCCTTTTCAAGATTGAAAAGGATCCAATAAATCTGGGGTTCAACTTGCCTCTCTTACCAAATCTCACAATTCCTTTGAATGGTGATACCTTAAGAAAAACCTCATCACCAACTTCAAATTCTAATTCTCTACGTCTTCTATTGGAATAGCTTTTCTATCGGCTTTGAGCTGTTAAGATTCTCTGTCGGATGAGGGCAATCTTCTCCACTGTCTGTTGCACAATATCAGGACCAAGCAAACGTGTTTTACCAACTTCGTCCCAATACAAAGGAGATCTATATTTTCGTCCATACAGTGCCTCATACGGTGTCATCCCTATTGTTGCCTGAAAACTGTTATTATAAGAAAATTCCACCAATGATAAGTACTTACTCCTAATACACATGCACGGAGCATATCCTCGAACGTTTGGATAGTCCTTTCGGATTGTCCATCTGTTTGAGGGTGAAAGGCTGTGCTAAAGTTGAGCTGTATACCCATAGCCTTATGCAAACTCTTCCAAAACTTAGATATAAATCTAGAATCTTGGTCTGAAACTATGGTACCTGGAACTCCATGTAACCTAACAATCTCTTGAACATACAATTCAGCAAGCTGATCCAATGAGTATGTCATCCTCTTTGGCAGAAAGTGGCCAGATTTAGTTAATCGATCAACTATTACCCAGATTGCATCATGTCCCTTTGCTATTCTAGGCAATCCCATAACAAAGTCCATCGTTATTTGCTCCCATTTCCATTCAAGAACTGGTAAGGGTTGTAATGTTCCTGCAGGCCTCTGATGTTCAGCTTTAATCTGCTGGCAAATCAAGCACGATCCTACATACTCTGCCACGCATCTCTTCATACAAGGCCACCAATAATGTTGTCTGAGGTCCCTGTACATCTTCGTACTTCCAGGGTGGACAGAAAATCTAGAAGAATGTGCTTCAGAAAGAATCTCATCTCAAAGTTCTTTAATAGTAGGAACAAACCATCTATTTCTAAACTTAAGGATCCCATCATTGGAATAATTGAAATCTGAATTAACAGTAGATTTTATGCTTAATCTGTACTTGTTGCACTCTACATCATTTGTCTGAGCTTCCTTTATTCTTTCTAGAATAGTAGGTCTCAAGGATATGCCAGAAAGCATGGCTGACACACTGTGCACTGCTTCCAGATTAAACTTTTGGAATTCAATCTCTAAGGCTAATGGTACGTCAAGAATCAAGACTGAGGCTGAAGTTGTCACTCTACTCAAAGCATCTGCCACAACATTTGCTTTGCCGGGATGGTATTTAATCTCAAAATCATAATCCTTTACAAATTCCAACCATCGACGTTGCCTCATATTTAATTCCTTCTGTGTGAAGATACATTTCAGACTTTTATGGTCCGAGAATATTTCACAAGTTTGTCCATACAAGTAATGCCTCCAAATCTTAAGTGTAAATACCACTGCAGCTAATTCCAAGTCATGTGTAGGGTAATTCTTCTCATGTGTTTTCAACTGTCTAGAAGCATAAGCTATTACCTTACCATCTTGCATCAACACACATCCAAGACCAATTTTGGAAGCATCACAAAAAATGCTAAATTTACCATTTTCAACAAGAAGGGTTAATATTGGGACATTGGTCAGTTTCTATTTCAAAGTCTGGAAACTGGATTCGCATTCCTCTGTCCATGCATACTTAATGTTTTTCCTAGTTGACCGAGTGAGGGGTGTAGCAATCTTCGAGAATCCGTCAATAAATTTCCTGTAGTATCCTACTAACCCAAGGAAACTCTGAATATCTGTAGCATTCTTCGGTTGGGGCCACTCCTTAACTGCATGAACCTTGGCTGGATCAACAGATATCCCATCACCTGATATCACATGACCAAGAAAGTGAACTCTGTCCAGCCAAAACTCGCACTTGGAATACTTGGCATAAAGTTGGTGTTGTCTTAGTACTCATAACACCAAACTCAAATGCCTTGCATGATCATCCTCAGTACGCGAGTAGATTAAGATATCATCTATACACACTATGACGAATTTATCTAAATAATCGTAGAACACTCTATTCATAAGGTCCATGAAGGCTGCCGATGCATTTGTCAATCCAAAGGACATAACCAAAAACTCATAATGTCCATACCTTGTACGAAAGACAGTCTTTGGGATATCTTCAGTTTAACCTTCAACTAGTAATAACCGGACCTAAGGTCAATCTTAGAAAAAAATTTTGCACCATTAAGTTGGTCGAATAGATCGTCTATCCTCGGCAATGGATACTTGTTCTTGACAGTTAGCTTATTTAGTTCCCGATAATCAATGCACATCCGCATCGATCCATCCTTCTTTTTGACAAAAAGGACAGGTGCACCCCACGGTGAAAAGCTAGGGCGTATGAACCCTTTCTCCAACAGATCCTCCAACTGCTTCTTTAATTCTTTAAGTTCTGTTGGTGCTAATCTATATGGATTTTTAGACACAGGCTCGGCGCCGAGGTAAACATCTACAATGAATTCAATTTCTCTATCTGGCGGCAAGCCAGGAAGATCATCCAAAAATACTTCTGGAAAGTCTTGGACGACTAAGATATTTTGAGGACTTGTCTTCCCTACAAGTTGTGTGTCTAAAACGCTAGCTAAGAAGCACAAATACTCTCCATATGGGGAAGGTCTAGTGTTAATAGAAGTCATCACAGACATTTCCTTACTCTTCTTTGAAGCTTGAAATGTATGTTTCAAGCCACTATGGGGGTGAAAACTAACTACTCCAGTTCTACAATCAATTGTGGCATAATGCTTGAACAACCAATCCATCCCTAGGATTACATCAAATCTCATTATAGCCATAATAATAAGATCAGCAGGTAAATTCTTGTTTCCCACTAACACAACACTATCAAACATCACTTGGTTAGAGTGCATGCGTTCACCAAAGGGTAACGCGACGTTAAACACGTGTTCAGTAGGGGTAAACTGTACATCTAACTTGACAGCAAACGCAGATGCTATAAATGAGTGTCTTGCACCTGAATCTATTAAAGTAAAAGGAGGTATAGAGTTGATCAAAACGGTACCTAACACTACAGCGGGTTGTTCCTCATCGCCCGACTCCAGCATAGAGAATATCATCGGCTTTATGTTAGCAGGGCCACTCTTCAAGGCTAGACAGTCTCTGTTAATGTGGCTGACTTTGTTACAGTTGAAGCATCGGGTGATTCTGGGATTCGAGAAATCCTTGTATGAGTGTCCAACTTCCTCACAGTTAAAACACTTTCCCGTCCAAAACCTGCACTCGCCCAGGTGACTTTTCAAACACTTCGAGCACTGGGGGAACTTCTTGGTGTCCTGCACCTTCCTTCCTGTTCTCTGGTTATTCTGGCCTTCACTTGGCCTCTTTATTCCTCTCTGCTGATGCGGCTGGATAAACTTTCACGGGGCTTCCTTCAGCCCGGTACACTTCATCTCCGCTTCTTCCACCTCCAACGCCGTGGACACAACCTCACTAAAAGACAATCCTTTAATACCACAAAATTTTACTCATCTGTACATTTCGGGCTTCAATCCTTGTATAAATTGAAACACCTTATCTTCATTCCTATGAATAAGGTGTCCAGCGAACCTTGATAGTGACTCGAATTGTCTGCTGTACTCAGCCACAGATCCTGTTTGCTTCAATTGTAAGAACTCTACTTTCTTCGAAGTTTGGACAGCACTACTGAAATACTTTTCGTAGAAGATCTCCTTGAATAGCGCCCAAGACATTGCCAGGACATCGGTAGTGGTCTCTATCGATTCCCACCAAAGCTGAGCATCACCTGCTAGATGGAATGTTGCCAAGGTGATCTTGTCCCCCCCCCCCCCCCCAACATTGGCATACTTAAACATGCTCTCTATCTTCCTAAGCCATTCCTCTGCGACAATCGGGTTGGACGACTTTCCATCGTATGTGAGTGGCTGTAGCCTCCGGAATCTGTCTCCTGAATGTTCATTGCTGGGACCCGAGTTGGCACTTCCCTGTACCTCCCGGTTCAACAACACTCCTAACTGGTCGGATTGCTGACGCACCAAATCTGTCTATTGGCGCACCAAGTTCGTCAGCTGTCTAATTACACTAGGGTCCTCCTCACTTCTCAAATTTGGCATCTATCTCGGTACCCTTGGTCTTCCTGGTCGTCTAGCCATTTTGCTATATTCCTGAACAGGGTTAATTACTCTCATAAATATCTAATAGCTAAGGTTAACATAAACACTTACAGTTGTTGAAGTACTTCCATGCAACGATTGGCACTGATGAGTAATCTTTTGAACAGTTTAACTGAATGGCTCTGATACCATACTGTAACGCCTCGATTTTTCTGAACCCGGTTCGCCACTAATAATACTAAACCGAACTATGACTTTCTGAGAAAATTTTAAAATTTCATTCAACGATCAAGAATTGACCCTTAAAACATTAAAACTTGCAGCGAAAAAACATTTGTATGAACGACATTTATTAAATAGTTAAAATATGGAAGACAATTGGTTGAAGAATAAAAGAAAACAGAACACATCTACCGCTGAATAGTTCCAGCAGTAGAGATAGAGACAAAAGAGTCTCGGCGGTAGAAGCCAAACGAGTTACATCTTCCACTCACAAAACGACAACGTTTTACCCTCACATCCACTGCTCACATTCGCAAAACACTTCTACCGCTCAAACCACGTGATATCCACGCGACTTCAATAACTCAGCAGACGGCATCTAACGCTCACAAACGACAAATCTCCTATTCACTTCTACCGCTCACAAACGACAAACATTCTCAGCTCACATCTACTGATAGAACAAGCTGCATCTTCAGGTCACTAGACGACAAAAATCCTCAATTCACATCTACCGATAGGAAACATCTACCGGTAAACAGTAACTCAACTTCTACCGATAGAAAACATCTTTCGATAGATAAAACTCTCAACTTCTACCGATGGACAACATCCACCGATAGAAAACAAAACAACATTTCAACCATCCACACCCTAAACCAGAACAACTCCGACTACTACAAGGACTTGTACAATTCACTGGAACCATTCTAAACTACTTAAATCCGTGCATTACTCCAAAATTTGGTAAAACCTCTATTAAAACCAACAGAGTATCATTATCAGAAAAGTCTCAAAATGTATTCAAAAACATTAAAACTACCACTGTCATAAAAAAAAACTCTCAACATACTTAAATTGAATCATGGTTCATTAAACCTTCTCATCTACTGCCACCAGTTAAACCGTCTCATTAGTTGCCAGATCGATGCATGAATGCACCCCTCCAACCTGCCTAGTTCTCAGCAAACTCAGAGAACACACCTGCTGTCACTTCTTCACCTACATCACAAAACTCATCTATTAGCCTAATGCTAAATAAGTGAAGCAATAACGAAAGGAAATGCTGAAACATAAATCCTAATCATGCAGTTTCTACTTTCACATCTCAGTTGCATTTACATTCTTTCACTGATCTGATCCCTCGGTTCCATTGGGAGTTGGATCAATTTTCCCAAAGTCATACATCCTCTTCATAAATTAAGAGGGCGGATTAGTTCCCTTAACAGCTGATCTGATCCTAAATTCCATTGGGAAGCGGATCAATTTTCCCAAAGTTATAAATTCCTTCATAAGTTAAGGGGCGGATTAATTCCCTTAATAGCTTCTCTGTTACAATCTGTTCATTCCTCACCAAACCAATACATGTAAATTCATTTTCGTATTCTTTCAAAATATGATGCATGCCACACAGACAAATTCAAACATACATAATCCTACTGTTTTGTGATGTAGGCCCGAAGGCTCATGCATACTCCACTTACCTGGTCTCCTGAAAAATATTGGGTGGAAGACTACCTCGGGAGCTTACTCAAACCTAAAGTCATAGACAGAACATACATTAGACTTTCTCTAAACTCCATTCTAAACCATTAGAATTCTAAAGACACTAGTTTGGAAGCTTAGTTCATTGTGCATTCCCGATTTACAACAAAACCCGAACTAGCTCACTCATGCGGCATTCTCAAAACTCACATTTATTCTCTCCTCAATCATCGATAGCTACCAGTGCAGCAAGGAATCGAAATAGAACTCACATAGTTTGGAGAAGAATCGAGTAGAAGAATCGCCTAGAGAGCTCTGCTGCTTGAGATGAAGACCGAAAGAGGAAAATAGGGAATAGTGGCAGCTATAGTGCATTAATCACAAAGTCTCTTTCTTTAAATAGGTTATTACTATAGGTCTCTATTTACCATTATGCCCTTACTTAGTCACTCATTAACCTAATCAATAATTCTCCCAATTTTATTCATAAAATGTATACTATTAGTTGATAAGATAAGTTGGTTTAATGGAACCGGGTGTTACAACATAACTTTCAAAAATACTTTCTCACAGGAATGACATTTGTCTGACTGCAGTAACTAATCCCTATGAGCTCGATCTGCCAACTACATCAACTCATCAGCTTGAGGCACAAGGTCCTCATCTAGAGGATCCATACCTACAACAGGGAGTTCAACTATGAGCCTAGAGCTCAGTAAGAACATACGATGCAAAGTGATGCACGTGCTATGCATGAACATTTTCAAATACATGAATATTACATTACATTTCACTAGACAGAGAGGTATAAGTGGGAAGAAGAGCTGGCGCAACGGGAGTACATGCCACAACAGGACATAACAGGAGTACATGACAAGATGTCAGTTCTCGTCCACACTTAACCATACATTACATTACAAGTTTTATCTTTCTTAACTTCAAACCTCGTGCATAAAACATTTACATGACTTTCAGAAAACGTGTATGCATGGACATTCATGGTGCTTAAACATAACTTAAATAGGCCATAGTATGACAAGCAGAACAGAAAACAGGATAGCAGCAGAAACAGAAATAAACTCATTCAACTTAGGACTTAACCTACCCCTTAACTACCCGACAACCAAAAACCTAGTACCTCCATGTTGTAGGGCCTTAAGGGTTAACTTATATGCATGAACTTACCTGTTGTTGTAGAGTTGCAAGTCTTGAACGTCTCGGTTATACACGGACCTAAAACATGCACGTAAAGAAAATAAACAGAGCTGCAAATGCTAACTAATAACTTGGTAGAACATGTTCCAGACTCCATTCAAATCTTTAGAAAACAAACCAACGTGTTTTCATACAAAAACAGTGAGTTTTCTCAAAATATCATAACCCTTAACTTCCACAAAACCCACATCTTAACTTGTCCAAACTCGTTAACTAGGTTAGATGATTACCTTTGCTGAAGGAAACGGAAGAAAACAGGAGAAAAAAGTTTTAGAAATTTGTCTCAGTCGTTTGGAAGAGATAAAACAGAGGAGTGGAGAGAAAATGAGAAGGAAAAATGATTCACGTAGGAGTGAAGAGAAGAGAGAAAGCTTGTCTTCTTCAACAAGTTTGCCAAGTGTCAATTACCTACTGGTTTCCTCCCACCAACCTTAATTGGCTTCCCAAAATACCCCTCCATTCATTTCCAACTAATTTGTTAATTAGTTCGTCAATTCGGTTTTTCCATTAAAACACCCCGACAAATTCACTAAAACGTGCATTGTACTAACATAAAATTCATCTCGCTAAATGATTCGGGGAATATTTACATGGCCAAAAAGTCGGGTGTTACACTACAAGTGTACATGTCGCATTCAAATAATATAAAGTAAGAAAAATATTAATGTACAAAATTATGAAAGTATAAATTTAAGTAAAATAGAAAATTAAATTACAAAAATAATTGAGTAATGTGGACTGTGTGAATGTAAAAATAATTTAAAAACATTGTGAATGCAAAATAGATCATATTATGATAATACGTGATACAAATTTTACCTAGATTTGGTTTCGCTTTTTACATGAATTTTACTACAGATGTATTCTACAACAAAAGTATTTGATTGATCTAGAATTCGTCTCTCAAAAGACTCACTATAGGTTCTCGTTTACTTCTTTAATATTTTTCTTCGGACTTTTGATAGAAAACTATCATAATAAATTCAATAAAATTCAGATATGATGTGCCCATGTAATACAAGTATAACTATTTGTAAATATTTGTGACTAATTAGATAAGCTATATAAAGTTAGTATCTTTCACACAATTTAATATCGATATTAATTTCAATCAATTCGCCAACAAATCAAAATTTAAATAGTTATTCATAACTTTTGGTTAGAGAATAAATTAAACATTAAAAACATATTGAATTTGTCATGACCAAAAGTGGGATTGAGGCAGAATGGGGAATGAACCCGCCCAAAATGAATTAAACCATCTGACTCTTAACTTTAATTTCTCATTAAATAGCAGCGAAAAACTTAAATAAAAACCATAAATTAGAGCCAAAATAAAAGTTCAATAATGACATCAGATAGTGAACAATAATAATAATAGAGTTCCCAAAATACCATCCAAGAAATAAATAAAAGTAAAGAAAAATAATTGTAAAGAACAAACTTCAATAAAATAAAGAAAATCCCTCGAAGGAAATTGAGTTGCTAAATTAAATGTCTTCAACTTTCCTCTTGAAATGGCAATTGAGATTCACTTTGAATGTTTTCTAAAAAGGAGGATTCATTTGGAGTGAGTCGACTAAACTCAGTAGTACAATAATTCTATATTCAATTTTTATTTAGAAATCAGTGAGTGATCATGTTATTAAAATTAATAAATTTGATGCAAAGAAATTGTGCACAAGAGTAAGGGAGAAAACACCCACATATAATGTAATACATAATTAAAAATAGATCCCTTTATGTATAAAATATAATTTTTTGGATGAAAATAGCACACCTTGCCAAAGGAATGACAAAAATATAAATAAAAACGATACTCAGACATTCGCAAACAAGTAATATGACATTTAAATGAATGTGCACGCTCAATTTAAATATATTCGGTGAAAATAAATATATAATATGAAATATATAATACTTTGGTCATGCTAATACACACGTAGATGACATTCTTCTCACATGTAGCAATATTGATTACATCAACAATCTTATTGGTATTGAGTTCTGCTCTTGCACTTAAGGACTTTGGACCATTGCATTACTTCTTTGGTGTTGTTTTTACTCGTACAAACTCATCAGCTCTCACAATCAATGTAACACCCCAAATTTAAAATCCTCAAATTTCGAAACCCTAATTTTGAAAATCCAAAAAAAAAAAAAAAAAAAAAATTTCCCCAAATTGATTTTTAAATCAAGCGTTAAATCGAAAATTTAAAATTTAAAACATATTAATTGAAAACTTAAATATTACGGAAGCTTTGATAATTAATTTGTCTAAATCTTGAAAACCATCGCATATTTAAAACATTTAATGAAACTTTATTTAATAATAAAAATTCAACACAATTATTCAAATTCTTAAATTGAAATAAACTTTAAATATCATTTGAAAAACTAAAGCATACTAGTTTAAATCATTTCCCTCAAAATCATCAATATGATCTTCATCTGTATGCTCGCTTGCCACTGGAGGATTCTCAATTGCAGCAATTTCTTCCTCAAACAGAAACTCACCTACACCACAAGTTAAAACAAAAGGTGAGAAAACTTAGTAAGTGGAAATACGTGCAAAACTTTTACTTTTACCGAATCTTGTTAAGACTTAGTCATCTCATTGTCATTCAGACATCGTCATCTTTTACTTTTAATTTTAACGATCAAGCTCACCATCGCACTGTCGTTCAGGGTTTTGCTATCACGTTAAAATATATGCTCAAGCTCACCATCTCATTGTCGTTCAGGCTTTTGCTATCGCATTTTCTTTTACTTTTTCATACACATGCAAATAACCTATCAATTTTATCTTTTAAACTATTATATGTCGATATTCTAACATATGTGCTCAACCATTAAAAATGAGTAAATAAAATAATTATAAAATAATCTTGTGATGTAGGGCCGTAGCCAAAACTTGTATTTCACTTACTTGGATTCCGAGCAGTTAACGTTTATCGGGATTTTTCCAAAATAATACCCTGCTCAAATCAAATCTTTGATTTTAAGTTCCTACTTAATAAATCCAATTTCAAAGTAATTTGAGCAGAATTTACTTACGGTGTGTTGTCGGGTCAGATCGGATCGTTTGATTCGATTTGGATCGAATCAGACGGTTCCAAAATATTTTCTGCCTAATTCGAATAACAATATTAAAATTCCACTTAATTTTAATCCAACTTTAAAAGAATTTGGACAGAAATTCATACCGGATAAATTTTCGATCGGTTCGGTTAGAATCAGGTCGAAAATCGGGTCAGGTGAACAGTACGGGTCAGGTCGGTTCACTGTTGGTCTAGTTCGGTTCACTGTTGGTTTGGTTCGGCTCAACTTAAGTGAACCGGTTCAGGTTTTTAAAACAAAAACCTGAACCCTTCTCTTCTTCCTCGCGTCGCTCGCGATTTCTGCATAGTGAGAGGGAGAGTGAGAACAGAGAGTGAGGGAGAGAAACCGAGAGGGAGACCGAGCGAGGGGAAGAGAGATCAGGGAAGAGGGAGACTGGGTTGTGGGTGGAGGCGGAGAGTTCGTTGGAGATCGGCCGAGGGAACTTCGTCGCGTCGGAGGAGGCTAGCTGCGGTGGTCGGAGCTCGCTGCTTTGAAGACTAAGGTGAGTCTTCTTCCTTTCTGAAGAACTCGAGAGGGAGAGGAAAGTTGTGCTTCGGTGTGAGTTTCCTCCTCCACCGAAAGCCTCTATTTATAGGGTGAGGGGTGACCTCGCGCCTTCCGTGGAATCCGCCAACTCCACGGATTTTCCGAGCTACAAATCCTCTAGCTCGGATTTTCTGCATTTCCATTCTGATCTTCGTCTGAACTTGGTCACCATTCTAGACCAAGTTCAAGCCGGATTCCTTGCTGAGAAATAGTCATCCGATTCCCAAATCGGATTTGTTGCTGAAAATCAGCAATTTGATTTTAATGTTGATTTTCCCTCTGTTTTTGGTTGATTTTTCGGTTTAGATTAATCCAATTTACCTTGATTTTATCTGATTTGGGAATTTGTATTTAAATTTTAAATTAGGTTTGAATTGGGAAATTTCAATTTTTGAAATTAAAAACTCTAATATGTTACAATCAAAGTATATCTCCGATATTCTATATGAGGTCACAATTGCAAAATTGCAAACATGTGATGGGAAAGTGTTCGTCACAACGGAAGTTCGTATCAAAAAACCTTTCCAAATTAACCAAGTATAAGAATAATTGAACAACTAACAATAAGATCACATCCACAATGCAAGACACATTTTAGCGGGGAAAACCTCTCAAGACGAGAGTAAAAACCACGGGACCCGTATAGGCCGTTTAACAATCCACTATAATCAATATGGATACAATCAAGGTTCTCTCTAGATCATCATTCTAGAGGCATACAACACTTTCATCAAGATAATGTAACAATCTTGGCAATCAACAAGGAACAAGAACACCAAACAAGAGAAAAATGAAAATGGTTACCCAAAAATCGCAGTTCTGTTTTTCTCTGTCGGACAGACTTAGAATCCCCCAAAATCAATCTCCACCATTCCGAATGTAGTCTCAGATATCATGAACATGCTGTCAAAATTTCAAGCCGATCTAACGGTGCAAACTCCAGCAAACGCAATTTTTCTCCAGCTGCTACAGTAAAATCCGAAAATGGAAATAGTTTTCTCTCTTCTATCTTCTCCCTTGTGATGTAAATTAATCCACACACAAACCCTAGATGTCACTGGAGGTTCTAAACATGTTATTCAAGACATGGGCCTAAAATCAAGGCCACATCAAATTGGGCCCTTCCAACTAGGAGGAAAAAACCCAACAAACTTCCCCGACCGACTAGTTGGAGGGCGTTGTCAACCCGGCAACTGAGCGACAAAACTCAAACTTATTATGGGACAATACCTTTGTCAACATATCTAAACCATTATCATCTGTGTGAATCTTTTCAAGTTCCAACATCTTATCGTTCAAAACGTCACGAATCCAATGATAACGAATTTCAATGTGCTTTGACTTCGAGTGAAATGAAGAATTTTTCGCAAGATGAATTGTACTTTGATTATCACAAAATAAGATATACCTTGGTTAATTCAACTCAAGTTCCATCGTGAACTTTTTCAACCACAACAATTCTTTTGTTGCCTCCACGGCGGCTATAAGCTCTGCTTCGGTAGTAGAAAGTGCAACACACTTTTGCAATTTAGATTGCCATGCCACGGCTCCCTCGGCATAAGTCACCATATGCCCCAAAGTAGATTTTTGATCATCCAAGCTTCCGGCTAAATCTGAATCTGTAAACCCAACCAACATAGGCTTCTCACATCTCAAAGTTAATCTAAGATTCGTCGTTCCCCGGAGATATCTCATAATCCACTTCACGGCCTCCCAATGATGTCTTCCCAGATTTGAAAGATATCTACTCACCATTCCAACGGAGTGCGCTATATCAGGTCTTGTGCAAACCATAGCGTACATCAAACTACCAACCGCCGAAGAATACGGAATGTTCTTCATAGACAACTTCTCATCATCGATAGAAGGACAATGATTATGACTAAGCTTAAAGTGGGAAGGAAGAGGAACACTCACTGCTTTAGCTTTATCCATGTTGAAGGGTCGAAGAACTTTCTCAATGTACTTTTCTTACGACAAATGCAAATTCTTGGCATCTCGATCACGGATGACTTGAATCCCAAGGATTTGACTCACCGGTCCCAAATCTTTCATAGCAAACGACTCACTCAAAGTCCCTTTTAGCTCATTGATTCTTGAAATGTTCCTTCAAACAATCAACATATCATCGACATAGAGCAAAATAATAATAAAATCACCATCAGAGAATTTTTGCACAAAAACACAATGATCGGTTTTGTTCATCTTGTACCCATGTTCAAGCATTACCGAACTAAACTTGCGATACCATTGTCGTGGCGCTTGTTTCAAACCGTAAAGGCTATTTACCAATTTGCAAACATAGCCTTCTTTCATCTTTTCTTGGAAACCCTCCGGTTGCTCCATGTATATCTCTTCTTGTAAGTCCCCATGAAGAAAAGTCGTCTTCACATCCATTTGTTCAACCTCTAGGTTAAGACTAGCGGCTAAACCGAGAACAACACGAATGGATTGCATTTTGACTACGGGAGCAAAAATCTCACCAAAATCAATACCTTTTCTTTGCGAGAAGCCTCTAACTACCAACCGAGCTTTGTATCGAGGTTGTGAAGTATGTTCATCTTGCTTCACTCTATACACCCATCTATTTTTCAAAGCCTTCTTGCCTTTAGGCAACTTTATTAGCTCGAAAGTGTTATTCTCACAAAGGGATTGCATCTCATCCTCCATGGCATCCATCCATTCCTTTTTGTTTTCATCTTCCAATGCTTCTTGAAAGCTCTCGGGTTCTCCTCCATCGGTGAGAAATACGTACTCATGTGACGGGTACCTAACCGAAGGACGTCTCTCACTAGTAGACCACCTTGGTTCATTAGAAGAAATGAATTCTTCAACATTTTCATTTTCTTGCTCATTGGCATTTTCAACATTAGCTTGAACGCTAGAATCAACATCAACATCAACAAAATCATTAGTATTTAAAAGATTACCCATATGTAAATCCATACCTTGATTCTCAATTGGGACATAGTCAGTGATTATTAGGGTAGGAGCAATTGAAATTGGATCCATGTCAACCATCTCTTCATTTGCTTGAGTAGAATCAACCTTGTCAACCTTGTCGATATCTTCAATGGTATAATCCTCCATGAATACAACATCTCGACTACGAACAAGCTTTCTATTAATCGGATCAAAGAATTGATATCCAAACTCATCAAGACCATAGCCAACAAACACACACTTTTTGGTATTGTTATCCAACTTTGACTTCTCATCTTTGGGAACATGCACGTAAGCCATACACCCAAATACCCGTAGATGATCATAAGAGACATCTTTACCACTCCAAACACGGTTCGGCACATCAAAATTCAAGGGAACACATGGTGTTAGGTTTAACACATGTACCACTGTACTCAATGCTTCACTCCAAAAATATCTCGGCAATTTTGCTTGTGAAAACGAACACCTCACCCTTTCCACTAATGTCCTATTCATTCTTTCGGCCAACCCATTCAATTGCGGTGTTTTCGGAAGCGACTTTTGATGACGAATACCATGTTCTTGACAATACTCATCAAAAGGTCCAATGTACTCACCCCTGTTATCCGTTCGAATACACTTCAACTTTTTCCCGATTTCCCTCTCGACCGAAGCTTGAAACACTTTAAAGGTATCTAGCACTTGATCTTTCGTCTTTAATGTATAGGCCCAAACTTTTCGAGAATGATCATCGATAAAGGTTACAAAGTAGTACGCACCACCAAGTGATCTTGACTTCATTGGCCCACACACATCGGAATGTACCAAGTCTAGTAACTCTGACTTTCTTTTCGATTCGGATGATCTGAACGACACTCGTCTTTGTTTTTCGGCCAAACAATGTAAACACCTCTTTAAGTGCACATTTGAAACCTCAGATAACACATTCTTCTTAGCCAACATAGCCAATCCTTTCTCACTTATATGAGCCAAACGCTTGTGCCACAACTCAGAAGAAGTATCATTTTCACAAGTGTTGATGCAACACTTGGATATCCCAACCGGATAAATTCGAACGCCGCTTGCCTTTTGCAACAACCATCAATCCCTTTTTAAGCTTCCATTCATCACTTAAAAAAAAATTGTAAAAGCCTTCATCATCCAACCTTCCAACTGACAAAAGATTGAAGCAAATATCGCGAATATGCTTAACATCTTTGAGAACAAGAGTAGTGCCATTAGTTGTCTCAACACAAACGTCACCTATTCCGACTACTTTAACTTGACCACTATTGCCCATACGAACAACACCAAAATCACCGACCTCATATGTTGAGAAAAGATCTCGTCGTGAGGTAGCATAAGTAGAAGCACCACTATCCACGATCCAATCCATCTTATCACAAGATACATTAACATTTTCAACATCATTATCACAAACAATAAGAAAATCATCTACAATAGCAACATCATCATGATTTTTACCTTCGTTGTTGTTGGCGGTGGTGGCGGTGTTGTTTTTCTTCTTGTTCTCATTTTTCAACTTTCGACAATGTTTCTTTATATGACCCTTCAAACCACAATGATGACACTCAATGTTTGCCCACCTATTAGAAGACTCACGTGATGTGCTACGATCACTCGAATCACGACATTGACTCCTCCCCCTCGATTCTGTAACCAGCACATCGGATTGCGAAGAAGAACCTTGTGCCTTTCGTCTCATCTCTTCATTCAACACACTGCTCTTGACTAAATCCATCGAGATAACACCATTCGGAGCTGAATTCGACAACGTCGTTCGAAAAGTTTCCCATGAGTTAGGCAAAATACCAAGGAGCCATAAACCTTGTATCTCGTCATCAAATGTAAGTTTCATTGCGGCCAATTGATTAAGGATTCCTTGAAAAGTATTCAAGTGGTCGGTAATCGGAAGACCACCTTAATACCTTAAGGACATCATTTGCTTGATCAAAAATAACTTATTATTTCCCGTCTTCCTCTCATACAATTCTTCAAGTTTGGACCAAAGAGTACGAGCATGAGAAATTGATATCACATGATTCAAAACATTCTCATCAACCCATTGACGAATGTAACCACATACTTGTCTATGCATCAAATTCCACTCATCATCGCTTTTGTCCCTGGGTTTGTCCGTAGAGAACACCGGCAAGTGAAAACCTTTAACATAGAGCAAGTCCTCCATTTTAGCCTTCCAAATATTGTAATTAGATCCATTTAAGCTCACCATTCTAGATGTGTTAGTCTCCATCCTTATACCAAAAATCAAAACTTTGCTCTGATACCACTTTGATGGGAAAGCGTTCGTCACAACGAAAGTTCATATCAAAAAACCTTTCCCAATTAACCAAGTATAAGAATAATTGAACAACTAACAATAAGATCGCATTCACAATGCAAGACACATTTTAGTGTGAAAAACCTCTCAAGACGAGAGTAAAAACCACGGGACCCGTACAGGCCGCTTAACAATCCACTATAATCAATATGGATACAATCAAGGTTCTCTCTAGATCATCATTCTAGAGGCATACAACACTTTCATCAAGATAATGTAACAATCTTGGCAATCAACAAGGCACAAGAACACCAAACAAGAGAAAAATGAAAATGGTTACCCAAAAACTGCAGTTCTGTTTTTATCTGTCGGACAATCATAAAAGCCTCCAAAATCGATCTCCACCGTTCAGAATGTAGCCCCAGATATCATGAACAAGCTGTCAAAATTCAAGCCGATCTAACGGTGCAAAATTTCCAGCAAATGCGATTCTTCTCCAGCTGCTACAGTAAAATCCAAAAATGGAAATAGTTTTCTCCCTTCTATCTTCTCTCTTGTGATGTAAATTAATCCACACACAAACCCTAGATGTCACTAGAGGTTCTAAACATGTCATTCAAGACATGGGCCTAAAATCAAGGCCACATCAAATTGGGCCCTTCCAACTAGGAGGAAAAAACCCAACAACATGTACCAACCCCGATAGTATCAACCTCTTGAACTCCTAGTAACCCGCTCACTTCTCACTCTCTCTTCATAAGTATTGTTAGAGACTTACAATATTGCAGCTTCACTCTCCTGACATTGCCTTTGCTGTGAATCGTGTTTGTCAATTAATGCATGGTTTGACTAACTATCACTAGCAAGCTGTCAAAAGGATTTTGTGCTCTCTAAAGGGCATTGCTGATTTTTCATTATTCTATTGCAAAAATTCTTCTGCAAAGTTTGTTGGCTTCTCGAATGTAGATTGGCCAGCTTTTCCTCATGAGGGCAAGAGCAAAAGTGCATATTGTATATTCTTTGGTTCGAATTTATTTTCTTGGGCTTCAAACAAACAAAAAACGGTGTCTCATTCTTCCACTGAAGCGAAATATTGTAGCCTTGCTAATGCGGGCTCCAAAACACTATGGATTAAGTCGCTGCTTAACGATTTGAAGGTTACATTCTCTACTCCTTTGCTTTTTTGCGATAATATCAGTCCAACATATATTGCTATCAATCCTACGCTGCATTCTAAGTTAAAACATGTGAAAATCGATTTTCATTTTGTTTGTGACTTAGTCAAGAAGCATCTTATTTCGATACAATATACACCTTTTGAAAATCAAGTTGCAAATATCTTAACAAAGATTTCCAAGTTTCTTGTTGCTCGTCTCAAACTCTGCGTCGGTCGTTCTTGAACCAATTAAAGTGTAACAACCCCAGTAGGGATCGTCACATAATCCGTATCTTTCTTAATCATTTAATCTTTATTACTCACACATGATTCATTATTAGTAGTGTATTTTTTTTTTTTAAACATAATTTAACTCAAGATGTCATATGCGATTCGCTAAGCCTCAATCGGCAAAGGAAAACATTACATATCTGCCGGCGGGCAGTACAAAGTGTATCGGCTAGTGAAGGGAAAACTTTGAGCTATAGACTGCATCTACCGATAGAAGAATGAACCACATCTACCGGTCACTAGACGACAAAACCGTGTTTATACCATCCGGTGACTTATTACACTACATCTGCCGATCACTAGACGACAAAATAACACTCTCATCGTCCGATGGCTTAAACACTCTACATCTGTCGATCACTAGACGACAAAATAACACTCTCATCGTCCGATGACTTAAACATTCTACATCTGCCGATCGCTAGACGACAAAATAGCACTTTCATCATCCGATGGCTTAAACACTCTACATCTGCCGATCGTTAGACGACAAAATAGCACTTTCATCATCCGATGGCTTAAACACTCTACATCTGCCGATCGCTAGACGACAAAATAGCACTTTCATCATCCGATGGCTTAAACACTCTACATCTGCCGATCGCTAGACGACAAAATAGCACTTTCATCATCCGATGGCTTAAACACTCTACATCTGCCGATCGCTAGACGACAAAATAGCACTTTCATCATCCGATGGCTTAAACACTCTACATCTACCGATCGCTAGACGACAAAATAGCACTTTCATCATCCGATGGCTTAAACACTCTACATCTGCCGATGACGTCAGCCGGATGATTGCCTCATCCAGCTTCTATCATACGGCAGTAAAACACTATAATCATCAAACATCTTCATTCGATAGAACATATCACAACTCACCCGATTCTTAACTTAGTAACTATAAATTTTAAAGAGTAAGGATCATAAATTCATCCAAAATACGCATAGCGGACGACTTAAGCAACACAACCATTCAATAATCCTTAAAGTCGTATTCAGACTCTAAAGTAAAACCATTCAAATCCGAATCTCATTGTTATAATAAATTTTGTTCTACTTAGTCATTTGTTTATCATAAACTACTCTGACTTACTATGAGCATAACCAGGGAACTTAATCGCCTATCCAGCCTTGCACTGTCACACTGAGCATCCTCCAGCAACCAAGCTTAGACATCCTCATTAACCTTGAGTTCCTCACCTGAAAACTCGTCACCTACATCATAAGGTTTAAACTATAAGTCTAATGCTTAGTAAGGAATGCAACACTAACATGGATGCATGAATGTATAGTTTGGGAAAATCACATACTCATATGTCTTTTTCTTGCTCATATCTTTGCTTAAAATCTTCATTCATAGTCATAGATCATATTCATCATTCATAGTCATTGATCATATTCAACATTCATAGTCATTGGTCATATTCATCATTCATTGTCATTGATCATATTCATCATTCATAGTCATTGATCATATTCATCATTCATATAAGTTGTGTGGATTAAAAGAGGATTTGTGCCGGTAAAGGGGGTTCGACAGTGAATTTGATCTTGTTCCCTACTGCGGGTCGTATTCATATGTCCCTCTTTGGACTGTGACATACGTCAAACTGCCCCCAACCCTCACTTAGTCCACGTTGCATAAATCTTATATATATACATATATACATACATATTCTGTTCATGGAAAACGTGCATTAAAACATTTTCTTATGCTTGAGAAACATTCATGATGCATGAACATGAGAACTTTTAACCCATCAGACTATGACAAGGATCATACCAGAGTAGACAACTTCACATTCACTAGCAGGTCATCAAATAGTATAACTCACAACATTCATCAATCCTTCAAGTGCAGACAAGCTCATTATCATAAGGTAAACATTAGACATCTAAAACAACCTAGCACTCCCACGATGTAGGACTCTATTAGCCGGAAATCTTAATACATTCACTTACCTGGTCTCCTTAGCACTTTGAGCTTCTTTCTCTTCAAACTTCTTCACCTAAAACATTTACATTGCAGTAGTTAAAACAAAATCCTAATAGTTCTAATCTCAAGTCATCCTAAGGTCTAATAGCTAAGAGTCATTCCCACTCTCGGATTTCAAATGTTCTTATTATTAGTCGGCCATTGGAAAACTCAAAACTCCAATGCCGAGTAGAAAACAGGGCTAACGAACTAACAGATAGCTACGTTGTCTATTGCTTACCTCGGGCACAGAGTAGTCGAGTAGTGGCAGAGAAAACTGATCGTCGAAGAGGGTATGCTGAAAGCAGGGAGCAAGAGCTTGGGAGAGAAGAAATCGCCGAAAAGGAGGGTGTCGGCTACAGTGGTTCAAGTGAGGTTTAAAACATTTACTTTTTCTTTATATAGTGGTCATCTCCCTCCATTATTACAACTTTGCCACTCAACCTAGTTTAAATCCACATGAAATTAATTATTCTTGGTATAAAACTCTAAACCGTGAAGATTGAATATTTATGACCGTTAATACAGTTAGGAAGTCACCTGGCTGAAGTTGTCGGGTGTTACAACCACCCCTCCTTAAACAAAATTTTCGTCCCCGAAAATTGATCAAACAAATAACTCTGGATACTTGTCTAACATGTCCTGTCGTCGCTCCCAAGTGGCTTCTTCAATGCCATGATTCTTCCATAAAACTTTGACCAATGGGATCTCCTTATTCCTCAGAGTTTTAACTGCAGATTCCAATATCTGTACCGACTTTTCTTCGTACACCAATGTCGGTTCTAACTCAATGTCTGTTGGCTGAATAACTTGCGTCAGATCTCGCATGCATCTCCTTAACATTGACACGTGGAAAACATTATGAACTTTATCCAATAATGGAGGCAACTGCAGTCTGTAAGCTGTACTATCGATTCTAGCCAAAACGGGGAATGGTCCAATGAATCGTGGATTAAGCTTTCCCTTCCTGCCAAATCTTAGTACTCCTTTAAATGGTGAAACTTTTTGAAAAACCTCATCCCCAACAGAAAACTCAAGGTCTCTTCTTCTTTGGTCTGCATAACTCTTCTGTCAACTCTGAGCAGTCACCATCCTCTTCCTAATAACAGAAATCTTTTCAGACATCTGCTGCAGAAGTTTAGGTCCTAGAAGTTTTGCTTCCCCAACCTCATCCCAATACAGAGGTGACCTACATTTCCTGCCATATAGTGCTTCATAAGGTGCCATTCCGATAGTGGACTAATAACTGTTATTGTAGGAGAACTCAACCAAAGGTAAGTATCGACTCCAGGATGACTGGAAATCTAGCACGCACGCCCTTAGCATATCTTCAAGTATCTGAATAGTCTTTTCCGATTGACCATCTGTCTGCGGGTGAAAAGCAGTGCTGAAGGATAACCTCGTGCCCAGTGTGCCTTGTAGACCTTTCCAAAACCGGGAGGTGAACCTAGGGTCACGATCAGAGACAATAGATGCAGGAATTCCATGCAACCTAATAACTTCTTGTACATAAAGATCAGCAAGCTGGTCCATCGAGTAGGTTGTCCTTACTGGTAAGAAATGGGCTGATTTCTCCAGTCTATCAATCACAACCCAAATACTATCATGTCCCTTAGTTGTCTTAGGTAATCCTACGACGAAATCCATAGCTTTGTGTTCCCACTTCCACTCGGGAATAGGTAGAGGCTGAAGGGTACCTCCTGGACGTTGGTGCTCGGCTTTAACTTATTGGCAAACCAAACATGACTCTACATACTTAACAACATCTCTCTTTAAGTTTGGCCACCAATAGAGTAACTTCTGGTCTCGATACATCTTGGTGCTTCCAGGATGCACAGAAAAGGGAGACGAATGCGCCTCAGCCAAGATTAGCTTACGTAATCCTTCATCATTAGGGACATACCATCTATTTCTAAACTTCAGAATCCCATCCTTGGAAAGACTAAACTCGGAGGTGGTGTCCTTCACCTTGTTCATCATACTGTTATTCTCCTCAGAGTCCTTCTGTTGTGCCTCTTTGATCTTTTCCAAAACCGTTGGTTGAATGGTCAAATCGGCAAGTAAGGCTGATAACTCTGGATCTATCTCCAATTCAAACCTCTGAACTTCTGTCCTCAAAGGTATAGACATGGTTGACACGACGGATTGCATAGTTGTTGACATCCTGCTCAATGCGTCAGCTACAGAGTTAGCCTTACCCGGGTGATACTTGATCTCAAAGTCGTAATCCTTAACAAATTCCAACCAATGTCTCTGCCTCATGTTCAATTCCTTTTGTGTAAAGAGGTACTTCAGACTTTTATGGTCAGAAAACACCTCACACTGCTGTCCATATAAATAGTGTCTCCATATCTTCAAGGCAAAAACAACAGCGGCTAATTCTAAATCATGGGTGGGATAGTTATGTTCATAACTCTTTAACTGCCTAGAGGCATACGCTACAACTTTACCTTCTTTCATCAAAACACAGCCCAAACCAACTTTTGATGCATCACAAAATACGCTAAACTTTCCTTCTTCGGCTGGAAGGGTCAATACCGGGGCTGTTGTTAACTTCACCTTCAATGTCTGGAAGCTATCCTCACAAGCTTCGGTCCAAGAATACTTATTGTCCTTCTTTGTCAAATTCGTCAGGGGCTTAGCTATCATAGAAAATCCTTTGATGAACTTTCTGTAATAGCCTGCCAATCCAAGGAAACTGCGGACTTCACTGGCATTCTTTGGTTGTGGCCAATCCTTTACTGCCTGAATTTTGGTCGGGTTCACTGATATGCCATTAGCAGAAACTACATGACCAAGAAAATCAACCTTGTCCAACCAAAATTCACACTTGGACAATTTGGCATAAAGCTGGTGCCCCTTCAATGTTGTCAAAACTATTCTTAAATGCTCTGCATGGTCAGCTTCTGTCCGTGAGTATATCAGGATATCGTCTATGAACACAATTACAAATTTGTCCAAATACTCACGAAACACTCGGTTCATTAAGTCCATAAAGGCTGCAGGTGCATTGGTCAGACCAAATGACATGACCAAGAATTCGTAGTGTCCATAACGGGTTCTGAAGGCTGTCTTCGGTATATCTCCTTCCTTAACTTTCAGTTGGTAATAACCCGAACGTAAATCTATTTTTGAAAATACCTTTGCTCCTTGCAGTTGGTCAAACAAATCATCAATTCGGGGTAAGGGGTACTTATTCCTGATTGTCAACTTATTTAACTCCCTATAGTCTTTGCACATTCTAAGGGAACCATCTTTCTTCTTGACAAATAAGGCAGGTGCACCCCAGGGAGAACTACTAGGGCGTATAAATCCCTTGTCCACTAATTCCTGTAATTGGACCTTTAACTCCTTCAGCTCAACAGGTGCCATCCGATAAGGATTCTTAGATACGGGTAAGGCTTCAGGGTACGTATCTATTACAAACTCTATTTCTCTATCCGGTGGTAATCCTGGCAAATCATCTAAGAACGCCTCAGGGAACTTTCTGACTATGGGGATATCTTGTAACTCTATCTTATTCTTCACCCGAACATCCATTATGCTTGCTAAGTAACTCTCACAACTATTTTTCAGTAACCGGTAAATTTCTAGTGAGGATATAATCGGTATTTTGCTTATCTTAGGAATAGCTTGGAAGAAATAATGATCACCATTTGGGGGTCGAAAATCAACCATCCCAGATCTACAACTTATTGTGGCATAATGCCTAAATAACCAATCCATTCCTAATATCACCTCATACCCTTTCATGTCAATTACAATCAGTTCTACATATAGTTTCTTACTTCCTAAGGACACAACATCACCTTTAACAATCTGTTCAGAATGTAGGAACTTCCCTGATGGTAACATAACATCATATGGCCTTTCGGCTGGTAAAAGTTCTAAGTTGTGTTGGCATACAAACAAAGTCGATATAAACGAGTGCATGGCTCCCGTATCTATAAGTGTGTAAGCAGCAAAACCACAGATCATAATGGTACCTGTTATGACTGTATGCTGCACGGCTTCCTCATCCTCCATCATTGCATAGACTCTAGGTGCTACCCTTGCACGGTTCGGATCTGGCGGCATGAGGCAGTCTCTTACTATATGTCCAACCTTGTCACATCTGAAACAGCGGCCAGAATGCAACTTGCATTCGCCAGGGTGGTTCTTCTGACAGGTGGGGCATAAGGGTGCCAGAGGCCTCTTCCCTTTTCCTTGGTCATCATTCTGGTTGAAGGGTCTCTTTATACCTTGTTGTTGTTGTTGTGGTCCCCTGTTCTGTTGCAGCTGCCAACCTTTGTTCTGACGTGGTGGCGGCTGAGTGTCCTTCGTGAGTTTTCTTGGCTGCTCACGCTGTGCATATGCTGTCATTTCTACCTCTTCCAGCTCCAAGGCCTTAGCCGTCACTTCACCATAAGGTACATTGTGTATCCCAGCAGTCTTTACTTTCATGTACAGACTCGACTTCAGTCCTTGAACAAATTGGTAAATCTTGTCCTCGTCATCCTCAATCATACGGGGAGCAAACCGTGATAAAGCATCAAATTTGCATATGTAATCCGTCACAGAGCCAGTTTGTCGCAGATTCATGAACTCCTTCTTCTTGTTGGCCCGAACAGTCCTATTGAAGTACTTGTCAAAGAAAGCAGTCTTAAACATTTCCCAGGTCATAGCTCCGGCATTAGCGGTGTTCTGGATTGAGTCTCACCAATGTCTTGCACTTAATTCCAAATGAAAAACAGCATATGTGACCTTATCTCCTTCATCAACCTTTGAGTACTTAAACATGTCTTCTATCTTTTGAACCCACTCCTCAGCGTAAATAGGATCTGAAACATGCCCATTAAACACCGGGGGTCGAAGCCGGTGGAAACGCTCACCCCATGATCATGAGTTGTATTAGTACTGGAGTTGCCTTGTTCCTCTCTAGCAGTCATCAGTCGTTCGATCTGGTGAGATTGACGCATGACCAACTCTGTCAACTGAGCAATAGCATTGCTATCCTCATTGGTCTCTCTCTGCTGACCTCTAACCATTTTGGGATTCCTAGACAAATCATTACAGATACATCTTAACTTAATGACATATACTGAAATCATAAATACTTACAGTTGCTGGAGTGTGCTCATGTGACAGTCAGTGCTGGAAGGCAGTCTGCAGAATCGGTTTTAGAACCCGGTTTTGCTCTGATACCATAATTGTAACAACCCTAGAAGGGATCGTCACATAATCCGTATCTTTCTTAATCATTTAATCCTTATTACTCACACATGATTCATTATTAGTAGTGTATTTCTTTTTTTTTTTAAACATAATTTAACTCAAGATGTCATTGTTGGTATTTTATCTTCACGATTAGTTTAGGTCACGCAGCGGAAAACGATTAATTCAATAAAAAATCGCAGACCCAAACGAAACGTACGATCGTGCATTTTGATTAAACCACAACGATTATGCTAACCTGGTTTGATTTCGAATTTCTCTTTAAGATGCCGATTTGATCACAGAGACGCTGAAATAATCGAACGCCCTCTATTCGTATCCACACGTGAGCGGGAATCCAACGCCTTGGATTCTTGTCTGCTAGGACCCGCAAATTCTAGAGAATAATCTAGAATTTGCCTCTATCAACCGACGATCAAAAATCGTGTAGAATGATAATCGTCTCACCCTTCTTAGGGTTGCGAAATTAAAACCCTTTTAATTCCCTTCATATGGGCTTCATAAGCCCATAACGATTTTAACCCAAAACCCGCTCAGTTGTGCGACCCAATAGGCTCATTTAATATGACAGTGGGCCTAAAACATTTTTAGGGTCCACAAGTTATAATTGGTCTCTAGCAAGACATTATAACTACCCATATTAAAATAAGATGTGATCTACAAAAATCATCCATATGATTATCCTAAAGCACTAGCATCAACAGTCATATGCGATTCGCTAAGCCTCAATCGGCAAAGGAAAACATTACATATCTGCCGGCGGGCAGTACAATGTGTATCGGCTAGTGAAGGGAAAAATTTGAGCTATAGACTGCATCTACCGATAGAAGAATGAACCACATCTACCGGTCACTAGACGACAAAACCGTGTTTATACCATCCGGTGACTTATTACACTACATCTGCCGATCACTAGACGACAAAATAACACTCTCATCGTCCGATGGCTTAAACACTCTACATCTGCCGATCGCTAGACGACAAAATAACACTTTCATCATCCGATGGCGTAAACACTCTACATCTGCCGATCGCTAGAAGACAAAATAGCACTTTCATCATCCGATGGCTTAAACACTCTACATCTGCCGATCGCTAGACGACAAAATAGCACTTTCATCATCGATGGCTTAACACCCTACATCTGCCGATCGCTAGACGACAAAATAGCACTTCATCATCCGACTTTCATCATCCGATGGCTTAAACACTCTACATCTGCCGATCACTAGACGACAAAATAACACTTTCATCATCCGATGGCTTAAACACTCTACATCTGCCGATCACTAGACGACAAAATAACACTTTCATCATCCGATGGCTTAAACACTCTACATCTGCCGATCACTAGACGACAAAATAGCACTTTCATCATCCGATGGCTTAAACACTCTACATCTGCCGATCACTAGACGACAAAATAGCACTTTCATCATCCGATGGCTTAAACACTCTACATCTGCCGATCGCTAGACGAAAAAATAGCACTTTCATCATCCGATGGCTTAAACACTCTACATCTGCCGATCACTAGACGACAAAATAGCACTTTCATCATCCGATGGCTTAAACACTCTACATCTGCCGATCGCTAGACGACAAAATAGCACTTTCATCATCCGATGGCTTAAACACTCTACATCTGCCGATCGCTAGACGACAAAATAGCACTTTCATCATCCGATGGCTTAAACACTCTACATCTGCCAATGACGTCAGCCGGATGATTGCCTCATCCAGCTTCTATCATACGGCAGTAAAACACTATAATCATCAAACATCTTCATTCGATAGAACATATCACAACTCACCCGATTCTTAACTTAGTAACTATAAACCTTAAAGAGTAAGGATCATAAATTCATCCAAAATACGCATAGCGGAAGACTTAAGCAACACAACCATTCAATAATCCTTAAAGTCGTATTCAGACTCTAACGTCAAACCATTCAAATCCGAATCTCATTGTTATAAGAAATTTTGTTCTACTTAGTCATTTGTTTATCATAAACTACTCTGACTTACTATGAGCATAACCAGGGAACTTAATCGCCTATCCAGCCTTGCACTGTCACACTGAGCATCCTCCAGCAACCAAGCTTAGACATCCTCATTAACCTTGAGTTCCTCACCTGAAAACTCGTCACCTACATCATAAGGTTTAAACTATAAGCCTAATGCTTAGTAAGGAATGCAACACTAACATGGATGCATGAATGTATAGTTTGGGAAAATCACATGCTCATAAGTCTTTTTCTTGCTCATATCTTTGCTTAAAATCTTCATTCATAGTCATAGATCATATTCATCATTCATAGTCATTGATCATATTCAACATTCATAGTCATTGGTCATATTCATCATTCATAGTCATTGATCATATTCATCATTCATAGTCATTGATCATATTCATCATTCATAGTCATTGATCATATTCATCATTCATATAAGTTGTGTGGATTAAAAGAGGATTTGTGCCGGTAAAGGGGGTTCGACAGTGAATTTGATCTTGTTCCCTACTGCGAGTCGTATTCATATGTCCCTCTTTGGACTGTGACATACGCCGAACCGCCCCCAACCCTCACTTAGTCCACGTTGCATAAATCTTATATATATACATATATACATACATATTCTGTTCATGGAAAACATGCATTAAAACATTTTCTTATGCTTGAGAAATATTCATGATGCATGAACATGAGAACTTTTAACCCATCAGACTATGACAAGGATCATACCAGAGTAGACAACTTCACATTCACTAGCAGGTCATCAAATAGTATAACTCACAACATTCATCAATCCTTCAAGTGCAGACAAGCTCATTATCATAAGGTAAACATTAGACATCTAAAACAACCTAGCACTCCCACGATGTAGGGCTCTATTAGCCGGAAATCTTAATACATTCACTTACCTGGTCTCCTTAGCACTTTGAGCTCCTTTCTCTTCAAACTTCTTCACCTAAAACATTTATATTGCAGTAGTTAAAACAAAATCCTAATAGTTCTAATCTCAAGTCATCCTAAGGTCTAATAGCTAAGAGTCATTCCCACTCTCGGATTTCAAATGTTCTTATTATTAGTCGGCCATTGGAAAACTCAAAACTCCAATGCCGAGTAGAAAATAGGGCTAACGAACTAACAGATAGCTACGTTGTCTATTGCTTACCTCGGGCACAGAGTAGTCAAGTAGTGGCAGAGAAAACCGATCGTCGAAGAGGGTATGCTGAAAGCAGGGAGCAAGAGCTTGGGAGAGAAGAAATCGCCGAAAATGAGGGTGTCGGCTACAGTGGTTCAAGTGAGGTTTAAAACATTTCATTTTTCTTTATATAGTGGTCATCTCCCTCCATTATTACAACTTTGCCACTCAACCTAGTTTAAATCCACATGAAATTAATTATTCTTGGTATAAAACTCTAAACCGTGAAGATTGAATATTTATGACCGTTAATACAGTTAGGAAGTCACCTGGCTGAAGTTGTCGGGTGTTACATAAAGCTTCAGAAGGGATGATAGCAAGATGTAATTAGTGTTGGAGATATACATGTTTTCCTCATAGTATTCTCTCTCCATTACGTGTAATAGTTAGTTAAGATATTATTTTTTTGCTACATATTTAATAAGCAACTCCCGTACTCCTTTGTATACGAGTAGAATACAATTCCTCTCAGACTATCTGGTTTAAATCACGATAACTCATTGTTTAAGAGTTGGATTGTTTTTGTTAAAGCTTAAATATGTAAAAGAATCAAAAAAATATGATTAATTTTGGATTAAACTTTTAAGTTATCGAAATTTTCATAAGATTTTGGATTCTTGAGGGAAATCAGATTATGATTAAAAGTTTCAAATTTATGGATGAAAGTTGTGAGTTTTCACGCAAATGTTATGGATTTTTATATTACAGTGATATTGGATGTTTAAAGTCAGAAACGTTAAAGTTTTGCAGACGTCTGAGACAATTAACATTGCAGCAGTTGACCATTCAATAGACCACTTGGCTTTTGGAAGACTGGTCTAGTAATCCATACTCGAGAAATATATGTTCGGCCGACTAGACATTTTATGAGATCGATCCAACATTTTGGTGTTTGGTCGAGGGTGTTTAATGTCATTTTAGGGGCGAATTTTCACGAGAATGATTCTATTAAATTTTTGAGTTGATTCTTATCTCATTGGATTTCAATTTTTTTTTTTTTGAAGGCGGTAGAGTCGCGAAAATATCTGTTTCTTCCATATTTTTGGTTTATTAGCTCCATGGAACAATATACTACTGCTGAAACATTGAAGAATGAAAATCTTAGATCAAAACATTATGTATGAATGGTATGAACTGCTTAAACAAGAATTCTTGAACACCGAATAATCAGAGTTATTACTCACTATATCAAAAAATTTCCATTAATGAAATATGTAAATATTAATGAAAGTTGTCAATCCATTGAAAAATCAAAAATACGCATGCCAGATGAAATAGGTGAAACTTTGCATATAACACTAGAGTCCCCACTAAGTTTAGTTTGACTCGCTCGATGTGTAAAATCCTCTTTGATCGCTCTTCATAAATACGTCTCAAGGTTGCTAAAGGTTTCGATTTCATCTAAACGAGTTGTATTTTTATAGAGCCTTGATTAGGGTTTCAAAGCCTAGAAAAATCTTTCAAAATGCACATAATTTCATAATTTTGAAAAGTAAATCTGGTATTGGGTCAAGCTAGGGCAAATTTTCGCTTCTACACGCACAACGCAGAAGTATCCAAGCCCAGACTTGGGTGTTACTTTTTTGGCTAGGCTACGACTTAGACTCCTTTGAGCCGCAACTCAAGTGCTGCTATGAAATGTAGATTTTTATTTTTGTTAGGTCACATCACAAACTTCTTTTGGTTGTGGCCTGACCCAAACTCTAAAAGTCCTCGTTTTATTTTTATTTTAGATGTTTGATTATTTATTCCACAATGCATGCACCAAAATCTAAACTTGGAGAAAAAGAAAGATGCCATTTGAAGAATTTCAACATCTTGTCAAAACAATTCGTCTGCTTCACATTCTACGTTCATTTCTAATAATAGAACACAGCACATATACATAATCACAGTCATCACAGGCTATAAACTGAGGCTTATCTGTTTTATTGGAGCTTTACATCCTCATTTCCAATTCAGGTGACCCAAATTTTACTCATTGATTCAGCTCCATTGATACAACATCACTAAAAACTACACTAACCGAAGAAAAAATAAACCAGTATTTTACAGAGATCACTGCCAGGAGCCTTAAAATGTCCCAGAGCACAAAACTGATCCGTAAGAGAACTCGATTCCAGGAGGACATTTTCGAGTTCTAATCTGACTTGTCAAAATTCTCTTCGACCCGGCATAATTTTCATCGGGTGTTGCTTAATTTTGTTGACAGAGCGATCTTGAGCTGTTCTTGAGTGTAAAATCTACTTCCCATCTTCACTGTAGCTTGTTGGATCATCAGGTTATTCACCACTGACATGCTGGCGTGGTGAACTTCCAAGTCTAGTTCCTTCAGTGCCGCCATTACTGTAGCTGCTGGGTGGTTTTCCTTGCTGCATTGGATTCGGATCATAGCATCCCAGCCGATTATTTTAACATCGATGTCCATTTCTGTGAGTTTACCTCCGTTTTGATTTGAGATCTTCAGATCTTGATTAGGAGGAGATTGTTTTGATCCTGAGTGACGACTGTCTTTGTCGTCCAACTCCTTTTTCACTAAATCTAGTTGTGTCTGCAACTCTTCATTATCTGATTCTGTAGTTTTGAGCTTGGATTTGAGATCGTTGATGTAGGAGATGGCGTCGCCGAGAAGAGAAGCTTTGTCCATTTTCGACACGGTCGGAACTACAGCTCTGAGAGCGTAGAATCTCTGGTTTAGCTTCTCTCTTCTTTGTCTCTCTGCTTCAACGTGATTTAATGGCTCTTCTCTTCCGTTTGCTGGTTTTCTTCCTCTTTTCCGAGGCTTCTTCTCCGGTTCCACCACTCTGCTACTGTCTGCCTCACGAACTACTGAAGCTTCGAGATCGGAATGGTCGGAATCCACTCCACCGCCGCTTGACTTTACTCCACCGGAAGACGGCAGAATCACGCCGGAAGTAAAAGACATCATCCCATCTTCGTTACTTCCTCGGGAAGCCGGCGACCTCTTCTTGTTTACGGGCTCCTCGGTAACAACCTGAGTATGGCCGGAAAACAAGCTGCCGTTCCCGTAGGAACTTTTTTTACTCTCTCCGAAGTTGAGAATCTCCCCCGATTCGGGCTTCATCGGATGGGAATTTCCGTTCTTTGCGCTGGTTACTTCGTATCCGTAGTTGGAGAAATTCAGTTCTCTTGAGAAGAAGGTTTGCGTCTGCATCTGTGTTGACTGCTGATTGGCTGGAATGTCCGCTAAACTCGACGGCCTTGGATTATCGAAGTGGATTGGCTTAGAAGCTGGATGGGAAGTTGAAGAAGGGGCCATTGAAGGTGGAATAGAGCTCGCTGGTTCTTTGATTTCAGAAGGATCGGTTAGCCAGAGTGCAGATGGGTCTGTTTCGGCATGGTCAGCTCCGGCCATGGGCCATGAACCAACCTCCAGATTATTGAAATCGAACAAAACCCTAACTTTATTAATAAGATCGGAGCTCTGTAAGACGACCTCCGTCGACCCTAATTCAACTACTCCATTAGCAGAGGGTATACATATCATCGTCTGTAACCCGAAGGTCTGACCTTGCCGTGCGCGTTCGCAGGTAGATGCCGCGAGTCGGTCTGACCCAGAAACACACACCGGCCGGGAATTGAACAAAGCCTGACCGGGCAACCCACTGCCGTTGACAAAAGACTGGGTCATCGAAACCAAGAAGAACCACTCGGTGTCGGTGACAACTTCATCGACGGCGTCGTCTGAAGCGAAGGTGGATCCTGAAATCAGTGAGTTGAGATCGCGGAGAACCTTTTTCCGGTGCTCCTGCTCTGCCGCAGAAGAAGCTGCAATGCTTTTGGCCGTGCCTCTATCTTCCTCCCCTTTGTAATACCCATCGCCCCATCCTAAAACCGATGGGCCGGAGTAATCGTAAGAGGACTGCCAGAAGATTGCGTAAGTCCAGATATGGCGAGGTCCCTCGATCAGCGCCTGCAGACGCTGCTGCAAACTTTCCTGGTTGAAAACCGCAGCTGACGGCTGCGGGAGAGGAGTACAGATGGAGGCGGAGGAAGGGTGGTTTTGAGGAGGCGGAGCCCAGAAAGAAGAAAGATCAGAATTCAGGAAAGCATCCATGACAGAAGCATTCTCGTCACTCCAAAGATTCATAGCCGGCGTCGCTAATCGATAGTCCGTCATTCCATCAACCACCAGTCTCCGGCGTGATCGGAAATTAGCAGAAAGAGTGAGTTCTAGAGAGAGAAAGTGGTTGCTGGTGGGAAATGAAGAGTGAGTGGGGATTGGGTTGGCGATTTATGTGGAGCTGAAACATTCGGTAGAGAGAGAAAGATGAAGGAGACTTCTAGGAAGGATCGCCGATGAAATCAGAATAAAAACACGCCGGCGAATCTAACATCTTAACGCAGGCAGGTGGAAATCAACTCGGCGAGTAAAACAATAGGTTTTTAGATATGATTACCTTTCAACCTTAGGATTAACGAACCGCTTAGATGACTACTTCAGAAGAATCTTTACTCAGGAGTGAGAGTGCGTTCGTCGGCGTGACTATCTGACTGACCAGCGGATGAAGAAGAAAAGTCAAAGTCCACGTGGCTATACATCAAATCTTCTATTATCTAAGCGTAAATTTTGTTATTACACAGTAAAACAACTGTTACCGTCAATGACAGTGAAAAACAAAACATTGATCGTCTTTAATTTCATCTCCCATGTTTAACACGCGTGTTTTTTTATATGTGACCTTAACTTCCACAAAAATATTGATACTTGTAATTGGATTATATTTGAGTCATTTTTAACCTAATCAAGCAAACTTGATATTTGACCTCGTGAAAACAATTTAACCAAAACCTACTAATGAATGTCACACCCAATAAATCATATTTGATGTAGATAAACCGACAAGATATTTGGCCAATTGGTGTCTGAATTTAAACTTTGCGATCATGAAAAGTCACAATGATGTAATAAGTAGTTAAAAATAAGGTAAAGTGGGTTATAATCTTAAATGGCCATTTGTAAATAAGACTTTATAACTATTTTTTTGCAAGGAGAAACTTCACTTTCAGCTTTGCCATATAAATTTTGCAATTAATTTATTTATTTAATCGAACGCATTTATTCCATGCTTTCGTTTAGTGATGCGTTTTAATCTAATTGCTAACTCTTCCAGTGATTTTTAACTCAATTTTGGACTTTATCATTTGATCAAGGAAGTTTGAAATTGACCAAGGGGAAATCGACATGCTAGAAATCACCATAAAAGTTAGAAATCGAGTTAAAATACCTTATTAAAAAGAAAGTTCGATACACATGGGCAAATTTTAAGTAGTAATCGATCACGCATTCCAAAACAACAATAATAATTTAAGATTAAAGGTAAATAACCCCAAACATTAGGGAATAAATTGCACCTAATTCTTAAAAAAAAAATTACAAACAAAACTTCCATTTTCAGTTGTTAGCAATTTAAATCTTGCTATTAATTTATTTATTTAATCAAGTAAAGTGTTTTAATCTTATTTCTTATTCATCTGATGATTTTTAACCAGATTTCAAATTCAATTGCGTGATTAACAGAGTTTCAAATTGCTAAAGAAGAAATTGACATGTTAATAATCACCAAATGAGTTAGAAATCATATTAAAATACGTCACTGAATGAAAAATTCAATATACATGAACTAAGTTTAAGCAATAAATAGATCGCAATGTGCAAATTGCTGTGAAAAGTAGAGATTCTATTTGAGGAAAATAAATAATTTCAGACGTAATACATAAATAATTTCAAATGTAAGAGTATAAATTACTTGTAATCTTTAAAAAAAATATATATTGTAGCAGCTTATTTACTATAGTACTTTTTTCCTAAATTATTTTGTGGCTTAATATTGATCTTTTTATATTTAAGAAATTTGATCAAGAAGATTAGCTTACTTGACTATAGATCATTTAGTAGCTCTTTTGTCCTTTCTAGATCGTGTGATATCTAAATATAACTCTAATTATTAAAATTAAGAGAATTGTTACGTTCACTATCTTATTTTACCTTTCTGATGTGTCAAATAATTATTGACACAATTATAAAAGATAATTTATCAAATTAATGGTTTTGCAATAATAATTATTTAATACGTCAGTAAATATTATAAAAAATAAAATGAGAGAGTGCATGTAACATTACTCTAAAATTAAACTATGCGAATGTGTTCTAAGATGGTCGAAATTATATAGTTGTATTTTCAAGTTTCAACCAATTGAATATAGATTGACAAAATGACTAAATTTAAATAAATAATAGTTTAATTAGGATGCAAGTCGAGGGACGCAGTTAGAGAACAACTCGTGATTCAGCCGCCAGGCGTTGTACAAAACCTCGGCGTAGGCCTTCCAAATAATCGCCATTTGCCGGTCAATTCAAAGCTGGGCCCACCTGCGCTAAAACACAGAATTGATGATAATGCTCTACTTTTTTATTTATTTATTTAATTTAAAAGGGAAGGACGCGTTGCTATCACGACAATAAATCTTGGCCGTCGATCTCAGTTGCCATCATTTTCCACTCAACATGTCATCAACATTGATCGCCTAAATAATAAATAATAATTTAATTCATTCAATAACATTTTATATTATGCTTTTTCTTTTTCTGAAAAATGCCCATTTTATATTTGGCACGTGAAAAATTCAGCATCTTTTCCTCATGTTACCATTTTTATGTTTAAAATTTTAATTTTTTACAATATTGTTTCATATGTCACTCAAATTATAGATCCAATAATATTTTTAACTATAAGTTAATTTTAGTATTGCTCGAACAATAATGTTTATGTTTCAAAAATAAAAGTTTAAGTTTGTAACTCTAACGTTGAGAAGTATGTAGAGGTGTTAAGCGGAAGGGTTGAAAATATCTAATACGTCAAAATTTGTGTAGTGACTTGATTAATTTATTTTTTAAAAAAATACAAAAATTGACTAGTCAAGATGAAGTTATTTAAATTAAATTTTGTTTAGATTGATTGTTGGGATGTACAATTAATTCAAACCAAATAAACTATTTCATTTTCTTTATTTCTCATGGTAATTAACAAAAAAAAAAAAATCTTAAATTATAATGTTATTAACAAATTCGTATTTAAACTATATTCGTTAACAAAATCATCTTTTAACTACTCAGTTAACAAAACAACCCTCGTGCAGGCTACTACTTTTCGGGAGCGGGCTCTTGCCGCAGAAAACAAAGGAGCAAGTGGAAGCCCGCTCTTTGAAAGCGGAATCTCGTTCCAGAGAACAAAGTAACAAGCGGGAAGAGAGCGGGTTTTCGCACGAATAAATTTTAATAGAGATATGAACAACAATAGTTGTTTTACTAACGAATATAGTTTAAGGGCGAGATAGTTAACGACCTCATAGTTTAAGTTTTTTTTTTTTTTTTGTTAATTTATCTATTTCTTATAGTAAATAAAAGTTAGGGTAATATTCATTTTAAACTCCAAAGTATAAGGTATTTAATAAAACTTCCCCTAAAGTAATTTTTTGAACTATCTAAACCTCGAAATATGAAAAATGTTTGATTTAAAACTTATCAGACCCAGTTCTCCGAGATTAGGGGGCTGATCTCCGACATCAAGAGATTGGCCCCCCGATCTCACTTGGCACGTTCAAGTGAGATCGAGAGGTGCAACCCCTTAGTGTGAGGGTCTCCATCCCCGTTTTCGCCAAAAAATATATCAAATGATATCGGATTTTTTTAGAATTTTTACCACATGTTTTTCATATCATGAAAAAATAATCTGAAAAGTTTTGTGATGTTAAAAAAAAAAAAAAAAAAAAAAAAAAAAAAAAAAAAAAAAAAAAAAAAAAAAAAAAAAAAAAAAAAAAAAAAAAAAAAAAAAAAAAAAAAAAAAAAAAAAAAAAAAAAAAAAAAAAAAAAAAAAAAAAAAAAAAAAAAAAAAAAAAAAAAAAAAAAAAAAAAAAAAAAAAAAAAAAAAAAAAAAAAAAAAAAAAAAAAAAAAAAAAAAAAAAAAAAAAAAAAAAAAAAAAAAAAAAAAAAAAAAAAAAAAAAAAAAAAAAAAAAAAAAAAAAAAAAAAAAAAAAAAAAAAAAAAAAAAAAAAAAAAAAAAAAAAAAAAAAAAAAAAAAAAAAAAAAAAAAAAAAAAAAAAAAAAAAAAAAAAAAAAAAAAAAAAAAAAAAAAAAAAAAAAAAAAAAAAAAAAAAAAAAAAAAAAAAAAAAAAAAAAAAAAAAAAAAAAAAAAAAAAAAAAAAAAAAAAAAAAAAAAAAAAAAAAAAAAAAAAAAAAAAAAAAAAAAAAAAAAAAAAAAAAAAAAAAAAAAAAAAAAAAAAAAAAAAAAAAAAAAAAAAAAAAAAAAAAAAAAAAAAAAAAAAAAAAAAAAAAAAAAAAAAAAAAAAAAAAAAAAAAAAAAAAAAAAAAAAAAAAAAAAAAAAAAAAAAAAAAAAAAAAAAAAAAAAAAAAAAAAAAAAAAAAAAAAAAAAAAAAAAAAAAAAAAAAAAAAAAAAAAAAAAAAAAAAAAAAAAAAAAAAAAAAAAAAAAAAAAAAAAAAAAAAAAAAAAAAAAAAAAAAAAAAAAAAAAAAAAAAAAAAAAAAAAAAAAAAAAAAAAAAAAAAAAAAAAAAAAAAAAAAAAAAAAAAAAAAAAAAAAAAAAAAAAAAAAAAAAAAAAAAAAAAAAAAAAAAAAAAAAAAAAAAAAAAAAAAAAAAAAAAAAAAAAAAAAAAAAAAAAAAAAAAAAAAAAAAAAAAAAAAAAAAAAAAAAAAAAAAAAAAAAAAAAAAAAAAAAAAAAAAAAAAAAAAAAAATGTTGAACTATCTAAACCTCGAAATATGAAAAATGTTTGATTTAAAACTTATCAGACCCAGTTCTCCGAGATTAGGGGGCTGATCTCCGACATCAAGAGATTGGCCCCCCGATCTCACTTGGCACGTTCAAGTGAGATCGAGAGGTGCAACCCCTTAGTGTGAGGGTCTCCATCCCCGTTTTCGCCAAAAAATATATCAAATGATATCGGATTTTTTTAGAATTTTTACCACATGTTTTTCATATCATGAAAAAATAATCTGAAAAGTTTTGTGATGTTTTAACAGTTGTATGATTTATTATAATTTTTGACGTCTATTTTATAGAATATTATTTTAACAATTTATAATAAATTGTAGAAGTATTGAAAAATCCCTAAACTTTTAAGATTATCTTTACATAATATGATGAACATGTAATATCCGGCTTGTACGGAATTTTGGATTTAATATATTATATTGAGATAATATATTATATATGGCATTTTTAGTAATTATGTCAAATCAAGTCGGTTTCGTAAACGGAAAGCTTTGTTGCGATCCTAATGATTAATAGGAATTTTAAGAATATTACGAGAATTTTCGGAATAGTGACGCAATATTCCGAGTAATTATGTTTCTCGTAATGTAATGGATGTTTTATTAAAATTAGTAAACGAGATCCGTTTCACGAAGAGAAAGCGTCATTATGACCCTAACAAGTAATTAGAATTTTAAGGAAGTTTTGGGAATTTTTGGAGTTTAAACGCTATGTTCTGAATAAATACGCTATCGTAAAGTAAACGATGGTTCAGTAAAAATAGTAAACGTGGTCCGTTTTGCGAACGGACAGTTTTAATAAGGCCCTGACGACGAATATGAGTTATTGGCAAAATAAGGAATTTTCGAGAATCCGAATCGTTGGACGATTAACGAAACGAAGGACGAAACAAATAGATTTAAGTAAGAAGGGCAAAATGGTAATTTGCAAATCAAATTTATTTAAACATCACAATTTCTTCTCTCCCTCACATTTCCTCTCTTTCTTCTCTGGTGTTCAACGACAGAGAGCGAGCTCTCTCACGGCCGCGGCGATTCCGACTCCGTTCGAGCTCCGTTTTCCTCCGTTCTTCCTCCGATCTTCGTCATTTCTTCCCCTCTCGCTACCCTCGGTATGCATCTACGTTCTTAGAGCTTTTATTTCGAAGGTTACGGCATTTTAAATAATTAGGGTTTCGATTAAATCTCGTCAAAAACGCGAATTAGGGTTCGTAATTAATAGGTTAGCCTTGATTAAGTATGTATTGAACGTATTTGACGTTATTGGACGAAGATAATTCAATTTGTGAAAAGGTATAAATTTAGGAATTTACGGGTTTTCAGAAATAACTCGTAATTGGAATTTCAAATTATCGAGCGTAAAGTCGTCGTTAATTGCTTCGATTAATTAAGTTAGAACTTTAGGAATTGCCTTAGTTAAGTTTTGTTGAAATTGGACGTTTAGAAGTTTAAACCGTTTTTAACAGAAAAAGTTGTGTTTTGCCCCAGACGAACGACGCTCGTGGACGGAGCTCGGCGTGCTAAGGACATCAGGTAAGTCTTCGCGACTTGTTTGGCCGATTGGCCTACACCATAGATTTTGTTGATCGAGGAATTGGAGAATTGTTTGTTAAATTGCTTTGGTGGGGTAGTTAGGTTAATCGTTTTATAGGTCGTTTGTTTGTTGTCTTGATGGTACATATGTTGTTTGTTTATATTCTGCTTATGTTATAGTATTGCACATGTTCACGCATCACGGTTTCCGAAAGGCATGAAAAATGAATTTGTATGCATGTTTTTATGAAAAAGGAAAATGTTAATGAATAAGTATGAATGTCTGTAATCTGATGTCGACGGTGGTGGTGGTTCAGACATGGCTGCTTGGGGAGCATGTCTTCCCCCCGGTTAGATACGAGGGGCTATCCAATCGCGGGATGTGCCGTTCCTATCTAGCGAGAGTGAGGCCACGGTGAAGTATAAGTATAAGTATAAGAAATGAAATGAAATGAAATGAATAGCGAAAAGGTAGGAGGCATGTTTTTATGAACTGCACGCATAGCATGCATTGCATTCACGTAGACTTACTGAGCCTTAAGCTCACGACTTATGTTTATGGTGTAGGTGACCTCTACACAGGTGAGGATGAGATCCCTCCACCCGAGGCATGATCGGTTGATGGATGATGGCCGTGGGAGTGCGCTGAGTGGTCGAGGCGCGTTTTGACCCGTGGGGACGTAGGTATATGTTTTGGGGATGTGATATGAATTGTGTAAACTGAATATATTAGGATGTTTGGTCTGGTTAATTAATAGGTTTATGTTTGGACGATTTGAAACCTGGTTTATAACTGTTTTGGTGAACTATCTGAATTTGTTTTCTGTTAAGTAGGAGGAAGTATTTGATGTTTAAATGGATCCACGCAAGTTGTTTTGAGGAAAGTTCGTTACGTTTTAATCACGCTTTCGAGTATATTTTGGTTCGTTTGTTCTGTAGTTGATAAATTGAGGATAGAGATGTTTTGTTGAAGAGTTCTGAATATTAGGCATGAAAAGTAACGAAGGAAAGTGTGAATGAAAAGGAAGAAATGTGCTCTCTGGAAAGAAGAAGAAATGCAGGTATTTGCTCTCTGGAAATCGGATTCCAGAGAGCAAACCGAGGGGATGAATCGCTGCAAACATGCAGCGACCAATCGCTGTAAATGGGCAGCGACTGGGCGCTGCATGCAGCGACCAATTGCTGCCAATGGCAGCGACCAATTGCTGCCAATGGCAGCGACTGGGCGCTGCCCATGGCAGCGATCAGTCGCTGCACATGGGCAGCGACTGGGCGCTGCTCATGGGCAGCGATCAGTCGCTGCTCATGGGCAGCGACTGGTTGCTGTTCGGGCAGCAAACGCAGCGACTGGGCGCTGCGTTTGCTGCTGTTTTCTCCGCGATAGAAGACGTTTTTACCCTCCCAAGTTTTATTAAATGTAAAGTTTTGTTTTAATAGTTTTTATTTAATTTGTTTTAAGTCGTTTTAAATGTTTTGAAGTTAGATTTTAAATTTCGATTTAGTTCCGCTAAAGGATAAAATTAAAGTTTAAATTGAAAGGTTGTATGAGGGAAAAGAAAATGAAAAATTTATACGGTAAATATGGGTAAATAAAGGGTACGGATTTAGGGGTGTTACAGTTATGGTATCAGAGCCCCTGGGTTTTAAAATCGATTCTGTAGACTGCTCGACTGCACAGCCACTACGCGGACATCCTTCATCAACTGTAAGTCTGTTTATGCTTTTATTTGATTTTGTTTCTTAGAGATTACATGTTTTAAATTTTATAGGAGTTTTATAATTATGGTTCGAGGAAGGGATCCTAGAGACGACGCGATGGACCGACTTACAGAGTTGTTAGACCGCCAGTCTCAGCATATGGACCGGCAAGCTCAACAAATCACGGACTTAGTGAATCGAGAGAACCAGCGAGAGAATCAGAGGGCCCAAGGTTTGATAGTGCCTAATAATCAAGGTATGCAGAAACTCCAAAGCCTACGGCCTCCGGTGTTTGACGGCCGCTCATCGGATCCGACTGTTGCAGAAGAGTGGGTACGCACCATGGAGGATATGCTACAGTATGCGGAAGTGGAGAATGAGAAGAAGGTTGCTTTTGTCGCCTTTCACTTGGCAATGGATGCCCGTTTTTGGTGGGACTCGATCAAGTCGACTACGGATGTATCAGTTATGACTTGGGATCGGTTCAAGTTTTTATTCTTTGATAAATATTTCAGCCGTACGGTGAGAGTGGCCAAGAGGAATGAGTTCACACAGTTAAAGCAGACAGGTTCGGTTGCCGAATACATACGGAAGTTCGAGGCTTTGTCACGATTTGCACCACGTCTTGTCAGTGACAATGAAGAAAAGGTGCACCAGTTCATGGAAGGACTTAATCCAGAGATTCGGATGCACGTTGTAGTATCGGGGATTATAGATGTGCCCTATTCTGACATTGCAGCTAGAGCTCTGGACATCGAGGCTGCCAGGGCGACTTGTGTTAGGCCGAAGGAGCCAGCAAAGGGCTTCTTTCGTGAGATCCAGCCTCAGTCATGGGACCGAGACTGGCCACCAAGTGAGCATCAACAGCCACGACAACAGAGGAGTGATAAGAGATCCTACGATGGTAAGGGCGACCGGGGAAAAGGAAAGCAAATCCAAGAGGCTATTCAAAAGCCTTTGTGTCCGCAGTGCCAGAAGCAGCACTACGGTGATTGTCTGACACGTACCAACAGGTGTTATCGGTGTGGGGAACCTGGCCACTATATCATGAATTGTCCGTTATCAAACCGAAATCAACCAGGTCGGGATCAACAGAGTAGGGATCAAGGAAGGGTTATACCAAGGGTCTTTGCTTTCATCAAGCCTGACGACGTCGACGATGGGGCCCAGCCTTCTACACTTGCAGGTATTCTTTTAATTACCTGTACGGCAATATTATTGTTATAATAATAATGAAAATGATAGGCTAGAAAAGTAAGAGAATAGGATGGTGGGTAAGAAAGATTATTAGGTGAACCTCGAAGAAATCAACGGGGTTTACGCACTTAAGGTTTGGTAACAATTAGAGGAATACGCCCTAAGAGATATGTTTTCTTAAGTAGGAAGGGACTATGTCTAACTGGCAACCCCTCCTGGAGTATTAGAATACTACTAATCAAGAGAGATAAAGGTTTAAATATGAATCTATTAAGAGATAACCTAGATTGTTGTAAAACTTGGAGAGTGTTTAAATAGAGGAAGTACTGTAGAGTTTGTATATTGGTGATCGGTGTAAAGTTAAGAGTGTCTAGATTATGATACAATTCAAGAGTTAGGCTTAGAATAAATGTCGAGTAGAATAGCTGGAACCTGACTGGAATAAGCGAACGAAAATAGACTAGCCAGCGAACTCGAAGTAGCCTTGAAGAATTTAGGGAAAGGTAAAGTAGATCGTTGCGATTAAAAGAGACGTTAGGTTAGAAGCTTAGATTGCCGTTGGAAGGTCTGCAAATTGCGAAATTTGCAATTTATATAAGAAAGAGAATGTTGATTTTCACAGAAATCATCTAACTGAGCTTAGAAGTTCAGTAGGAGGAAGTCAAGACCAATAACTACATAATTGATTTGAGGTTTGAACGTGTAAATTAGATCACATCAAGGGCAGAAATTTTGAAATTAACGACACTAGGAGTTAATAGAGATCTAGTGGTGGCAAAAGGGTGTAACGTAAGTAGTATGAGGATTTATATTATGAATGTAGCGATAGAATTCAGGGACGAAACATAGAAGGAATGTGATGTTATAAGAAATTCTGTTTATATAGTTCGAGGAAAATGACAGTGAGGGCTTAGTTGTGAAACCCACCCCGAAATGACTGGAGAGATTGGTAAGTTACCTAGGAAAGTGTGCGACTTAGGAAAATTTGGTAAGAATTAATGTGTAAGTTAAAATATACACGGTCTAATTGAGAGTAGGAATTACGAATTTTGAGCTGGCGTTGGAACGTATGGTCGAGATTTGGTATAAAATTGTGGAGATTGACTCTGGATATGGTGGGATCTAAGTTAATAATAGGAAGTACGAACTTTTAGAGGAGGAGGAAAGAGACTTGGAAGGGATGGGAGACCATAAGTGGATGTATTACACCGCAGAGTATAGGACAGTAATGCCGTTAGCTATAACCTAAGTCAAATTTTGAGGACAAAATTCTGAATAAGGTGGGTGGAATGTAATATCCGGCTTGTACGGAATTTTGGATTTAATATATTATATTGATATAATATATTATATATGGCATTTTTAGTAATTATGTCAAATCAAGTCGGTTTCGCAAACAGAAAGCTTTATTGCGATCCTAATGATTAATAGGAATTTTAAGAATATTACGAGAATTTTCGGAATAGTGACGCAATATTCCGAGTAATTATGTTTCTCGTAATGTAATGGATGTTTTATTAAAATTAGTAAACGAGATCCGTTTCACGAAGAGAAAGCGTCATTATGACCCTAACAAGTAATTAGAATTTTAAGGAAGTTTTGGGAATTTTTGGAGTTTAAACGCTATGTTCTGAATAAATACGCTATCGTAAAGTAAACGATGGTTCAGTAAAAATAGTAAACGTGGTCCGTTTTGCGAACGGACAGTTTTAATAAGGCCCTGACGACGAATATGAGTTATTGGCAAAATAAGGAATTTTCGAGAATCCGAATCGTTGGACGATTAACGAAACGAAGGACGAAACAAATAGATTTAAGTAAGAAGGGCAAAATGGTAATTTGCAAATCAAATTTATTTAAACATCACAATTTCTTCTCTCCCTCACATTTCCTCTCTTTCTTCTCTGGTGTTCAACGACAGAGAGCGAGCTCTCTCACGGCCGCGGCGATTCCGACTCCGTTCGAGCTCCGTTTTCCTCCGTTCTTCCTCCGATCTTCGTCATTTCTTCCCCTCTCGCTACCCTCGGTATGCATCTACGTTCTTAGAGCTTTTATTTCGAAGGTTACGGCATTTTAAATAATTAGGGTTTCGATTAAATCTCGTCAAAAACGCGAATTAGGGTTCGTAATTAATAGGTTAGCCTTGATTAAGTATGTATTGAACGTATTTGACGTTATTGGACGAAGATAATTCAATTTGTGAAAAGGTATAAATTTAGGAATTTACGGGTTTTCAGAAATAACTCGTAATTGGAATTTCAAATTATCGAGCGTAAAGTCGTCGTTAATTGCTTCGATTAATTAAGTTAGAACTTTAGGAATTGCCTTAGTTAAGTTTTGTTGAAATTGGACGTTTAGAAGTTTAAACCGTTTTTAACAGAAAAAGTTGTGTTTTGCCCCAGACGAACGACGCTCGTGGACGGAGCTCGGCGTGCTAAGGACATCAGGTAAGTCTTCGCGACTTGTTTGGCCGATTGGCCTACACCATAGATTTTGTTGATCGAGGAATTGGAGAATTGTTTGTTAAATTGCTTTGGTGGGGTAGTTAGGTTAATCGTTTTATAGGTCGTTTGTTTGTTGTCTTGATGGTACATATGTTGTTTGTTTATATTCTGCTTATGTTATAGTATTGCACATGTTCACGCATCACGGTTTCCGAAAGGCATGAAAAATGAATTTGTATGCATGTTTTTATGAAAAAGGAAAATGTTAATGAATAAGTATGAATGTCTGTAATCTGATGTCGACGGTGGTGGTGGTTCAGACATGGCTGCTTGGGGAGCATGTCTTCCCCCCGGTTAGATACGAGGGGCTATCCAATCGCGGGATGTGCCGTTCCTATCTAGCGAGAGTGAGGCCACGGTGAAGTATAAGTATAAGTATAAGAAATGAAATGAAATGAAATGAATAGCGAAAAGGTAGGAGGCATGTTTTTATGAACTGCACGCATAGCATGCATTGCATTCACGTAGACTTACTGAGCCTTAAGCTCACGACTTATGTTTATGGTGTAGGTGACCTCTACACAGGTGAGGATGAGATCCCTCCACCCGAGGCATGATCGGTTGATGGATGATGGCCGTGGGAGTGCGCTGAGTGGTCGAGGCGCGTTTTGACCCGTGGGGACGTAGGTATATGTTTTGGGGATGTGATATGAATTGTGTAAACTGAATATATTAGGATGTTTGGTCTGGTTAATTAATAGGTTTATGTTTGGACGATTTGAAACCTGGTTTATAACTGTTTTGGTGAACTATCTGAATTTGTTTTCTGTTAAGTAGGAGGAAGTATTTGATGTTTAAATGGATCCACGCAAGTTGTTTTGAGGAAAGTTCGTTACGTTTTAATCACGCTTTCGAGTATATTTTGGTTCGTTTGTTCTGTAGTTGATAAATTGAGGATAGAGATGTTTTGTTGAAGAGTTCTGAATATTAGGCATGAAAAGTAACGAAGGTAAGTGTGAATGAAAAGGAAGAAATGTGCTCTCTGGAAAGAAGAAGAAATGCAGGTATTTGCTCTCTGGAAATCGGATTCCAGAGAGCAAACCGAGGGGATGAATCGCTGCAAACATGCAGCGACCAATCGCTGTAAATGGGCAGCGACTGGGCGCTGCATGCAGCGACCAATTGCTGCCAATGGCAGCGACCAATTGCTGCCAATGGCAGCGACTGGGCGCTGCCCATGGCAGCGATCAGTCGCTGCACATGGGCAGCGACTGGGCGCTGCTCATGGGCAGCGATCAGTCGCTGCTCATGGGCAGCGACTGGTTGCTGTTCGGGCAGCAAACGCAGCGATTGGGCGCTGCGTTTGCTGCTGTTTTCTCCGCGATAGAAGACGTTTTTACCCTCCCAAGTTTTATTAAATGTAAAGTTTTGTTTTAATAGTTTTTATTTAATTTGTTTTAAGTCGTTTTAAATGTTTTGAAGTTAGATTTTAAATTTCGATTTAGTTCCGCTAAAGGATAAAATTAAAGTTTAAATTGAAAGGTTGTATGAGGGAAAAGAAAATGAAAAATTTATACGGTAAATATGGGTAAATAAAGGGTACGGATTTAGGGGTGTTACAGAACATGTGTGGCAAAAATTTCAAACAAATCCGATACCGTTTGGTTATCTAAAAAAATGAATTTACAGTTGTAAATGTAAGATATGGTTGACATTGATTTTTTGACAACTAATGGAGATTTGGAAATTATCGAAGATTTGGAAATTATTGAAGAATTGACAATTAATGGTGATTTAACAATTAATTGAGATTTGAAAAATTAATCAATTTAAATTTTGGAAGGGAGATTCTTGAAGATTTAGTAGTTATGGAAGTTCAATTAATGAATCTTGTGAATCAAGGAAAGTTGTTACTTGAAGAAAAAGTTATTTGTGAAAATCGTTTTTTTTTAAATCGAATTTATACTTGCAAGATGGATTATAGTAAAGATATAAGATCACAACAATTATGAGATCCATTCTTAATTTGTTGGGATTAATTCCTAAATATTTGGAAAGGTGGTTTTATTGGAAATTATATTTGAAAAGTTGATTTGAAGATGAAAATAGTATTTTATAAAACAGATTTGAATATTGCGGTGTTGTTAAGCTGATGATACAATATCACAGTGTTGTTAGGATTCGTTCATAATATTTTGAGATTCGTTTCAGATTTGTTTTGGTAGACTTTCCATAAGTATCGCAAAGAGTGTCATAACTCCGGATTATGTGGTTTCGGTTTCCTTATATTGTGCATTCTGTTTTGGATAAAATATTTGAACGAAAATCTGTTGGAGACGATACTTAAGCATCTTCCTTTCACATAATAGGGTTGCACGGATTATTGATTATTCTCACATATTTCTTGTGCAGCAAGCCGCCGTTCTTTCCTCCCTCATGCTTCTGCGAGTGGGTGTGTTATTGTTTGTTTCGGTCCCTATGTGACTGTTTCCACACTGTATCTCTGTTGGATTTCATTGTTATATGAGTGTGGTGGTTGATTGCATCCTAAGACAACAGTTGGTGTAACAAGCGGTGTCATAGGTGCATTCCTCTTTGTTCTTCATTGAAGCTCAGTCTCGGGAGAAGGCTGCACTGAAACTCAGGAGGAGTTCTGTTTATTGACAAAGGGAGTTTGTCATTCTCATCGTGGGCAAGGGGATCTTGCCATACACGGATTCCAGAAGGAATTATCAACAACAAGAGGATTTTGTTGCATTTAGATCTCAGGAGAAATCGTCTCAAAGTCAATGAGAGCTCGCAAAAAAAGTTTTATTGGGGAAGTTAGGAAGAGATGGCGACAAAGGTAAGAAGGAGTCTTTATTTGTACAAGTCTGGTTGTTTTGTAACTTTGTGAACTCTGTGAAATATTTTTAAATCTGAGCGTGGCCCTGCAGACGTAGGCAATTACCGAACTGCGTTACCAACCTTCTGTCTTTTTACTTTACGCATGTTATAATTGTCTTTTATTGTATTCCACTATTGATGTCACAACTAGTGTTATGACACCACATAACTAATTACGATCTTTCAATAATGGTTATCTAAAAAATATATCAAAAGATATTGAATTTATTTGAAATTTTTATATATATTTAGCATATCATGGGAAGATAATCTAAAAATTGTTGTGATTTTTCAAGACCTATAAGATTTATTATAAGTTTTTAAACAATATTTCATAAAATAGACGTAAAAAATTATAATAAATCATATAGATATCAAAAAATCTCGAAACTTTTCAAATTAACTTCCCTTGATATGTAGAATATGTGATAAGAGTTTTAAGTAAATTCGATATCATTTGATATATTTTTTGTCGAGAACGAGAGGTGGGGTGGGCACCCCGATCTGTACGCGCCAAGTGAGATTGGGGCTGAAAAAATTTAAATAAAACGTGTTTCATACTTTATGTTTTAGACTGTTCAAAAAATTAATTTAGAGGGATTTATGTAGGTTTAAAATGAATATTATCTTAAAAGTTCCCGAAGGATATTATTTTATTATTATAATTTTAATAATCGTGCAAAAAAGGCTCTTTACTGAATTAAAGAAGTATTAAATTAAAGTGAAAAAGCTTTAAATAAAGAAAGACCACTTGTAACTTTATGGAAGCAATTGATTCTATAAATCATAATTAGATTTTAAATTTTTAATCAAGATTAATTAGCTATTGTGGAAAGCATTTCTCACACACAAGCAATTGAACCATTTGATATATTTAATTATTAAAGCACATTTTACATGCTTTATTTTTTTTAATTGACACGACTCTAATTATAATATATTCTTTGTACAAACATATGTTTTCAAAAATGTTTAAGGGAAATGATCCCAAAAGTTACGTAGACTTCTTATTGACCAATTTCGACTATTTTTGGATAGATTAACAAACTTAAAATATATCGTATTTATTAAAAAACAATACATTTTTTTTTTTCGGTTCATAACCTTACAATTAAAAAATAACTTAATTATAATTCCACGTGAATTCTCGTGTAAATTCTCACCGTGTGTCGATATGACAATGTTACCAATTAGTTACTAAATCAGCGAGCTAAACTTGAAGTACTAATATCACGAGATCCGTTCATTTCATAATGTATTGATACGTGACGACAATATCACACAAATTATACGAATAACGCAAATGCTATTATTCAAAATTCAAAATAACAAATAATAAAACTTAAATGGAATGAAAAATAAAGCTAGTTTCACAATATAAACAAATAGAATTCACAATTGTTGGTTAGAATCAAATCTCCAAATTCATGCATGGTGCCGGATGCTTTCATAACTTGAGTACATCCATTTTTTTTTTTATAGTGGAATTGAGTCTCATTAGATTAGCACAACCATCCTAAATAGATGCGAATTATGATTAATACCCACTAAAAATAGAAACAAAAAATCAAATAAAATGTCGAGTAAGGAATAATAGTTATATTACATATATAATATAAATTTGACATAATATTTACAATCATCTACTGCAATTATTTTTTATTAGTAATTAAAGATACTTTAAAATAAAGATGACAAACGAGCTGGTTGAACTGAACAAACTTGTTAAAAAAAATTTTACTGTTAAAAAATTTTTTAATCCAAATCGACTCACAAATTATTGTTGAATGAGACGAGCCGGTTACAGTGCCGAGTAGGTCGAGCGGGCCAGCCAACCTCTGTCGTACAACACACCAACCTTAGAGTAATAATTTAGTGTAAAAATAAACATTATTTAAAAAAAAAAAGAATCTAAAAATAAAAATAATTGGTCGTAGAAAATAAAAAGACAAGATAAAAGGAGATAAACGTGGAAGAAAAAGAGTGGGGACCAGGGGTCTAAGAAAAGACAAGAATGTCGTGCTTATTATGGAAAACGCCTTGGGCGGCAAAGGAGCACATGATTCATGTCCCCACCAGCCGTACCCCACTCGGTTAAAATGTGCGCATCAATTCCACGCGTCCACGTTACTCTTTTGTTTGTTTTTGGTAAAGAAGCGACGCGCGAGTCTACACGCTCTTGCCTACGGAGCAGCAGTCCATAATGGCGGCCAAACCAACCCACCATTCTCACCAAACGCGGCTCCTTTTATCCTTACTCCAACCATGACATTCCTCTTGTCATCTAATTTTAGCTTTGGTCTTGAGTAATTTCGTTATTTTTTAAAAAATAATTTATGTTTATTATCATGCTCTAGTGTGTGAGCAAGCTAGAGACAAATCGAGAGATCGAAGGAGAGAGAGAGATAACAAATAATTTAACGAACCGTAACACCAAAGCGTCTATTACTAATGCTTTAAAATATGAATTGTTAACTGACGAAATTAAAAGTTTAATTTGTCAATTAAAAATATTCTCTTAATTCAGGGATTATTTTGATAATTATCCATTAAAATACAACGATAAAAGAAAAATTTGCTCTCAAATTATCAAAAGAAATAAATGATTATAAAATATCAAAAAGAATTTGGTGTTGTGTCACGTAGCTACAATGTTCATTGAATTGGGACTTCACTGATTCAACACACTAATCATTTCTATATTTAGAATCTATAAATCACATTCTTAATTAGCTACCTAGACGACCCTAATAACCCGAATAGTATGAATTAGGTCTTGGGTTATTATAGGTATGTACTATCGGACATTATATATTTGATATATATGTCACGAATTATTAAAGTCGTCGCCAATTACCTTAATGTTTTTTAGTTGCACTTGTGATTGCATGTATAATATTCTTTTTTTTTAAAAAAAAGAAATATAAAAATATTGTAGAGCCTAATAATAATATCATAATTGAATTTATTCTTACTTTGTAAACCTTTTTCAACATTCAAATAAATGGAGGGGCAAGTGCATGTATATTTCATTTTTAGGAGAACTTCACGTCATAATCATACGTCAAAGGTTCATGCATTTGTAGTAGAGCTCTTTTCAACATTTTCTAGATACGATGAAAAATAAATAAATTAGTGGAATTAAAATTTAGGTCAAGAGAGTAAAGAAACCATAATCTGAATAATTATAATTTAAAAAATCGGAAGATGATTAATTAATTTTTGTTTAAAAAATAGGAAATTAAATATATTAAGCACGTGAATCATGTTTAGTTTCTAGAACACACTCGTCTGCAAAAACATTGAATTTGCCTCTGTCCTCTCTCTCAATATTATGTTCTTCGTCTCTTTATTTATTTAATTGAATTATATTTCCTTCAAAATTAAAAATTAAAATATAATTTAATCGTGTAATTAGTAAATTTTAAAGCTTAATATTCAGCTTAATGTGGTTTCCAAGTTTTTTGAGTGACAAGAGGACAATTTCAAACGTTGAAACCATAAGGCTAGCTGCATCTTTTCTTGAGAGACAAATATTGGTTGTCCTTGAACCCAACTGCAATTATTGTGCTAAATTATATTAATATTTTAAAAATATGTTCCTCGTTTTAAAATAGCTAATATTTTAATAGAAAAATCAAATGATAACCAAATAAGTTAGTGTCAACCTCGAATCGAGTTAAGCCGAATTAGCCCATTACATAGAGGCCCAGGTTGAGTTCAAAGACAGGCCCAATCGGATCCACCTCCTGAAGGATGGTCTGAGGTTAGCCTTCGACCAATGGGTGGGTTGGCAAGTTTCCGTCAAACATCTGCCAAAAATCGGTCAAAAATTGGCTAGAAATTGTCGAAACCTTGCTAGAGACCTGTCATACAAAGTCGGCGGATCGACCTGCTCGCATGAACCTAGGCCCAGGTCGGGTTTAGGTTATGAAGAAGGATTTCAGACTTGCCCTCAGGCGGAGCTCGAGAGGACCTAGAACGAATATTTAATATTTTAATAATTTTAATAGAACAAGCAAAAGGTTAGTCGAACAAAGAAAATCTTATTTTTTTGAGCGATTCACAAGCCTTTATCCAAGAAAGCGTGAAATATCACGACCGTAAAAGCTAGTTTGCACAGGGAATTAGGATTTGATGCTTCCACAAAAAAAAAAAAATTATAGAAATAAAAAGGTAGAAAAAAAAAAAAAAAAAAGGAATCATTGGCGTGAGCATATATGAATGGTTGGCATAGTTGAGAAATTAAAAGTTATCCATATTTTTCTTATGTATCACATTGATAGTGAATATTAAAATATTGACAAGTGGTCGACAATGTATAATGTTTTCATGCTATTTACAAGATTTAATCACATCTATTATGAGATTTTGGTATCATGGCGAATAAGTATACATATTTAATTTGGAACAGGGAATTTAATTTGTCTATAGTGTTTATGTTAATGTTTGGTGTATTTGAAATAAAATTGAAGTGATCCAAGTATCGACCAAGTCCAAACCCAAGGATCCAATTGAGGATATTGATGGCATAATGACGCGATCTAAAACTAAGAAGATGCGTGAAGTCTTGCAAGGATTGATTTTAGAGATCCAAGAGATAGAGAGAGAGGAGCCACGACAACTTGATCCAAAACTAGTGAATGTGTTGAGGATTGAAGAGAATTAAGTTGAAGCAAAGGAGGCCGAAGATACGTGAACATTTAGAGAGAATGTGACGCACATGTTCACATAATAACTAAAAAAAGAAGATGCGACGCACATGCGCATATAAGAATTAAAAAAGACATGTGCCAAGTACATGCTGAAGATTAAAAAAGTCACATACACAAGCACATGCAAATCATACAAATTTCGTAGGAAGGATCTCATTCTGCCGAATCTGTGACAGCATGAAACCCTGGACATTTTAAAACATGACGTATTTTTTTTTTTTGAATTTTACTTTTAAACTTTAACAAAATACAGAATCGAGAGACAAGAAATCAGAAGACGTATTAAAATTTGGACTACAGTGATAGAAGATCGAAGACAACAGGAAGAAACATAGAAAAATCCTCCCTGGAATTGAAGACTGAGAGATAATATAGAACCGGGTTACAGAAATAAATAATAGGAGAAGATAAGAAAAACAGGAAACATAAATGGACGACTGGGGGGAATAAACAGAATAAAACAGGAAATAAAAATGGGAAAAACGTAAACTGGAAGACATACTGTGGAAGACTACAGTAGTCGTGGACAATCGGGGGCTGTGGACAATCGCACAGAAGATAGAACCTATGGACGTTTGAAATAAAAGACCGAAACAGCGGGCACATGAGTCTGTGGACGTTTGCACTAAAAAACAAAAATAGTGAACGCAGAAGTCTGTAGACGTTTAAAATCAAAGACAGACTTTTGACTTTTAAAATAACAAGCAGACCCTCGGCGAAGTTATCGTGGACGATAACTTTGGACGATAACACATAGTCAAATAAAGGACAGAAACCGAAGACAAAATATACCATTATTTTGAAGGCAGAATGGACGTGGACGACTGTTTTACAGAAGAGAATGACAACTGTTTTACTGGAGGCGTGGACGACTAACACTTAGCCAAATGCTTAAAACTCGAAGGACAGAAACTGAAGGGCATAAAAACAAAAGGCGTGGATGACTATTTTCAAAGGCATCGTGGACGTTTAAAATAACAGGCAGACCTTGGACTTCTAAAATAACAGACAGACTCTCGGCGACGTTATCATGGACGATAACTTTGGACGATAACACTTAGCCAAATAAAAGACAGAAAACCGAAGGCAAAATAGACAACCAAAACTGGAGGTAGAATGGATGACTGTTTTACATAACAGCATGGACGGCTGTTTTACCGAAGACGTGGACGACTGTTCACAGAACAAAATAAACAACTCCTTTACAGACGAAATGGACGATATTTAACAGAGAGACATTAAAAACAGGAAGCATGAAAACAGAAGGCATAGGAATTACAAATTTCACAAAAACCTGATTCAAAACACAGTTTTAAAACATGCATGAAAACACAACAGAAGTGCAAGAAAACAGACTGCATGGATAACTCTAAAACTCGAGACAATCCATGCACAACCTAAAAGAGGAGAATTCCAAGCAGTTCCAGAATAAATCAAAATATGCATTCAACTGTCAATTACAGAGGTTTAAAAACTTGAACACCGAAACCTATACATTACAAAAATCCCAACAGAGTTCCCAACAGGGTTTTAAAACGAAAACACCAAAATCCTAACAGAGTTTCCAGACATGAAATTCACTTTAAAACTTAAACCTTGGGACAGAAATACGTCTGACTGCAGCAACCAAACCCCATGAGCTCAATCCGCCAACCTCCCCAACTCATCAGCTTGAGGCACAAAGTTCTCATCTGGAGGATCCATACCTACAACAGGAGTTCAACTATGAACCTAGGGCTCAGTAAGAACATGAAATGCGGTGATGCATATGCTGTGCATGAACATTTTTAAATACATGAACATTACATTACATTACATTACGTTCACTGGACAGGAAGATATAAGTGGGAGGAAGAGCTAGCGCAACAGAAGTACATGCCACAACAGGACATAACAGGAGTACATGACAGGATGTCAGTCCTTGTCCACACTTAACCATACATTTCATTACAGGTTTTATCTTTCTTAACTTCAAATCCGGTGCTGAAAACATTTACAGGGTTTTCCAGAAAACGTGGATGCATGAACAGGTATGATGCTTAAACTCAACATATACAGGTGACAGAATAAAAACTACGGGAAACAGAACACAAAGAACACGTTTAACTTAAAGCATAACCTACGACCTAACTACCCGAACCAAAACCTAGTGTCTCCTTGTTGTAGGGCCTTAAGGGCCAACTTATATGCATGAACTTACTTGTTGTCTGAAATGCAGCAAGCTTTGCACGCACGACAACCGTGGTTCGCGAACCTAGAGTACGCAAAATCGGACATTAACCTAAACTTCAAAAAAAGGAACTAACGTTTAACCTAAACTCTTTAACTATCGTAGAAGGTTACCTGTATCTGGAGGAAACAGGAGAAAGGAAGTTTTTGGAAATAACGTAGTCGCCTGGAAGAGAGAAAACAGAGAGGAGAAGAATAAAATGCAAAGTGTTTTACGTAGAGGGGAAAAGAAGGGAAGAAGAAGGTATGGCTTCTTCCACAAGTTTGCCAAGTGTCAATCATCCATTGGCTTCCTCCCACCAACCTTAATTGGCTTCCCATTTTGTCCCTCCATGCATTTCTAACTATTGGTTTTTAACTAAATTACTATTTAGTTCGTCGAATCGGTTTTACGAATCACCCTTATTCAATTGAACACGTCGACAATTTCATTAAAAATAGTCGTTGCATTAACATCAGAATAACTCCGCTTAATTGTTCGGGGAATAATTACATAGGTAAAATGCCGGGTGTTACATTCCACCCACCTTAACAAAATTTTGTCCCCAAAATTTGCTTAAGCGAATAGCTCCGGATATTGGGCTCTAACATCTTGTTGTCTTTCCCATGTGGCTTCCTCCACATTATGATTGCGCTACAAAACTTTCACCAATGTGACTACCTTGTTGCGCAACACCTTGAGTGAAGTATCCAATATCTGTATGGGCCTTTCTTCATATGTCAGTATCGACATTATATCAAAGTCCACCTGTTTCACAATCTAAGTTGGATCTCGAACACACTTTCTCAGTATCGAAACATGAAAGACGTTGTGAACTCCATCCATAGACGCTGGCAACTGAAGTCTTTAAGCCATGCTTCCTACTTTCTTCAAGATGGGAAAGGGCCCAACAAACCTTGGACTTAGCTTTCTTTTCTTACCGAATCTCATTACGCCCTTGAAAGATGATACTTTTAAGAATACTTCATCGCCCTCAGCAAAATCTAAGTCCCTTCTCCTATGGTCAGCGTAACTCTTTTGTCGACTCTGAGCAATTTTTATTCGTTGTTTGATAGCAGCAATCACCTCGGACATCTGCTATAGAAACTCAGAGCCGATAAGCTTGGCTTCTCCGACTTCATCCCAACACAATGGGGATTTACACTTCCTGCCGTAAAGAGCTTCATAAGGAGCCATGCCAATTGTAGCCTGATAGCTATTGTTGTAGGCGAACTCCACAAGCGGCAAATATCTACTCCAAGGAGCATGAAATTCCAGCACACACGACCTTAACATATCCTCTAGTACCTGGATCGTTCTCTCGGATTGTCCGTCAGTCTGTGGATGAAAGGCAGTGCTGAAATTTAACTTGGTACCCAAGGAGTTTTGCAAGCTTTTCCAGAACCTCGACGTGAATCTGGGATCCCGGTCTGAGACGATCGATACAGGAATGCCATGCAGCTTAATGATCTCATTAATATACAGCTCTGCGTACTGATCCATGGAATATGTCGTCTTTACAGGTAGAAAATGGGCCGACTTCGTCAATCTGTCCACTATGACCCAAATGCTATTATGGCCCTTAGCTGTTCTTGGAAGGCCGACAACAAAATCCATCGTTATGTTCTCCCACTTCCATTCGGGAATCAGAAGAGGCTGAAGCGTTCCACTTGGTCGTTGATGTTCAGCTTTGACTTGTTGACATATCATGCAAGACTCCACGTATTTAGCCACTTCATTCTTTATATTCGGCCACCAGAAGTGAAGTTTCAAGTCCTGATACATCTTTGTGCTTCCAGGATGTACAGAGAAAGAAGACGAGTGAGCTTCCGATAAAATGTCCCTTCGCAGCTCATCGTCTCTCAGAACGTACCATCTATCTTTGAACTTCATAATACCATCTCCCGAATAGCTGAACTCGGAAGAGGCCATAGGTAGCTTGCTTACTATATCAGCCATTTCCTTTGAATTGGTCTTCTGGGCTTCTTTAATTCGCTCCAGGACGGTGGGCCGTAGTGTCAAGTTTGCTAGTATGGCCGATAGCCCAGAAACTATCTCCATATCGAACTTCTATATCTCTGTTCTTAAAGGCATTGATATGGCCGACACAACCGGTTGCATAGTAGCTGGCATCCTGCTCAGTGCATCGGCTACCACATTAGCTTTACCAGGATGATATTTAATCTCAACTTCGTAATCTTTCACAAATTCTAACCACCGTCTTTGTCTCATGTTCAGCTCTTTCTGGGTAAATATGTACTTCAGGTTCTTGTGATCAGAAAACACCTCACACGATTGCCCGTACAAGTGGTGTCTCCATACTTTCAGTGCAAACACAACCGCCGCTAACTCGAGGTCATGTGTAGGGTAGTTTTGCTCATGACTCTTCAATTGTCTAGATGCGTATGCCATTACTTTCCCTTCTTTCATTAATACACATCCCAAGTCGACCTTGGACGCATCACAGTATACGCTGAATTTGTCGTCTTCAACAGGCAATATTAACAGAGGAGCAGTGGTCAATTTCTGCTTAAGTGACTGAAAACTCACCTCACATGCTTCAGACCACTTAAACTTAATGTCTTTCCTCGTTAAGCTGGTCATAGGTTTCGCTATCACAGAAAATCCCTTGATAAACTTTCTGTAGTAACCAACTAGCCCGATAAAATTCCGTACCTCACTGGCATTTCTCGGTCTTGGCCACTCTTTCAAAGCCTGAATCTTGGCCGGATCCACCGAAACTCCTTCTACAGACACCACGTGGCCCAGGAAATTGATCTTGCTCAACCAGAATTCACATTTTGACAGTTTGGCGTATAATTGGTGTTGTTTCAGAGTTGATAGCACAATTGTCAAGTGCTCACCGTGCTCGGCCTCACTCCTGGAATAAACTAGGATGTCGTCGATGAAGACGATTACAAATTTATCCAAGAAATCCTGGAATATCCTGTTCATCAAGTCCATAAATGCTGCCTGGGCATTAGTCAACCCGAACGACATCACCAAGAACTCATAGTGCCCGTATCGGGTCCTGAAGGCGGTCTTTGAAATATCATCAGCTCTGACCTTCAACTGGCAATAACCGGAGTGTAAATCGATCTTCGAGAATACCCGAGCCCCTTGTAGTTGGTCAAATAAATCATCAATCCTCGGCAATGGGTACTTATTCTTGATAGTCAACTTGTTTAGCTCACGGTAGTTAATACACATACGTAGGGACCCATCCTCCTTTTTAACAAATAAGATGGGAGCACTCCATGGAGAGAAACTAGGGCGCACAAAGCCCTTGTCCACCAATTCTTTTAGCTGAGCCTTCAACTCCCTCAGCTCTATTGGCGCCATACGGTATGGATCCTTCGATACCGGTTCAGCACCAGGATATATATCAATCTCAAATTCGATTTCACGATCAGGTGGCAATCCCGGTAAGTCATCTAAGAAAACTTATGAGAAGTCTCGTACTACCAGAATACTTTGAAGTTCCACCTCACCTTGCCTTTGAACATCTACTACGTGGGTAAGAAATCCGACGCATCCTGACCTCATCAGCTGTTGAGCTTTTAAGGAAGATATAACAGACATGCGGTGTTTCTTTGGTATTGCCTGATAGGAGAACTCTACCTCGTTCAGGCGCTTAAAAGACACGAGCCCGGACCTGCAGTTGATGGTGGCGTGATGTCGAAACAGTCAGTCCATTCCCAGAATTGCTTCGTATCCTTTCATACCGATGATGATAAGATTGACATACAACTTCTGGTTTCCAACTGACACTATAGCACCCTGCACTGCCTGCTCGGAGTGCATAAACTGTCCGGATGGTAGCATGACACTGTAGGGTTGATCTGACGGCACTATACGTAAGTTTTCCCTTCCCACAAAGTCTATTGCCACAAACGAATGTGTGGCCCCTGTGTCCAACAAAGTATGAGCAGGTGCATCACAAATCAATATTGTACCTGTGATCGCCATGTGCTGTGTGTCATCATCTTTCTCTATCATAGCAAACATTCTTGGCACGACACGATTCGGCCTCATGTCAGGCACCAGAAAATCCCGGACTTGGTGGCCCTCCTTGTCACATTGAAAGCATCGGCCAGTAAAGAGTCTACACTCCCCCGTGCGATTTCTCTCGCAACGTGGGCATACAGGAAGCTGAGGAGCTCCCATAGGTCTTTTCTCATTGTCTTAATAAATGAAAACTTCATTAGGTCTCTTAATACCTCTGTTCTGTTGTTGTGGTGGTTGCCCAAACTGACCCCTTTGTTGTTGTTGCTGTAGAGGGGCATCACGCAAGATTCTCTTTGATGTATCTCTATATCTCTGAGACTTCGCCTCTAAGGCTTCCAACTGATAAGCCTTGGCCACTACCTTCGTATACGGGGCCTCGTCAAATCCCCCGTATGTAATTCCCCGTAAGAGGTCCATCTTCAAACCCTGAATAAATTGGTGCACCTTATTTTCGTCAGTGGCCACCAAATGAGGTGCATAGCGGGATAGCGACTTGAACCTCTGAACATACTCAGCCACTGAACCAAATTGCCGGAGTCGAGCAAACTCGATCATCTTCTCCTTCCTCACGCCACGATCAAAGTATTTCTCATAGAAAATTCTTTTGAATCCTTCCCAGCTCAATGCCACGGTAGTAGACTGCACCGTGTCCCACCAGAATCCAGCATTTTTGGTGAGATAAAACGAGGCACATATCACTTTCTTGTTCTCCTCCACTTTGGCATAGTTGAACATTTTCTCTATCGCCTGGATCCATTCCTCGGCGTGAGTAGGATCTGTTGATAATCCATCGAAAACAAGCGGCTAAAGTTGCTGGAATCTCTCTCCACTAGAGTCACGTGAAGCGTTTGCATGGTTGTTCCCATTATCGGCCATCATGCGTTCCATCATAAGTGACTGAACACCGACCAGCTCGGTTAAACGATCGAGGGCGGCACCTCTATCATTTGCATCACCTTGATTCCCTCTCACCATTCTAGAAAGTCCTATACATATTAACGAACTCAATTTAATAAACAGAACGTGTACAGAAACTTAAACACTTACAGTTGGTGGAGCGATCTCACGTGACGGATTGCGCAGTCAGACAGTTTACAGAATCGCTTTTAAAACCTGATTTCTCTCTGATACCATATCTGTGACAGCTCGAAACCCGATCCCATTCGGGATCCGAGAGCCAAGCCAACACTACGGACATTTTAAAACATGACATATTTTTTTTTTAACTTTACTTTTAAACTTTAACAGAATACAGAATCGAGAGACAAAAAATCAGAAGACGTATTAAAATTTGGACTACAGTGATAGAAGACCGAAGACAACAGGAAGAAACATAGAAAAACCCTCCCTGGAATTGAAGACTGGGAGATAATATAGAACCGGGTTACAGAAATAAATAACAGGAGAAGATAGGAAAAACAGGAAACATAAATGGACGACTGGGGGGAATAAACAGAATAAAACAGGAAATAAAAATGGGAAAAACGTAAACTGGAAGACATACTGTGGAAGGCTACAGTAGCCATGGACAATCGAGGGTTGTGGACAATTGTAACGACCCCGACCCGGCCAGGGCCGCCACTGAGTTGCCACGACGTAGACTTAACATAAAACCTCTACATTTCTTATGAGAAGTTCTCCCTTACCTTTTCCCATATATATATATATATATATATTTCACATTCTAACTAATGGAGAATCATTCAATTAAAGCTGGCAGCAATCGGCCAGTGAGGGAGAGCAAATTCACTCAAACAAAATAGTATCGTAGGCGAGTTATTAACATTCAATTCCCCTCGGGTTTCTACTAATTGAGAACCAGCTGACGTTAACATACTCAGAATCTGACGACGAAGACATCCTCAGAATATGCCGTTGATAAGATACTCAGAATCGGGATTGGTTACCGTCCCCAGACTCCGACGATATTATCGTCCCCAGAATACCCAGACCTATTCGTCCATAGACCAACGTCCACAGACTACTTAAGCGTACCGTCCACACCGACTACTTAACGTACTCATCCACGCAGACTACTTAACTTACTCGTCCACGCAGACTCATTCATCTACGTGACTTATCGTCCACACAGACTACTTAACTTATTCGCCCATGCAGACTACTTCGTCTACGTGACTTATCGTCCACACAGACTACTTCGCTTACTCGTCCATGCAGACTACTTCGTTTACGTGACTTATCGTCCACACAGACTACTTAACTTATTCGTCCACGCAGACTACTTAACTTATTCGTCCACGTGACCCTCTTAAACCCCACGTGACAGTGGACGATAACTTCTACCGTATACGTCTAACTCACAGAGATAGACTGCATGGATCGTTCTAAAAACCAAGCTAATCCTTACGGTAAGAAAACCTAAAATCGTCCAATACTATCTCACATAACTCACAGAACCATCACCAAATGTAAACATGAAATTTTCCTAAACCATCACCAAACGAATTCTTTTATAAAATCATTCAAAATGACATAACTCCAAGTCTAAATCTACTATACAATTTCAAAATATCAGACTTTTCTGTAATTCCTAAAATTTCATTGCATCCAAAGAAAATCAATCCTTTTCACACCTTACTACCACAAAACACTTAGAGCATGCCCACGGTCAATCCAGCCCAGCCAAAACACGCCCCGTCGCCACGAGCCCCAACCACCGACTATCTACACATGATCATCGGGAGGAGGTTCCTCACCTTCGTGCTCGTCACCTACATCATACGATAATCACATTAAGCCTAAAGCTCAGTAAGGAGGTGCACTATCCATGAATAATAACAATGCATGGTTTATCAAAACATGTTCATTTCTTTAATTTACTTGACATATAAGAGTAAGTTTAGGCATGAGTAGCCTCAGTCACCACCTCGTCTACCCCGTAGACCACACTTGCCCTGAGTTGCCATTTGGGTGTAATTGTCTTGCCATGAGTTGCCATTTAGATGTAATTGTCTTGCCATGAGTTGCCATTTACGCGTGCCCTGGGCCCTACTCATCCTCAAACCTTACTCATCATCACATACTTTACATCGTTTACTTGAAATCATGCATGTAAAATATTCTGTGTGTTTTTCTTTTGAGAAGACATGATGCATGAAGATCAGATCATAACATACCATCAAAACAATTTATGAATGAGTTTAAACACACTTAACTCATAAAGCAAACCTAACACACGGTTACTAACCAACAACCTAAGCTACCCGACTCGTTTCAGCCCCACAATCAGAAAACATCATCGAAACACATAAAACCTAACATTGATACAATGTAGGGCCTTAAGGGCCGGAAATCTAACACCCACTTACCTGGCCTCCTAGCTATGCCGAGCACTGTCCTTTGAGGGCTTGGGTTACCTAAGGCATGTTCATAACACGTCATTAGCATTTGTCCTAAATAATCAACCAAAGCATCATCAATGGGCAAAAAAATCGCTGTCCTATCGATTTCTCACAATCTGGAAATTTTTCACGTAACCCTAAACCAAAATCAGCTCTATTACAACTACTAGACATATACAATGTATAGAACTTACCTAGAGTAGCTATTTGGGGAAGAAGACCGTGAAGAAAATCGCCGGAATCGGAGGAGAATGATCGGAGGAATAGAAAACGTAGAGGGGAGGAATAACTCTTCGCCAGAGGGGGGGGGGGGGGGGGGGTTTCGCGATGGGGAAGAGAGAAAGTGAAAGACTAAGGGGGAAATTTTCTAGTTTTTATTCTAAATTGCACTTAATAACTTACTTAAATGCCCTTAGTCAAATCCTTTGCTTCGTTCATAATTTCGTCTATCGATTTGATTTCTCCCAACATTTCTTATTTCTACAAATATTCCCATTTAATCCTAAGGTTCTAACAAAACTTCCCGTTCGCCAATCGGGTTTAATTTACTATTCTAAAACTCAAAACCATGATCGAAATTTCTGGGCGTTACAACAATCGCACAGAAGTTAGAACCTATGGACGTTTGAAATAAAAGACCGAAACAGTGGGCACATGAGTCTGTGGACGTTTGCACTAAAAAACAAAAATAGTGAACGCAGAAGTCTGTAGACGTTTAAAATCAAAGACAGACTTTTGACTTTTAAAATAACAAGCAGACCCTCGGCGAAGTTATCGTGGACGATAACTTTGGACGATAACACATAGTCAAATAAAGGACAGAAACCGAAGACAAAATATACCATTATTTTGAAGGCAGAATGGACGTGGACGACTGTTTTACAGAAGAGAATGACAACTGTTTTACTGGAGGCGTGGACGACTAACACTTAGCCAAATGCTTAAAACTCGAATGACAGAAACTGAAAGGCATAAAAACAGAAGGCGTGGACGACTATTTTTAAAGGCATCGTGGACGTTTAAAATAACAGGCAGACCTTGGACTTCTAAAATAACAGACAGACTCTCGGCGACATTATCATGGATGATAACTTTGGACGTATAGCTAAATAAAGACAGAAAACCGAAGGCAAAATAGACAACCAAAACTGGAGGTAGAATGGACGACTGTTTTACATAACAGCATGGACGACTATTTTACTGAAGACGTGGACGACTGTTCACAGAACAAAATAAACAACTCCTTTACAGATGAAATGGACGATATTTAACAGAGATACATTAAAAACAGGAAGCATGAAAACAGAAGGCATAGGAATTACAAATTTCACAAAAACCTGATTCAAAACACAGTTTTAAAACATGCATGAAAACACGATAGAAGTGCAAGAAAACAGACTGCATGGATAGCTCTAAAACTCGAGACAATCCATGCACAACCTAAAAGAGGAGAATTCCAAGCAGTTCCAGAATAAATCAAAATATGCATTCAACTGTCAATTACAGAGGTTTAAAAACTTGAACACCAAAACCTATACATTACAAAAATTCCAACAGAGTTCCCAACAGGGTTTTAAAACTGATGTGCCAATAGGCCCAAAAGCCTAATCCAAGACTAAGGCCCAATCAATATCCAAAGCCCATACTACTTATTACTTGCTTACTAATGACTTTATTTCTTTTGCAGGTAATGGACTCAATGAAGGTTTGGAGCGGAAGCCAAATTCACATGGCAAGGATCAACCTCATCACTTAACCTCTTGGGATGCGCGAGATGAAAAGAATCAGCTGGATTAGCAGAAGCGGGAATTTGTCTTCCCGGAGACAAATCTTGTAATTTGTTTTATGTTGGTTTTCTTTAAACAAACATTAGTTTTATTTTATGTTGTGGCAAAAACCATTAGCCCTTAGAGTTGTATGGTGGGTAGCTAATTTAGGTTAAAGTGAATCATCTTGATGTGGGAGGCCCAACCCATTAGAAGACAAAATGGAGAAGAAGCACACAAAGAACAATTGGTAGCGGACACAAGGATTGATGAGGTGGCACAAGGAGGGCACTTGATGACATTTGTAAGGGAGGAAGCCTCACCATTGGATGAAGAAGCAAGGACAAGAGGTAGTGCTCACAAGGATTGATGATGTGGCACAAGGAAGATGCTTGATGTAAGGGAGGAAGCCTCACCATTGGATGAAGCACAAGCACAAATCATCTTGGCCACCCATCATCACACTCATCCAACGGTTCACATTCAAACTTGCAAAACCCTAGCTACCCTAGGATCTCTATTTAAGCATCACACTTGGCCATTGTATGGGTCTTTTGCCAAGCTTAATACAATTGAGGTATTTCATTTAGACTAGTGTCTAGAGAAAGTCTTCTTCCAAGGGTTGGTGCCATTGGAAATCCCACCAAGGGTTGGTGCCCAAGGTAAGTATCGGTTTGCTTAAACTGATTGGAGAGAACCTCCATTATTTACCAGCTTGTGGTGGCTTGTAAATTCTTACCCTTCCCTCTTCCCCACCTCCTTGAGGTTGGATCCATAAGAGGAAGGTAAAACCATACCCAAAGACCGGTTTTCTTCTCTTGGAAGAAACATTAGCCGAGAGGTCTTCCATACCTCTATCGGCCGGTTCAGGGTTTCAACATTTTTTTTTTCCATTTTTTTTACTGAATATTTTTAACACTTCGTACGAACTTCATCTTCTACATCTTAGCTTCATTTTCTCTGAAGAAATCGTTTTCATTCGAACATTTTAATGCTTCCGTTTCTGCTTATATATTTTATTGCTCTCGGGTTAGCCGACCGGTGAGCAACTCTTACTATTTGGGTGATAACTCGCTCATTTTCAGGTCGTTACCCATCATTTTGGTATCATAGCGTAGCTAACATCCGTGGGAACATTTTGGTACCTTTTATTTGTGCCCTTATTTACAAATTTGTAGCTGCATTGTTCGTTGAAGTTAAGTTACATTCTGCTGTTAACAAAATCAGTTTTCCAGATTTGTGCATAAAACCCTTTCGGGTTTAGCCACTTTAGGTAGCGAATTTCTTTTTATTTTTTGCATTTCTTTGCTTAATATTGTTCTATTATTATTGTCTAACATTTCATGAGAGTCGTTTAAGTGCAATAACATTGTTTCCATTTCGTTTACTTGCTGTACATTTCATTTCTATACAAAAAACTGCTCAATAAAATCTGCTTTGAATATTGAACTTGCTCTTGATATTTAGTTGCTGTTTTTTGATTATTGTTCGAACTTTATTCACACAACATTGATAATAGTATGTTTGGAAGATAATATGATTGTTTTGGGGTAAGAATCGCATATAAAGTCACTGCATTTTATTTGTTACACTAAGGTGTTTGACAAAATGACCTAACTAAAATAGCATATAAAATCCTAATTTTTTTTTTAATCAATTGCTATTTTTTTTGTCACAAATCTGTTATATTATTGTTCATTGAAGATTTAAATGACAAATCATGCATTAAAGTAATCAACTTGAGGTTTAAACATGATAGTAAATGAGCATGCAACCGGAAATTTAAAACTGTTTTTTTTTTTAATAGTGTAACTAGATTGATAATTGTATGTTGAAATTCTCTAATTAGTTGATGGTCTTAATTAACCAATTTATCATGATCTTATTCACTAAGTATTTGAGGATTAAATGGAGCATTAAATCAATTAACTTGGACGTAAAACTATTGTGAAAAGTAGCATGCAAATCGGTTAAAAATCACAATAAAACTGTTTTTCTAAGCACCCATCAACTAGTTTGAAAAGTGTTTGTGAAAATACCTCACCTAATTTTATCAACAATTGCCTAGTTTAATTTTTTTTTTTTATCCTCAACTATTTTAAATTTTTGTTAGCAAGTTATTTTAATTATTTGCTTTGTTTAAAAACAAAAAAAAAAAAAAAGCGAAGAAATTCCTATCGTAAAACTTAGTTTAAGTGTTAACTTATTCCCTACTCCCCAAAGTTAGAAACACAATTAACTAATATATTTTAAGACTTAGGATATAATGCAAACAAGAAGTGGAGCTTTAAGGGAACAAAATAGGGGCAAGGAAACCCAAAACCCACATCCCATGGCTCTTACCCAACCGGAGGGTGAGTCGAGTATGCAAGGACAAATTAATGAGATAAATGAAGCCCTTATTACCTTAAGCCAACAAATTCAAAACATGAATTTGAGATTCGAGGAATCAATGAGGAACAACAATCGTAGGGAATCCCCCCATAACTCCCCACGACGAAGAGACCTTGAATCCCCTCGAACAAGAAGATACGAAGGATCTCCTCCAAGGAGAAGATATGAAGAATCTCCTCGAAGGAGAAGTTATAATGAATCCCCGAGACTACGGAGGGATGAAGCATCTCCCAAGGGAGAAGAAATGTGAAATCCCCTATACAAAGGAGGGATGAAGAAAGGAGGAGATACGAAAATTCCCCTCAACGGAGGAGGAACGACGAAACCCCACGAGAGAGAAGAAAAGACCAACCGAGGAGACGATACCGAACTCGTGAATCATTGGATGATATTGATTGGGGTGACGAGGAAGATGATGACTATACCCCTACAAGGCGAAGAGATAATGACGAGCTAAAGAACGCCAAAATTACAATTCTCCCATTTAATGGAGCAAGCGATGGGAGCACATTCCTCGATTGGGCTGATAAAGTCGAGAGAGTATTCGATTACTACGACTATTCGGAGAGATCAAAAGTAAAGCTCGTATCGGCTGAATTGACGGGTTACGCTGCCCTTTGGTGGGCCAACCTAAAGAACCAAAGAGCACAAACGAGAGACGAACCAATCGCAACCTGGCGGACTATGAAGGCACACATGACAAGAAAATTTGTGCCAAGCCATTATCGACAAGAAATCTTCCTACAAATGCAAAACCTTCGACAAGAAAGTCAAACCGTCGATGAATACCTTATGGAGTTTGAAACTCTAAAGATCCGAGGAGGCATGGACGAACCCGAAGATCACGTCATAGCTCGATTTATACGTGGATTGAACCGTGAGATTGGAGACTTAGTCGAAATGCAAGCCTTAGATTCAATGGAAAGAGTTGCTCAAATGGCCACCACCATCGAGAGGCAACTAAAAAGGAAGAAAAAAGCTATTTTCCCCATTAAATTCACTCCTCAAACCTCCAAAAACCATGAGTTTACTACAAAGACCGAAGACAATAAGTCATTTAATCGTAATTGGCCTCCAAGAGACTCTATTAGTAAACCTAATGTGAATAATATCAACAATCCAAAACCCCGCAACATGAAATGTTTCAAGTGTCTTGGAACGGGTCACTTTCAAGCTCATTGCCCGAACTTTCGTACTATGGTAATTCGAGATGGCATCATGGAAGAATTGGAAAGCGAGGTTGATGACGGAGAAGTCGAAAAGAGTAAAGTCAATGAAGTAGAAGTAGTAGAGAGTGAAGACGATGAGATGATTCATGCGCCTGGGGGAACTCTATTAATGGTTGTTCAACGAACTCTTATATCAAAGAACACTAGCGAAGCATGTCAACGAGAAAACTTATTTCACACCCGATGCATGATCAAAGATAAATTGTGTTCTGTGATAATCGACGGAGGAAGCTGTGCGAATGTGGCTTCACAAGATTTGGTAGAAAAGCTATCATTGGAGACTAATGCTCATCCCCATTCATATAAGTTGAGATGGCTCAATGATAAAGATGATATCAAGGTTACTAAACGTGTAGTCATAAATTTCACCATTGGAAAATATAAAGATTCTGTTATATGTGACGTAGTGCCCATGAGTGTAAGTCACCTAATATTAGGACGACCATGGCAATACGATCGAAGGGCCATACATGATGGAGTCTCAAACTACTATTCACTCAATTTTGGTGGAAAGAACATTACGTTAGTACCTTTGACTCTGGAGCAAGTTGCTAAAGATAAGGCTACAAGGAAAAAGGGAAAATCAAATCTTTTAATGACTAAAGACCAAATAAGAAACACCTTGCTAGAGGAAGAATCTTCAAGTGATAATGAATATGAAGAGAACGAGGATGCTGCTTCCGATGAAGAATCCTCAAGTAAGGATGAGGACGAAGAGATCAAAGAGAGAAAGTTCTATTTTGCAAACAATCCATTATTTGAGTGCAATGATCAAAAGGATGAAGGAGTTGAATTCAACTTCATTGAAAATTTTGAGGATCAACACCAACTAGAAGAGGAACCCCTTCCATTGACGAAACCAAACATTCACAAAATTATTAACAAACCTATAGATTTTGAAAGTTTATTACTCAAGGATCCATATTATGATAAAACCTCAATACCACATCCTTTGGAAGCCTTAGGAGTAACCTTAACTTTGGGAAGTTTGAAGTATAAGTTGGGAAATGTCAAAATTTGTGATACTTATACACGATTTATCTTACTTGAGTTGAAGAAGAGTCGAAACATATTTAAGGCAATCTTGGAATGTTTTGCTCAAAATCATTATTGGTGGCTTAACGGATTACAACTTCTCATTATTATGCTCAATGACACACTATTTTCCTTGATAGCAAACTATTTAATGAGTCAAACCCAATAGTTGTGGACATTTCTTGGTGGATAAGAATCATAAGCAACCACCTAGAAGATTCAACTTTGATAATGGTATACCAATATCTTTTAATAGATATTTGGAGATGAACATCAAGGTGATCCAAGAAAGGGATTTGAGGACAAATCCTAAATTAGTTGGGGAGGATGATGTGCCAATAGGCCCAAAAGCCCAATCCAAGACTAAGGCCCAATCCATATCCAAAGCCCATACTACTTATTACTTGCTTACTAATGACTTTATTTCTTTTGCAGGTAATGGACTCAATGAAGGCTTGGAGCGGAAGCCAAATTCACATGGCAAGGATCAACCTCATCACTTAACCTCTTGGGATGCGCGAGATGAAAAGAATCAGCTGGATTAGCAGAAGCGGGAATTTGTCTTCCCGGAGACAAATCTTGTAATTTGTTTTATGTTGGTTTTCTTTAAACAAACATTAGTTTTATTTTATGTTGTGGCAAAAACCATTAGCCCTTAGAGTTGTATGGTGGGTAGCTAATTTGGGTTAAAGTGAATCATCTTGATGTGGGAGGCCCAACCCATTAGAAGACAAAATGGAGAAGAAGCACACAAAGAACAATTGGTAGCGGACACAAGGATTGATGAGGTGGCACAAGGAGGGCACTTGATGACATTTGTAAGGGAGGAAGCCTCACCATTGGATGAAGAAGCAAGGACAAGAGGTAGTGCTCACAAGGATTGATGATGTGGCACAAGGAAGATGCTTGATGTAAGGGAGGAAGCCTCACCATTGGATGAAGCACAAGCACAAATCATCTTGGCCACCCATCATCACACTCATCTAACGGTTCACATTCAAACTTGCAAAACCCTAGCTACCCTAGGATCTCTATTTAAGCATCACACTTGGCTATTGTATGGGTATTTTGCCAAGCTTAATACAATTGAGGTATTTCATTTAGACTAGTGTCTAGAGAAAGTCTTCTTCCAAGGGTTGGTGCCATTGGAAATCCCACCAAGGGTTGGTGCCCAAGGTAAGTATCGGTTTGCTTAAACCGATTGGAGAGAACCTCCATTATTTACAAGCTTGTGGTGGCTTGTAAATTCTTACCCTTCCCTCTTCCCCACCTCCTTGAGGTTGGATCCATAAGAGGAAGGTAAAACCATACCCAAAGACCGGTTTTCTTCTCTTGGAAGAAACATTAGCCGAGAGGTCTTCCATACCTCTATCGGCCGGTTCAGGGTTTCAACATTTTTTTTTCCATTTTTTTTACTGAATATTTTAAACACTTCATACGAACTTCATCTTCTACATCTTAGCTTCATTTTCTCTGAAGAAATCGTTTTCATTCGAACATTTTAATGCTTCCGTTTCTGCTTATATATTTTATTGCTCTCGGGTTAGCCGACCGGTGAGCAACCCTTACTATTTGGGTGATAACTCGCTCATTTTCAGGTCGTTACCCATCAAAAACGAAAACACCAAAATCCTAATAAGGTTTCTAGACATGAAATTCACTTTAAAACTTAAACCTCGGGACAAAAATACGTCTGACTGCAGCAACCAAACTCCATGAGCTCAATCCGCCAACCTCCCCAACTCATCAGCTTGAGGCACAAAGTCCTCATCTGGAGGATCCATACCTACAACAGGAGTTCAACTATGAGCCTAGGGCTCAGTAAGAACATGAAATGCGGTGATGCATATGCTGTGCATGAACATTTTTAAATACATGAACATTACATTACATTACATTACGTTCACTGGACAAGAAGGTATAAGTGGGAAGAAGAGCTGGCGCAACAGGAGTACATGCCACAACAGGACATAACAGGAGTACATGACAGGTTGCCAGTCCTCGTCCACACTTAACCATACATTTCATTACAGGTTTTATCTTTCTTAACTTCAAATCCGGTGCTGAAAACATTTACAGGGTTTTCCAGAAAACGTGGATGCATGAACAGGTATGATGCTTAAACTCAACATATACAGGTGACAGAATAAAAACTACGGGAAACAGAACACAAAGAACACGTTTAACTTAAAGCATAACCTACGACCTAACTACCCGAACCAAAACCTAGTGTCTCCTTGCTGTAGGGCCTTAAGGGCCAACTTATATGCATGAACTTACTTGTTGTCCGAAATGCAGCAAGCTTTACACGCACGACAACCGTGGTTCGCGAACCTAGAGTACGCAAAATCGGACATTAACCTAAACTTCAAAAAAAGGAATTAACGTTTAACCTAAACTCTTTAACTATCGTAGAAGGTTACCTGTATCTGGAGGAAACAGGAGAAATGAAGTTTTTGGAAATAACGTAGTCTCCTGGAAGAGAGAAAACAGAGAGGAGAAGAAGAAAATGCAAAGTGTTTTACGTAGAGGGGAAGAGAAGAGAAGAAGAAGGTATAGCTTCTTCCACAAGTTTGCCAAGTGTGAATCATTCATTGGCTTCCTCCCACCTACCTTAATTGGCTTTCCATTTTGTCCCTCCATGCATTTCTAACTATTGGTTTTTAACTAAATTACTATTTAGTTCGTCGAATCGGTTTTACAAATCACCCTTATTCAATTGAACACGTCGACAATTTCATTAAAAATAGTCGTTGCATTAACATCAGAATAACTCCGCTTAATTGTTCGGGGAATAATTACATAGGTAAAATGCCGGGTGTTACAGAATCTACTCAAATGCATCAAAATCATGTTTAAACGAAGTTGAAATATAAGATGACATCTGATCATGTAAAAGATCACACATTACTCGATTTTGTTAATAATTTTATCTTTTATTTCTTTTCTTTTTAGTATTTAATTTTAATTAAACGTGTAGCTTATTTAAAGGCAAACACCATTCGATTTATGGGAGCAAGTTTGAATTAAATTTGAGTCTTTTAGAGAGGATTTCGATCTTCTGTAAGTCACGCTTGAAGAATCTCGCTTGATAGCTTTGGTTCTTACCAACGAGTTTGGTCTTGGTTAAGCTCCTGTTTTGATAATTACGGGTTCATCGAATTCTTCGATTAGGGTCTAGTTCATTCTTTATTTTTGAATCGAAAAGGCATTCCTTTGAACTATTTCACTTGTTGAAGGGTCTCAGATCTCCTAATATCCGTGGTTCGCATAAAAAATTCTCCTATGTTCGTGATTTTTTTCCCAAAAATTTTTTCCACGTAAATCTTGAAGCCTCTGTTTTTTCACGTTTATTTTCTTTTTCTGATTATTAACGTTCGATTCTCAATAGTTCGTCTTCAAATTGACATGTGGACAATAGTAGATTAGAGAGGAACTATAATACCTCACTCCTATGAGGATATGAATTTCGAGAACATGTAAAATTATTGAGTCTAACATTTATTGGAAAGGATTGAAGGCATAGTTCATAAATAAAACTGAGTAAGATGGAATTCAGATCCTATCCTCGAATATCATCTACAACATATACTTATAATTTTTTATGAACAAAATAGATTTTAATATTTTGGCTATTAGCAAATATACACTTATCGTTATTTAATTTGTTAGATAAAAAATTACCTACTTCTAGTTTGTATTTATATGTTGAATTGAAACCTATATTATAGTATGTATTTGTATTTTAAATTTTATTTCTAAGAAGCCATAGCATCAAAGTTTTGTTTCGCTACATGTGTGTGATACAATGAAGAAAACGACTTGTACATAATATTAAGAAAATACTCATCTCTTAATGAGCAGAGTGATGCTACCATGATACATCAACATAAAGGCTATTTAATAAAAAAATATAGAAATTGAGAAGTAGAAGATTAATTATATCGAACTTATATAATATACTTTAAATCAATTCATATTAATGTATATTTTAAAATACTTTCCAGCGCTAATCGACTAAGCACATGTAAACCTCCTTTAAATGTATATAATTCTTAGGATAAAGTATAGTTTTAATTATATTGTATAAGGTGATGTAACGATAATACTCTAACATATGTTTTTCTTTGTATAATCAGATGCTAATGTATGCGTCATGAACAATTTACCTCATGTTGGTAAATTTTTCGTTAATTGATACATGTTTAATGTCCATGAGTTTTTGTTTTTTCTAATTACACCTATTGATTTATCTCTCGTTAGAAAAAAAGGTAAATATTAAAATAAATTCTTAAATTTTCAAGTGATAATTTAAATTTTTAATTTCGTTAATTGACACCTAAAATTTGAGGTGTTAGCAACGGTCACTTTATCGTTAACGTCTGTTATAATTTCCATTCAATCTGTTAACTTTGTATCCTCTTTTCGTTAACTTTGTCTCCTCTCTCTCTCACATTGTTCGTGTATCAATTAATGAAAAACTTAATAATAGGAGAAAAATTACTCGGGTCACATGCATTAGGTTTAATTTGTATAAAAATATGAATTAGAGTGTTGTTTACACATTACCCTATAGTCTAGGGTCAAAATTACACTTTACCCTAAAATTTTACAATAAAAATTTCAAATAATGTGTAATGTATATTGTTGTATAATATTTATAATTCTGGAAACTATTTATTAAATTTCTAATTATATGAAAAATAATTATATTGTATGTTTATATAACTCTTTCTACACTTTTAATTAAAAATAACTGCAAACTTTTAGTTTATAGCAAAATATAATAGAATAAATAACACATTTTTCAAAACATTGAATATGGATAATAGAGCTAGTCACAAACATTCTAAGACGTACTTATTTTCAAGATGAACATATTTCATATTTCTATGGGATATGCCCACCCCAACCCCCACCATACCAGCCTCCGCTGCCGCTGCCACCATCACTACCGTATCTTCCATACCAACTTCCACTCTTGCCGCCACCTTTGCCACTTCTGTTGCCGCCACCGTAATTTCCATGCTCTCCTCCAACTCCACCACCACCATATCCACTCCCATAAGCCCCGCCACTACCATACCCTATTCCAAAGTCACCGCCACTGTCGCCACCTCCACCACTTTTATAGCCTACATCATAAGACCCGCCTTCGCCATACCCACCACCGCCTTCACGCTCTCCTCCTCGGTATCCGCCAACCCCACCACCCCCATATCCCACTCCACTACCAAAACCATCGCCACCTCCATATCCTACACCATGGGGAACCCCTTCTCCGTAGCTATCACCACCACTGTCATAACTAAAACCATGACCTACACCGCCACTACCGGGAGGCCCATTTTCACCCCAGTTACTGCCACTACCACTACCTCCACCATATCCATGGCCACCACTGTTTTCGTATCCATAACCTTGCTCACCTCCAACTCCATAACTCCAACCACCTCCGTAGCTTGTTCCATGACTATCGACGCCGCCGCCGCCACCACCGCCACCACCATAGCCTCTGGTGCCCAAACCCGAGTTGTAACCATCTTCTCCAAGGAGTGTTCTTGTTGCTGAACAATTACCTAAACCCATTACAAGAAACAAAACAGCATAAGGTCTGCAAAAAGCCATGCTTCTCAAAAATCAAAAGCTGATTTAGAAATTCAAGAAGATGAGGCTGGGTCTAAAGCCCCTTGTAGTGGTTGAGGCACATGCTGAACTACTCGCTCACAATTAACATTAAATCTTACCTCACTCTCTACACTCCCCATGAGATTATGCTATCTTCCATAATCTGCTATTTTCTTCTACAAATACATTTTTACACACTATTTCAACAACTTCTTCCGATGATTCAAGAGGCTACAGAGTAGAAATGATCAAAATCTCATCCACAAATCTAAAAAAAGAAGTAATAATAGAAGGCACTAATCCGTAAGAACATAGATTCTTTAACAACTACTTGAATGTGTATTGGTCGTTGTGGCAGTTGGAAATATGTTCATGATTGTGATACCTCGATTTGTGTCATTTTTAATGATTATGCTTCCATTTGATAACGTTATCTCGAAGGCCATCACGTTTTTTTTTTTAAGAATATGGAGGCTGTGTCTTGATAGATAGATAGATAGATAGTAAGAGATAAGAAGAGGAGACTTGGATTACCCACTCACATTTATGGAATCATACTTAATACTTACTTTACTAATTGTATATATATTCTCAATTCTTGGCTTTATTACTCTCCCACTTACTTTTGAAGAAAGACTTTCATGTTTTTTCGATAAAGATAGTCACTAAATGGAGAGTATGGATAATAAAGATATTGTATTTATAAAATTTCGATTAGGGTTTACAAAATCTCAAAAGAATCTTTTAAAACGGACAATATTTTATATTTTCAGAAAGTGAATCTGGTCTTGGGCCGCAACATGGGAAATCTGAGCCGTGGCTCTTGAGAAAATTGGCTTCTAGGTCGTGACTTGGGAATATCAACATCACGGCTTGAGTTTGATTTGTTCCGTTGGGCGGCGCCTTAGACTCCTCTGCACCGCGGCGTAGCTGCTGTCGTAAAATGCCATTTTTTCTTTTTGTTGGGCCGCGACATAGAAATTCAGGGCAGCGACTCGGCTTCCAAAATTATCCAATTTATCTTGATTTTACATGTTTAATTATTTATTTATATTATAATTTAAAATAGATTAAAAATACTAAAAACTCGAAATAGACTTCAAACTTTGTATAGAATGATGATAATAATTCTAATTTTTATGGAGTTATCAAGTGAGAAGTTCTATCAAGGAGCACACAACCACCATTAGAGATGACAAACGAGCTGACCAAGCTGAAGCTAAAAAAATATGCCTCATCGAGCCTAGCGAGTTAAACGAGCAGAGCCTAATAAGCCTAGCGAGCTCAAAAAAAATTTCAACATGAACCAGCTAGCGAGCTTAAGTTAAACGAGCCGAGCTGAGCTGACAAAATGAGCATAACAAATCTTAATGAGCCCAAAAAAAAAAATTTCAACGTGAGCCGGCTGGCGAACTTAAGTTAAACGAGCCGAGCTGAGTAGACTAAACGAGTTTAACGAACTAAACATACATAATATTTTCAATTTATCTAAATGTAATGTATATTTTTTTAAAAAAATTAATTGTTAAAATTATAATAATTATTTATTATTATAATGTCAAAATATATAATTGCCAATCATTTACAATTAAGGTGACAAATGACTTAACCGAGCGGAGGCAACCCTAAAAAAGTTCGGCTCATTGCGCCTAACGAGCCAGACAAAAAAAATTTCAACCCGAACTGACTCACGAGACAAAGTTAAAAGTGACGAACCAATCCTGTTACAGTACCGAGCTGGCCAAGGGGGCTGGCTCGCCGGCCCGCTCATTTGTCATCTCTAACCACCATGCAAGAAACATCCTTTAAGAAATACCCTAAATATGTTTGATTATAAGCTTGATTATATGTAACACCCGGCATTTTTGCCACGTAACCGTCTCCCCGAATTGTATTTTAATAATATAATACAATGTACGTTTTGGTTGAAATGGTGAAATGTTAAGAGAGAACCAAACTAATTTCCAACTAACCAAAACAATCAATTAGGTTAAAAGATAATGGAAGGGTAAATGTGGAAGTAATTAAGGTAGGTGGAAGCAAACCAATGGATGTGTGCCAAGTGGCAACTTGTTGAAGAAGCCATGTCTTCTTCCTTCCCTCCCGTTCTTCTCTTCATTCTGGCGTGAAACTCCCTCCTGTTTTCTCTCTTCCAGTCGACGAACAACCATCGAAGTTACTTCGATCTCCTCGGCTCCTTTCTGTTTTCCCGCTGAGGTAAATGTCTGGTTGAATGCTAACGAATTTGGACAAGTTTAATGCGAGTTTTCACTGAGATTTAGGGTTATTATTTTAGAGAAAACTCACTGTTTTTGGATGAAAACACGTTGGTGTGTTTTCTAAAGTGTTGAAACGTGTTTGCTGCATTTCCTACGAGATATTAGTTAGCATTTGTAGCGTGTTTGAATTCTGTACATCCATTTACAGATCCGAGCTTTCCAGGGGCGTTCGAGCACACTGCATTGCTGCAAACAGGTAAGTTCATGCATCTACGTTGGCCCTTAAGGCCCTACAACTCGGAGGTACTAAGGTCTGGTTCGGGTAGATAGGTTTTAGGTTATGTTTTAAGTTAAACGTGTTTCCGTTATATTCTGTTTCCTGTTGTATTCATTCTGTCATCTGTGAATGTTAAGTTTAAGCATTTCACTTATTCATGCATACACGTTTCCTGTAAAATCATGCAAATGTTTTCAGCACCGGTTTTGAAGTAAGTAAGATAAAATCCTGTAAAGAAAATGTATGGTTAAGTGTGGACGAGGACTGGCATCCTGTCAAGTACTCCTGTTATGTCCTGAAAGTGGCATGTACATCCTGTTGCGCCAGCTCCTCCTCCCACTTATACCTTCCTGTCCAGTGAAACGTAATGTAATGTAATGTTCATGTATTTGAAAATGTTCATGCATAGCATATGCACACTGCATTTCATGTTCTTACTGAGCTCTAGGCTTATAGATGAACTCCCTGTTGTAGGTACGGATCCTGTGGATGAGGACTTGGTGCCTCAGGCCGATGTGTAGGTTGCAGTTGGCGGATCGAGCTCATTGGGAATGGTTGCTGCAGTCAGATAAATTCTGTGTAGAGGTTTAAGTCTTTGAAGTAAAGTTCATATTTGTAAACTCTTCTGGATGTTTGTGGTTTCTGTTTTAAAACTTTGTTGTAGTCTTGTGTTTTGTTTGAAAGTTTTGTTGGAAATTTTGAAATGTACAAGTCCTGTTGTTGATGTATTTAAAACCTCCGTATTTGACAGATTGTATCCATATATTTTAAATGTTTTGAAAACATTCTGGAACTGCTTGAGTTCTCCCTTTTCAGGTCATGCATGGATAGTCTCGAATTTTAGAGCTATCCATGCAGTTTGTCTGCTCGAACTCCCGTCATTTGTAGAGTATGAATTCAAAACTTTGTTTTGAAATCGGGTTTGAGGGTCTGAAGCCCTCATGCCTCCTGTTTTGATGTTCCCTGCCTGTAAGTCTTTATGTTAAAATTTGCCAAGTTTTATCTCAAAAACTGCATCTTTCGATCACGTTCACTGCTGTTTTAAGTGTTTATCTACCGGTTGACGTCATCCATCTTCCGGCTGACGTCATCACCTTCTGCCGGTTATGTTTACTGTTTTTGTCTTCCGGTTGACGTCAGCATAAGTCTTCCGCCCAGTTTATAATTTTTGTCTTCCGGTTGACGTCAGCATAAGTCTTCCGCCCAGTTTAAAATTTTTGTCTTCCGGTTGACGTCAGCATAAGTCTTCCGCCCAGTTTATAATTTTTGTCTTCCGGTTGACGTCAGCATAAGTTTTCCGCCCAGTTTATAATTTTTGTCTTCCGGTTGACGTCAACATAAGTCTTCCGCCCAGTTTATAATTTTGTCTTCCGGTTGACGTCATCTTTTCTTCTGATGACGTCATACGCCTTTCGCCCAACAGCTTCCTGCTTCTATGCTTATGATTTCTGGTTTACTTCCTGTCCATTCTGTTTAATTATTTTCTTCGCCATTTCTTCTCTTCTGTTATTCATTTCCGAATTGTGCATAGTTCTGTTATACACCGTAGCCTTCCACAGTATGCTTCTTCCCAGTTAAGTTCTCTTAAATGTCTCTGTCTTCCTGCATTTTCGTTTCTCTTCTGTTATCCGTTGTTGAATCCCGTTTTGCTTTCAACTCCTGAGAACTCTCTCTCTCGGTGAAGTTTTATAGTTTGTAAACGTTCTGTTCCCTGTTTTCTGTTATAAAAAAAAAAATATGTGCCCGTTTTCTGCAAATGTCCCGGAGTGACGGCTTCGATCCCGGACCCCGATCGGGTTCGGTTTCGGGTCGTCACAGTAATGGTATCAGAGAGACACGGTTTTAAAACCGATTCTGTGAAGTGTCTGACTGCGCAACCCGCCACGTGAGATCGCTCCACCAACTGTAAGTATTTAGATTACTGTAACTGTCCTGTTTATTTAAAATTAGGTTATTCTGTTATTCTGCTTATAGGACTATCTTAGAAATGGTGAGAGGACATCAGGAAGAATCCAGTGAAAGCTCTCGGGCCATAGACCGATTGACAGAGCTGGTGGGGGTACAATCCCGCATGGTTGATCGAATGATGGCCAGAGAAGACGACAGAAACAATAACCATGGAAATATCAATCGTGATAATGCGCCGCGAGACAATAGTGGAGACAGATTCCGGCGACTTCAGCCACCCTCATTTGATGGGTTGTCTACAGACCCGACCCGTGCTGAAACCTGGATTCGAACTATGGAGAAGATGTTCAGTTATGCAGAAGTAGAAGACAACAAGAAGGTTACTTGTGCCACGTTCCATCTCACTGAAAGTGCTGGATTCTGGTGGGATGCAGTACAGTCGTCTACAGTGGCATTGAGCTGGGAAGGGTTCAAGGGGATTTTCTACGATAAGTACTTTGACCGAGGAGTGAGAAAGGAGAAGTTACTTGAGTTTTCTCGGCTGCGACAGTATGGATCTGTGGCCGAGTATGTTCAGAAATTTGAGTCGCTATCCCGATATGCAACACACATGGTGGCCACTGATGAGAACAAGGTGCACCAGTTTATTCAAGGTTTAAAGATGGACCTTCTACGAGGAATCACAACTGGAGGTTTTGATGAGGTACCATATGTGAAAGTGGTGGCCAAGGCTTATCAACTGGAGGCCTTAGAAATAAAGTCCCAGAGACAGAGAGAACCACCAAGAGGAATTATAAGAAATACTCCTCAACAACAGCAACAAAAGACTCAGAATGTACATCCTCCACAGCAACAGAACAGGGGCATTAAAAGGCCCAATGAGACCCTTACTTACCAGGACAAAGGGAAGAGACCTATGGGAGCTCCTCAGCCTCCTGTCTGCCCACGTTGCCAGAAGAATCATACAGGAGACTGCAGGCTCTTTACTGGTCAATGTTTCCGGTGTGGTAAAGAAGGCCATCAAGTCCGGAATTGTCCGGTGCCTGACACAAGGCCGGTTGGTGCTATGCCTAGAGTGTTTGCAATGATGGAGGACGTCGATAATGCTGATCAGCACACAGCAATTACAGGTACAATATTAGTATGTAATGTGCCTGCTTATACCTTGTGGGACACGGGGGCCACACATTCGTTTGTGGCCATAGACTTTGTAGTTAGACAAAAATTTTGTAGTACGTCCTCAGATCAGCCCTACAGCGTTATGCTACCGTCCGGAGAGTTTATGCACTCTGAGCAGGTTGTACGGGGTGATATAGTGTCAGTGGGAGACCAGAAATTTTATGCCGATCTTATCGTCATCGGTATGAAAGGGTACGATGTCATTCTGGGGATGGACTGGCTATTTAGACATTATGCCACCATCAACTGTAGGTCTAGGCTAGTGTCGTTTAAGCGCCCGAACGAAGTAGAGTTCTCCTATCAGGCAATACCAAATAAGTATAGTATGACTGTTATATCCACCTTGAAAGCTCAACAGCTGATGAGGTCAGGATGTGTCGGATTCCTTGCCCACGTAGTAGATGTTCAAAGACAAGGTGAGGTGGAACTTCAAAATATTCCTGTAGTTCGAGACTTCTCAGAGGTCTTCCTAGATGACTTACCAGGATTGCCACCTGATCGTGAGATCGAGTTCGAAATCGATGTATATCCTGGCGCTGAACCAGTATCGAAGAATCCTTATCGTATGGCGCCAATTGAACTGAGGGAGTTGAAGGCTCAGCTAAAGGAATTGGTGGACAAGGGTTTTGTGCGCCCTAGTTTCTCTCCGTGGGGTGCTCCCGTCTTGTTCGTTAAGAAGAAGGATGGGTCCCTACGGATGTGTATTGACTACCGTGAGCTGAACAAGTTGACGATCAAGAATAAGTACCCGTTGCCGAGGATCGACGATTTATTTGACCAGCTACAAGGGGCTCGGGTATTTTCCAAGATTGACTTGCGCTCCGGTTATTACCAGTTGAAGGTCAGAGCAAATGATATTCCAAAGACCGCCTTCAGGACCCGGTACGGACATTACGAGTTCTTGGTGATGTCGTTCGGGTTGACTAATGCTCCGGCGGCATTTATGGACCTGATGAACAGGATATTTCAGGATGTCTTAGATAAATTCGTGATCGTTTTCATTGACGACATCCTGGTTTATTCTCGGAATGAAGAGGAGCATAAAGAGCACTTGGCAATGGTGCTATCGACTCTGAAACAGCATCAATTGTTTGCCAAGCTATCAAAGTGCGAATTCTGGTTGAACAAGATTAATTTCCTAGGCCACGTGGTGTCTGCTGAAGGAGTATCTGTGGACCCGGCCAAGATTCAGGCTGTGAGGGATTGGCCCAGACCGAGAAATGCAAGTGAAGTACGAAGCTTTATCGGACTAGCTGGTTATTACAGGAAGTTCATCAAGGGGTTTTCTGTGATCGCGAAGCCTATGACCAGCTTAACAAGGAAAGAAATCAAGTTCAAGTGGTCCGAAGCGTGTGAGGTGAGCTTTCAGACACTCAAGCAAAAGTTAACCACGGCTCCTCTACTAGTATTGCCAGTTGAAGATGGCAAATTCAGCGTATACTGTGATGCGTCAAAGGTTGGCTTGGGATGTGTATTAATGCAAGAAGGGAAAGTGGTAGCATACGTGTCCAGACAATTGAAGAGCCATGAAGAAAACTACCCTACTCATGACCTTGAGTTAGCGGCAGTGGTCTTTGCACTGAAAGTATGGAGACACCACTTGTATGGGCAATCATGTGAGGTGTTTTCGGATCACAAAAGCTTGAAGTACATATTTACTCAGAAGGAGTTGAATATGAGACAAAGGCGGTGGTTAGAATTCGTGAAAGATTACGATGTTGAGATTAAATACCACCCGGGAAAGGCCAATGTGGTAGCCGATGCGTTAAGCAGGATGCCGTCTACGATACAACCGGCCTTGGCTACCATCTCACTGCCTTTGAGGACAGAAATTCAGAGGTTTGAACTGGTGATAGTTTCTAAACTATCGGCAGCACTGGCGAATCTAACGTTGCGGCCGACCATTCTGGACCGAATTAAGGAGGCCCAGAAGACCAATTCAAAGGAGATGGCTGATATGGTGAGCAAGGTACCCATGCCTTCTTCCGATTTCAGTTATTCGAGAGATGGAGTTTTGAAGTTCAAAAACAGATGGTATGTTCCGAAAGACAAAGAGCTACGGAAGCATATCTTATCGGAAGCCCATTCGTCTTCTTTCTCTGTGCATCCAGGAAGCACAAAAATGTATCAAGACTTGAAACTTCACTTCTGGTGGCCGAATATGAAGAATGAAGTGGCCAAGTATGTGGAGTCTTGTATGATATGTCAACAGGTCAAAGCTGAACATCAACGACCAAGTGGAACGCTTCAGCCTCTTCCGATTCCCGAATGGAAATGGGAGAACGTTACAATGGACTTTGTTGTTGGTCTGCCAAGAACAGTTAAAGGCCACAATAGCATATGGGTCATAGTGGACAGATTGACGAAGTCGGCCCATTTTCTACCTGTGAAGACGACCTACTCAATGGATCAGTATGCTGAACTATATATTAGTGAAATTGTTAAACTACATGGTATTCCTGTGTCAATTGTATCTGACCGGGATCCTAGATTCACTTCCAGGTTCTGGAAAAGCTTGCAAAGCTCCTTGGGCACTAGATTGGACTTCAGCACGGCATTTCATCCACAGACAGATGGGCAATCTGAGAGAACGATTCAGACCTTGGAGGATATGTTAAGAGCGTGCGTGCTGGAACTTCATGCTCCTTGGAGTAGATATTTACCACTTGTGGAGTTTGCATACAACAATTGCTATCAGGCTACAATTGGTATGGCTCCATATGAAGCACTTTACGGCAGGAAGTGTAGATCCCCGTTATGTTGGGATGAGGTCGGAGAAACTAAGCTTATTGGCCCTGAGATATTACAACAGATGTCTGAGGTGATTGCTGTTATCAAACAACGAATCAACACTGCTATGAGTAGACAGAAAAGTTATGCAGATTGGAGACGGAGAGACTTGGAGTTCGCTGAAGGCGATGAAGTATTCCTGAAGGTGTCGCCTTTCAAAGGTGTAATGAGATTTGGCAAGAAAGGGAAGCTCAGCCCACGGTTCATTGGACCTTTTCCCATTCTAAATCGTGTGGGAAGCGTGGCTTACAAGCTGCAGTTGCCAGCGTCTATGGATGGAGTTCATAATGTCTTCCATGTTTCGATGCTGAGAAAGTGCGTACGAGATCCAACCCAAATAGTGGAACATGTGGACTTTAATATCATGCCGACGCTGACATATGAAGAAAGACCTATAAAGATATTGGATATGTCACTCAAAGTGTTGCGCAATCGAGTGGTCCCGTTGGTGAAAGTTTTATGGCGTAATCACAATGTGGAGGAAGCCACATGGGAAAGAGAAGCGGATGTTAGAGCACAATATCCAAACCTATTCGCTTAGTCAAATTTTGAGGACAAAATTTCTGTTAAGGTGGGTGGAATGTAACACCCGGCATTTTTGCCACGTAACCGTCTCCCCGAATTGTATTTTAATAATATAATACAATGTATGTTTTGGTTGAAATGGTGAAATGTTAAGGGAGAACCAAACTAATTTCCAACTAACCAAAACAATCAATTAGGTTAAAAGATAATGGAAGGGTAAATGTGGAAGTAATTAAGGTAGGTGGAAGCAAACCAATGGATGTGTGCCAAGTGGCAACTTGTTGAAGAAGCCATGTCTTCTTCCTTCCCTCCCGTTCTTCTCTTCATTCTGGCGTGAAACTCCCTCCTGTTTTCTCTCTTCCAGTCGACGAACAACCATCGAAGTTACTTCGATCTCCTCGGCTCCTTTCTGTTTTCCCACTGAGGTAAATGTCTGGTTGAATGCTAACGAATTTGGACAAGTTTAATGCGAGTTTTCATTGAGATTTAGGGTTATTATTTTAGAGAAAACTCACTGTTTTTGGATGAAAACACGTTGGTGTGTTTTCTAAAGTGTTGAAACGTGTTTGCTGCATTTCCTACGAGATATTAGTTAGCATTTGTAGCGTGTTTGAATTCTGTACATCCATTTACAGATCCGAGCTTTCCAGGGGCGTTCGAGCACACTGCATTGCTGCAAACAGGTAAGTTCATGCATCTACATTGGCCCTTAAGGCCCTACAACTCGGAGGTACTAAGGTCTGGTTCGGGTAGATAGGTTTTAGGTTATGTTTTAAGTTAAACGTGTTTCCGTTATATTCTGTTTCCTGTTGTATTCATTCTGTCATCTGTGAATGTTAAGTTTAAGCATTTCACTTATTCATGCATACACGTTTCCTGTAAAATCATGCAAATGTTTTCAGCACCGGTTTTGAAGTAAGTAAGATAAAATCCTGTAAAGAAAATGTATGGTTAAGTGTGGACGAGGACTGGCATCCTGTCAAGTACTCCTGTTATGTCCTGAAAGTGGCATATACATCCTGTTGCGCCAGCTCCTCCTCCCACTTATACCTTCCTGTCCAGTGAAACGTAATGTACATGTATTTGAAAATGTTCATGCATAGCATATGCACACTGCATTTCATGTTCTTACTGAGCTCTAGGCTTATAGATGAACTCCCTGTTGTAGGTACGGATCCTGTGGATGAGGACTTGGTGCCTCAGGCCGATGTGTAGGTTGCAGTTGGCGGATCGAGCTCATTGGGAATGGTTGCTGCAGTCAGATAAATTCTGTGTAGAGGTTTAAGTCTTTGAAGTAAAGTTCATATTTGTAAACTCTTCTGGATGTTTGTGGTTTCTGTTTTAAAACTTTGTTGTAGTCTTGTGTTTTGTTTGAAAGTTTTGTTGGAAATTTTGAAATGTACAAGTCCTGTTGTTGATGTATTTAAAACCTCCGTATTTGACAGATTGTATCCATATATTTTAAATGTTTTGAAAACATTCTGGAACTGCTTGAGTTCTCCCTTTTCAGGTCATGCATGGATAGTCTCGAATTTTAGAGCTATCCATGCAGTTTGTCTGCTCGAACTCCCGTCATTTGTAGAGTATGAATTCAAAACTTTGTTTTGAAATCGGGTTTGAGGGTCTGAAGCCCTCATGCCTCCTGTTTGATGTTCCCTGCCTGTAAGTCTTTATGTTAAAATTTGCCAAGTTTTATCTCAAAAACTGCATCTTCCGATCACGTTCACTGCTGTTTTAAGTGTTTATCTACCGGTTGACGTCATCCATCTTCCGGCTGACATCATCACCTTCTGCCGATTATGTTTACTGTTTTTGTCTTCCGGTTGACGTCAGCAGCATAAGTCTTCCGCCCAGTTTAAATTTTTGTCTTCCGGTTGACGTCAGCATAAGTCTTCCGCCCAGTTTTATAATTTTGTTTCCGGTTGACGTCAGCATAAGTTTTCCGCCCCAGTTTATAATTTTTGTCTTCCGGTTGACGTCAACATAAGTCTTCCGCCCAGTTTATAATTTTGTCTTCCGGTTGCATAGTTCTGTTATACACCGTAGCCTTCCACAGTATGCTTCTTCCCAGTTAAGTTCTCTTAAATGTCCCTGTCTTCCTGCATTTTCGTTTCTCTTCTGTTATCCGTTGTTGAATCCCGTTTGCTTTCAACTCCTGAGAACTCTCTCTCTCGGTGAAGTTTTATAGTTGTAAACGTTCTGTTCCGCATAAGTCTTCCGCCCAGTTTATAATTTTGTCTTCCGGTTGACGTCAGCATAAGTCTTCCGCCCAGTTTATAATTTTGTCTTCCGGTTGACGTCAGCATAAGTCTTCCGCCCAGTTTATAATTTTGTCTTCCGTTGACGTCAGCATAAGTCTTCCGCCCAGTTTATAATTTTGTCTTCCGGTTGACGTCAGCATAAGTCTTCCGCCCAGTTTATAATTTTGTCTTCCGGTTGACGTCAGCATAAGTCTTCCGCCCAGTTTATAATTTTGTCTTCCGTTGACGTCAGCATAAGTCTTCCGCCCAGTTTATAATTTTGTCTTCCGGTTGACGTCAGCATAAGTCTTCCGCCCAGTTTATAATTTTGTCTTCCGGTTGACGTCAGCATAAGTCTTCCGCCCAGTTTATAATTTTGTCTTCCGGTTGACGTCAGCATAAGTCTTCCGCCCAGTTTATAATTTTGTCTTCCGTTGACGTCAGCATAAGTCTTCCGCCCAGTTTATAATTTTGTCTTCCGGTTGACGTCAGCATAAGTCTTCCGCCCAGTTTATAATTTTGTCTTCCGGTTGACGTCAGCATAAGTCTTCCGCCCAGTTTATAATTTTGTCTTCCGGTTGACGTCAGCATAAGTCTTCCGCCCAGTTTATAATTTTGTCTTCCGGTTGACGTCAGCATAAGTCTTCCGCCCAGTTTATAATTTTGTCTTCCGGTTGACGTCAGCATAAGTCTTCCGCCCAGTTTATAATTTTGTCTTCCGGTTGACGTCAGCATAAGTCTTCCGCCCAGTTTATAATTTTGTCTTCCGGTTGACGTCAGCATAAGTCTTCCGCCCAGTTTATAATTTTGTCTTCCGGTTGACGTCAGCATAAGTCTTCCGCCCAGTTTATAATTTTGTCTTCCGTTGACGTCAGCATAAGTCTTCCGCCCAGTTTATAATTTTGTCTTCCGGTTGACGTCAGCATAAGTCTTCCGCCCAGTTTATAATTTTGTCTTCCGGTTGACTAACCGTAGCCTTCCACAGTATGCTTCTTCCCAGTTAAGTTCTCTTAAATGTCCCTGTCTTCCTGCATTTTCGTTTCTCTTCTGTTATCCGTTGTTGAATCCCGTTTTGCTTTCAACTCCTGAGAACTCTCTCTCTCGGTGAAGTTTTATAGTTTGTAAACGTTCTGTTCCCTGTTTTCTGTTATAAAAAAAAAATATGTGCCCGTTTTCTGCAAATGTCCCGGAGTGACGGCTTCGATCCCGGACCCCGATCGGGTTCGGTTTCGGGTCGTCACATTATATGTATACCATTACATCAATATCTAATTTTTGAATTGGCTAGCTTGGTTTAAGAAACCACGTAAATGATTATTTGCAGAGAAAACAAAGCTTTGAATGTAACAGATTGACCTGTAATTAATTTAATTAACATGTAGTTAACTTGTTAATTATGATTTGAATATGTTTATATGGTCATATTTATTATTTGATACTATTTGATTGAATATTGGTTATCTATGAATTGTTTTTTATTTTGGAGGATCTCTTATAAACAGAAGAAACCAGCTCAAATTTCCATATTTAGATGGTAAAGAATAGAAGATCAGAAAATAAGAAACTCAACAACTGTAAGATTAACTCAATTCTGTTTAGAATGAAAAAGTTATGCAAATCTAAAGTCAATATTTGGATTAAGAAATAGTTTAGGTACAACTCGTGCAAAAGTTATTTAATTATTAATGAGAAGCAAATATTTTCCTAATAATAAATCGAGATGTGTCACATGCTTAATTAAAATGTTAATTGTGATTAAAACATAATTAAGCTAAGTAATTTTATAGTTTTTTCAAAATTGAAGGTCAAATTGATAATTTACTATTTTAATTAAAGTTTAAATATTAAAGAAAATTGAAGAAAAATTAGATCTTAGGGAGAGGGAGAGATAACTTAATCGATGGAGATCAGAGGCGAGATTTCAGCTATCTTTTGAGCTTGTTTCTAACACGAAAATCATTAGTTAAACTGAGATGAGTAGATTGATACAGGTTTGGCACGGTAAAATCAGTAAGATAATCATAACTTCTTAGATTGGAATACATATATGTTGAATTTGAGTTACGAAGAGTTTCATTTGAGAAAATTGGTATTAAATAAACGAAAAAGCCATATTTTGCAAGATAGGTCACTAGTACATAGACGTTCTCAATTTCACTTGGAAATTCCAATGTTTGTTTATTTTATGCATAAGTCTAGAATCGTGAGTCCTTACATAGACTTACTTGCACATTTTAAGTAGACATTGTACATTATTTTATGTATATCATGGTCTGTTTATACGCACTTACGTAAGCTCATATGTGATCGTTTGCATTTTCTTATAGGAATTGTTAAATTAGCAAAAAACATTACACCAATTGTTGTATAACAATATATGAATCATCTCATATTAAGTTTGAAATCTTAAGTTAAGATACTGAGTTTAATATGAGTTGATAGTATCATACAGAAGTTGATCGTGAGTGAATGAGATGAATTTTCTCGCCTTGAGAATACATAAGTCGTAATCAATATCTAAATGATGATATTTGGGATGGATCGTGACATCAAATCTTGTTAATCACTAGGTCGATCCTCTCTATTCACTTACTCGCCTTCGTCTGTATGAAATTGTTTATCCACTCTCTCCCTTTACTTTTCCACAACCCCTTCCCGGCGTTGCTATCAGTGTAGAGACGACTCAAACAAAAATGGATTTATATTCACTTTCTAAATATAGTTTATGCATATTCTCGAGATGTAGTATTTTTAATCTAATTCTTTGTTTGTGCTAGTGAAAAAGAAAAAAAAAAAGAAAATAGATGAAGATGTTACCAAAATATTAATTGAATATTGTATGGTTGATGATAACCACTAAAGCTTTCAGAACTCTAAGAGGTTCTATATAAATAAGACAATAAAATAAAACATAGAACGACTTGAGAACCTTTAGAGAGACTAATATTTTTACCAAGATATTGTCGACGTTGAGCAAGTAGTTCAACATGGAGATTACACATATAACTTCAATATGGTAATATGTTTATTTTATCATTTTTAAATTAATCTGATAATGCTCGACTTATTTTATTGTTTGATTTTATTTATCTCAGGTTGAACTAAACTCTCTTCCTAGAAGAGAGATTGGTCTGTTGGACCTTCCCTCCATTAGTTTATTTGTTTATTCATAATATTTTGGACTGGCCATATAAAGTAATATTATGTCTACCTTTATTTTTACCTTCTAGTTCTTAGCTTCTAACGTAAAGATTATTAATTTGTGCAGTTAATGATTATTTTAATTATTAGTGATATATCATATTAATTGCATCAATCAACGTTTGTCACGTAGAAGATAAGAATTAAAAAGTAAAATTAGAGGGTAAATATAATATTATCTGGCTATATATTGCATGATTTTATATCTGAGGTTTAATGCTTTAGAAAAATAATCTTAAATAGGATTTGAATATTTGGACATAAGACTTTTAATAGTTTGAGAGAATGAATGTTCTATAAAACTATCAGAGAACCATAAATTTTAATTGAGTTTTTAAAGTTTTGATTTTTGTGCATATTCAAATTGAGATTCTAGAAGTATACATTTAATTTGACAACAGAGAGGAGGTTACATTGTAAAAATCGATATTTTAAAGAATTTTTGTCTAATTTAATGTATGAGTATAATTTATAAATTTTTAAAGGGGTGAGGTATATGTGTAAATAAAAAAAAATAATTTATTAGAATAAGATTTGGAAACAGAGGGTACTCTTCTTCATTTGGCTGCCAACACCAATGTAACACCCGGCATTTTCGGCCGGGAAATTATCCCTCAAATTGTCGAACGGGATTAGGTTTATGTTGATATAATGTATGTTTTGATGAAATTGTTGGAATGTTTAGTGGAAAACTAAACCAAGGTGTAAGCAAAACATTCATTTAGTTAAAAACCAAACTAATGAATAAGTAAACAAAACCATTAGTTAGAAATGGATGAAGGGGTAAATTGGGATGAAATTAAGGTTGGTGGGAGGAAGCCAATGGATGAATACCAAGTGGCAGCTTGTTGGAGAAGCTATGTCTTCTTCCTCTTCTTCCTCTCTTCTCTTCACTCTTACGCGAAGCTCCTCTCTGTTTTCTCTCTTCCAGGCGACTGAAACAAAGTTCCACACTTTGTTTCTCCTGCATTCTTCTGTTTTCTTCAGTGAAGGTAATTCCCGTCGGTAGTTAACAAGTTTAACTACACTATTTACTGATTTTGAGAAGTTTAGGGTTTATGACCGATTTTACTTGCTGTAGGTTCGTGAACCACTATGCTTGTGTGTTCACGCTTGCTACATTCCAGGAAAACAGGTAAGTTCATATGCATAGATTCTGCCCTTAAGGCCCTACATCACGGAGGTACTAGGTTTTCAGTTCTGTCGGGGTTGTTTTGGGTAGAAAAGTTAGGGTTATGTCCTGAGATGTCTGTATTTTCTGTTGTCTGTTGTCTTATTTCTGTTATCTGCCAGTTTAAGTTCAGGCACCGTTCATGCATACACGTTATCTCTGAAAGACATGCAAAAGTTTTCTGTGCACGGTTTTGAAGTTAAAAAGAATGAAAATATGACTGTAATGTACCGGTTAAGTGTGGGACGGAGACTGGTGTTCTGTTCTGAGTTACTAGTGCCTGATAGTGCACTTCTGTTACGTCTGTTCTCCTATAAGCCCCACTTTCTGACAGATAAAAGTAATGTTCTGTAATGTCACTGTATTCCAAAAAGTTCATGCATAGAATATGCATCACTGCATTTATTTATGATATGTTTTTACTGAGCTCTAGGCTCATAGTTGAACTCTCTGATGTAGGTACTGAACCCGTGGATGAGGATTTTGTGCCTCAGACCGACGAATAGGTGGTTGGTGGTTCGAGCTCTCGCGGGGTGGTTGTGGCAGTCAGACGCGTTTGGACCTGGAGGTGTGTTTTAAAAGTGTATGTCATATCTGTACAGCTTTTGGGATGTTTAAGATCTGTGTAAATGTTTTTAAAACCTCTGTTATAACAGTTGTATATTTTGAAGTTTATGTCAAATTCTGTACAACTTCTGAGATTTAATAACCGTGTACAGACTCTGTGTTGAGTTTTATGCCTTCTGTCTTTGTGCCTTCTGTTTATAAGTTCTTCTGTTAAATGTTGTCTTTCAATTCTGTCGTCCATACTGCCTCCAGTTTCTGTTGTCTATTTTGCCTTCGGTTTCTGTCTTTTATTTTGGCTAAGTGTTAGTCGTCCACAGTCACTTCTCCCTTCAGTAAAACAGTTGTCATTCTCTTTTGTAAAACGGTCGTCCACGTCCATTATGCCTTCAAAATAATGGTCCATTTTGCCTTTGGGCTCAGTCGTCCACGCCCTCTGTTAAAATAGTCGTCCATCCTACCTTCTGTTTTATCGTCCATCCTACCTTCTGTTTTATCGTCCATCCTGCCTTCTGCTTTTCTTAAAAGTCCAAGTTGCCTTTGAAGATAGTCGTCCACGCCTTCTTCAAATAGTCGTCCACGCTGCCTTCTACCTTTCAACGTCCACTCCGCTTTTCAGTTTCTGTCCTTCGGGTTTGCACATATTCGGCTAAGTCTAAAAGTCTACTGCTTTTTGTCTTTTAGCGTAAACGTCCACGGACTCCTGTGTCTACTGTGTTTGTCTTTTAGCGTAAATGTCCACGGACTACTGCGTCCATTTTACCTCTGACTTCAAACGTCCACGAACTTTTGTCGTTTTCTGTTTCCAGTCATCGACTTTTAAATGTCCACAGCTTCGGTTTGTCTACTGTTTCTGCCTTTAAATTTAAACGTCCACGGCCCCCTGTTAGTCGACAGATTTCTGTTCTCTTTTTTTTAGGTCTTCTCCTGCATGTCTATCGTCCATTCTGAATTCTTTTCTAAAACGTCCAAATTATCCTGTTCTTACTGTTCTCCCTGTATTCTGTCTTCCTGTTTCAATCGTCCATTTCTGTTTTATGACTTCCTGTTTTCACGTCCAAATTATTTCTGTTTACCGTTTCTATTTCTCCCTGCTTCCTGTTTTCTGTTTTATTCCTGCCATTTATTTTTGAAGTCCAACTTCTAATTTGTTTTCCAGTTTCATTTCCAGAGAAAGTTTTCTCTCTCCGTAAAGTTTTAAGAGCCGAAATATTAATAGGTTTGCTGTCTTTGATTCTGTTTTCTGTTAAAGTTTTAAAAGTAAAGTTCAAAAAAAAATATAGTCCACGTTTTTATAAAATGTCCGGTGTGATGGCTCTCGGACCCTGATCGGGTCTCGGGCTGTCACAACCAATGAGAGGGAGAGAGTTGATTTTTCTAACGAGCGATTCATCGCCTCTTATGGCTGGGAGATTGTGAGACTTTGTGCGCCATCTTTCGTGAAAGGACTTCGGGATTTGGTAAGTTCTCTATCTCGTTTTCAAGTTTGAAGTTTAGAGTTTTAAGTTGGGGATTGATTTGAGCAATGAAGGACATCCTAGTACACTTTTTGCTTCGTGAATGTTGTCTTATATGACGTCACAAAATAGGTAATAGGGCGGTGATGACAGACTCCTTGGGTTTTGAATCCCTAAACCTGATCAAGGTATTATTATTTATTATTTATTATCGATCATACGGGTTGCTTCGTAGATGACCATTGTTCATCGACCGGGTAACAGTGTTGGATCTTTGGATCGCATGTTGCTTGATTCTTCTTTCTGAAACATGAGGTGCTGCTAGAATTCGGTTGCCGAATTTTCTGTGTTAGTGTTCTAGAGGGGTCCTTGAGCGACTCTTCTTTTTCACTGAGATGATTTTCAAGTAAATTGTATGATGATGACCTAGTTTCATACAGTCGTCTATGTATATGACAATGATTTATTTAATGCCCTATCGGTGGCTTGTGGAGCATGTTTTCGTAAAACGTTGAAAAATGAGTTTGCATGAGACGATGATTTGAAAACTATTTTGATATCTTATCATATTTTGAAAGAAAGAGTAAAAAAAATTTTACGTGCATTTAATATAATATTTCTACTGAGTTAGTCACTCACCCTAACGACCTCCTCCCATTTCATGGAAATAACAAGAGTAGTGAGTAGTCGGAGCATATGAACTATTTTCTTATTTTCTTATTTTCTTTTTGCATTTGAGTGTTGAGTTTTTCTTTAGTGAAAACTTATCTTTAGTTTGGTTTGTTTAACCCTTATTTGGATTTGGATGTTTGGACTTATTGAACTATTTTACTTTATCGCACTATTATATCTGAAATTATTGTATGAATTTTAACTTTTGATTAATGTTCAAGTCTTCCGCTACAAACCAAACTTTGGACTGAGTGAACGAGTCTTCCCTGGGGATTAGGTTGCTTGACCTGACGTTCTATTGGGCCTGTCTCCGGGTCATGACATAAATAAAGTTAATTTTTAGTTTATCAACAATAACAAGTTGACAAATAATTAACTAATAGTTGTAATATATTTGAAAAAAGACCATATAAATTTATTAAAAATAGTCTTTTTTTTTCCTTTAGTAATCTAGTTTTAGTGTCACATTGTTTAATTTTTCAAATAAATTGTACGACAATACTTAATAAAAGTATTGAATGTCATATTTCTTGAGGATTCAACAACTTTATTTATCGTTATCATATAAACTTTACATTACACACTTGCAATATTTTAATACAATATATTAGCCACTCTCACTTGGTCGACAAGATGAATCAAAATCTTACTTTGTTGTGTTTTCATTCTCTTTGATAAATTTTGACTATCTTTTTCAGTTGCAAGATCTCCCCTGTTTATAGACTTATTGACATGGTATTTTCTTGTCTTTCGAATCCCATTTTATCTTTTGCTATATCTTTTAAATGATATAAGATGTAACGTCCCCGAACCCATTCCGGCTCGGTGTGCTACTTTGCTAACCAAACCCGTGTTTAAAACGCAATTAAAAATAATTTTTGAAAAATTTTTGATTCGATTTTCGGGTTTTCTGAACCCTCGATTTCTGTTGGAAAACGTGCCCAAAATAAGTTTAAAATATGTCGGAAAAGATTGGGTTAAAACATAGTAGAAATAGGAAATTTAAAAAAAAACATTTTAAAAAAAAATGGTGCTTAGCGCCGCGCGCGCCTGTGCTCCCCGAGGCCGATCGATCGGCGCCCAGTGCCCGATTGATCGAGCCTCCTTGGGTCTCCTCAAACCACACCCCTCCAAATCACCAAAAACTTAGCCCCACATTCCCGACACTCCCGACTCCGTGCCCCGTAAAAATCTTGGAAAATCGACTTAAAACGGTTAACAAAAACATAGAAAACAGTGAACCCACGTTGTGTTATATAAAAAAAAACGAGCAGAATAACGACTAAAATTTCTACAACCCAAAACCTAAAATCCAGATCTCAAAACACTATTCTTTACACGCTAATTATTCTACAAAACATCCATTACTCCCAACAATTCTAAATAACGAAATCCCCATCAACTACCCGAGGAACATGGTCGAGACGCCCCGACATGTGCCTGCACCGGCATGCTCCATGCGCCACTGACTGCCACCTAGTCCCGGGCTTCCTCATCTAGCTCAGCTGATCTTGTTTTCACCTACACCACAGAACACACACACACACGTAAGCTTTCGCTTAGCAAGTAATGAATAATGAATGCAAGTAATGAATAACGAATGTAAACATGCACCATGCACCCACAACCCCCTAACACATGCCAATTTCCCTCACTGTGCTGCTTCTTACTCATGCACGTTAACGATGAGACGTTAAACCCTCTAGTGCTCCTCTTGCACGTTAACGACGAGGTGTTCAACTCTCTAGTACATGCTCTAGCACATTAACGACGAGGCGTTCAACCCTCTAGTGCTACTTGCACTTTAACAACGAGGCATTCAACCCTCTAGTGCTACTTGCACTTTAACAACGAGGCATTCAACCCTTTAGTGCCACTTGGACTTTAACAACGAGGCGATCAACCCTCTAGTGCCACTTGCACTTTAACAACGAGGCGTTCAATCCTCTAGTACCACTTGCACTTTAACAACGAGACGTTCAACCCTCTAGTGCTGCTTGCACTTTAACAACGAGGCGTTCAACCCTCTAGTGCCGCTTGCACTTTAACAACGAGGCGTTCAACCCTCTAGTGCCCCCTGCTACACATTTCATGCTCATCATTCACATCATGCCCTAACACTTATTTTCGTAGCTTAACATGATGCATGCCACTCACACAATACTCAAACACCAAACAACAACAACCCATCAATTCATTCTCACACTACTCAATATAAACAACACAATTATCAAACAATAAATCCTACCGTTCCGTGGTGTAGGCCCGAAGGAGACAAAACACATAATCCATTACTTACTTGAACTCCTGCACGTGTTAGCTCACTCCGAGTACATAATTCACTCGCTCATTAACCTAGTACATTAATGAGAATCACTTAAAATCACCAAAACATAATATAAATATTGCTTACTCCATTTCTAACACAAACCAACTAACTTTACAATATAAAAACCCAAAACTCGATTTTTACTACAATTTCGGTGTCCAAACTTTAAACGACCATAACTCACTAGTTTCTCAACGGATTTTGACGTGCCACCCCAATCCGTAAACCTCTACACGTCTACTATCTATTGAGACCATCAAATTAAGCAACCAAATAACTTAACCAACTTAAAAACACAGAAACATAATCGGCCTCCTTAGTTTCCAAAACTGGTTTTTCACCTATTTCACTTCTAACCTTAACCTATCTCCATAAACAACCTAATCTATCCTATTGAATGTCTAAACTACCAAAATAGGAAGAAAACTCACCAAAGAAATCAAAATTTCAGAGGTTCCATATTAGGGTTTCCAAACACTCACTAAACTCACTCAAAATACACTTAAAACACTAAAAACCTTCCCTAAAATATATCAATCTCAAAACCCATTAAAAAACTAACCTTAAATCTTGCTAAAATTAGAGGAAGAAGCATGAAGATTCCCTCCCATGGCTGCCATGCTCCATCGTGGAAGAAGAGAAGAAAACAAATGGGTTTTTTTGTCATTTTTCACTTTACCTTTCCTTAATTTAAAACAATACTTTTTCCTCTTTTGATTTTTTCCACAAAACTCTTTAAAATTACAAAACACCCCCCATGTTCCCATTTTTACTTTTCCTCAACGTGAAATGCACCACTTTACTTTATATTTTATTAACTTATCCTTTCCACTTTATCTTGTTTTGCTTCCTATTGGTTATAAGGTCCTTTTGACTTTTCCAAACATTTCATTTTATTCTTCTTTTCTATTCTCTTCTTCATTCTATTGGTTGTTGACTTTTCAACCATTTCCTTTCTCCTTCATTTATCTCTTCCACTTTTATTTATAATAAATAGCTTCACTTTTTCTCTCTTAATTCCAACGTGTTTTCTCCCCTTTCAATCCCTAACAATTTATTTTCTTTTACAATAAATTCAACAAAAACAACAACTTCTAAACCCCTCCACTTTATAGTTTTCACTTCAAATTATCTTTCACATTCACTCTATTCACTCGATAAATCAAACCCTTAGCATCACCCTATAATCAATGTTAATATCTCATAACATGTCTAATCTAATGCTACGTACGTTAGAGAAAAAAAATTCTCGGGTGTTACATAAGATATCTCATTTAGTCTCTTTAGATTTCTTTTATATCTTATATCGCTATGTGAGATTTTGTTTTTTAATCGTCCACTTGAGAATCCACATCAAATAAATAAATAAATAAATAGTAACAAAATGAATATCAAACTACAGGGTTTCATGCAATACCCTATACTTTCTTTTAGTAACTAACACTTCAAAGTTAGAGATGTTATTAATAGACACATTGATGTTAAAGTCAGTTAAAATTTTTATTAAAATTTGTTATCTCTCTCTTGTCAGAGAATTTCATCTTTTGCATATCGAGTTGAGACAAAACTCAAAAAATCTTGAGTTCATACCTACTAGAAAAACTCCGAAAAAATAGACAAACCCGACTAGCGAAGCTCCGAGAGTTTGACTAGTGAATTGAGTTCCTTTCATGGGTAGTATGCCTTGTAAAAACAAGAACGACTTAAGATTTTGTTTGATTGTGAAAGCTCAACCTATACTAGTGGGAGTGCACAATTTAACATTGCTTGGGATGACCCGATCCCGTCATATCAATCTTTATCGTTCTCTTATATGCATTCATTGCCACTCCCACTGCTTTCTCATTTCTCATTTTCCATTGCCACTACCACAGATTTCTCATAACTTCTAGAATTAGAAGAAAAGATGACAGGATGCTTTCAATTCCAAATTTAACAATGGCAAAATGTTTCCATTTAAAATCAGTAAAATATCAGATTTATGCTCTTAATCAACCCGTTAATTAACCAACAAGAACAAGTAACCCGGAGAAGAAGAGCTTGAAAGAGTTCTTATCGACAGTCAACTCCGACGAGAAGCCATAGTCAGAATCCACAAAATTAATGGAGACTTTAAAAGATTCAACTGAGATTTTAACAGCAAGGTGTACACCACTAACACCTCTAATTTTGAAGTGTTGGTTACCAAAAAAAGTATAAGGTATTGATTGCACGACCCTCCATAATCTAAGTCTATATTTATATGTGACAGCCCCGACCCGATCGGGGTCTGAGGAGCCATCACTCCGGGACATTCAAAACGGGGACTATAAATATATATATATTTTTAAGTTTAAACAAACAGACTGGACTTTTAAAACAAACCCTTAAAACTTTACAGCTAGAGAAAACCTTCTCTGGATTTAAAGTCAAAACGGTAAAACAGTTAAACCGGACTGCAGAATGAATTACAGAAGGAAATCAGAATACTTGAAACATTTAAATAAAAGACTAGATGGACGACGGCCATGCAGAGGAAACATGACAAAAATACATGCAGTGAAAATAAACGAGGAATATAGACTGAAAGGCATACTGAGAGAAAGTTACAGTGAATAACAGAATCGGGTGTTATAGGCTAGCGGTGGGTGTGAATAAGACAAAAGTGAACAGTGGCAGCGGTGGATGCGAATAAACAAAAGAGAACGGTGGGCGTGAATTACAGAGAGAAATTTACTGTTCACAGGTGGATGTGGACTACAAACAGAAATTTACTGTTCACCGGTGGATGTGAACTACAAACAGAAATTTACTGTTCACAGGTGGATGTGAACTACAGAAAGAAATTTACTGTTCACAAGTGGATGTGAACTACAGAGAGAAATTTACTATTCACAAGTGGATGTGAACTACAAACAGAAATTTACTGTTCACCGGTGGATGTGAACTACAAACAGAAATTTACTGTTCACCGGTGGATGTGAACTATAGACAGAAATTTACTGTTCACAGGTGGATGTGAACTACAAACATAAATTTACTGTTCACAGGTGGATGTGAACTACAAACAGAAATTTATTGTTCACAGGTGGATGTGAACTACAAAGAGAAATTTACTGTTCACCAGTGGATGTGAACTTAAAAGCAACGGTGGATGTAATCGGAAGATGTAGTTTTAAATACAAAATTTGACAGCTTTTAACAAGAAGACATACGAACAGGGAGCATAAAAACAGATGGCATAAAAGTTTCAAATTCTCAAAAACCGATTCAGAACATGATTTTCGGACATAATAGGAAACACGACATAAGTTTAAGAAAATCAATCTGCATGGATAGCTCTAAAATCAGAGACCACCCATGCATGAACTAATCAGAGGAAACTCAATACAGTTCCAGAATATTTCAAAATATATAGATACAACTGTCAAATACAGAGGTTTTAGACATCAATACAGATTTCATACGTCGTTTTAAAAGAACTTAAAAGTTGTACAGAACTGAACCTACACTTCATATGTTTTTAAAAACTTCAAAAGATGTTACAGAACTTGACATAACTTTGGAAAGTACATTCTCACAGAGTTAACTCTTGTCTGACTGCAACAGCCACCCCGTGAGCTCATCCCGGCAACTACATCAACTCATCATCTTGAGGCACAATGTTCTCCTCTGGAGGATCCATACCTACAACAGGGAGTTCAACTATGTGCCTAGAGCTCAGTAAGAACATACAATGCAAAGTGATGCGCGTGCTATGCATGAACATTTCAAATACATGAACATTACATTACATTTCACTGGACAGGAAGGTATAAGTGGGAAGAAGAGCTAGCGCAACAGGAGTACATGCCATAACAGGACATAACAGGAGTACATGACAGGATAGTCCTCGTCCACACTTAACCATACATTTCATTACAGGTTTTATCTTACTTAACTTCAAACCGTGTGCAGAAAACATTTTCATGACTTTCAGAGAAAACGTGTATGCATGAACATTCATAGACAGGCGACAAAATAATAATAAGCAGGATATAAAACAGAACACACTTAACCTAAAACATAACCTATGGTTAAACTACCCAACAGAAATCCCTACAACATAAAACCTAGTACCTCCGTATCGTAGGGCCTTAAGGGCCAAACCTATACGTATGAACTTACCTGTTGCCGTAGAGTTGCAAGTCTTGAACGTCTCGGTTATGCACGGACCTTCACTGGAGAAAACAGGAGAATGAAAGTCTTTTGGAAAGAGGTTGCAGTCGCCTGGAGCAGAGAAAACAGAGAGCAGTGGAATGAAGCAGATGAGAAATGAGGGTTTCACGTAGGAGGAAAGAGAAGAAGAACATGGCTTATTCAACAAGTTGCTAAGTGTCAAGCACTCATTAGTTCCCTCCCACCTACCTTAATTGTTTTCCTAATTTGCCCTTCCATTGGTTTCCAACTAATTTGTTAATTAGTTAATCAATTCGGTTTTTCCATTAAACACTCCGACAAACTCATTAAAACATTCATTGTATTAATGTAATCATTTATCCTGCTAAACGAATTTCGGGAATATTTACATGGCAAAAATGCCGGGTGTTACATTATATTTATCCATAAATCAATTAACATTTCTATCTAAATATATAAAAATCAAATTATTAAGTACTGTTGCAATTCCCATTATCAAATTATAAATTATTAATAACAACTAAAAATTGAATAATATTTATATAAAATAAGATGATATAATTGTGGTGAACCATCATTGCAAGAGCTTGTTAAGGCCCAAAACTAAGTGATGTGACCACAATCCCACATTAAAATATGTGGTGTCTGGCTACACTATGATGTGCCATGGAAACCTAACACAAAACAAACACCATAGAGGTTAACCTTATTTTTTTTAGTTTTTTTATTTTTCGTAAGAAAAGTGGCTTGCAAAGAAGCAAAGCAGAGCTTCCACCACAAATTTACAAGGAAATGTCAAAGTTCACTGACCTCCGATGAGTATTTGCAATATTTGACAGCTTTACTTATTTATTTTGGAAAAATGAGCTTCATAAAGAATGTAGCTGGAATTTTAAGGTTTATAAAATGAGTTGAATCATGGAATTTGGACACCGTTTTCTTGGCCAACTAGTCCAATTACAAAGAGGCTTTTTCTCATAAGGAAGTCCGAAATAAAGACTAATCTAAGTTCAACCCTATTTTTTTTTAAGAAGATGTTAGCACTTTAATTTTAGCTTATGTTTGTATCTTTTTTAATCTTGCTGAACATTATGCTGGTGGGGACCATGTTAGGTTAAGAGGAGACCATAAAGTAATTGGTTTCTTCATTTGGCCTAGCACTCATTTTCCTCCCATTTTCTTCCTTTTGAATATTTACTATTTTTTGTGAGAGCTATGGGTGGAAACCTTAATTCTCTTGGAGACATTATTTATATACCCTCCTTAAGGCTTGTAATTTCCAGCACATTTTGAATCAAAAAATAAAGTTCATCTTCTTCCAAATCTTGAAGCTTTCAAGCAACAAGTCGCCGCCTCTCCTTGATGGGTTATATCCGAGTGTATCTGTGTGTTTCAGTTTCCACCTTTGTGAGTGTAGTGGAATTCTTTTTATTGCATCCATTTTCTACCTCTTTCTTGAAGGTAGAACAATCAGCAAGGGTGCACAAAGCTCTCATCATAGCAAGTTGGAGTGTTCTTCCTCAAGGAGAGCCAAATACTTGAGAATGTGTCTCTTTATGACCTTTCAACTAACGAGCACCTCTCTCCTCTTGTCGACTCAAAGGTCCATAAGTCCAGCAATTCGAGAAGAGGATTATCAAAAGTTAAAGAGCAAAGAAAATAGCAAAGTAACTTATACTATGACAACAAGTTTTGAAGCTAAAGGGGTATTGAATCAGCCCTTGTTAAAAGAAGGGGAAAGAACGTCTCAAACCCTAATGAAGGTACCTTTCATTAAGCTTATTGATTTGATAAGTTTTGTGAATAAGGATCCGTATTATATGGACACATTGAGGCAAAACTCAACTAGATTTCTAAAGATTACCTTAATCATGAGTGGTTCAGAATTAAGTGATGAGAATTTTTTATCATTTGTGCAATTGTGGTAAAGTTAAATTTTTGGACCAAAAAACCATTTACTTTGAATGAGAAAAGATTATACTCTTAGCAACCGAGGCATTCCTTAATGATGGGGAGAACATTGGTTCAAAAATGCATCCACATCCTTACTTCCTAAACTACAAGCGCCGAGAGTCAAATGGAGTTGCCACTACTTCATCGATAAGGTATGTAGCCTTAAACCACTTGATGTCTTGGTTTCTTAAAATTGGATGGATTTCAGACCTTTATCATAACGATATGGACTTGATAATTTGGTATGGAAATTGGGATGATATGGTAATGGATGACAATTTTAGTGATGTTGGATGTTCATGTGCGGTTAAGCAATTTGACTTTCCTAGTTTTGGAAATGGGAAGTTGTTAAATCCAAGTTTTTGTTAGGTCGAGTTTACTAGCTATTTGGGGACAAGAAAACGTGCCAAGATGAATATACCTTTTTCTTTTGTTGTCAAATAATACATACCCTATTGAACTTAAGGAAGAAGCATGATCAAGACCAAAGGACAATGCAATTTATGCAACTACCCGATGCACTTTTGAAGAGGTTAGTAATAGCTCTCGACCATCCTCCTTCCTATAGTACCGTCATGATACTCTCGCCCATCCAAAGTTGGAAAGTCTATCCTAAAAAGTTCATAGTCAATTATTTTGAAGCCTTCTTAAATTGTATTGCTTGTTTGATTCAATACCTAACATTGTATCAATCATTTTTGGAGTCATCGACAGACATTGCATGTTGTGTTAAGGTCAACATTACCTTTTTGGAACAACATTAAGTGAATCTCCTTAGCTTGGTAATATGTGACCTAAAGTGGGGTGAATCAAAGTTGAATAATGTGACGTGATTAACCGTTTCTCATGAGGGGCCTTAATTAGTCAAAGCAGGAAGAGCCTTGGATTTGAGGTCAAATCCAGGAGGATGATGTACCATGGAAACCTAACACAAAACAAACACCATGGAGACTAACCTTAGTTTTTTAGTTTTTTTTTTTAAATTTTTGTAAGAAAAGTGGCTTGCAAAGAAACAAACGAGAGCTTCCACCACAAATTCACAAGGAAATGTCAAAGTTCAGTGACCTCCGAGGAGTATTTTCAATATTTGGCAGCTTTAATTATTTATTTTGGAAAAGTTTGCTTTATGAAGAATGTAGCAAATATCTCAAGGTTTATAGAATATGTTGAATCGTGGAATTTGGACATCGTTTTCTTGGCCAACTAGTCCAATTACAAAGAGGTTTTTTTCTCACAAGGAAGTCCGAGCCCAAGACCAATTCGAGTTCAACCCTCTTTTTTTTTTTTAAGAAGATGCTAGCACTTTAATTTTAGCTTATGTTTCTATCTTTTTTAGTGTTGCTGAACATTATGATTGTGGGGACCATCTTAGGTCAAGAAGAGACCATAAAATAATTGGCTTCCTCATTTGGCCTAGCACTCATTCCCCCCCGCCCCCCCCGGATTCCTTTTGAATCTTTACTTATTTTGGGAGCTATGGTTGGAAATCATAATTCTCTTGGAGGTATTATGTATACCCTTCTTAAAACTTGTAATCATCAGCACATTTTGAATAAAAAACTAAAGTTCATCTTCTTCCAAATCTTGAAGCTTCCAAGCAACAAGTCGCCGCCTTTCCTTGGTGAGTTATATCCGAGTGTATATGTGTGTTTCGATTTTCACCTTTGTGAGTGTAGTGGAATCCTTTTTATTACATCCATGCTCTTCCTCTTCCTTGAAGGTAGAATAATTAGCAAGGGTGCACAAAGCTCTCATCATAGCAAGTTGGAGTGTTATTTCTCAATGAGAGCCAAAGACTCGAGAATGTGTCTCTTTATGACCTTTCGACCAACGAGTACCACTTCACTTATAACTTTTCATTCCCATCGATTCAAGCCCTCATTTTGGACACAATCACCCTCACACGTATAGCTTTAACCTGACACAAGAATCAATCCATTCGGTATCACACGAGAGAGTTATGCCTCTCCGAATTTGATGCATAGTTCTCCGCTAGAGAAGTAATCCGAGCTCTGGCAGCCTCCAATATTTTAATCATAACTTTCGTTTCACATCGACTTAGGCCGTGATATTTTGAGGGCACATTCCCAACATCCATGGCTAAAAGCTGTAAACATTTCAGCCACAAAATCAAAATATAGCTCGAGTTGTTGTTGTCCGTTTCCAGCAAAATAACAAGTCCGGTTTTCTTGTGCTTGAAGATCCCGTATTTTGAGGCACATCATAATATATATGCAATATTTTATTTCCAGCTGGTACAAAGTCTGTAGGAGTAATTCCAAGATTAAAAACATGAACCTCATTTTTCTATTATTCGATGGAGTTTGAGATGTTATATTAGTGGTATCAAAGTCAAGTTGAAATGTGTTTGACAAGAACATTGGGCCTCCTGGTTGGGTGATTGTTGTGTCTCATTCTTGTGAGAGTTTGTTGTGGTTCAAATATAAATGATGTGATTACAATTCTATGTTGTGGGTTCAAAATATATATAGTATTCTATCTTCTACTACTATAAGACTTTTTGGGTAAAATCGAAGAGCGCAACCATGCAACATTGAAGAGCAAAATCATGCAAATCTTTACCCAAACTAATAATATTTTACTATCTAGTAGAGTCATGTTATGACAGTAACTTTTATTATCGTAGGGGATGTAACTAGTAGGGTACATGTCAACGAGATATTAACATTTTTAATTTATTAAAAATTTCATTATTCAAATAAATGCACAAGGGAATAGGGATAATACCATTATGTTTTCAATCTTTTATCAACAGGGTGATTTTAAATGAAAAAGGAGATGCACAGCAAAAAAGATAGTGATTGAAAGTATCATGTTAACAAGATTCTTGTTGCAGAATCCCTTTCCCTTAACCACAAAATCATTTTTATTTTTTCTACCCTTTGTAATCCTTATTCATCATCGTCATAAAATTACCATTCTCTACTTTACGTTTCAATGGATAATCATTTCATTTCAATTTTTATTAAAGCTCTTCAACCATTACAAATATCGACGCCATCCATTAAGCGAATCAGTGGTCGCCGTTCATTCATTCCAACTCATCGATAGGGTAGAGGCCTCGATAAAAAACAAAGTAGAGTTCTCCCCATACTCGACTGCCTGATTTGGGCAGGTCGATGGGATAGGGTATGTCGAATGACCTGCACACATGATGGTAACACACTCGTCTTTGTAAACCCGTTGAAGGTTGTATTAAGTTTGGGCCTCATTTGGCCTTGTCTGTCAGAGCCAATGCCATTATAGAAGATTAAAATGCAATGGAAGGGGGAGTATTGACGAATTTTTATTCTTAAATACTTTAAAAGGGTTATTGTTAGTTGTGTTAGGGAAACTTCAATTTTAACCAAATGAAAAAAAAATTAAATTTGACAAGCTATGCTTTTAAAAGTCATTAAACATCGAAAAGAACAATCGGAATAATTAGTAGATCAACAAATCTTACTTTGACAAAGGCGTTATGATTTGAAGTTATCATTTTATTAATTTTTAAATGATTATTTAATATTGTAGTTTTTTAAAGAATGTGCAAGAAATCAGTACAAAATCTAGAGTAACAAAATAAAAAACTACGAAATTTGCATTTCAAATCTAATCAATATTGAAAATATCATTAACTTTATGTTACATCTTACTTTTCCAAAGCTTAAATTACCAAAGAAAAATAATTTTCTTTTTTTATCATACGAATAATTTCATCGTATCATGTGCCTTCGATTTTACCAACTTAGGTATTTCATAAATATTTATTTTTGCCATTTCCTCATAGTTTGTTCTATTTATTTACTTATATTTTTTTGCAGAAGTTAGAATTTGACAAAAATCCCAAAGGTTTGTTCATTCTATATTTTACAAGAAATAATGCAAATTATTCTATGTAAATGATGGATTTCAAGTGAAATCAGTCATCAAAAGTTGCCTATTCGACGTTCTAATGCTTCCCCGGTCGACCATGTCTATGGTCTAGACTACCAAATACACATTGGGACTTGGGCGTGAGTCTCGACCTTTCTTGAAGTCGACCTAACCTCATCGAAACTGACTCTTGTGTTTGGTCGACGCTCTAGGTTTCGGTTGACCACCCCTTGTGTGGTGGTCGACTAATCGACGTGTTATGAGTTGACTCGTTTGTTGTATTGCGACTAGAGATGACAAACGAACCGATTGAGCCAAGTTTGAAAAAATCTAACTCATTGAGTTTAGTTACTTAAACGAGTCACGCTTAACGAGCCAGAGCAATTTTTTTTCCTAAGCTGGCTCGAGAGACAATGTTAAACGAGTCGAGCCGGCTAAATGAGCCTAACATAGTTTAACGAGCAGAGACTAATGAACCAAACATACATAAATATTTTCAATTTATATGAATGTAATGTACATTTCTAAAAAAAATTAATTATTAAAATTATAATAATTATTTATCATTACAATGTCAAAATATAATAGTTAATTATTTAGTTAACAAAATTGTTTTATTAATATATAAAATGTCATGTAATTAGGGAAAAGTTATTTTAGATGATCTAATAAAAAGTATCATACAAATATCATTACAAATATTTGACGTTGCATCATTACAAATTATACACATACTAACTAGGTTGATATCTATTTAATTGTTAATTATTTGCAATTAAGGTGACAAAAGAGCTGACCGAGCAAAGCCGAGCTTAAAAAAGTCCGGCTCACTGAGACTAACAAGTTAAAGGAGTTGAGGCTAACGAGCCAACCTAAAAAGAAATTCAACTTGAGTCGGCACATGAGCGGGCTGGCAAGCCAGCTCGCTTATTTGTCATCTCTAGTTGCGACCACGTTGGATTTTGCGTCAATTAATCAAAAATTTATAATTTAGAAAATTACCGTGTTGTTAAAATTTGAGAAATTTATGTTAGGTTAGTTGGAATAAATTTTTGTGTGAAATTAAGAGTATATTCGGAGTTGGGAAGAATTAAACTTGAAGGATTTTTGTTTAACATAAATTATATTTATGTTAAATAAATTAATTAAAAAGTAAATAAATAAATTAAGGAAAGGAATTGTTTTTTTATAAGGGATGAATCCTTTTTTCACGTAGCAACAACTGTTGTGAAGAAGAAGTTTCGAAAGTTGATGAGTTTTCCTAGTTTGAAGTTCTGAGCTTTATTGGATTTGAATTAGAGTTTGGAAACTCGAATCCGTGGGTTATGTTTGGTTTATTTGAGTAGAATTAAATTTTATGTATATTTTTTGGTTGATTGGTGGTGAGAAACGACGAAGAGAGGCAATTTTTGCGACTTTTCGTAGTTGAAAATTGTCAAAGTGTCGACCGCTGTGGAAGGTCGGTCGAAACTGTAAACAGTGCCATTGAGGTGCTGACTTCTTCAAAAGGTCTGTCTGTAACGGCCCACTCCCCCGGCCCAGGGCTCACCCCGCGACCAGGCCAAGTGTCCGTGCAGTCCCTGCAGAGCCCTGCCACGTGGCAGCCACACAGGCGCACCACATGTACTCACGATCTTCTCCCCCCTGGAAAAGGAGTTTTTGCTTCCCTCCCACTCGAACCCCTGACCTCCAGGATATAGTCCAAGGGCTACAAGTGAGGAGTACCACTGAGCTAGCGCCTTTTTTGTAACGGCCCACTCCCCTGGCCCAGGGCTCACCCCGCGACCAAGCCAAGTGTCTGTGCAGTCCCTGCAGAGCCCTACCGTGTGGCAGGGCTCTGCAGGGACTGCACGGACACTTGGCCTGGTCGCGGGGTGAGCCCTGGGCCGGGGGAGTGGGCCGTTACACTGTCGACACCTGGAAGTATCGACTACTTTGGTGAAAGTATCGACTGCTGTGAAAACCCAAGAGATCTAAAGGTCGACTTGCTTGACGGTGTCGACCCTTGCCTATAAGTGTCGACCCCCTGCCTACAAGTTTCGACCGGTTGGTCAGCACCTGCTTACAATGTTGACCCCTACTCTAAGTGTAGACCCCTGTAATGTCCAGATGCCGCATATTGCTGTATTTAACTTTTGTATTTCTAGTTCCGATATATGACACATCTATGTGTATCTCTTAGTGTTTAGAAGAGATGTTGATGACTTTAGTTTTGTTTTAGGCTCAGACGAGTTTGCAAACTACGACCTTGTACTAGAGGGGCTTGATCTGATTAGCAAGAAAGACAATTGTTGTCAAAGTAGAGATTTTATACTTTATCGCACAACATTGCATAGTTTTCAGAACCTATTTTGGTGAGCCACCTATGAAAAATCTGACGGGGACTAGTCACTTGCACGTCAGTCTTTTATGTATATGTACGTATGATTTACACGTGTACCATTGATGTATGATACTTTCACATGTTGGGATATATATATTGGTGGATGAATCATTTTTTATGTTTTGGATAATTTCAGTGTCAAAACATCAAGAGTCTATCCCAACACATCTTCTACTGCGTGAAGATGTATTGTTTGATCGATTTTTAAAATTGGTAATAAGATGGTGATGACGCACTCCTTGGATTTCAAATTTCTAAAACTGGTCAGGATATATTTGAGTTAGTATGATTGTATGGGTCGTGTCGTTCCTAAGTCTTTGGATCGCCGGCCACCCTAGTGACGTCGTTGGACCTTCGAGTTTTCGTCACCTTTTATTCTTCATTTGGACTCATGAGGTGTTGTCGGGTCTTCGGATCACCATCTTTTTGTGGTGGTGTGTCGAAGAGGTCCTTGATTGATTTTTCTTTTTCACTAAGGTGATTTTTATATGAAAAATACAATGATGACTTGTTTTTGTATAATTGTCTATGTATATAACAAATGTTTGATTGATTGCCTTATTGGGTGACTCATGAAGTCTCTTTTCTTAAAATGCTATAAATGAGTTTCTTGGAAAGATATTTGAAAACTATTTATAACCTAATCATGTGAGATTAAAGATAAAAGAAGTTTTACATACATTGCATTCAGTATAACTTTCTTATTGACTTAATCACTCACCCTAAAGACCCCCCTCCCTTTCTATGTAAGAATTAGAATAACCAGTAGCTGGGGTTCAGTGGTTGTGACGTGTAGCGCCCCGAATTATATAAACCCGGTTTGTTACACATACTACTGAACCGAACTATGACTCTTGAGAAAAATTTAAAATTTCATTCAATGGTCAAGATTTTGACTCTTAAAACGTTAAAACTTGCAGCGGAAAAATCATCATATAAAACAATCTTTACTAAAAATTAAAATATTCAAGGCAGTTGGTTGAAAGAGAAAGAGAAAACTGATCACGTTGTCCGGTCACTAAAAGACAAAAGAAAGTCTTCTAATTACAAACAAAACAGAGCACATCATCCAGTCACTAAACGACAAATTACTTCCTACATCTACCGATCACTAAACGACAACACTGCTACTACATCTTCCGATAGGTCTTATACACGACATCCACCGATCACTAAACGACAAAACTCATTATACACATCTACCGATAGCTTTTACTAAGGCATCATCCGATGGCTTTTCCTGAAGACATCATCCGATGATTTTACCTAAAGACATCATCCGATGGCTTTTACTGAAGACATCATCCGATGGCTTTACTGAAGACATCATCCGACTACCAAGGAACCTGAGCATTTTCAAAAAATCATTCAAACTACTTAAATCCGTGTTACTCCAAAATTTGGTAAAGGCCACTTTAAAAGAACTCACAGAGTATCAGTATTAAAAAAAAACTCAGATTGTATCCAAAACATCCAAAACTACTATTGTCACTAAAACTCCCAATATATTTAAATTGTATCATGATTCACTAAACCGTCTCATCTACTGCACCAGTTAACCGCCTCATCAGAATCACCAATCCGTGCATTGAAGTGCTCCCCCAACACCTAATCCTCACATGTTCAGAGAACACACCTTCTGATGCTTCTTCACCTACATCACAAAACTCATCTATTAGCCTAATGCGTAAGTAAGTAAAGCAATAATGAAATGGAATGCTGAACTAAATTCCTAAATATGCATTGTCTATTTCTCATCTCAGTTGCATATCACTGAAGACATCATCCGATGGCTTTTACTGAAGACATCATCCGATGGCTTTTACTGAAGACATCATCCGATGGCTTTTACTGAAGACATCATCCGATGGCTTTTACTGAAGACATCATCCGATGGCTTTTACTGAAGACATCATCCGATGGCTTTTACTGAAGACATCATCCGATGGCTTTTCCTGAAGACATCATCCGATGGCTTTTACTGAAGACATCATCCGATGGCTTTTACTGAAGACATCATCCGATGGCTTTTACTGAAGACATCATCCGATGGCTTTTCCTGAAGACATCATCCGATGGCTTTTACTGAAGACATCATCCGATGGCTTTTCCTGAAGACATCATCCGATGGCTTTTCCTGAAGACATCATCCGATGGCTTTTACTGAAGACATCATCCGATGGCTTTTCCTGAAGACATCATCCGATGGCTTTTACTGAAGACATCATCCGATGGCTTTTACTGAAGACATCATCCGATGGCTTTTCCTGAAGACATCATCCGATGGCTTTTACTGAAGACATCATCCGATGGCTTTTCCTGAAGACATCATCCGATGGCTTTTACTGAAGACATCATCCGATGGCTTTTCCTGAAGACATCATCCGATGGCTTTTCCTGAAGACATCATCCGATGGCTTTTCCTGAAGACATCATCCGATGGCTTTTCCTGAAGACATCATCCGATGGCTTTTACTGAAGACATCATCCGATGGCTTTTACTGAAGACATCATCCGATGGCTTTTCCTGAAGACATCATCCGATGGCTTTTACTGAAGACATCATCCGATGGCTTTTACTGAAGACATCATCCGATGGCTTTTACTGAAGACATCATCCGATGGCTTTTCCTGAAGACATCATCCGATGGCTTTTCCTGAAGACATCATCCGATGGCTTTTCCTGAAGACATCATCCGATGGCTTTTCCTGAAGACATCATCCGATGGCTTTTCCTGAAGACATCATCCGATGGCTTTTCCTGAAGACATCGTAACGGCCACTTTAAAAGAAACTAACAGAGTATCATTATTAGAAAAAAACTCAGATTGTATCCAAAACATCCAAAACTACTATTGTCACTACAAACTCCCAATATATTAAATTGTATCATGATTCACTAAACCTTCTCATCTACTGACACCAGTTAAACCGCCTCATCAGAAATCACCAATCCGTGGCATGAAGTGCTCCCCCCAACAGCCTAATCCTCACACTGTTCAGGAACACACCTTCTGATGCTCTTCACCTACATCAACAAAACTCATCTATTAGCCTAATGCTAAGTAAGTAAAGCAATAATGAAATGGAATGCTGAAACATAAATTCCTAAATATGCAGTTCTACTTTCTCATCTCAGTTGCATATGCCTTCGTTTTCTGATCTAATCCCCCTGTGACTTGGGAGTTGTGATCACTTCTACCAAGTCATATATCCCTCTCTCTTGATTAATGGGCGAATTAGTTCCCTTAACAACTGTTCAGATCCCCTTGTGAAATTGGGGTTTGGATCACTTCTCCCAAAGTCATACATCCTCTCTCTTGATTAAGGGGCGGATTAGTTCTCTTAACAACTGTTACAGTCTGTTCATTCCTTACCATGCCATTTCATATAAATTCATTTTCGCATAATTTTCAAAATATGATGCATGACATACAAATATATTCAAGCATGCACAACCCTACTATTTTGTGATGTAGGCCCGAAGGCACAAACATACTCTACTTACCTTGCTCTCTTAGAAATGCTCGGTTTCAAACTACTCCAGAAGTTTTGTTCACCTAGTCATAAACAGAATATTATTCAGATTTCTACTATACCTCATTCTAATCTATCCAGAAATCTAGGGAAACTAGTTTAGAAGCTTAGTTCATTGTACATTCCCGATTTACCACAAAACCCGAACTAGCTTACCCATACGGCATTCACAAAACTCACACTTATACCCTCTCAAATCATCGATAGCTACAAGTACAACAAGAAATCGAAGTAAGGCTCACCTAGTTTGGAGAAGATTCGAGTAGAAGAATCACATAGAGAGCTCTGCTGCTCAAGCTGAAGACCGAAAGAGAGAAAAGTGGGGAATGGTGGCGGCTACAGTTCATTAAACCCAAAACCTCTTTCCTTAAATACGTTATCCACTTTTAAATTTTCAATTACCCTTATGCCCTCGCCTAGTCATCCACCAACCTTACATTTATTATTGCCATGTAAAGTGTACCATTAATTAAAAAATTAAATAATTAGTTCCATAGAACCGGGTGTTACATGACGACCCCCCGACCCGATCGGGGTCAGCGAGCCTCACTCCGGACATTTAAAACGTGGACTATTTTTTTTAAACTTTACTTTTAAAACCTTGACAGAGAAAACCTTCTCTAGAATTGAAGACTGGAAGACATATTAAAAGGCATGATAAATCGGATGACATATTTAAAACTAGAAGACAATTAAAATCGGACTACAGAAATAGATGAAAAACAGGAAGACAGAAGTGGACGACGTTGAACTTTTACTGAAATGGACGACAGAGATGAAAGGCAGAATGGACGATAGAAATAAAACACAACAGGTTTAGACGGATAATTTCGACGGCGTTATCGCCCACGACTTTGGACGATAACTTCGGACGACGTTACTGCCCATAACTTTGGATGATAACTTTGGACGACTATTTAAAGAACAGAATGGACGATGTTAAAATAATAAAGCAGGGTTTTCGGTCGACAAGACACAGCACTTGAAGAGCTATGACCCACAACAAATCGGTCGAAGTGACCTCGGTAATGAAATCGGTCGAAGTGACTTCGGTGATGAAATTGGTCGAAGTGACCTCGGTGATGAAATCGGTCGAAGTGACCTCAGTGCTGAAATCGATCGAAGTGATGTCGGTGCTGAAATCGATCGAAGTGACCTCGGTGATGAAATTGGTCGAAATGACCTCGGTGCTGAAATCGGTCGAAGTGACCTCGGCAATGAAATCAGTCGAAGTGACCTCGGCCATAACACTTAACTGAAAATTTATGAAAAAGGATTCTAATGCGTCTGGACGACAGAACTGGATGACAGGAGTCGACATTATCGCCCAAAACTTTGGACGATAACTTTAGACGACGAAATAGTCAGCAGAATGAAAAACAGAAATGGACGACTGAGAAAGTTGGAAGACTTGAAAACTCGAAAGACACATATACTCTGCCAATCGATCGGTTACCCCAGGTGATCGATCGGCTACCTCTCTATTTGACGATTTACTTCTTTTGACACAGAAAACTTCAAACTCCAAAAATAAAACTGATTCAAAACGAAGTTTTAAAACATGACAGAAGTTCAAGAAATCTAACTACATGGATAGCTCTAAAACCTGAAACAATCCATAAACAACGTAAAGGAAAATCCCAAACGATTCCAATACAGAATACAACTGTCAGAACAGAGGTTTTAAAACTTCAACACCAAAACCTATACATTACTAAAAATCCCAACAGAATCCCAACAGAGACTATACAAACATGATCTTCATTTTAAAAACTTCACCCTCGGGTCAGAAATGTGTCTGGCTGCCGCAACCACCCCCGAAAGCTCCTGCCACCACCTATTCGTCGGACTGATGAGGCACAAAGTCCTCATCTGGAGGATCCATACCTACAACAGAGAGTTCAACTATGAGCGTAGAGCTCAGTGAGAACATACAATGCAGTTGAACTTTTGAAATACATGAACATTACTTTACATTACGTTCAAGTGCACAGAAGGTATAAGTGAGACTTATAGAGGAAATGGCGCAATAGGGATGCACTATCAGGAACATAACAGAGGTGCACTATCAAGCACATAACAGGGATACATAACAGGTACATAACAGGATGTCAGTCCTCGTCCCACACTTAACCGTACATTACATTACAGGTTTTATCTTTCTTAACTTCAAATGTAACACCCGATATTTTGCCTATGTAATTATTCCCCGAATAATTAAGCAGAATTACCCTGATATTAATGCAATGACTGTTTGTAATAGAATTGTCGACGTGTTTAATCAAAGGAGGGTGATTCGTGAGACCAAATCGATTAACTAAATAATGTTTTAGTTAGAAATGCATGGAGGGGTAAATTGGGAAGGAATTAAGTTAGGTGGGAGGGAGCCAATGGATGGTTGCCAAATGTCCATAACTTGCTGAGAAACGTACCTATTGTCTTCTCTTCTACGTAAACCTTAATTTTCATCCTCTTCTCTGTTCTCTCTCTTCCAGACGACAAACGTCCATCGAAACTCCTTCGATCTCCTCAATTTTCTTCTATTTCTCTGCCTAAGGTAATCATCTACTAAGGTTAATGAGTTTGGACAAATTAAAATGTGAGTTTTGTTGAAGTTTAAGGTTAAGATATTTTGGAGAAAGCTCACTATTTTTGGTTGAAAACACGTTGGTTTGTTTTCTAAAGGTTTGAATGGGGCTTGAAGCATATTCTACTAAGTTATTAGTTAGCATTTGCAGCTCTGTTAATTTTTCTTTCCGTGCACGTCATAGGTTTGTGCATCACCGCGGTTTCGCGAGCAAGCTTGTTGCATTTCGAACAACAAGTAAGTTCATGCGTATAAGTTGGCCCTTAAGGCTCTACAACAAGGAGATACTAGGTTTTGGTTCGGGTAGTTAGGTCGTAGGTTATGCTTTAAGTTAAACGTGTTCTTTGTGTTCTGTTTCTCGTAGTTTTTATTCTGTCACTTGTATATGTTGAGTTTAAGCATCATATCTGTTCATGCATGTAACGCCCCCGAACCCGCCCCGGCTCGGTGCGCTACTTTGCTAACTCAACCCGTGTTTAAAACGACGTTTAAAATAATTTTTGAATCAATTTTTGGGTTTTTTGAACCCTCGGAAAATATTGTAAAACATCCCAAAATATGTTTAAAATGCCTTGGAAAATGTTGGGGTAAAATAATTTAGAATTAGGAAAATTTTTAAAAACATTTAAAAATTTATTTTTATTTATTTTTTTTTACAAGTGGCGATCGATCGCCGTAATGTGGCGATCGATCGCCACCCTCTCGGGTGTTACAGTACCCAAGAGGCGTCAACCAGCGAACGTTCGCCGCTGGGCGGGGAATGATCGCCCTTGCGGCGCCAGGCGCGCCCTGCTCGCGCCAGCGCCCCACCTGTGCGCCCAGCCCAACCTTCACCACTTTTCCTCCACTTTTTCCGGAGCCAAACACCTCCAAAAATTCTAAAATTTTTACCACACAAGCCCGACACCCTAACCTTCATGTCCCATAAAAATTTCAGAAAACCGACTTAAAATGGTTAACAAAAAAAATAGAGAACGAAGACCCGACGTTATAGACTTTTAACAAAAAATGGCAATATCACGGCTAAAATTCTTTAAATCTGAAATCTGAAAAACATGCATTAAAACACAATTTAAACCCAATTAAATCTAACAAACCAAACGCCAAAATATCAAACCCCAAAACATTTTAATTCAAAACAATATCTTCAAACCACCAACAAAATACATCAGAAATACCAAAACAACCAAAAAGTAACTATCACTCACAACTCCCCGAAGACCATGGTCGATACGCCCCGACAACTGCCCTTACCGGCACGCCCCGTGCATCTCCGATTGCTCCCAAGTCCAAGCTCACTCACTTAGTTCACCTGTAACCGCGTCGTTACCTACACCACAGAACACACACCCACACACACACACGTAAGCTTACGCTTAGCAAGTAGGGGATAACAATTATAAACATGCAGTTATGCTAATAAGTTTTGCCTACATCATTAGATGCCTTAATTGCCTACATCGAAAGATGCCTTAGTTGCCTGCATCCCAAGATGCCTGCATCCCAAGATGCCTTAGTTGTCCGCATCGAAAGGTGCATTAGTTGCCCGCACCGAAAGGTGCCTTACTCTTTGACCGATTACCATGCCAAACAATGCAACGCAACACAGCAACACAACCCAACAACACGACACAACACAACACGACAACACAACACAACACGGCCAACAATGCACCACAACACAACAACGTAACTCAACAACACGACACAACACAACATGACAACACAACACAACACGACCAACAATGCACCACAACACAATACGGAGTAAAGCAATAAGAAATAAACCCTACCGTTCTATTGTGTAGGCCCGAAGATGAAAAGTTAGCAGCCACTACTTACCTGGTTGCTCAAATTCAATTGTCCACTTCGTCCGATAATTCACTAGCTCGATCACCTAAAATAACGAAAACTTAACTTAGTAAATTCCTAACAAACCCTAAGGAAAGTCTTAAACCTAAACTAACCAAATCATTTTCACGCACTTCCCTTCAACCCTCAACCGTTGAAATTCTAACGAGGATCTCTTTAAATTCTTACTGACTAATCTCATCACTTACCTCGTCATCCTTCTAACTTTCATCTCCCATCTTCTATTTTCTTAACCATATTCTAATAGTACTCGATTTTTAATTTACATTCTATGTTTAAGCTTATCCACTCTTAAATTTATCGATGCAAGCCTAAGCTAGTTACCACCTTAACGGTTGAAACTTTTGAACTTTCTAAACTTTCTAACCCCATATTCTTACATTCAACCCCTCATGTATTCATTGACTACAATTCTTTATTTGCTTCATCACCCTCCTCGTTAAGTAGTCCCATCATTTACACTTCTAATAAATCCTATACCAATGTTACATTCCCATGGTTCTTCAATTAGGATTTCTTTATCCATTTACTATATAACTAGTCTTCCATAGCTCACCTACTCATACGCCCTTAACTTTAACTTGAGCACTCATTACTTAGACCATTAAATATCTACAATTTGCACACTACCAGATACCTCGAGTCAAAAATCTAATTTCCTCACAGTTCTCTCGAAAATGTAATAACTAATCCACTCTCTCTTACTCTTCAACTCGATCCTAAATATTCTCCTAACTCCTTTTACAACAATTCATCCAGTAATCTCCTTGAGGCAATTCACTTAATATCATTACTCTAACCTTAAAACATCACCGTCATTAAAAAAAAACTCGGCTTGTCTCTACCTAATCAAGGCCTCTAGTTTTCTATTCCCACCTTTAGGTTTTGACTCTATGTTTCTAGGTTGAGTAACACCAACAGCCCGACAACCCTTAATTCTCCTCTAACGTGCCGATCGTAAACTGTTCACATATCCCCACTCATCTTTGATTGAATACATTTCTAAAACGGTACCTACATCCCTAGCAATCCACCGGTTTTATTACCTGAGTATCACCTTGCATCTAACTTTATTCCTCTTAACGCCTCAAAGCATAATGGCTCATCAACTCTAAATCGAATTCCCATATTTCTATCCTAGATGTCGATTTGTACCAACATTCCCACGGGATCACTCAGGTTCTACAAGTACCACCTTACCCCGATCAAGAACAACCTCAACAAATACTACGAGGATAACTAATTCTCTTACCTCTTCAGCAATTTACTTACAGTTTATATCTACATATTCCATTATACGTGAATCTAATCAACCTCTAATCTTAGACGACAAACTAACTAGAGTGAAAGAAATACTTACAGTCGGTGAAGCACGTTGCATGGCGGCCGGCATTGTCGGGTAATCCTTTGAATGACTCGACCACTTTTGCTTCGATACCAACTTGTAACGCCCCCGAACCCGCCCCGGCTCGGTGCGCTACTTTGCTAACCTAACCCGTGTTTAAAACAACGTTTAAAATAATTTTTGAATCGATTTTCGGGTTTTTCGAACCCTCGGAAAATGTTGTAAAACATCCCAAAATACATTTAAAATGCCTTGGAAAATGTTGGGGTAAAATAATTTGGAATTAGGAAAATTTATAAAAACATTTAAAAATTTATTTTTATTTATTTATTTTTTTACAAGTGGCGATCGATCGCCGTAATGTGGCGATCGATCGCCACCCTCTCGGGTGCTACAGTACTCGAGAGGCGTCAACCAGCGAACGTTCGCCACTGGGCGGCGAACGATCGCCCCTGCGGCGCCAGGCGCGCCAGAGCCCCACCTGCGCGCCCAGCCCGACCTTCACCACTTTTCCTCCACTTTTTCCCAAGCCAAACACCTCCAAAAATTCTAAAATTTTTACCACACAAGCCCGACACCCTAACCTTCATGTCCCGTAAAAATTTCTGAAAACCGACTTAAAATGTTTAACGAAAAAAATAGAGAACGAAGACCCGACGTTATAGACTTTTAACAAAAATTGGCAATATCACGGCTAAAATTCTTTAAATCCGAAATCTGAAAAACATGCATTAAAACACAATTTAAACCCAATTAAATCTAACAAACCAAACGCCAAAATATCAAATCCCAAAACATTTTAATTCAAAACAATATCTCCAAACCACCAACCAAATACATCAGAAATACCAAAACAACCAAAAAGTAACCATCACTCATAACTCTCCGAAGACCATGGTCGAGACGCCCCGACAACTGCCCGCACCGGCACGCCCAGTGCATCTCCGACTGCTCCCAAGTCCAAGCTCACTCACTTAGCTCACCTGTAACCACATCGTTACCTACACCACAGAACACACACCCACACACACACACACACGTAAGCTTACGCTTAGCAAGTAGGAGATAACAATTATAAACATGCAGTTATGCTAATAAGTTTTGCCTGCATCGTTAGATGCCTTAATTGCCTGCATCGAAAGATGCCTTAGTTGCCTGCATCCCAAGATGCCTTAGTTGCCCGCATCAAAAGGTGCCTTAGTTGCCCGCACCGAAAGGTGCCTTACTCTTTGACCGACTACCATGCCAAACAATGCAACGCAACACAACAACGCAACCAACAACACGACACAACACAACACGACACAACACAACACGACAACACAACACAACACGGCCAACAATGCACCACAACACAACAACGTAACTCAACAACACGACACAACACAACACGACAACACAACACAACACGGCCAACAATGCACCACAACACAATACGGAGTAAAACAATAACAAATAAACCCTACCGTTCTATGGTGTAGGCCCGAAGACAAAAAGTTAGCAGTCACTACTTACCTAGTTGCTCGAATTCAATTGTCCACTTCGTCCGATAATTCCCTAGCTCGATCACTTAAAATAACGAAAACTTAACTTAGTAAATTCCTAACAAACCCTAAGGAAATTCTTAAACCTAAACTAACCAAAATTATGTCACAATTCAACCTAAAACAACAAAACCCAATTTTTATACAAGTTTTACTATCCAACTTTAAACGTCCATAACTTTCTCGTTTTTCAATGGATTTCGACGTGCCACCCTACTTCGAAAACCTCTACACATCTACTATCCATTGAAACACAAAAATTAACCAAACAAATCACTTAGCCAATCCGAAAATGCCAAAGACAGAATCGGCCACCAAATGTACAAAACTGGTTTTTGTGAAATTCACTTCCAATCCATACTCTAACCACCCAAACGACTTAAACCATCATACCTAAGGATTAAATAACCAAAAGAGGAATAAAACCACCAAGGAGAATAAAATTTTCGGAATCTCTAACCTAGGGTTTTCAAACTCTCCATAAACTCACCAAAACACCTTAAAACTACCAACAATCAACTCCTAAGTGGAATAAACTAAAAACCCATGCAATTTTTACCTCAAAGCTTGAGAGATCTTGAAGCACTAAGGTGGAGAGTGCTCAGCAATGGAGGAGGGAAAAAATCGATGGAAATGAGGAAGAAGACCAAAATTTCTCACTTTTAACCTAACACAAATTCTCCTTTTTAACTTTTAACCACAAATTCTTTATTTTTATAAACCCCCCCTCCCCTTTTTCCCTCCATGGATTCCAACATGAATCATTCAAAACAAAGCCCATTTTTATTCACACAATTATTTGAAATTTGATTGGCTTAATTAACTTTGACTTTTTCAAACACTTTGAATTTCAAACCTAATCCTTTTGACTTGTCAACCAACTTCTTCACTTTGCTTTGTTTCTAAACCTTTAATTCTTAAACATTAACCCTCTAATCGTTTAATCTTAGACCTCTACGCATTAGAGAAAATTCTCGGGTGTTACAATGCATCCACGTTTTCTGTAAAACCATGTAAATGTTTTCAGCACCAGATTTGAAGTAATAGAAGCTAAAATGTAAATGTAATGTATGGTTAAGTGTGGACGAGGACTGGCATCCTGTCATGTACTCCTGTTATGTCCTGTTGTGGCATGTACTCCTGTTGCGTCAGCTCTTCCTCCCACTTATACCTTCATGTCCAGTGAAACGTAATGTAATGTAACGTTCATGTATTTGAAAATGTTCATGCATAGCATATGCATCACTTTGCATTGTATGTTCTTATTGAGCTCTAGGCTCAAAGTTGAACTCTCAGTTTTAGGTATGGATCCTCCAGAAGAGGACATTGTGTCTCAAGATGATGAGTTGATGTAGTTGGCGGGATGAGCTCATGGGGTGGTTGCTGCAGTCAGACAAATGTATTTCCTGTGAGGATGTATTTTTCTAAAGTTATGTCAAGTTTTGTACAGCTTTTGAGATTTTAAAACGATGTACAAACTTTCTGTTGATGTATTTAAAACTTCTGTTTGACAGTTGATAGTTGTCTCTTGAAATGTTTTATAATCGTTTGGAAATCTCTATTTTGTTGTGCGTGGATCGGTTCGGGTTTCAGAGCTATCCATGCAGTTTGATTTCCTAAACCTCTGTCATGTTCTCTAACACGTTTAAAATTATGTTTTGAATCGGGCTTTGGGGTTTGAGGTTTTTATGCCGTCTGTTTTTATGCTCCCTGTTCATATGTCTTCCTGTTAAATGTAGTTCACTTCTGCCTGTAGTTCACTTCTACCTGTGAACAGTTCACTTCTGCCTGTAGTTCACTTCTACCGGTGAACAGTTCACTTCTGCTTGTAGTTCACTTCTACCTGTGAACAGTTCACTTCTGCCTGTAGTTCACTTCTACCAGTGAACAGTTCACTTCTGCCTGTAGTTCACTTCTACCTGTGAACAGTTCACTTCTGCCTGTAGTTCACTTCTACCGGTGAACAGTTCACTTCTGCTTGTAGTTCACTTCTACCTGTGAACAGTTTACTTCTGCCTGTAGTTCACTTCTACCGGTGAACAGTTCACTTCTGCCTGTAATTCACTTCTACGTGTGAACAGTTCACTTCTACGTGTGAACAGTTCACTTCTGCCTGTAGTTCACTTCTACCTGTGAACAATTCACTTCTGCCTGTAGTTCATCTTCCATCTTACATCTACCTGTCTTCACCTACATCTTCTGCCTTACTTCTTCCATCCAGTTTAATTACTTCTTCCGCCCTATATCACCTGATCCTGTCATTCACTGTAGCCCTCCTCCACAGTATGTCTTCTAGTTTCATGTTTTCCCATTTTATTTTATTTAACTCTTCCAGAGTATTCTGTCTTTATTTCCGTCGTCCACTCCTGCTTTCAAAGGTTTAAATGATCCTGTCTTTCCTGATTTTTAATGTTATCCAGTACTTACGTTCCAGTGAGGGTTTACCCTCTGTGTAAAGATTTAAAGTTTTTTTTAAAAAAATATGTCCCGTTTCCTGTTAAATGTCCGGAGTGATGGCTCCTCGGCCCCGATCGGGTCTGGGGCCGTCACATCAAACCTCGTGGATAAAACATTTACATGACTTTTAGGAAAATGTGTATGCTTGAACTTATATGGTGCTTAAACATAACATAAATAGGCGACCGAATAACAAAGCAAGACATATAACATAAAACATTCAACTTAGAACGTAATTTACGACCTAGCTACCCAACCACAACTCAGACAAACAAAACCTAGTATCTCCGTGCTGTAGGGTCTTAAGGGCCAAACCTACGCGTATGAACTTACCTGTTGTCCGAGAGTTGCAGCACGTATATATGTCCTCGGCGATTCACGAACCTATATCATGCACAATCGGACATTAACCCTAAACTTCAACAAAACTAATAAGTAATTAACCTAAACTCGTTAACTATCTTAGAGGGTTACCTTTACTGGGGAAAACAAGAAAAGGTTAGACGTTGAAAATCGTCGGCGTGGAGAGGAGGTTGTCTGGTTTGTGTGAAAGAGAGAGAGTAGCAGAGAAGAGAAAATGAGGAGTGTTTCATGTAGGAGGAAGAGAAGAGAGGAAGAACATGGCTTCTTCAACAAGTTGAACACTTGGCATCCATCTATTGGCTTCCTTCCACCAACCTTAATTGGCTTCCTAATTTGCCCCTCATTGGTTTCCAACTAAATTGTTATTTAGTTCGTCGATTCGGTCTCACAAATCTCTCTCATTTAATTAAACACATCGACAATTTCTAATAAAACATTCATTGTATTAATATCGAATTAATCCCACTTAATGATTTGGGGAATAATTACATGGCCAAAATTTTGGGTGTTACAGTGGTATTGTCCCGTGTCATTTATTTATATATTAAACTGTTTATTTATTTTCTTGGTGAGGATTTTACTTTATTTTGGTCCATATGAGACTTATTTGAATTTGAACTTAAACATTTAGTTTCACGTTGAATTGTTATTTAATTATTGCTCTGTTATATATGTGATCACTATGTGGATATCCGAGCTTTGTAAATGTGTTCAAATTTTTCGTTGCGAACCAAGTTTTGAGCTGGGCAAGCGGGTCCTCTCCAAAGATCGAGCTGTCCGACTTGACATTCTGTTAGGCTTGTCTCTGGCTCATGACAAATAATGCACCAAACCTATATATCATGAGAGATAGAGGGTTTCAACTAGTTTTCTTTCTTTCTTGTGTTTGATTTCGTTGTATTTTCTATGGATATTGATATGATTCTCTCTATATTTTCTTCTTGCCATCATGAGCTAATTCTCTATCTAGGATTACAATATGGACTCGGAATGAAAACTAGTTAAGCTTTTATTTTTTTCATTATATTGATTTGTATTGGGTTTTTGTTTATTGTGTTTGGTGCTGATTATTAATAGGATTATTTAACTAATAGCTAAATTTAATCTTATCACGTGTAATAAATTTGAAAAAATAATTTGCATGTTAGATAAAAATAGCATAAAATACGATAATTGAGTGGAAACAATGAATTTGTGTATGATAGCATAAAATGCTTCTGTATGTCTCTCTTAGCGATCACGGAGTTCTTAGCTTCAGATGTCCTAGAAAGCAATAAATTTTGGGGAAATTTTAACAAGTTCAACTTACACGTAAAAAACTAACGAAAAATGTAATCCTTGGTTAAAATCGATAATACCTCAATATACAGAATTAAATTGTCGTTATTTAATTTACATGATATTAGTTGTAGGTACTTCCATAATAAAGGGTTTAAAAGAATAATTATCCTAAAATAAATACAATATTCTAAATTCTCAATTGAGTCTAATCTACACACTTCATTCTATTGCTTTTTTTCGAAAAGTAGTGCAGTTAACAATGAGCATAGTATTAGAGTTCAGGCTCGAAGATCTTGTTACCGATGACAATTCTTTATTTTACTTGGGTTTTATTTTGTTGGTGAGTACAAGCGTATTATCTTTTTGAGTAATTATCGATTTGAACCATGTACTATGTACTGTATTTCGTTAGCTCCATGTACTAAAAAAACTGACAAACCAAATCCTGTACTTTGATTCTGTTATCAGTTTTGACATTTATTAACAATTTCATTACACCCTCATTTAAAAAATTACCAAACAATATTGTATTTACTTGAAATTTTTACCACATGTTCACTACTTAATGAGAAGATAATCTGAAAATTGACGTTATTTTTTAACACATGTACAATTTATTGTAATTTTATTTTAGTATTTTATAAAAATATTATAATAAATCATACAAGTTTTAGAAAATTACAAAAGTTTTTCTATTATCTACCCATGATTGAAAAAAGTTTCAAATAAATCCAATATCTTTTGGTATTTGTTTAAATTAATCTCATTTTCTTCTTTACTCTATAAATTATTTTTTAAAAAAATACTAAACGATATTTGATTTATTTGAAAAGTTTTCCACATGTTCAACTATCATGGGTAGATAATAGAAAATTTTTCGTGATTTTCTAAATTTTGTATGATTTATTATAATATTTTTATAAAATACTAAAATAAAATTACAATAAATCGTACACGTATTAAAAAATCACGACAATTTTCAGATTATCTTCTCATTAAATAGTAAACAATTTTATTCTTAGAATGAATATATTCTTAGAATGACTGTATTATTTATCGGTTGTTCATCTATTTTTTGCCTTGCATGTATTTTTCACCGTTATATTTATTTTCTACCATCACCGAGGAATTTGGCTCATTCTATCTCAAGTATAACAGTTTTAGTTGGTTCTCAAGTTCTCTGCTATGGGCAACTCAACGCACTTTGGATTGGACGATCTATCTCTAATAGTTAGTCTTGATTTGTCACACTTCTTTTCCAGCCCCCTCACATATCGATATAATCAAACTGATGCTATAAAGATTTGACACAAAGGTCACGATAACACAAATATCTTAAATCTTCTTTCATCCTCAGATAAACTAAACTAGTAACCTACTAAAATATTTGGATAGTCACCAAACAAATATAGTAATATTAAAAAAAGTTCCAACATGTCACATGTTTGATGATGTTACAAGGTTGAGTTAAAGTTGTAATCTGGATAAATTAAGTATATTTGCAAAAGAGAGGTCCAAATCCATTTAATCATATGCAATACGGTGCGTTTCACTTCCCAGTTGTACTAGCACGAATCTCCTAACCGCGGTTCAACTGAACTACCTTAATTCTTAACCATGGTTACTTGGTTTATAAGCGTAGGCCGAGTCTCAGAGCGGAGGATCAGGCGAATACGAAAAGCTTAGCGGCCATGGCGTTCTATGCTGATGAAGAAGACGTGTGGAAATGTTCCATTCACCCATCGAAGCTTAGGAGGATGGGTATTTGTCCACTCTGTCTCCGCGACCGCCTCGCCACGCTCTGTCCCCACTGCGCCAACGTTCGGCCTTGCGCTTGCTGCGCCACCGCCTCATCGTCTTCTTCTTCTTCATCTTCTTCATCCTTCTCTTGTTTAATCGGCGATGCTAATGCCAGTGGATCGACAAGATTTGTCTCGAATCTAATAGGCAGCGAGCCGGCCTTCCGTCGCTCTCGTTCGCTGTCAATTCCTTTTCTTCAGTCTAGCTCGAGATTTCTCGGCCATAGGAACTCCGAATCCATAGTAACCATGAAATCTGCATCGTTTTGGTCGATTATAAAATCGCAGAAGAGCAGAACGATGGGAGCTGAGGAAGGCGGAGGAAGGGAGTTGAGAAAGAGACTGGAAAATGCAGAAGATAAAGAAAGCTCTTGGAGGGCAGCTATGATGATGAGGTCAAGATCGGTATCAGTGCAAGATTCTGGGTCGGAAACGATACGCCGGCCGGCGAAAGGAAGAGGATGGCATTTCGCGAGTCCACTTAAGGCTTTCCGGCAGTCGAGAATTTCTAAGGTGGTCGTTCGTGAAGGTCACCACTAAATTTTTTTATTGCCAAAACGATGATACTTTATTTTAGGGATGATAGTCGTATGATTGATTTATTATGGAATTTGTGGGTCTATACAAGTCAAAATAGAAATTAACTTTAAGCATGGGTTATGCTTACCATCTGAAATCGAGGATCTAAATTTTATTTGGGTTGTTCGGATAAAAATAACGTAAAATTTTTCGAATAATGTCTCTTATTCTACTTTCTAAATATACTTGTTGATGTGTCAAATAATAATAAATGTAATTAATATAATAAATTATTATATAAATTATTATTTATCACGTGAGCGAACATATTTAAAGAGTAGAATAAAAAATTAAATATATTAATATTTTTATTATTATTTTTTACATTTTATATACATTAGAGTGAAATAATGTATATTATTATTATATATTTATATAGAATAACTTGGATATACATTCTAGATTTATACTTTAACATGAGATTCATTCCTCATCATCAGTTAAATAAATGCGACAAAATTATAAAATTACAGTGAAATATGTTATTATGCATTAACTTTTGCAATAATAAAAAAATCATCTAATTAATTGCAAAATAAAAAATCAATCAAACATGTATTACGCTCAATTTTAGATTACTTTTAAACAACAAATATCATAATTATAATATTGAATAATACACTTGCAACGTTGTTTTTTTGTTTTCAAGTTGTTTGGTTGGTTGATTGATTAGATTTAATAAATAAATAGATAAATATAATAATAGGATGCCAGTGATTAGGGTTATTATAGTTAACGAGATTCAGTCCTTTAACAACCACTTAATAATTACTCATACATTATCTTTATCATGTGGCCTACCCTAGAAGAAGGGTCCATTACATGTTTATGAGAATGTTCTTTTTCAAGTGTCTTCTAGTTGGCAACACCCACTTTTGTCTTCAAATCTTTATAACTTTGCAATATAAAAAAATCATCTAATTAATTGCAAAATAAAAAATCAATCAAACATGTATTACGCTCAATTTTAGATTACTTTTAAACAACAAATATCATAATTATAATATTGAATAATACACTTGCAACGTTGTTTTTTTGTTTTCAAGTTGTTTGGTTGGTTGATTGATTAGATTTAATAAATAAATAGATAAATATAATAATAGGATGCCAGTGATTAGGGTTATTATAGTTAACGAGATTCAGTCCTTTAACAACCACTTAATAATTACTCATACATTATCTTTATCATGTGGCCTACCCTAGAAAGAAGGGTCCATTACATGTTTATGAGAATGTTCTTTTTCAAGTGTCTTCTAGTTGGCAACACCCACTTTTGTCTTCAAATCTTTAATTTTCTTCGTTTATTTCCAATTAAATAGTTTCATTAATTGCAGTTCCAATCCGATTTTGCAAGCTCCTAATTTTAGTAATTATAAATTGCAATTGCAAAAAAGGATAAATCACAATTAATTTGTACTTAAAGACATTTTATCTCATTGTGTTATGATATTTTTACGACTATAGATTTTGGTATGAGGTCACAAACCATCGCAGTTACTCATGCCATATCTTATCGATCGAAATCTCTTGATCTCATATCAAATGTGAATCAGTAATACAACTTATAACAAATTGTTCATTTTACGTAGAAAACATTATAGTGTATTCTAAGTCTCAACAAAAGCTTTCTCAACTAAGAAAAAAGTGAAGAAAGCTTACTTTTGAAATGGACAAGCCAATCTTTACAAAAGAAGGTGACTATCCATAGATCTATCCAAATATAATAAAAAAATCAATCAAACATGTATTACGCTCAATTTTAGATTACTTTTAAACAACAAATATCATAATTATAATATTGAATAATACACTTGCAACGTTGTTTTTTTTTTTTTTTTTTTTTTTTTTTTTTTTTTTTTTTTTTTTTTTTTTTTTTTTTTTTTTTTTTTTTTTTTTTTTTTTTTTTTTTTTTTTTTTTTTTTTTTTTTTTTTTTTTTTTTTTTTTTTTTTTTTTTTTTTTTTTTTTTTTTTTTTTTTTTTTTTTTTTTTTTTTTTTTTTTTTTTTTTTTTTTTTTTTTTTTTTTTTTTTTTTTTTTTTTTTTTTTTTTTTTTTTTTTTTTTTTTTTTTTTTTTTTTTTTTTTTTTTTTTTTTTTTTTTTTTTTTTTTTTTTTTTTTTTTTTTTTTTTTTTTTTTTTTTTTTTTTTTTTTTTTTTTTTTTTTTTTTTTTTTTTTTTTTTTTTTTTTTTTTTTTTTTTTTTTTTTTTTTTTTTTTTTTTTTTTTTTTTTTTTTTTTTTTTTTTTTTTTTTTTTTTTTTTTTTTTTTTTTTTTTTTTTTTTTTTTTTTTTTTTTTTTTTTTTTTTTTTTTTTTTTTTTTTTTTTTTTTTTTTTTTTTTTTTTTTTTTTTTTTTTTTTTTTTTTTTTTTTTTTTTTTTTTTTTTTTTTTTTTTTTTTTTTTTTTTTTTTTTTTTTTTTTTTTTTTTTTTTTTTTTTTTTTTTTTTTTTTTTTTTTTTTTTTTTTTTTTTTTTTTTTTTTTTTTTTTTTTTTTTTTTTTTTTTTTTTTTTTTTTTTTTTTTTTTTTTTTTTTTTTTTTTTTTTTTTTTTTTTTTTTTTTTTTTTTTTTTTTTTTTTTTTTTTTTTTTTTTTTTTTTTTTTTTTTTTTTTTTTTTTTTTTTTTTTTTTTTTTTTTTTTTTTTTTTTTTTTTTTTTTTTTTTTTTTTTTTTTTTTTTTTTTTTTTTTTTTTTTTTTTTTATTGTAGGGTCAATTTGAAAGAAACGCAACACTGCACACTGCGCAATGTCCATACCCTAACTTTGCTGATACTATCCACTTTTTCTTTACAATTATTCTCATTCATTGTATCCCACCTATTTTAAAAGCACATTTTCTCAGAATTTCAAATAAAAATAAGGGCATGGTTAAATAGTCAGTTTAAAGCATGTTGAAACATAAATGCTGAGTTGAATGATTTGACTCTTGAAGATGACTCAATTGTCCAGTCTAAAGTTGTAGTCAAAGGTTAATATAAATACTGAGTTGAATGATTTAACTCTCGAAGATGACTCAAATGTTCAGTCTAAAGTTGTAGTCAAAGGTTCACAGTGAAAGATTTAAAACTGATGTCATATGTTACAACCCACACGATGAGCTGAGTTCTACATGGTGCATTAAAGAAATATATGATAGTGCAATAAATTTAAGTATAAAGAAATATTATGCAAAAAAGGAAAAGTTCACGCTAGTAAAATTATAGATACCCATGAAAAAGGAGAAAATGAAATGGAACCTCACCAAAAGAAAAAACAACACTCAAAATTAAGAATGACATGACCATCATAATTCTTCCATGAAAACATATAGTCATTGAATGACCAGAATAAAAATAATAGGAATTTTTATTACTATAACAAGTACCTTCAAAACTAGTTTTATATATCACTCAAAATCATGAATTCAAAATTGAAAGCAAGCATGGACTTTAAAAAATGTCATCATCTCAAATAGTTCTATAAACTATTGATAAGACAAGTATCAAAAACCGTGTTATATACTAAATCATAGAGTATGCAGAAATAAGGTGAACTCATGAACTTTTACACACCGATAATTGAAGACATACAGTAGAAGGTGACTATCCATAGATCTATCCAAATATAATAAAAAAATGCTGTAATCAGATTCAAGAATTTTCACCTAAAAATATAGCATTGTGAGATACTTCAATAATAATTGCATTACGTGCATAAACCTTCTCATTCAATCGAAGTTGCACAACAAACAAATGACCTATATCATAAGTTCAATAAAGCTAGAAGCTACATCAAATAAAATATCATGCATGCTAAAAGTAAATGTGTAAGAGTATCGTATGCATAACATAAAAATAGATTGCATATTACTTACCAAAAATAAGGTTGGGAATGAACCAAGAATTATTCCAAATGAATTAGGAAGTTAAAATATTTTTTAATTGTGAACTCTCTCAAAATGTAGTGATACTTATTGATATAGCATAATCTGATGCAATAAATTTTCTAAACTATTAAAAAAATTATTTTAACGCTGGTGATAGATGATTTTTTTGTTGTTCATCGATTTTAGTTTACATTATTATTCACTTAATTTTACGTGTGTTTATTAGTGTGCATGTAGATTCTTTATTCTGCGTTGATGTCTTAGATGATACTGTACTATTGCATTTGACATAGATTGCAATGGACAAGTTTTCTATCAGGTATAATTATCAGGGAAGATTGCGATGGCTAAGATTAGACAGTATGTGGGAGGGCATAAAGAAGTTGTTCATAATTGTAATGTCGACCTCCACGATATGTTGCAAGAGATAGGAGTGACCAAGTGGAGAAATCTGCATTATTGTGAGACATGGTATGACCTAACGAAGGGATTTAGGAAGTTAAAATAAGACAAAGATGTAATTTTTATGGTTCAAAGTTTGAATTGTAGACACATTTCAAACCAAGTTGGTCAAGCAAGTAGTGGCAATTGTGGAATTGTTAGTTGCAATGAGTCTAGTTGTAAAAGTGTTGAGCTTGGTGCTACTAATGTTAGAGCTACTATTAAAGAAGGAAATGTTGCTGCTGTTGAGGATGTTCATGATATGCATGGTGAGAATGCAAATTACAAAGAGGAGAGATTAGAAATTATAGACCAGTGCATTCAGTGTCAAATTCTCTAAACAAGGAAGCTTTATTTGTTGAACAATTTTGATGAAAATAGAAGTGAAGATAGTTGCGACAATTTTGTCAATTTAAACTCTGAACCCTTAGGGTTGAGCAAGGCACGTGTTTTAGTTTATTATCACATATTAAAACTTTGGTTGTAGAGTACTCTTTGACGAATGGCCTATGGCATAAAAGTGAGGGTACAAGGTTAAGAACTGTGTGTTAGGATGGTTGTAAGTGAATACTGCATGCCAAGAAAATGAAGAAAGAAGAGACTTTTTAGAGGACTTTTAATAACGTGCAAACATGCCCACAAACCCTAGAGAATAGACATGTTTTATCAAAATGTCTTGCAATGCCATATATACAAAAGTTTAAAAACAGCTTAAAGGGGAGATTTTATCCTTAATTTAGATGGTTAGGAGGGATTTTAATAAAAACATAGCAGCGAGTTTGGCATGTTAGCTTAAGTATTTAAGTTGACAAATTTACTTTAAGTTAAGATAATTTTTACTCATCTTGAAAATACTTTTGTATTGGCTATTGGAAAATTCTGTGTTTGTTAAGTACTTACGACACTAACGACATATTTTGAAGTTTATATTTAGGACACAGACAAAATCAGTTGCTCAATTTTTCTTCTCCAAGTTTTTAAAACTAGTAGATGTGGTCGACTAGAGCTTAGTTTTGGACACCTAATCTCAAGAGATGTCTTAGAGAGCCTTTCTCTGTAGCCCGAAGAGCAGTTGTGGTAGACATGTCTCGAGAGAAGTTTCTAAAGGATCAAATGCGAGTAACCAAACGTCGATCGCCACAGACCGCAATAGTAGTCCAGGGGTGTCTCGCAAGCCCGAGACATATTTTTTTAGAACACAACATCCGGTAGATCAGACCTTGATCTCGATAGACCACAATGGTAGATCAGACCAGACCTGCGATAACTTCAACTTGAGGACAACAATAGTATATGGAACCCATGAAGTTGTAGATCGAGTGAGTAGCCACATATGTACTAATGGTAGACTACCTACCTCAAATTTTGTCTCTAATAAATACATCGCGATCGACCAAGAAGTAGCGGTGGTCCACCAACAGCTTAAAAAAATGATGCTTTTCTATAAGTAAAACCTCTGTCTGTTGTGCAAATAACCTGTTCAATTTGAGACAATGAAGCATTCAAGTTTTGATGTTGCTTCCTAGCTCTCTACTTGACTTCACTTGAGTGTTTTTATTCTTGTGAAAGTTAGGGTCTTGTACCAAAAACTTTTACTTCTCATTTATTGTTGAAAAAGAAATGGTGATGCCATAAAGGTGTAAAAGAAAAATTGACTCCCAAAAAATTAATCAAATGTAACCAGAAGGGTTGAGTAAGAGAATTTTCAAAGAGGAGCTATGAAGGTGAGCATAGATAGTTTGGTCGAACTACATTAACACTAATGTTTGCAATCTCTTCCTCTCTATCCTTTACTTTGCTTTTGTGCTTGTATATTGAAACAAGTTTAATGTATTTTTGAGAGAAGCTAATCACTTTAAAATCGCAAGCTAATTAGATATTTTAATTAATAAAAAAAAACATTTAACCTATTTCACCATACCTCCTAGGTTAAATCAACCCTATATGGCATACATGGTACAAAACAAGGCACAAAAGCTAAACAATGGTGATATCGATGAGTAATTTAAAAAAATATTTTATTATGCTCAAGCAATCTGCATCTTGTTAGCATTTTCATTGTTACTGTACATAGGATGCGTAAAAATCGGTATTTTAAAGGATTTTTATTTAACATTTTATATGGGTATGTTTAATAAATTAAGGAAATTAAGGAGTCAATTTAAAAATAAGAGAAATTTAATATAAAGGTTGGGGGAAACCTTTATTCCTTCTATCCTTAGCGCCGCATGAGATAGAGGAAGGGGAAGGAGAGAGGTGATTCCTTCTTTGTGCAAGTCGACGCATTTTGAGGCTAGAGAAGCTTTCGCGGGTTATCGGGAATCATCTTTTGGGAAGAGACTTCCATTATTTGTAAGTGTTTCTCTTCTATTTTTGTGATTGAAGTTTAAGATTTTTATGGATAATGGATTCGATCTTGGAAACTCGAATCCGTTAGTTGTTTATGGTTTATCTCAGTAGGCTTAGATGTTATTTAAGTTTGTTTGTTGATTGGAGGTGAGAAACGGCCAGGAAGGGCATTTTTCACGACTTCCCGTAACTGGAAAACACCCAAGTGTCGACCACAGTGGATGGTCTGTCGACACTTCAAACACTGCGCTAGAAACATAGTGGTAAGTGTCGACCGTTAAAGGAAGTGTTGACTGCACACCTTCTATTTTGCAAAAGGTGTTGACACTGATAGAACTGTCAACTGCCATTTCATTTCGAGCTGGAACCCAAAAGTTTGAAGTGTCAACACTTCAGAACAAGTGTGGACCAAACAAGTGTATGTACTTGTGAATGAAGTTTCGATCGCTCGACCATTTGACGATTTAACCCGAGACCTATGAAGTGTCGATTGCTTGGAAGAAGTGTCAATCGCGGGTCAACTCGAGAGGTAGGAAATGTCGACCCATGGCTTAAAGTTTGCGGCTGTAGGAAATGTTGACACATGACTTAAAGTTTGCGGCTGTTTATAGTGTTAGAAATTTAGTTTTTAGTACCGGTTTAGGACCTATCCTAGTGTCTTCCCTTAGTATTGAGTTAGATAATCTTAACCTTGGTTTTTTTTAAGCTCAAACAATTTTGAGGACTTCGAGGCAGTTGCTGAGGTGGGGCCCTAGTTGGAAGAAGGAGCGCTCAGCGTAAAGATAGGAGTTTTATAATATTTGCACTACATTGAATGTTTTCAATGAAAATCCTATTTTGGTGAGTTATCACTCATGAAAATCTGACAATGCCTAGTTGCCAGCACATGAGTCTTTTACGTGTATATATGTATGATTTACACGTTTACCATTGATGCATTGTTTTATTATTGTTGTGATAAAGGATAAATCCTCGTGATACTTTGGATGGTCTCAGTGTCAAAGTATCAGGAGGACATCCTAGTACATCATCTGCTACGTGAGGGTTATCATGTTTGCAAGTTATGAAATAGTTAATAAGGCGGTGATGACGCGCTCTTTTGTTTTCAAATCCCTAAACTTGATCAGGGTATTACTTGTTTATTATCATTTATACGGGTTGCTTCGTAGATAATCATTGTTCACCGACAACCCAGGTAATATGGCTAAATCTTCAGATTGCACGTTGCTTATTCTTCTTTCTGTCTCATGAGGTGTTGTTGGACTTTGGTAGCTAATTTTCTTTGTTTATGTGCCGGAGGGATCCTTAAGTGACCCTTCTTTTTCACTGAGGTGAATTTTTATAAGATAAATATAAGGACGACATATTTTCATATAGTCGTCTATATATGAGACAAATGTTTAACTTAATGCCTCATCATTGACTCGTAGAGCATGTTTTCCTTAAAATAGTAAAAATGAATTTTCAATAGAACAATGTTTTGAAAGCCATTTTGTTTCTTCATCATGTTAAGAAAGAAAAGGTAAAAGAAGTTTTACATGTATTTAATACAATATTTCTAATGAATTAGTCACTCACCTTAAATGACCCACTCTTTTTCTAGAAAGAACAAGAGCAATGAGTTGTTGGAGCTCATGAGTTATTTTCTTATCTTTATTTTTCTTGTCTAGTGTTTAGTTACTTTGTGGTGAAGACTAATCTCTATTTGGTTTGTATAAGATTAATTGTTTGAGATTTGGATATTTTGGCCTTATTAAATTGTTTTACTTTATTGCAGTATTTTATCTGTGTTCACTGTGTTAAGCTCAGCTTTTGATTTAATATTTAAGTCTTTCACTCCGAACTAAGCCTTGGGATGGGTGATCGGGTCCTCCCCGAGGATCGGGTCGCTCGACTCGGCGTTTTGTTCGGCCCACCTCCGGGTTGCAATATGATGGATTTTTTGTCGTTCCTTATATTCAAGAGAGTTTACACGTGTTTAGATGCTTGTAAGAGAAAATTGTTAATTTTAAGTAAACCTGTGATTGTTATGAACAATTGTCACCTAAAGGGACAGTTTCCAAAACACCTACTCACAGCTATGTCCATTGATAGATATGATGAAATCTATCTGGTAGCTATCACGATCATCGAGAGTGAATGTAGAGTTTCATGGTCATGATTTTTAGAATTATTGGTTGCCGATTGTGGAAGTGGTCCTGATAGAGGATGAAGTTTTATATTTGATTAGCAGAAGGTACTATGATTTTTTCATTATCTGGTGTATTTTGTAAATATAAGTTTTCGTATCTAATATGTTCAATTTTTTTTCTTAGTATAGAGATTGATGCCAGTTATTGACGCATTTAACTCAGTCTTAGTGAGTTATTTAATGCTTTAATTTTACCTACTCACAACAAGTCATTCTTGACAATGTTTGCGATGATATGAAAAATTTGATGGCAAGAATAGCAAAGAGGCATAAAACGATAGAACATGGAAGAGTGCACATGATTAATGTCCTTAAATCAAGAAAAAAATTCCAAATTGACAAATGCCGTAAGAAACTATTCTTACACACATGCAAGAAGAAACTATTTTGATGTAAATGATGGCAATGAACAATATGTTGTCGACTTGAACAAGTATGTTTGTGGTTGTTTCAAATGGGAGCTTTCATGATTCCAAGTGTTCATGTTATCTCATGTATTTATGTACATTCATATTACCATCAGGAAACCTACTTAAAATATATTCTCACTTCATTCATCTTATTAATGGTCAAGACATATTGAAAGAGACAAATATGAATGATATTCTGCTACCATTAATTAAGCGATAACTGGATACACTGAGGAATAAAAGGTTGAGGGATGTCGATGAGTCACTAAAATCATACCATGTTGAGTTTGAATAATAGAGTAATGACATGCAGTAAGTGCAAAGGTTCATGAAACAATGCTCGTTCTTGCCAAGTAAGAAGTATTTCCAAAGATAATGCGAACCTATGTTCAAGAGGAAAAGACCGCCAAATTAGAGCTGCAAACACGACTTTGGGAAAGAGGGGGAGAAAGAGGAAGCATGAGGGAGAGAGCTCATAATAAACTTTTATAGGTTTTAAATCAATGAGTGGGGTTGTAACTGTAACACCCGACTTTAATTAAAAATTTAAAATAACAGATAAATCTATTAAGTATAATCGAGGAATGAAATTTTAGTATAATGTAGGTTAGGTTGAAGAATGAGTAAGTAAGGGCATAAGGGTAATTGGCAAATTTGAAAGTGGATAAGGTATTTAAGGCAAAAAGTTTAGAGTAGCCGCCACCACTACTCATTTTCTTTCCCTTTCGGTCTTCAGCTCGAACGGCAGAAATCTCTAGGCGATTCTCCTGCCCGATTCTCCTTCAACCTAGGTAAGCCCTCCTTGTTTTCTTGTTATTTTAGTAGTTAGATAGCTGAGGGAGTACAATGTGAGGAGTTTCGAGGAATGTTGTGATTTAGAGTAGGTTCGGGCTGAGCGACTATTGAGAATACCCGAGTTGTGGGGTTTCAAATTTTGTTCCTCAAACTCCTGTATTGATTCTGTGAAGTTTAGTGAAAGTTTGATACATGTACTATTATGATTTTAGGTGAGCGAGCTTCTGAAGTAGCATTTAGCCGAGCGATTTCCAGGGATCCAGGTAAGTAGAGTTTGTTTGTGCCTTCGGGCCTACATCACAAAACAGTAGGATTTATGTATGTTTTGTATGTTTATTTTCCAGTTGTCATGCATCATGTTTTTGAAAGATTACGAAAATGAATTTACATGAAACGCATGGTAAGTGTGAGCATGATGATCAAAACAACTGTTAAGGGGGATTTATCCGCCCCTTAACTGAGAACAGAGGATTGAGGTTTTGGGAAAAGTGATCCACTTCCCAATCCTACAGGGGGATCAGACCAGTTAACTGTTAAGGGAATTAATCCGCCCCTTAATTGAGATCAGAGGATGTATGCTTTGGGGAATGACTGATCCACTTTCCCATCGTACAGAGGGATCAACAGAGAACGAATTTGAATACAACTGAGATGAGAAAGTAGAGACCGCATGTTTAGGGAAATTATTGCTTCATTGATCCATTTCATTCATCGCTCTACTTGCTTAGCATTAGGCTAATAGATGAGTTTTGTGATGTAGGTGAAGAAGTTACTGAAGGTATGCTTACCGACCAACATGAGGAATAGGCTGGTTGGAGGAGCATTTTCAGGCATCGGTTTGGCCATCTGTTGAGGCGGTTTAATCCATGGCTGCAGGTGTTGAGTTGGGAGTAACTAGTTCAGTATAGATGTTTTCCTTTTCTGAAAATTTTATGATGGTAGTGTTTTTCAAAACTTTGAATACATTCTGAGAATCTTTGATATTAGGGTTCGGTTGGGTTTTGAAAATACTGTTTTCTACTGGATTTGAGTGATGCAATGATTTGATCTGTCTCTGATTGGTCTTAGTAAAATGCTTAAATCCTTTGATAGCCAGAGCTTTCTTGGAATACAGCAGAATTTGCTGTTCTGAAGTCTACCGGCAGATGTTGGATGAGAGAGAGAACATCCGGCTGACGTCATCGGCAGGTGCAAGTCGCAAAACTTGTAGTTTTGCTATCGGCAGATGTAGTGTATATTTAATCTTATCGGAAGGAGTCGTAATGTCGTTGTCGGTAGATGTCGCGTGCTTGTCTATCGGCAGATGGAAATCTATCGGTAGATGAAGTTATGTTGACGCGTTGACTCCATCGGCAGATGAAGTTATGTTGACTCCATCGGCAGATGAAGTTATGTTGACTCCATCGGCAGATGAAGTTATGTTGACTCCATCGGCAGATGAAGTTATGTTGACTCCATCGGCAGATGAAGTTATGTTGACTCCATCGGCAGATGAAGTTATGTTGACTCCATCGGCAGATGAAGTTATGTTGACTCCATCGGCAGATGAAGTTATGTTGACTCCATCGGCAGATGAAGTTATGTTGACTCCATCGGCAGATGAAGTTATGTTGACTCCATCGGCAGATGAAGTTATGTTGACTCCATCGGCAGATGAAGTTATGTTGACTCCATCGGCAGATGAAGTTATGTTGACTCCATCGGCAGATGAAGTTATGTTGACTCCATCGGCAGATGAAGTTATGTTGACTCCATCGGCAGATGAAGTTATGTTGACTCCATCGGCAGATGAAGTTATGTTGACTCCATCGGCAGATGAAGTTATGTTGACTCCATCGGCAGATGAAGTTATGTTGACTCCATCGGCAGATGAAGTTATGTTGACTCCATCGGCAGATGAAGTTATGTTGACTCCATCGGCAGATGAAGTTATGTTGACTCCATCGGCAGATGAAGTTATGTTGACTCCATCGGCAGATGAAGTTATGTTGACTCCATCGGCAGATGAAGTTATGTTGACTCCATCGGCAGATGAAGTTATGTTGACTCCATCGGCAGATGAAGTTATGTTGACTCCATCGGCAGATGAAGTTATGTTGACTCCATCGGCAGATGAAGTTATGTTGACTCCATCGGCAGATGAAGTTATGTTGACTCCATCGGCAGATGAAGTTATGTTGACTCCATCGGCAGATGAAGTTATGTTGACTCCATCGGCAGATGAAGTTATGTTGACTCCATCGGCAGATGAAGTTATGTTGACTCCATCGGCAGATGAAGTTATGTTGACTCCATCGGCAGATGAAGTTATGTTGACTCCATCGGCAGATGAAGTTATGTTGACTCCATCGGCAGATGAAGTTATGTTGACTCCATCGGCAGATGAAGTTATGTTGACTCCATCGGCAGATGAAGTTATGTTGACTCCATCGGCAGATGAAGTTATGTTGACTCCATCGGCAGATGAAGTTATGTTGACTCCATCGGCAGATGAAGTTATGTTGACTCCATCGGCAGATGAAGTTATGTTGACTCCATCGGCAGATGAAGTTATGTTGACTCCATCGGCAGATGAAGTTATGTTGACTCCATCGGCAGATGAAGTTATGTTGACTCCATCGGCAGATGAAGTTATGTTGACTCCATCGGCAGATGAAGTTATGTTGACTCCATCGGCAGATGAAGTTATGTTGACTCCATCGGCAGATGAAGTTATGTTGACTCCATCGGCAGATGAAGTTATGTTGACTCCATCGGCAGATGAAGTTATGTTGACTCCATCGGCAGATGAAGTTATGTTGACTCCATCGGCAGATGAAGTTATGTTGACTCCATCGGCGTTTTTTTTAAGCTTTACGTCTTTTAGCCAATTACTCTTAACACTTCCAACAGTCATTTTAAAATGTTTTCACAGGTTACTTGGCTTCATTGATGTCCAATTGATTTTCCGCTGCAAGTTTTAAAATATATTTAGTTTTAGAAAAAGTCAAATTTTGGCTGTCGAGTGAAATTTTAAATTTATCATCAAGACGTCATGGTTCGGTTCAGCGTTATGAGTAGCAAACCAGGTTCAGATAACTCGGGGCGTTACAGTAACACAAGTGAACCTTAAATTTATTATTCTTCAATTTCAATAATTATATTCATTCAAACTAGTTCTTTTGTTATATTTATAGAAGTCTATGGATGGTGGTACATATTGTTAGGTAGTTCGGGCATAGTTTTGTTTGTTTTCACATTTTTTGAATTTGAGTAATTTTATTTCATTTTAATCACTCGTTTTTATATATTTACAAAGTATGTGGATGCGAGTACTTGATGGAGGAAGATTGTTGTTTGAAGTCATTCTCTTTCGGGTAAATTTCAAAATATCCCCTGAACTATGAGTATTTATCGAAAAAACCCTTAAACAAAAAGTCCTCGTAGTCAAAACATTGAATTATCGAAAACTATAAAAAAAACCACTGCAGAGAGCCGCATGCCCCCCCCCCCCCCCCCCCCCCGAATTGTAATTCGGGGGGTCGAATTCAAATTGCTGTCCTCTGCACTCTCATGCCCCCTCCCATGTGTGCTGCATGCGATCAATTCGGCGGGCCGAATGAAAATCGTGGACCCCACACATGCGCTGCACGTGAACCCAATTCGGGGGGCCATGCCACGGCTTCGGCCCGCCGCATCATATGGGGTTTGACGCGGAGGGACTGGAAACACGTGCAATGCACGTGAACAAATTTTGGGGGGCCGCAAATCTGACTCGGTCCCCCGTGTTTCATAGAAAATTTAATGCGGGGGGCCCAATTTCCAACTTGGCCCCCCGAATGTTCCACGTTCTATACGCGGGGGGTCACAAATATGACTCGGCCCCCCATTTTTTGTAGAAAATTTAATGTGGGGGGCCAACTTTCGAACTCGGCTCGTGACTTTTCTACGTTCTATACACGAGGAGCCGCAATTCTCACTCGGCTCCCCGAAGTTCCATCCATGTATCAATAATTGATCTATGGATGAGAATGCGGAGGACAACATGAGATTTGCGACCCCTCGAAATCCTATCCACAGATCAATAATTGATCTGTGGATGGGACGTAGGGGGCCGCATCAGATTCGTGGCCCCCCGATATCCCATCCACAGATCAATTATTGATCTGTGGATGGGACGCAGGAAGCCATATCAGATTCGCAGCCCCCCGATATCCAATCCACAGATTAATAATTGATTTTTGGATGGGATATCGGGGGGCCGCATCCGATTTGCGGCCCCTCGCATCAATAATTTTATAAGACGTGAGGGGCTGCGTCTATATATCGGGGGGCCGAATTCCTTTTTTATTTAAGGAACTCCGCCCTCCATTATCCGAAATTTCTGAAATTTCTCACAAAATTTTTCATTACACAAGCGAATTTTCTCTGTTTTAGCAAGGACGATGAATTCTGATCCAAATAGATGGTTTGAATTAGACGAGGAAGTAGCTAGTGATGCTGAAATGAATTGGTATTCGAATGAGACTCCTGCATATGGTGATGATGGCTCAGATGAAAATGTACAAATACCTGTGTGTTCGACATCTAGAACTCTAGACAACCAGCTTCGAACACCGGTTATCTCGGACGATGATGAGGTTAAAAGCGTTTAGGTAAGGGAAGAAATTCATATGGAATTCCTTGTGACTAGAGAATATGCATCTTTAAAAGAGCTTAAAGACGAAATAAAAGATTATTCTATAAAACATGGAATAGGGATAATATTCATTAACAGTGAAAGGAGCCGATTGACGACTAAGTGTTCAGAAGAGTGTGAGTGGCGTTTGAATGCCTCACAGAAGCAAGATGTATGGACCTATCAAATAAAGTCTTTGGTCAATACACACAGCTGTGCGAGAATAATTGAGAATAGACATGTTAGTGCAAAATGGGTGTCACACCGTTATTTTGCTAGGTTCAAAAGTCTCCCTAAGTAGGATCTATCTTCCATCGTGGAGACAGTGAGAATGGATCACAGAACTCACATTACATCTAGTCTTGCTAGAAGAGCAAGAAGTTTTGCTTTCACACTTAACGAAGGCAAGGGAGATGAACAGTACAAGTTATTATGGTCATACAAAGCATAAATACATAGAACAAATCCGTGGAGCACTTTCGAAATGCATACTTACGATACAGGGAGCACATTAGTGTGCCAAATAGTGTATATGTGTAACGATCCCATTTTCTCAGCAAGATATTGTCCGCTCTGGGGATTGGGCCGTAGCCCAATATCCTCCCCTCACGGCTTTGTTTGGCGAGGACTTCCCAGTCGGTCACCCAACCTGGTACTACTCTCGCCGAAGCACTTTTAACTTCAGAGTTCTTATGGGATCCGTTGTCAATTGTGCTCCAAAACGCGTCTTATGAGCTTGGGAGGGTCTCTTTACATATGTTTCATTTCCACATACTTCCTCAAGCGATGTGGGATTGTAACAACCCCCTTTTTATGACATGTCACCTTCCGGTTCGCCCGCGCGGACGTATTGCCATCCGGGTTCTGGTTCGTGCAGTCATCGTACACATACTTACAAATCCGAGTCATCACAATCACCCCCCTCTGGGGCCCAACGTCCCCGTTGGCCACATTTCTGGTTGGGTACAGGCTCTGATACCATTTGTAACGATCCATTTTCCTAGCAAGATATTGTCCGCTCTGGGGATTGGGTCGTGATAACTCTTAAATTAGAGTTATTTTATACGGTAATTAGTTGAAAGAATGTATATGAATTGAGTGAATGCAATAATAAATTAATAGAAATTTACTACAATTGCTATATAATGCTGCAGAATCAGTGCTTTGATTTAATTTAATATATTATGTACATATTTTCTATTTTGAGCAGATTTTTCTCTATAATTTGAATTTTAAATTCTCATATTTGAATGCAAAATTAATAGCGGGAAGATAAACTCAATTGCGGGAGAATTGTGAAGAAAGAGAAAACAAATCAAGAAAAATGAGGAAATTTGTTGCTTTGAATATGATGAGAGAGAAGGATGCTGGAATCATGGAAGAGTAAAACAAATTAATTGAAATTTGAAAAATAGAAGGAAGAGCTAATTGGAAGAAAGAGATTTGGAAATTATTGAAGCACGTGGAACGAGAACCAGAGAGAGAGAAATGGACGATAAAAGAAGAATTGACGACTTGGAGAGAAATGGACGAAGCTGAGGTGGCGATCTAAAAGAAGGAACTAAAAGACAAAACATCACAAGAGAGGCACTAGGCAGCAGTCGATGTGGAAAAAGGGAGCACTAAATAGCAGCGGTCGATGTGGAAAAGGGGAGCACTAAAAGACAAAAAAAGCACTAAAAGACAAAAACTCACAAACAAGTCGCGGACTTTGCTGAGAAAAAACAGAAAATGGATGACAAATGAAAATGGATGACAGATAACAACGGACGACTTAGAAGAGTGGACGACAAACGAAAGCAAATCAAGAAGATTCTATCATAATAATAAGCTGTTAATCAAGAAAATTCAGAAGGAGAGATTCTGGAGAAGGACCGAGGAGAATTCCAGAGAGCTTTGGATCTGAGACGACAACCAACGACATTTTCTTGATCTTCTTCATTTTTTTACCGTTTATGATTTTTGTTAACACTATTGTTTTTAGTTTTATTTAATTATGTCTAGTAGCTAAACCCATTACTTGGTTAGGACGATAGTATTCGTTACGAATTTTGCTACGATCTCGGTTTTGTTATTGCAATTGTTTATTGAATAATTATTTGTGATATTCCTTACTTAATTCAGATTATATCGATAGATAGGTTGAATATCCATGTTTATATTGTATCGAAAGATAATATAAATTCTAAGATGCACGAATAATTAATCAGATTAAATTGTTACAAAATAGTTAGCATTAATTCGATTGGCAATAAGAATTGGGTTTATAGAGATTCAATATTAGTTACCTTCCTTCAACGTAGAGAAAAATTCTAAATTGAATTTACCTAGGCAATTTTAAAGAATCCTAGAATTAATTTATTCTTGCTATTCATAGACAATGCTGCAGAGCATTACCAGAGCATCAGTAGTAAAATTATCGTAACGAAGAAATCAATCCTAGCCAAGGCTTCCATTTATTGATTTTATCTCGTTTATCTTGTTTTCTTTTATTACATCAACATTCAGATTTTAATTTTAATTATTTTTATTTATCATTTTAATATTTTCATAAGATTTTTATAGCAATTAATTGAATTAAGAAAATCCTCGTGGGATCGATATTTTTATTACTTGAAAGGATACGTGCACTTCCTCAACGGACCCCCTCTCGGGGGCCCAACGTCCTCGTTGGCCACATTTCTAGTTGGGTACAGGCTCTGATACCATTTGTAACACCTCTTTTCCCAGCAAGATATTGTCCGCTCTGGGGATTGGACCGTAGCCCAATATCCTCCCCTCATGGCTTTGTTTGGCGAGGACTTCCCAATCGATCACCCAACCTGGTATTACTCTCGCCGAAGAACTTTTAACTTCGGAGTTCTTATGGGATCCGTTGTCAATTGTGCTCCAAAACGCGTCTTACTATCTTAGGAGGGTCTCTTTACATATGTTTCATTTCCACATACTTTCCCAAGCGATGTGGGATTGTGACAACCCCCTTTTTACGACTTGTCACCTTCTGGTGTTCCCGTGCGGACGTACCGCCATCAGAGTTCCGGTTCGCGTAGCCATTGTACACATACTTACACATCCGGGTCATCACAATATGTACTTGACCACTTCCAAGGCGGGTTTGATGAAGTTTGGTCGCCCAATTATCTATTTGGATGGCTGTCACCTTAAGGGTTTGTGTCTCGGACAATTACTTACAGCCGTTAGTATTGACGCGAACGATGGAATATATCCGTTGCTGTTGCCAACGTCGAAAAAGAGACCGAGGAAATATGGACATGGTTTTTGAAACTTTTGAAGGCAGACCTTGTAACGCCCCGAGTTATCTGAACCCGGTTCGTCACACAATGCCCGTACATGACTAAAAATTTCAACCGTATTATTTTTTTTTTAATTTTTTTTTAAATAAAACTTGCAGCGGAAATCATTTAAGCAAAAATAGAATTAGACAAAGCCATAAAAACAATGTTATCATAATCGTTGGAAATATGAAGAAGTAATCGGCCAATAGGAAATAGAAGTTTAAATTGAAATACTTGAGGTGTCACAGAGGTCAAACGGATCTGCCGATTAAAAGAGTCAACGGAAGAAGCAGAAACAGAAAATAGAAGGCTTCTGCCGATGACGTCAGCCAAATGAAAAACAAAGGACATCTTTTGGTAGACTGTATCTACCGGTGACTAAACAACAAAATACGCTCTACATCTTCCGATGACGTCAGCCAGATGATTTTCTTCATCCGATCGACTTTGTTCTACATCCACCGGTGACTAAACGACAAGACTCCTACACCTACCGACGACGTCAGCACGCATCTGCCGATGAGTTTACTGAGACGTCATCCGATAGACTTAAACCTACACCTTCCGATTGAGTAGACTGCATACGCCGATCACTAAACGACAAACTCTCTACTTATATCTTCCGATAGGCACGTAACTATAACCCGACATCTACCGATAGACTTCATCTACAGATAGTGAACAAAACAATAACTTCCGATAAAACAAGCTACATATACCGATCACTAAACGACATATTTTGTTCTATATCATCCGATGACTTCCACTGAAGACATCTTCCGATAGACAACAGAACAACAACTCAACCTCTGCCGATAGACTTCATCTAACGATAGAGAACAGAATCACATCTCATCTACTCCTTGGTATACAAACACGACTCTAATTACAAAAAGAATTTACTCACTTCACTGAAACCATTCAAAAACGTTTCAAACCATTACAATACTAAAAATCCAGTGAGTGCCAACATTAAATCCCAACAGAATACTATTAACAGGAAAATCTCAAAATTGTATTCAAAACGTTGAAATCACTACTGTCATGAAAACTCAATATACTTAAATTGAAACACTGTCAACTAAACTTTCACACCTACAGACATCAGTTAATCCGCCTCATCAGCATACCAGTTCGAGACAGAGAAGTGCTCCTCCAACCCCATCTATTCGTCAGTAAACTCAGGGAATTCACCTGCAGTATCCTCAACACCTACATCACAAAACTCATCTATTAGCCTAATGCTAAGTAAGTAAAGCAATAATGAAATGATATGCTGAAACTTAAATCCTCAATATGCAGTTTCTACTTTCTCATCTCAGTTGCACATCGTTTGTTTACTGATCAGATCCCTTGATTCCCTTGGGAGTGAGATCAATTCTCCCAATGTCATACATCCTCTTCATCAGTTAAGGGGTGGATGAAGTCCCTTAATAGTTATTCTGATCCCTCAGTTCCCTTGGGAGTAGGATCAATTCTCCCAATGTCATAAATCCTCTTCATCAGTTAAGGGGTGGATTAGTTCCCTTAACCGCCAATGCATTTCAATCTGTACTTGTCTTTCCATAATGATGCATGAAAGTTCATTTTCGTATTCTTTCAAAAACATGATGCAAAACATACAGAAAATACTCAAACATACATAAACCTACTGTTTTGTGATGTAGGCCCGAGGGCACACACAATACTTCACTTACCTGGCTTCACCGAGAGTTCCTGGTGGTAGGGTATTCCAAGAGCTGGCTCACCTAAAACATAAGCACAGCATTACTAAACTTCATTCTAAACATTAGGAAATCTAAAGTTTGGACAAGTTTGTTATTGTATTCATAGATGACATCCTAATCTATTCTAGCACTAAGGATGAGCATGCAAAACATTTGAGTTTAGTGTTAGAAGTATTGAGAAGGCACCAACTTTATGCCAAATTTTCTAAGTGTGAGTTCTGGTTGGACCAAGTTCACTTTTTAGGACATGTCATCTCTAGGGACGTCATATCTGTTGATCCAGCAAAAGTTCAAGCAGTTAAGGAGTGGCCCCAACCGAAGAGTGCTACTGATATTCGAAGTTTTCTTGGACTAGCAGGGTATTATAGGAAATTCATCGAGGGATTTTCAAAGATTGCCACACCCCTTACTAGGTTAACCAGGAAAAATGTGAAGTACATATGGACTGATGAATGTGAACATAGTTTCATAACCTTGAAACAGAAACTGACCAATGCTCCAATTCTGACCCTTCCTGTCGATAATGGTAAGTTTAGCATTTACTGTGATGCTTCCAAGATTGGTCTTGGATGTGTGTTAATGCAAGATGGTAAAGTAATAGCTTATGCCTCTAGACAGTTGAAAACGTATGAGAAGAACTACCCTACCCATGACTTAGAATTAGCTGTAGTTGTATTTGCACTTAAGATTTGGAGGCATTACTTGTATGGACAATCCTGTGAGATATTCTCAGATCATAAAACCCTGAAGTATATCTTCACACAGAAGGAATTAAACATGAGGCAACGTCGATGGTTGGAATTTGTAAAAGACTATGATTTTGAGATCAAGTACCACCCTGGCAAGGCGAATGTAGTGGCAGATGCTTTGAGTAGAGTGACTCCTTTAGTTTCTGCTTTGACTCTAGACATACCGATAGCTTTAGAGACGGAATTCCAAAGATTTAACCTGGAAGCTGTGCCAAGTGTGTCAGCCATGCTTTCGGCCATGTCTTTGAGGCCAACTATTTTGGAGAAAATAAAGGAGGTCCAAATGAATGACACTGAGTGTAATAAGTATAGGTTGTGCATAGATTCCACTGATAAGTCGGATTTCAACTGCTCAGCCGACGGAATTCTCAAGTTTCGAAATAGATGGTTGGTTCCGGCCGATACTGAGCTTAGGAAGGAGATCTTATCTGAGGCACATTCCTCCAGATTCTCAGTTCACCCTGGAAGTACAAAGATGTACAGAAACCTTAAGCAACATTATTGGTGGCCAGGTATGAAGAGAAGTGTGGCGGAGTATGTGGAGTCATGTCTGGTCTGCCAGCAAGTCAAGGCTGAACATTAAAGACCCTCAGGGACATTGCAACCTTTACCAGTTCCTGAATGGAAATGGGAACAAATAACAATGGATTTTGTCGTTGGACTACCTAGGACAGCAAAGGGACATGATGCAATCTGGGTTATAGTTGACCGTTTAACCAAATCTGCTCATTTTCTGCCAATTAAGATAACTTACTCAATGGATCAGCTTGCTGAATTGTACATGCAAGAGATTGTCAGATTGCATGGATTTCCAAGTTCAATAGTTTCAGACCGAGACTCCAGATTTACATCTAAGTTTTGGAAACACAACTTAATTTTAGCACAGCCTTCCACCCTCAAACGGATGGACAATCCGAGAGGACTATTCAGACCTTAGAAGATATGCTCCGAGCATGCGTATTGGATTTTCAAGGATCTTGGAGTAGATATTTACCATTGGTCGAGTTCTCTTACAATAACAGTTTTCAAGCAACAATAGGAATGACACCGTATGAAACCTTATATGGACAAAAATGCAGATCTCCTTTGTACTGGGATGAAGTTGGTGAAGCACAATTGCTTGGTCCTAATATTGTGCAACAAACTGTGGAGAAGGTTGCCCTCATCCGACAGAGAATTTTGACAGCTCAAAGCCGCCAGAAGAGTTATGCTGATAAAAGACGAAGAGAATTAGAGTTTGAAATAGGTGATGAAGTTTTCCTTAAAGTATCACCATTTAAAGGAATTGTCAGATTTGGGAAGAAAGGCAAGTTGAACCCCAGATTTATTGGACCGTTCACTATTTTGAAAAGAGTTGGGAGAGCAGCCTATCTGTTGCAGCTACCAGCTTCTATGGAAGGAATACATGACGTATTCCATGTTTCTATGTTGAAAAAGTGCATAAGGGATCCCAACCAAATCATGGAACAGCAAGACCTCGAAATTTGTCCTACCCTTGCCTATGAAGAGAAACCAGTAAAGATCTTGGATTACGCAGTGAAGGTATTACGCAACAAAGAGGTCCGACTAGTGAAAGTCTTATGGCACAACCAGAATGTAGAGGAGACAACCTGGGAGCGCCAGCAGGACATGATGGACCAACATCCAGAATTATTTAGGTACTGAATTTTGAGGACAAAATTCTTTTAAGGAGGGTAGATTGTAACACCCGGTTTCAATATAAATCAAAATAAGTTATTAAACGGAGGTATATAATCTTATGGTTTAAAATTGAGTGAAATGTTGATTAGGTTATTAAGTGACTAGGCAGGGGCAAGATGGTAATTGCGAATTTATATTGTGGATAACGTATTTAAGGGAAGTGTTAATGAGGTAGCCGCCACTGTTTCATTTCATTTCCTCTTCCACTCTCAGCTCCTCAGCTTAGCAGAGCGCGATAGGAGACCCTCTTCGATCCCTCCAGCGATTTCCTCAGAACTAGGTGAGTTTTGCTTCTATTTCTTGCTACATTGTAACTGTCGAGGGTTGATAAATGAAGTTTTGAGAATGCGGTATGTGAGTGCTAGTTTCGGTTTATGAGTTGAATCGGGAATGCACTACGATTAGGGCTTCCAAACTAATTTCCTTAGCTTTCTGGGTAGCTAGAAGGAAGTTTGACGAAAGTTTAAATTAATGTTCGATTTGTGGAACTAGGTTTGAGCAAACTCCCGAGGGAGAGGTTTCAACAAGCTTCCCAGGAGACCAGGTAAGTGAAGTTTGCTTGTGCCTTCGGGCCTACATCACAAAACGTTAGGATTATGATTACTTGTGTGAATCTGTATTCTATGCATCATGTTTTAAAACATACGAAAATGAATTTGAATGCATGATTGGCATGGTAAGGATTGAACATATTGAAACAGTCATGAGAATCAGTTTCACTGTTAAGGGAATTAATCCACCCCTTAATGAGACAGGGATGTATGTACTTTGGAAGAGCTGATCCAACTTCCAATTTCACAGGGGGATCTGAACAGAAGAATCAGTTTCACTGTTAAGGGAATTAATCCACCCCTTAATGAGACAGGGATATATGTACTTTGGGAGAGTTGATCCAACTCCCAATTTCACAGGGGGATCTGAACAGAAACGAAGCATGAGCAACTGAGTTGAGAAAGTAGAAATTGCATATTAGGAATTTATATTTTGTCGTTTAGTGACCGGTGGATGTCCCTGTTAGACTGATCGGATGACTAAATTTATATTTTGTCGTTTAGTGACCGGTGGATGTCCCTGTTAGACTGACCGGATGACTAAATTTATTTTAATTTTTCGTTTAGTGACGGTGGATGTCCCTGTTAGGACTGACGGATGACTAAATTTATATTTTGTCGTTTAGTGACCGGTGGATGTCCCTGTTAGAATGGCCGGATGACTAAATGTGGATGTCCCTGTTAGACTGACCGGATGACTAAATTTATATTTTGTCGTTTAGTGACCGGTGGATGTCCCTGTTAGACTGACCGGATGACTAAATTTATATTTTGTCGTTTAGTGACCGGTGGATGTCCCTGTTAGACTGACCGGATGACTAAATTTATATTTTGTCGTTTAGTGACCGGTGGATGTCCCTGTTAGACTGACCGGATGACTAAATTTATATTTTGTCGTTTAGTGACCGGTGGATGTCCCTGTTAGACTGACCGGATGACTAAATTTATATTTTGTCGTTTAGTGACCGGTGGATGTCCCTGTTAGACTGACCGGATGACTAAATTTATATTTTGTCGTTTAGTGACCGGTGGATGTCCCTGTTAGACTGACCGGATGACTAAATTTATATTTTGTCGTTTAGTGACCGGTGGATGTCCCTGTTAGACTGACCGGATGACTAAATTTATATTTTGTCGTTTAGTGACCGGTGGATGTCCCTGTTAGACTGACCGGATGACTAAATTTATATTTTGTCGTTTAGTGACCGGTGGATGTCCCTGTTAGACTGACCGGATGACTAAATTTATATTTTGTCGTTTAGTGACCGGTGGATGTCCCTGTTAGACTGACCGGATGACTAAATTTATATTTTGTCGTTTAGTGACCGGTGGATGTCCCTGTTAGACTGACCGGATGACTAAATTTATATTTTGTCGTTTAGTGACCGGTGGATGTCCCTGTTAGACTGACCGGATGACTAAATTTATATTTTGTCGTTTAGTGACCGGTGGATGTCCCTGTTAGACTGACCGGATGACTAAATTTATATTTTGTCGTTTAGTGACCGGTGGATGTCCCTGTTAGACTGACCGGATGACTAAATTTATATTTTGTCGTTTAGTGACCGGTGGATGTCCCTGTTAGACTGACCGGATGACTAAATTTATATTTTGTCGTTTAGTGACCGGTGGATGTCCCTGTTAGACTGACCGGATGACTAAATTTATGTTTTGTGTTAAACCCATCGGTAGATGCGTGCTGACGTCATCGGTAGATGTAGGAGGACTTTTGTCGTTTAGTCATCGGTGGGTGTATGTCATCGGTAGATGTAGGAGGACATTTGTCGTTTAGTCATCGGTGGGTGTAGAACAAAGTCGATCGGATGAAGGGAATCATCCGGCTGACGTCATCGGAAGATGTAGAGTGTATTTTGTCATTTAGTCACCGGTAGATACAGTCTACCGAGAGATGTCCTTTGTTTTTCATTAGGCTGACGTCACCGGCAGGAGTCTTCTATTTTGGTTGTTTTCTGCTTCTTCCGTTGACTTTACTCATCGGCGGATGCGTTTGACTTCTGTAACTTTTAAAGTGTTTTCACGATTCAAACTTCTATTTCTTTTGACCGATTATTCTTTAACATTTCAAATGATTTCCGCTGCAAGTTTTTTTTTTTTTTTTTTAAAAAAAATATGGTAGAAATTTTAGTCATGTACGGGCATTGTGTGACGAACTGGGTTCAGATAACTCGGGGTGTTACATACATTAACCTAGTCATTAATCCTCCATAAAAATAATGTCTCACGATTTGATTAAATAATTAGATTGTGATTAAACCGGGTGCTACACGTGTGGTATCTGTCGGCAGTACGGGCACAATAGTCGCATTTGTCCTAACCGAGGATTCACTTTAGGCACTGCTGCTTTTCAAGACTCATTTATAGGTTACAACACAAATGAGGGGACACAGGTACAGTTCTAAACATGTTGCTCATAAACCCATTGTCATTCTTTTTTAATATAATTTTTATTATGTGCAGAAATCTAAGACGCGCGGCCGAGGCAGGAGCAGAAGAAATTAACTGTTGTAATTTGTGTTAGATTTCATCTATGTTTATGTAATTTAAAGATTTTTTCAAATTATAATTGTTTAAATTAGTTTAAATAACTATTAATTATTTACTTAAATGTTAATTTAAATACAATAACTAATTTGAATTAATTAATTAATTAATTAATCATTACTTTATTAATTTATTTACTACAATATAATTTAGATGCATTAATAATATGAATATATTAATTAAGTAATTAATTTATTTTATACATTAATCATTAATTTATTTGAATACATTAATGATATTATTGAAATTAATTAAGTTGCATACAATTATAATTAATTAATTATTTTAATTTATTTAAAACAAAAAAAAAGTGAAAAATTGGACAGAGTTTCGTTTGTTTTATGACTTCCCCATAACTATCTTCAAATAGTTCCTGAAAATTAAAATAACAGATATATACCCAAACAATTTCAGTAAAGTATAAACAATAATGTACATCAAACTCAAATAAAAGTACATCAAATGAAATACAAAATATAAACTAAACTACTCCGGTGGTATATCATCGTCGTCGTCGTCTCTGCTGGCCATCCAAATCCCTAGCTTCTCAGTGACCTCTCTAATAGACTCACTGAGATAGTCCTGTGACTCAACCACCTTCTTCTGGCCCATAGTCAGCTGCTCGACACTACCTATGAGGAACTCAATCCTCTACTCCATTTGCCGAAGCATCTGCTGTCGCTCCTCCAGATGCATCTACTGCCGCTCCTGATGCATCTGTCGCTCCTCCAGAGATAGGTGAAGTCTGTCAAATACATCTAAGCGTTGGGAGCTCTCAACTGCTCTCCCACGGTAGCTCAACCTGTGACTGCTGCACGAGCCCTCCAAATCATGGTACCATATGGCAGAATTTTGTTCCGTGTTCGTGTGATCGGTGCATGTGCCTAATATCAATGAAACCCGAGGGTCAAAAAGCATGCCGGTGTACATCTTCCCATCACATAGAAATCCATTCAGTTGACTAGATCTCTATGGCCATCCCTCGGTAGCAGGAGTAGCTGATAAGGTTGTGAACAACCCAACTTTGGCGTTCACTCATTCGATTTCGGTTTGGGTGAATTTTTCAATATCTGAATTGCGGTGAATCTCTCAGAGAAATGCACGCGATCTGATGCATATGCGCTCCTCCGAGCATCTGCTGCCGCTCTTGATGCATCTGTTGCATCTGCTGCATCATTTCCCAGCTACTGCCAACCTGCGGGGCAACTGGCAGCGTCGTCGCGGTGGTGGGGGTGTCCTCCTCCATCGGAGCATCTTGAGCTGGAGCGTCCCCAAGCTCCCCTTTAAGCATCCAATACCTGGCGACCTCGAGTAGACCCATCGTAGATAGGTGAAGTCTGTCAAATACATCTAAGCGTTGGGGAGCTCTCAACTGCTCTCCCACGGGTAGCTCAACCTGTGACTGCTGCACGAGCCTCCAAATCAATGTACCATATGGCAGAATTTTGTTCCGTGTTCGTGTGATCTGGTGCATGTGCCCTAATATCATGAACCCAGGGTCAAAAAGCATGCCGGTGTACATCTTCTCCATCACATAGAAATCCATTCAGTTGACTAGATCTCTATGGCCATCCCTCGGTAGCAGGGAGTAGCTGATAAGGTTGTGAACAACCCGAACTTTGGCGTTCAACTCATTCGATTTCGGTTTGGTGAATTTTTCAATATCTGAATTGCGGTGAATCTCTCAGAGAAATTGCAATCCCTTAGATGTTCTAGTGAAATCACACTCTCGAGAAGCATAATAGTATTGTACAGCCATCTCGTTAGTAAATCCCAGCAGCTCGTTCATATGCCTTGCAAAAAAACTAATCTCCTTACCACATACAAATGACTTCATACACCCCTCCCTCCCGGTGTTGATCAAGTTAGCGTAAAATAAGCGAACAACTCGATCACAGGTGTCTCCGCTCATGTTGTACAGCCTTTGCAAGCCAATTCTGTCAAACATTTCATAGATCTGCAAAGACTCCCAACCAGTGAAGTTGACAGTCTTTCCATAATTAATTGGTCATACTGAAATATCCCGATCGCACCTCTTTTTACACTCCTCGCATCAAAAATCGATTGAGAAATAATCGGGCGGTTGTCGCGGCACTTCGTCCCTAGGACCTTGTGACAAAGATCCTAGCAGGTTTGATGGTGGTCCCCGGTTTGAGGGGCCAGCTTGTGTCGAGTGGTGAGGACGTTTGAACGAAATTTTGGAGCCCATTTCACGAAGTGGCATCGGATTTTCAGAAAAATTGCCTCGGATTTGGGAGGAAAGGCTCGCGTTCTGGGATTTTCGGCAATTACAGGCTCGGGTTTTAGGATTTTTGGTTTTTAGAAGGGTCGGGTTTGAGACTTTCAGAGATTAGAATGCTCAATTTTAGGTGATTTGGATTTTCGACGATAGGGTTTTCGCCGGTATAGTTTGGGGTTCTCGACGCTGAGGCTTCCGATTTTTGCGATTTTCGGCAACGAGGACTAACCTTCGACGATTTTTGGGAAAAAATCGAAAACTTCTCCATTTCTCTTCTCGATTTCAGACTGCGGAGGGCGAACAAGGGGCCGACTTTTTAAATACAAACGACGATTCGGACCCCCGTGTTTAGAACTAGGGCAAAAACGGGGGGCCGAGTCATATTTTCGGCCCCCCGCATATATAACATGGAACATTCAGGGGGCCGAGTTGGAAATTTGGCCCCCCCGCATTAAATTTTCTACGAAACACGGGGGGCCGAGTCAGATTTGCGGCCCCCCGAAATTTGTTCACGTGCATTGCCCGTGTTAGGGTGATTCAGTCCCTCTGCGTCAAACCCCGTATGATGCAGCAGGCTGAAGCCGTGGCATGGCCCCACGAATTGGGATCACGTGCCGAGGGCTAGAGCCCGCCGCATCTTCCCCCGTGGAATGCGGGGGGGCCGCGATTTTAATTCGGCCCGCCGAATTGATCGCATGCAGCGCACGTGGGAGGGGGCCGCGATTTAAATTCGCACCCCCCCCTCGGAATTACAATTCGGGGGACATGCGAATCTCCGCCGAGGATTTTTTTTTTTACAGTTTTCGATAGTTCGAGATTTTGACTGCGATGACTTTTTATTTGAGGGTTTTTTTGATAAATATCCATAGTTCAGGGGGTATTTTGGAATTTATCCTTCTCTTTATTTGGGGAATGAAGCATATATTTCATACGTCCTTTTGTTGTATTTTGATTTGGAATAATGTCAGATTTATTGATAGTATAGCCTCGTTGATTATTATGAGTTCTGTTAATGATATTATGGATGATTTTTTGTTGTTGGCGAGTCTCATAGATTGATGGGTTGTTATTTGCTTTTAATGGATTTATTTGAACTCTTCGAGAGTAATTTATTATTTCCTTTACGAAGATACATTTTCAAATTGACTAACACTACATTTGCTATATTATTAGAATATTTAAGAAAAATAGATGATATGTTAAACAATAATTGATGTAATTAATATAATAAATTAATTATTTAAAATTTATTACATTAGTTACATAAATAATTATTTGACATATAAATAAATATTTTAAAAGAGTAAAATAAAAGAGTAAACATATTATTATTATTTCAAATTGCACTATTTATACTTGAATAAAAGATAAAAGAGCGAATACATAATTATAATACAAACATACATGTTTCGTCCATACAAAGTAGTTCATACATGTTTCTTACATACATAGTAGGTTATGTGTTTTTTTTTTCTATACATAATTTTACTACCAACGCTCACGTAGTGCAATAAACATAAACGGTAAAAATGAAAATTGTTAATTGCCACATCCTTTAAATATATGCTATCTTTTTCCTTTGTTTCTCTACTATGGCTTTTAAATTTTTAACTCTTGATAGTAGACTGTTAATTTTCTTTTCCTCTCATCCCCATCGACGCGTCATACCATACAAAAAATAAAATAAAAAAATTGCATTTTCCACCTCTCCTCAACAAATTAAATAACTAGCAATTTCATCAAAATTATGCAAACATAATACATTAAATATTGTTAATACATATAAAAGTTACACAATTCACGTTAAATTACATCATAGTATAGACAACCGATAAATCTTCGTTCAGGATTTGCTAGTGTCCATGACACATGAATGAAGGGAAACTCCTAAGTTCAAGAAACATGTAATTGTAAAAACCATCTCAACATCATCTACAAAACTGTATTACCAATCATTGAAACAACTGGATGAATAAAACATGAGCCAAAAAATGGCTAAATCAAGAACAGGTGGCAATCCAAAAATTATTAACAATGTACATGTCGACATGGACATTGCAGCACATGGAAACAATGTGTAACCCAATCACAAGACAAACTATATTCTCCCAAACTTTGGGTAGACAATATTCGATAATCCTTAACTCAATCTCGTTCTCTCTATTTATAAACAACTAACATAATATTAATTTCTAAAATATTTCTCTTAATTAATTTTTTAACAATACTCCTCTCTCGAAATTGACCTTGTCGTCAAGGTCGTGAATTGTCTATCTTCTCTAAAGCCCGTACAAAATAGTTTTCGGTCCATTCTATTAGGTAATCCTACTTCAAGCTGATATAATCATATATGTCGGCCTCTATAATTCAAATTATTTTATTCAAATCCTAGCCCACCATTTTGTCAGATTTAGCTTGCATTGTTTCAGAACCATCCATGGCAAAAAGATTCTCAACTAATTCATTGTTGGAAAAATATTATGTGAAAGATCAAGGTTAGATACGGGTGTCCTAGTGGGTTGGAACACTAGGTGAGACACCGATAATAAAAGCGATAATGGACAATATTAAAATGTGAAAAGTAAAGAAACTAGAGGTTGGTAACGCAGTTTGACAATTGCCTACGTCTGCGGGGCCATGCCCAGATAAATCAAAACAATTCATAAGGTTTACAAGTTACAAAACATTCGGTCTAACACAAAGGAAGACTCCATCTTTTCTTTGTCGCCGCCTCTTCCTAACTTCCCAGTAAATCTTTTGGCGAGCTCCCCTCGACTTGAGATCGATACCTCCCGGAATCTAATTGTGACAAGATCTCCTTGTCGATGATGACTCCTCTCAGAATCCGTATATGGCAAAATCCCCTTGCCGGTGATGACTCCTCCTGGAATCTGTGTTTGACAAGATCCTCTTGCCGATGATGACTCCTCCCAGAATCCGTATATGACAAGATCCCCTTATCCATGATGAAAACTTTTCCCAAGTTCCAGGCAGCCTCCTCTCGAAACTGAGCTTTAATGAAGATATCAAGAAATGCACCTTTTACATCGTTAGTAACTCCCAACGTTGTCTTCGGATGGGATCAGTCAACACACTCAAAGAGCAAAGAAATCCAACCAAACAGAGTTTGTATATAGTCTCTTACAAACCGAATGAATAATGACTCACTCACTTCACAAAGGCGTGAGGAATGAATGAATAACGGCTTGCGGCACAAGTAATTGTGATAAGAATTAATAATCTGCCCACTAACTATGAAGGAGGAATGCATAATATAATGCTCATCAAATGTTTTAAATTTTTTATCTCAAGTATTTTATCCTAAACTAATCGCACAGAAATAGGAATCCGAATCCCACAAAATCCGAATCTGTGACACTGGCTGCAACATAAATAGAAATTCTGAGCAACAAATTAGAAACGAATCTCATAGTTGCTGTGATCTCGTATCTCGCCATAATCTAGCTTAACAGAAACCACAAACTTCAAACCAACCTTCTAAAGATAATAGATAATTTCTTGATCTCCAAAAAACAACCTACTAAATATGAGTTCGCTGATTATGAAATAAAGTTCAAACTTCCTTAATAGCCAATTACCACAAAATCAATGTTTAGCATTTACAATCTCCCCCTTTGGCATTTTTTGGCAAAAACCAAACTCCCCTTGTATGCTGGATATAAGTTTGACGAAACTGCCCCTGAACCAGAACTTACAGAATGGAATTTCACAAAACATAGTGCCAAAATTACTCTCCCTTTTTGCCACAAAAGGACAAAAGAGTATTGTAAACAACCATCAACAAAAAAAATTGTTTTAACAAATAATATAAAGTACCAAATTAATCATTAAGTAGAATCATCATCATAAGAAACCAACCCGATTGGAGCTGCTGGCAACTGTTCACTAGCATCTTTTCTTTTGACAGATTCTTCATCATTATGAGAGACCAGAGCTTCCTTTTATGCCACTTCTGTGGTAACAGGTGAAACACTTTACTTTTCAGCAACATCAGCCTTCCTAACACGTTCCTTCAAATTGGCAACTTTCTTTCCCTCGAAAACATTATCAGCATCTTTATTAGCAGTTCTTTCTTCGACAAGGTCATTGATAAGTGTGTATTTTACACACTTTATTGTACTCTTTAATACTTGAATTGATGAGTTTTACTCAAGTATATGAAAGATTATGATATATTTGGTGCAAGTGTGTAGAAAAATTGGAGAAATACAGGTTTTGAAAGCAAACCAAAGCAGAAGAGTTCCCGATCGATCGGCTACTTTAGGCGATCGATCGGCTATTTTAATCCCAGCCGTTTGGATATTTTAATTGATGAAGGTGTTTGAAACTGGACCGTTGAAGTTGAACCATTGAAGCTTATTTTAATCTCAGCCGTTAAAGATGATTGTGGGCTTCAGATTAATTAAAAATTAGGTTAACTACCTAAGAGGAGGCAACAAAAGAGATTCATTCAGGGCAACCCTAGCGAGAGACAAAGAAGGAGGCAAGCGAGACGGAGACCAGAACCGAGTGAGAGCTTCTGGAACTGGATTTCAGCATAGTTTTTCTTTCCCTTTCTTCTTTGCAACTATGAACCCCTCTATTATTATTGTTTCTCTTCACTCTAGTATGAACTAATTTTCTTTTCTAGGGCTACGATGTAGCCAGATTATGAATATTTGGTATTTTCTTTAATTCAAGTTATTGATTTTTTGTTTCAATATTGTGTTGAGTAATTTATTCTGTTCTTAATGCTTGCAATTGTCTGAGCACCAAAAGCATGTTCGTAGAATTTTTTTGAGACCGAGAGGAGATAAATAATCGTGCATTGAATATTTTGCCATGAAAAGGATGTTAGGCTAGAGATAGCTAATGCGTTCATGTGGTATTTTAATTTCTCGTTCTTAATGTATTCAATTAATTCTCAGGATTAGAGACCGACAAGTAATAATTCGTTAATTGAATAAGTTTGTCATTGCTCGAGAGAGATTGATGAATATTTTTGTAAAATTTCCATCAATACATAGAAATAGAAATTAATGATTTGGATTAGGAAAACTAAATAGGATTAATTTAGGTGAAATCAGAAACCTTAGAGCTTTCTTATTATATTTTTAAACTTGTTTAATTTCTGCTATTTAGTTAAATTACTTTATTTTGTTATTTTAAATTCAAATTTATCAAAATCTCATATTCATTATAAACTAGAATTAATTTAGTTTGATCATTAATTAAAAAGTCCTCGTGGGTTCGACACGCTATTTATCACTTTATTACTTGTTGCGACTCGTACACTTGCGAATTATTTTTCACATCAAGTTTTTGGCGCCGTTGCCGGGGACTTTATTATTTATATCAAATTAATTATTTTTAGTTTTATTTTATTTTATTTTTTTGTATTTTTGTGTTATTTTCAGGTGCATGCGTAAAGAAGGAAACACTAATATTTTCCTGCTTAATCTTGAGATCGAGCGTACATGTCGAAAACATCGTAAAGAGAGAAGATAATTTATTCAACCAGCTTGTGCCATTATGGAAGATAACGGGGAAGATAATACTGAGAACCGGACCTTGCTGGATTATGCTATTCCTACTGTATTCGGAGTGTATTCAGCTATTCGGAAGCCAGCCATCACTACTAATTTTGAAATTAAGTCGGGCACCTTGCACATGATTCAACAATCTCAGTTTAGTGGATTACCTTCTGAGGACCCTAAAGAACATATTGCAAATTTTTGGAAGTATGCGACACTTTCAGATACCACAACGCGGGGGATGATGATGTTAGGCTGTGTTTATTTCTGTTCTCATTACGGGATCGTGCGAAGAGTTGGCTTAACTCTCTACCAGCCAATTCTATTACTACATGGGAAGAATTATGCTAGAAGTTCCTTTTTAAATTCTTTCCCTTCGAGAAGACTGCTAAGCTCCGAAACGATATAATCAATTTCAGTCAATTCGATGGAGAAACTCTATATGAAGCATGGGCGAGATTCAAGGAGATGCTGAGAAAGTGTCCAAACCATGGCCTACCGATGTGGATGCATATTCAAACTTTCTATGTGGGATTGTCAGCATCTACTAAAACTCTAGTAAATGCAGCTGCAGGTGGTGCTTTAATGAGAAAAATTGAAGAAGCTGCATATGATCTATTGGAGGAATTGTCACTTAATAATGACCAATGCCCTGTGGAACGCACAATTATGAAGTGTACAACTGGTACCCCAGAACTTGAGGCTATGAAAGCGTTAACACTACAAGAGTCCCATATAGCAGCTAGTGTGGGGAAAGCGCCGATGGTTAACTGTCAATGGTGTCAAGGGCCGCATTTAAGCGAAGAATGTCAAGAGGGAAATCTCATGTCAAATAAATCTGCAGAACAAGTTAACTACATAGGGAATTTTAATCGGCAAGTAAATCCCAACTCAAATACTTATAATCCAAGGTGGCGATAACATCCTAATTTCTCATGGAGCAATTCTCAAAATGTTATGCCTATGCCTCACACATTGCAATCGGGTCCATCTCAATAAGCTGAGAAGAAAAATGATCTTGAGGCAACCCTTATGCAATTTATGACCGAAACCCGTACAACGATGCAGAATCAATCGGCCCAAATTCGAAGACTTAAGAATCAACTTGGCCAATTTGCTAGTATCATTAATGGAAGATCTCAAAGTACACCACCTAGCAATAGTAAATCCGAAAGAGAATTGTAATGCAATTACCACTCGAAATGGAACAGTGATTGAACCAGTGCAAAATGAGCCAAGTGTGCCTAAATTGAATAATGGTGGTTCAAGTGAAAATGAAGCTCAAAGGTCTCTACCATCGCATCCTTCGCCAATATAAACAATTCCACCTTAAGTGTCGTTTCTAAAAAAATTGAAAAATATGAAGCTTGATAATCAGTTTTCTAAGTTCCTTGATGTCTTTAAAAAGCTCCACATCAACATTCCATTCGCAGAGGCCCTTGAACAAATGCCTAAATATGAAAAGTTTCTGAAAGATATTTTGTCTCATAAGCGTAAGATCGAAGACGGCAGTATGATCGCTTTGACGGAGGAATGCAGTGCTATTATTCAACGTAAGCTTCCACAAAAACTGAAAGATTCAGGAAGTTTCACCATACCATGCGAAATTGGGAAGTCAATTTTTGAGCGGGTATTGTGTGATTTGGGGGCCAGTGTCAACTTAATGCCACTATCTATTTTTCAAAAACTTGGTTTACTTTTACCTTAGTTTTTTTACATTGAGGACAATGTTTGTTTTAAGTTTGTGGGTGATTTTAGCGTATCTTAATACTGTGCTATATTTTGGTATTGCAATCTGAAATCTGGTTTAGGTGTCTATGATTGAAATTTTGAATAAATTCATACTTTAGCTTTTTGAAAAATACTGAGTAAAAGATTGGTTTGTGTTAGTTTACATTGACTTAAGCTTACAAAGTTAGATTCAGAAACCATAAGCACATTTTCATTCTTGTTTGATTTGATCTGTTGGTGTCACACTCATGTAGTCTACATATATCGAAGCTCAAACACTGTGAGTGTCACGACCCGAAACCCAACGGACCGCGACTTACATAATCGTGCTCATGTTCTTATTCATGATTTTTTTTTTTGAAACATAAAGAAAATCTACTAGGAAGAAACTTTGCTAAAACGATTGAGAGCCATGTTTAAAAACTCATTTGGAATCCCGTGAAAATATCTCAAAATGTATAAAATTTAGAAAGGAATTTGGAGAAGAAAATTTGAAGGAAAATATAGAGAATAACATGCTCGGTTTTAAGAGAAAATAGGAGGGGCAGGACGGGTAAAACACAAGAGCCGATCGATCGCCTGTTCCCTGGCCGATCGATGGCCCCCACCAAAAATCATTCAGCCGATCGATAGCTCATACCACGAGCGATCGATCGCCCCACAAATCAACACAGCCGATCGGTCACTCAATCAGCCGATCGATCGGCACCTCCTCTGAAAATCAGAATTAAATTTAAACCAGCCTGCCAATCGATCGCAACCCCTGCCGATCGATTGGCATCTCCTCTGGCCGAAGCTTCCCTCACCGAGCAAAAACTCTCTTCCTCACATCTAAAGAAAATCACACTATCTTCTATCAAACTTCCTCTAAATTTCACCAACCTAAAATCACTTCAAACAATTCAAATCAAGAGACCTTAAATCTTATACCATCCAACCTAAAATAACATGGAAGAACAAAATGTGTAAACCATAACGGAAGTTAAAACAGATAAAACCACTTAGTCATAAAATCTACGTTAAAGTCGTAAAGGGAAGACATTCATCTATCCTAGCACTTGTCTTTCCACAAAAATCGTATGAAAATCATCATTTTCTACCGACACATCCATGACATAAACTTTTACCAATACTTGTTACGAGCATTATCCCGTGGGTCAAATCGCCGCCCAGCCTCAAATCTCTGCCATGAGTACCATCTAGCAACCCCTCTTAAACATTATCACTTGGATTGAGATCCCCACCTTCCAATTCGTCAACTACATCATAAGGTTCAAACTATAAGCCTAATGCTTAGTAAGGAGTGCAACATATATATATAAATGCTCATGAATGCATGCTTCACATAACCATGTTCGTATTCGTGGTCATAATCCTATTCATCATTTACTTGGCATGAATTAAGGGTAGACACAGGGAGAAAGGGCAAGGGAATCATAATCGTGGTCCAAACAGATAATAACAGTAACGATTTGTCCGGCCCCCACCAGCGAGAGGATCCACGAACTAATCATGCAGTAACAACCCGGCCCCTACCAGCGGGAGAATCCATGAACTAATCGTGCAGTAACAACCCGGTCCCCACCAGCGGGAGGATCCACAAGCTTTCCTGCCAGTCCAGCCCCCACCAGCGGAAGGATCCGCGAACCATACTAACATCTTAAGAACATAATCGTGGCCAATTCACCCCGTTCCATACTTAATCATGCTTACATATACTTTTCATATTCTTATCTTAATCATATAAAACGTGCACATGATGCGTGTACATGGATTCACATAGAAATGACATACTATAAGAACAAGCAATACATCATGTATCATAACATCACTCTACTCAAGTTCATCATAACATAGTATACGACAAGTCATAACCATTAAACAATCAACCAAACGAACCTCCCTAGTATTCTTGTGATGTAGGGCCCTAGCGGCCGGAAATCCTAACACACCCGCTTACCTGGGTCCTTTAATAACGTCGTGCCTTCACTTTAAGCTCTTTTCACCTATGACATTTCATATTCCGATGTTAAAATCAATCCTAAGTAATCTAGACTCAAAACAAGTAAAGTTCTAGCTAAGGAAATTTCCTAGAAATCTAACTTATTACGTTCAGGCATTTTATCGAACACTTGGTGTGCATAAACAAAAACTAACCTAACATTAATGATATTTACCCCTCCCAACCACCAAAATTCTATAACTCTTCCCACAAATCCATCATAACTACTTCAATAGCATTAAATGTACCATCAATGAACATTAAAACGCAACACCATCAATTTCTAACCAAAACTCAATAAATCACAATCCTAAATCCATAACTCTACCAAAATATAACTCTTAAAATCAAAACTAATGTGAAAGGCACTTAAAGCTTACCTAGGGTTTTGAATGTTGAAGAAAACGGAGGAAGAATCGGCTAGAAGGTGGATTGGAGGAAAAACCGTGGGAAAGGAGAAGGGATCGCTGCTAGGGAGAGAGAGAGAGCCGAGAGAATGAGGGAAATAAGGGGTTTTTTAGGTTTTTAATAAATTTTTGCTAACAAATTACCATAACGCGCTTCCTATAATTCTTTTACATAATTCCATTTATTAGCCTATGGTTTGGTTTTCACCAAAATAATCTTAATCCACTAAAATTTCTCATAAATCCTTGGGGTTTCAATAAAATTTTCCGTTCACAAAACGGGCTAATCCTACTATTTCTACCAATTGAAGACACTAGACCATAAAATCAGAGATCCATAAATAAAATTCATAGCCCGAAAAATTCTTGTGTTACATTTTACCCTCCTTATTTAAAATTTTGTCCTCAAAATTTGCGTACCTGAACAACTCAGGTTACTTGTCCATCATGTCTTGTTGTCGCTCCCACGTGGCATCCTCGATATTGTGATTCCTCCACAATACTTTCACCAGTGGGATCTCTTTGTTACGCAGGACTTTAACTGTAGACTCTAAAATCTGCACCGATTTCTCTTTGTACGTCAAGGTTGGCTGGATCTCGACGTTTGCCAGTTCAACCACATGAGTCGGGTCATGAATGCACTTTCTCAGCATTGACACGTGAAAGACATTGTGGACTCCGTCCATAGATGAAGGCAACAACAACCTATAAGCCGTACCTTCAATCCTTGCCAAGATAGGAAAAGGCCCAATGAACCGTGGGCTAAGTTTCCCTTTCTTACCGAACAGCATCACACCTCTGAGCGGTGAGATCTTTAGGAAAACTTCATCTCCGATAGCAAACTCAAGATCCCTTCTTCTCTGATCCACGTAACTCTTATGTCGGCTTTGCGCGATTTCCATCCTTTGTCTAATAATAGCAATCTTCTCAGACATCAGCTGCAATATCTCAGAACCCACAAGTTTCGCTTCACCAACTTCGTTACAGTACAAAGATGATCTACACTTCCTGCCATACAATGCCTCATAAGGTGCCATTCCGATGGTGGATTGATAACTATTGTTATAGGAGAACTCAACTAATGGTAGATGTCGACTCCATGATGCCTGAAATTCAAGCACGCATGCCCTCAACATGTCCTCAAGAATCTGGATAGTTCGCTTCGATTGTCCATCGGTTTGAGGGTGGAATGCCGTGCTAAAGGTTAACTTGGTACCCATTGCGCCTTGTAGACTTTTCCAAAATCTTGAGGTAAACCTGGGATTGCGATTTGAGACAATCGATACTGAAATCCCATGCAACCTAATAATTTTCTGGACATACAAGTCTGCAAACTGATCCATTGTGTAAGTCATCTTTACCGGTAGGAAGTGGGCTGATTTTGTCATTCGGTCGATTATGGCCCAAATGCTATCATGGCCCTTGGTCATCTTTGGTAAACCCACTACAAAGTCCATGGCTATGTTTTCCCATTTCCATTCGAGAATTAGTAAAGGCTGAAGAGTACCTCCCGGTCTTTGATGTTCTACCTTAACTTGCTGGCATACCAAACACGACTCCACATACTTGGCAACATCTCTCTTCAGATTCGGCCACCAATAATGCAACTTCAAATCTCGGTATATCTTGGTGTTACCTGGATGCACAGAAAAAGAAGACGAGTGCGCCTCAGCCAAAATCAACTTCCGTAACTCTCCATCATTAGGGACGTACCAGCAATCTCTGAATTTCAAAATTCCATCCTCCGAATAATCGAACTCAGAAGCATTATCGGACATCTTGTTCACGATGTCTTTCTTCTCCTTCGAATCTAATAGTTGAGCCTCTTTGATCTTATCCAAAATAGTCGGCCGGATGGTTAATTCCGAAAGTAAAACCGATAATTCTGGAACTATCACCAATTCAAACTTCTGAACTTCAATTTTTAAGGGTAGAGACATGATAGATAACGCGGGTTGCATCGTCGTTGGCATTCTGCTTAATGCATCAGCTACCGCATTGGCTTTACCAGGGTGGTACTTAATTTCAAAGTCATAGTCCTTAACGAATTCGAGCCACCGCCTTTGCCTCATGTTTAATTCCTTTTGAGTAGAAAGATATTTTAGACTTTTATGGTCCGAAAATACCACGCAATGCCGGCCGTACAGGTAGTGCCTCCAAATCTTTAGTGCAAAAACCACAACAGCTAACTCCAAGTCGTGAGTTGGATAATTCTGTTCATAAGTTTTTAGTTGTCTGGAAGCATACGCTACGACCTTGCCCTCTTGCATCAACACACAACCCAGACCAATCTTGGATGCGTCACAATAAACACTGAAATTTCCCCCTTCCACTGGGAGCGTCAATAAGGGTGCTGTTGTTAACTTTTTCTTCAGCGCGTGGAAACTCTTCTCACAAGCTTCAGACCACAAGTATCTGATGTCTTTATTTGTCAAACTAGTTAGGGGCTTGGCTATCATTGAAAATTCTTTGATGAACTTTCTGTAATAGCCTGCTAATCCAAGGAAACTATGAAGCTCATTAGCATTCCTTGGTTGTGGCCAATCTTTCACTGCTTGTATTTTAATTGGATCAACAGAAATGCCTTCTGCGGAGATGACGTGACCCAAAAAGTTGACTCTATCCAGCCAAAATTCGCACTTAGAGAATTTGGCATATAACTGTTGCTCCTTTAGAGTCGCCAAAACAATCCTTAGGTGATCTTCATGTTCGCCCTTAGTTCGGGAATAAATCAGAATGTGGTCTATAAACACAATAACAAACTTGTCCAAATATTCTTGAAACACTCAGTTCATCATGTCCATAAAGGCTGCAGGAGCGTTCGTTAGCCCAAATGACATCACAAGAAATTTGTAATGCTTGTATCGGGTTCGAAACGTAGTCTTAGGCACGTCCTCAGCCTTGACTTTTAACTGGTAGTAGCCTTGACTTGTAATCATCAATTTGGGCCAAGGGGTATTTATTCTTGATTGTCAGTTTGTTCAACTCTCTGTAATCAATACACATTATGAGGGACCCGTCCTTCTTTTTTACAAATAGAACAGGTGCACCCCAGGGAGAACTACTAGGGCGTACGAAACCCTTGTCTACTAACTTCTGCAATTAAGTTTTTAGCTCCTTCAGCTCAATGGGTGCCATACGATAGGGATTCTTAGACACAGGAGAGGCTTCAGGGTACGTATCGATCACAAACTCAATTTCTCTATCAGGCAGTAACCCTGACAGGTCGTCCAAGAATACCTCAGGAAACTCTCGAACTAAAGGAGCATCTTGGAGTTTTAGTTTGCCTGTCTCTCGTACATCAATTACACATGCTAGGTAACCAACACAACCATTTCTCATCAACGGTCGTGCTATCGACGAAGACACAATCGGCATCTTGCTTACCTTTGGGAGAGCTTGGAAGGATTATAGATCTCCATTTGGGGGTCGGAATTCGACTAAACCAGTCCTACAATTTATCGCAGTGTAATGACTGTATAACCAATCCATTCCCAAAATAACTTCGTATCCTCTTATATCGATTATGATTAGTTCTACATATAACTTCTTATCTCCTACTGACACGATATCGCCCTTACTACTTGTTCTGAATGTAAGGACTCCCTTGACGGTAACATAATACTATAAGACTTGTCAGCTGGCAAATACTATAAATTATGCTTGCATACGAACGTGGTTGCCACAAAAGAATGAGTGGCTCCCGTGTCAATGAGTGTGTATGCGGGTTCACCGCATATTAAAATGGTACCTGTTATAACTGTGTGTTGAACTGCATCTTCATCTTCCATCAAGGCAAAGACTCTAGGTGCCACTCTCGCTCGGTTTGCATTCGGCGGCATAGGACAAGCTTTAATCAAATGACCAACCTTGTCGCACATGAAACATCAGCTCGTGAATAACTTACACTCGCCGTAGTGGTTCCTCTAGCAGGTGAAACATAGGGGAGCTTGAGGAGCCCCTTGAGGTCGCTTTCCCTTTCCTTGGTCGTCATTTGGATTGAAGGGTCTCTTCACACCTTTCTGTTGTTGCTGCCCTCCCCTGTTCTGTTGTGGCTGCCACCCCCTATTATGTCGCGGTTGAGGCTGAGCCTCCCTGATAAACTTCCCTGGTGGCTCACGCTGCCCTTACACTGCTATCTCAACCTCTTCCAGTTCCAAGGCCTTAGCTGCCATCTAAGAATAAGGTATGTTATGAATTCCTGCGGTCTTCACTCCCCTGAAAAGATTTGGCTTCAACCCTTGAACAAATTGGTGAATCTTGTCTTCTTCGTCATCCACCAGACGGGGCGCAAATCGTGACAGTGCCTCAAACTTACAAATGTAGTCCGCCACAGAACCGGTTTGGCGCAACTGCATGAACTCCATCTTTTTGCTAGTCCGAACCGATCGGCTGAAGTACTTGTCAAAGAAAGCCGTCTTGAACCATGCCCAAGTCATAGTTTCCATATTGGTAGTGCTCTAAATGGAGTCCCACCAATGCCTTGCATCCAGCGCAAGGTGAAAAATAGCACATGTGATCTTGTCCCCCTCATCGACCTTGGCATTCTTAAACATGTCCTCGATTGTTCGAATCCATTCTTCAGCATAGATGGGATCCGAAACTTGGCCATTAAATATCGGAGGTTGAAGTCGGCGAAAACGCTCGCCACCATGGTCATGAGTTGCATTCGAATTAGAATTCGCTTGTTCTTCTCTATTAGCCACAAGCTATTCAATTTGGCGGGAATGACGAAGAACCAACTCCGTTAGCTGGGAAATGGTATTACTATCTTCATTGGTTTCTCTTTGTTGACCCCTCATCATCTTGAGATTCCTGGGCATATCATAAACATATTCTAACCTTAAATGACATTATCAAAACATAAACACTTACAGTTGTTGGAGTGTACCCATGTGGCGATTTGTGCTGGTAGGCAGTCTACAAAACCGATTTTAAAACTCGGGTTCTCTGATACCACAATTGTCACGACCCGAAACCCAACGGGCCGCGACTTACATAATCGTGCTCATGTTCTTGTTCATGATTTTTTTGTTTTGAAACATAAAGAAAATCTACTTGGAAGAAACTTTGCTAAAACCATTGAGAGCCATGTTTAAAAACTCATTTGGAATCCCGTGAAAATATCTCAAAATGTATAAAATTTAGAAAGGAATTTGGAGAAGAAATTTTTAAGGAAAATATATAGAAGGACATGCTCGGTTTTAAGAGAAAAGAGGAGGGGCAGGACGGGTAAAACACAAGAGCCGATCGATCGCCTGTTCCCTGGCCAATCGATCGCCCCCACCAAAAATCATTCAGCCGATCGATCGCTCATACCACATGCGATCGATCGCCCCACAAATCAACACAGCTAATCGGTTGCTCAATCAGCCGATTGATCGGCACCTCCTTTGGAAATCAAAAATAAATTTAAACCAGCCTGCCGATCGATCGCAACCCCTACCGATCGATTGGCATCTCCTCTGGCCGAAGCTTCCCTCACCGAGCAAAAACTCTCTTCTTCACATCTAAAGAAAATCACACTATCTCCTATCAAACTTCCTCCAAATTTCACCAACCTAAAATCACTTCAAACCATTCAAATCAAGAGACCTTAAATCTTATACCATCCAACATAAAATAACATGGAATAACAAAACGTGTAAACCATAGCGGAAATTAAAACGGATAAAACCACTTAGTCATAAAATCTCCGTTAAAGTCATAAAGGAAAGACATTCATCTATCCTTGCACTTGTCTTTCCACAAAAATCGTATGAAAATCATCATTTTCTACCGACATATCCATGACATAAACTTTTACCAATACTTGTTAAGAGCATAATCCCGTGGGTCAAATCGCCTCCTAGCCTCAAATCTCTGCCATGATTACCATCCAGCAACCCCTCTTAAACATTATCACTTGGATTGAGATCTTCACCTTCCAAATCATCACCTACATCATAAGGTTCAAACTATAAGCCCAATTCTTAGCAAGAAGTGTAACATATATATATAAATGCTCATGAATGCATGCTTCACATAACCATGTTCGTATTCGTGGTCATAATCCTATTCATCATTTACTTGGCATGAATTAAGGGTGGACACGGGGAGAAAGGGTAAGGGAATCATAATCGTGGTCCAAACAGACAATAACAGTGACGACTAGTCCGGCCCCCACCAGCGGGAGGATCCGCGAACTAATCGTGCAGTAACAACCCGGCCCCCACCAGCAGGAGGATCTGCGAGCCTTTCTGCCAGTCCGGCCCCTACCAGCGGAAGGATTCGCGAACCGTACTAACATTTTGAGAACATAATCGTGGCCAATTCACCCCATTCCATACTTAATCATGCTTACATATACTTTTTATATTCTTATCTTAATCATATAAAACGTGCACATGATGCGTGGACATGGACTCACATAGAAATGACATACTATAAGAACGAGCAATACATCATGTATCATAACATCACTCTTCTCAAGTTCATCATAACATAGTATACGACAAGTCATAACCATTAAACAATCAACCAAACGAACCTCCCTAGTATTCTTGTGATGTAGGGCCCTAGCGGCCGGAAATCCTAACACACCCACTTACCTGGGTCCTTTAATAACGTCGTGCCTTCACTTTAAGCTCTTTTCACCTATGACATTTCATATTCCGATGTTAAAATCAATCCTAAGTAATCTAGACTCAAAACAAGTAAAGTTCTAGCTAAGGAAATTTCCTAGAAATCTAACTTATTACGTTCAGGCATTTTATCGAACACTTGGTGTGCATAAACAAAAACTAACCTAACATTAATGATATTTACCCCTCCCAACCACCAAAATTCTATAACGCTTCCCACAAATCCATCATAACTACTTCAATAGCATTAAATGTACCATCAATGAACATTAAAACGCAACACCATCAATTTCTAACCAAAACTCAATAAATCACAATCCTAAATCCATAACTCTACCAAAATATAACTCCTAAAATCAAAACTAATGTGAAAGGCACTTAAAGCTTACCTAGGGCTTTGAATGTTGAAGAAAACGGAGGAAGAATCGGCTAGGAGGTGGATTGGAGGAAAAATTGTGGGAAAGGAGAAGGGATCGCCGCCAGGGAGAGAGAGAGCCGAGAGAATGAGGGAAATAAGGAGATTTTTAGGTTTTTAATAAATTTTTGCTAACAAATTACCATAATGCCCTTCCTATAATTCTTTTACATAATTCCATTTATTAGCCTATGGTTTGGTTTTCACCAAAATAATCTTAATCCACTAAAATTTCTCATAAATCCTTGGGGTTTCAATAAAATTTCCCTCTCGCAAAACGGGCTAATCCTATTATTTCTACGAATTGAAGACGCTAGACGGTAAAATCGGAGATCCATAAATAAAATCCATAGCCTGAAAAATCCGGGTGTTACAGTGAGGGAGTGAAGCTCTAGTCGAATATAACGTTAACGAGTGCTAATGAGGAAAATCATTCTTGGTTTTGCCTAACATCCTCGAATGCGAATTGAAATCTTTCAGAAATAAGAGAATGACGTAGGCCATCATTGAACCGTTTGAGCCTTCTTAGCTTACCATGTTGTGTCATCTAATGACACCCTTAGTCACCCTTTTTGAGTCTATGATTTAACCGTTCAATTTTACATATTTCAGCTTAGCCACATATAAATTTTTCTACTTTTTCTAAAGAGAACGAGGTTTATTGTTATATTTGAAGGAGAGGAGGAGAATGTAGTGGTGAGAATGAATAAAGACTCATTTGTCATCTGTTAATTGATTTTTACGTTGCTTTGTTGTTATTTGTCGAAAAAAAAACAAATTCGAAAGTTAGTTTTATGTTCATGTTTTTTGTGTATTTATTTTACTTTGTACGTATGACAAATGAGTCAATATGAGTGATATTGAATGAAATAAGTTTGGGGGTGAGCGATCAAAGGAAAGCTTGAGCGAGTTCAATGAGTGAGCGAGTGCTGAGAAGAAAATCTTGAGTGGGTGACATAAGGAAGGATGTGTTGTGCTCTGATTACTCGTTTGTATTCATAAAATTCCTACCCTTTAACCCAACCTTACATTACAAGCTTTTCAAGACCTATCGACTTTTATTTTTGTTTAATTGATAATTACTATTAGTTGGATAGTGGGCAAAGCTGATGAACGATCAGAGTGAATGGAGTGATCCCAAGTGAGTTGTGAGTGTATTCTTTTCCGTAGCTACATTAGTTAATTCAATAGTTAGTGAAAAAAAATAAGAATGAACACACACACACACGAGGATTTCTAAGTAAGCAACGGTCAATGTGCTAATATGAGTTATTCTTTTGCAAAGTGTTAGTCTTTGTAGTTTTAGTATGAATTGTTCAAGCTGAGACGAATTACCAAAAACTTTGACGATGATTGATTTACCATTATATTGTATTGTGCTTAGTATATGGGATTGGATTATATATCTGTTCAAATTTTTTATTAAGTTTTGTTTGCTTGAGGACAAGCTTTTATTCAAGTTTGGGGGTGTGATAAGTGTGTATTTTACACACTTTATTGTACTCTTTAATATTTAAATTGATGAGTTTTACTCAAGTGTATGAAAGATTATGATATATTTGGTGCAAGTGTGTAGAAAAATTGGGAAAATACAGGTTTTGAAAGCAAACCAAAGCAGAAGAGTTGCCGATCGATCGGCTACTTTAGGCGATCGATCGGCTATTTTTAATCCCAGTCGTTTGGATATTTTAATTGATGAAGGTGTTTGAATCTAGACCGTTGAAGTTGAACCATTGAAGCTTGTTTTAATCTCAGTCGTTGAAGATGATTGTGGACTTCAGATTTGTGGGCTTCAGATTAATTAAAAATTAGGTTAACTACCTAAGAGGAGGCAACAAAAGTGATTCATTCAGGGCAACCCTAGCGAGAGACAAAGAAGGAGGCAAGCGAGACGGAGACCAGAACCGAGTGAGAGCTTCTGGAACTGGATTTCAGCATAGTTTTTCTTTCCCTTTCTTCTTTGCAACTATGAACCCCTCTATTATTATTGTTTCTCTTCACTCTAGTATGAACTAATTTTCTTTTCTAGGGCTACGATGTAGCCAGATTATGAATATTTGGTATTTTCTTTAATTCAAGTTATTGATTTTCTGTTTCAATATTGTGTTGAGTAACTTATTCTGTTCTTAATGCTTGCAATTGTCTGATCACCAAAAGCATGTTCGTAGAATTTTTTTAAGACCGAGAGGAGATAAATAATCGTGCATTGAATATTTTGCCATGAAAAGGATGTTAGGCTAGAGATAGCTAATGCGTTCATGTGGTATTTTAATTTCTCGTTCTTAATGTATTCAATTAATTCTCAGGATTAGAGACCGACAGGTAATAATTCGTTAATTGAATAAGTTTGTCATTGCTCGAGAGAGATTGATGAATATTTTTGTAAAATTGCCATCAACACATAGAAATAGAAATTAATGATTTGGATTAGGAAAACTAAATAGGATTAATTTAGGTAAAATCAGAAACCTTAGAGCTTTCTTATTATATTTTTAAACTTGTTTAATTTCTGCTATTTAATTAAATTACTTTATTTTGTTATTTTAAATTCAAACTTATCAAAATCTCATATTTATTATAAACTAGAATTAATTTAGTTTGATCATTAATTAAAAAGTCCTCGTGGGTTCGACACTCTATTTATCACTTTATTACTTGTTGCGACTCGTACACTTGCGAATTATTTTTCACAACAGTCATCAAGTAACCTTCTAACCACTGTCTTTCTCTTTTCAATGATTTTTTGCTGATCATTCAAAAATTTCATCTCATCCTCGAGTACCTTGATGGAGAGAGATAACAATGTAGAGTCAAAAATATTGTAGGGAGTTGGAACACCCTCTGAGACTTCTTCCAGATCATTTATATGATCACCTGTTAGAAGTTTATAGTTGATGCTTATCTCCTCATTATCCATAAAAACAGCTTCTTATTCTCTAATTATAGATTGTTGAGAAGACAGAATACTATAGATTAAACAGGGAGAGCTGATCGTTCATTTTTGCAGTCCGCATGTTTCATAATTTGATTAAAGAAAAACTATCCAATATCAAATGCAATAGAATTCCCGATTTTTAATAATAATACTGCCATTGATTTGTTCACACCTGTCTCGTGAGAAGTAGGCAGCCAGTTTTTCATGGCTATCTTGTGCAGGATAGCATATTTCACTAAGTTGAGATGCAAGGAAATCTTTACCACGGGGCCATACCCGTCTGACACCACCTGTGATATCAGCAATAATTTTGCTGAAATCAGGGGTAAACTCCTCAGAATTAGTCCAGTGACAACCCAAATGTGTGTTGATCATAGTGGGAGAAAACTAAAAAAAAAAAAAAAACTTAAACAAATGACCTCTTACATACACACATCCATAATTTGGATGATCAAGGATCTTTACATCCGAATCCAAATTGCAGTAAAATTCTAGAACAATTTTTCAAACAAAAGGTTTTAAACCCTTAAAAGTCCTCTTCAGATTGAGACTATTAAGAAGCTTCACAGTACATTTACATTCTTTAAAATCTGCTTCATGTATATTCCTCTCACACCATATGTTCCTCTTTGAAACTCTATGTCAGAGGTTAGCATGATATTCAGATTTAAAATCATCCTCAACAGAGTGAACAGAAAACTTACTTGTTTTGGCGCTTGACTTCACCTGTGACACAGACTTAGAGCGAGTGAGCCTTTTGGACACAGGGGTTGTATTTACTTTCTTATGCTTAGCTTTGGGAGTCTTAGGAGACTTCTGAACTTGAACCTCTTGAATATCTTCATCAGAGGAATTACTTTCAATTTCCTCTTCACTAGCGCATGCCTCATCAAATGAATATCTTGACCGAACTCTTTTTCCCTTAGAGGCTTGAGAAAAACGAGAAGTATCAGGTGCCTTAGGAGTAGTGGCACTTGTCTTGAAAAGACCACTACTTGAACGACTAAAGTGCATTCGTGCACCCGAAAGGTCAATTTGCTAGATTGGAACAGCATCCACAACAGATTTTGAGAAGTCATCCTTGAAGACAGTGGACTGGTCCTTGAGAATTAGAGTTGAGAACTCTGTAGGTGACATCTCTGATATTGGGGGCTCTACTTGAATCGCTTCCAAGATTCGATTTAAAAACATTACCCACATAAAGTTCTTCAATAATCTCTTCAATAATAGTCATGGAAGAAGAAGAATTAGAAATACCTAATTTTTGAAAAGAAGAAGATGAGAAATCCGTAAACCCTTGAATGGCGGAGAGAGACGGAAGTAGCCTTTTGAGTTTTATGGAAATAAACCATGAAACCTCATTTGAAATTTGATATAATCCCATAAATATTTCTTCAAATTCAAAAATATCTCCCACTTCCATAAAGTCAGCCGAAATCTTCGTATCATGCAAGGTGTCGTAGACCAAGATCGAAAAAAAATATTAGCTAATAAAATAAATCGCCTAAAACAAGTGGCGAAAGTAATAATAATAATAATTATTTTTTTACTTTTTTTTTTATGAAAATAAAAACTTACAACTAGAAATATTTCTGCACATGACACAGAGACTTAGGGCAGACCTCAGTTCTTCAAATCTCACACTATTCAAAGCTTTGGTGAAGATATTTGTACTTTGTTTTTCCGTCACCATATGCTCCAAGGTAATGATTTTGTCTTCCATAAGAGATCGAATGAAATGTTGTTGATATCAATATGCTTGGTCCGAGAATGTTGAACCGGATTCTTGGAAATACTGATTGCGCTCATGTTGTTGCAATAGAGTTTTATGACATCTTGTGTGACCTCGTAGTCTTTTAGCATTTGCTTCATCCAAAGAAGCTGAGTATATGACATGCCTAGGGGCCCAATCACATGAAAATTCGATAAAGGCCCAAACTTTATTTATTCTCTCCACTCATTACGTGTTCTCTTTTCCAGATATGAATCTATGGGACGAATACACATGGAAAGCTTACTTGATGGTTGGGGTGGGCAGGATAGGACCGCAGATTGGGAACCGAACCGGACCGGCAGTTTCAATCTGGGTTTGGTCCTTCTATGATGGACCACGGTCCGATCTTCGATCCAAGGCCACTGGAACCGAGGTCCTTCAGTCTAGTGCCTAAAATCCCAAAGAACTAGGACTGGACCAACGGACCGAACTTAAGGCTCATATTAGACTATCCGAGTCTCGAATTCGATCTCCCCTCCCAGTCCCGTGCGAAATTATTGTCTGATACATGGACAAAGTCCTTGTCCAAGCTTCCATATCAATTACGTAGGAGGCAACTATTCGCTCTCTCTCTCTCTCTCTTCGTATTGCGTCAATCGATTGGAAAGGAAATGCCCGGCATCATTGAAACCTCCACCACGGCGAAAGGTCGCTTGGCTGTGCTCTCTGCGCACTTGGGTACCACAAAAATTGAATCTGCCAAGCTCATAACTCCACTTGAACCTCAGTTTGTGTCCTCTCAAAACTTGGTCCAGCAACCTTGTAACCTCAAGGGTTCGTTGACTATCGTCGACGAAAGGACTGGTAAGAGGTACCAGATCCAGATCACTAAGGACGGCACGATGAAAGCCACCGACTTCAAGAAGGTTTTTTTTTATGAAGGATTGTTTTTTTTCCAATAGTTCATTTTGGTTTGCCTCTTCGATTTTATGGATCTCTCTGAAAGTTTCTAAAATTACACTATGTAGTTGTAATTGTTGCTTTATATGTTCTTTTATTGATTATGAAACTTACTTTGATTGGTAGATCACTACAGGAAAAAGTAACAAGGGTCTCAAGCTGTACGACCTAGGCTATCTTAACACGGCTCCTGTACGCTCGATGATCAGTTATATCAATGGCGAATTGAGTGAGGGCTTGGTGTCAAAAATTTTTTTATAAGCTTAACAATTTTTTAAAAAATAAAAATATTAGCGTGGGAGGAACCGGGACCGGATAAAAAATTCGGTCTGGTCCCAGTTCGGTCCCCGTTCCTCCCAGGGCCGATTCCAGTCTTTGGAAATGTTTTTTCGAAGACTCGATCTGGGCTTGGGATCAGACCAAACCGGCCCATGCCCACCCTTACTTGATGAACATGGATCAACGTCTTCATATCATGACTTGGGATGCACGGATGGATTCAACTCAAGGCCCAAAAGGAATTTGTCTTCCCAGCCTCAACACTGTGTAACAATTTATTTGTTTTTCTTTTGGCAAACATGAGCCTTTTTTTGTGTTGGCAAATAATTAGCCATTCGAATCACATGCATGCATTTAGATTGTGTGGCTAGGATTATATTGAATGGTTAAGATTAGATGTATGATGGTTGCTAATTTGGGTTAAGTTAATGGAATGATGCTAGGCCATGAAGGAAGATTGTATGCAAGGCTCCATCAATTGCACCAATGAGGATTTAGCTTAAAGGAGGCATGGATTTGTGATTTGGCAACAAAGACAAGAGGTAGTGCTCACAAAGATTGATGATGTGACACAAGGAGTGCATTTGATGACTTTTTCAAGGGAGGAAGCTTCACCATTGGATGAAGCACAAACACAAATGATCTCGACTGCCTATCTCCATTTGATCAACCGTCATTGCAAAACCCTAGCCACCTAGGTTTCTATTTAAGTATGGTTATTGGTGTTGCCAAATTTGAATATAATTTTGTTTTCCTTTTGAGCACCGCTCTTGGAGTCCACGGTTTGTGCCAAAACCGTGAAGGAGTGAGATCTTCATTGATATCAAATCCTAAAAGTGCTTGAATATCTCTTACCTTTCTTCTTCCTCTCTCTTTGGAGAGCATATAGGTTGAAGAAGACAAACTTTCCCCAAGGTGGTTGGTATTTCCTTTGGAAAAATACCTTTGCCTCAAAACAAAACATAAGATAGCTTTGGGAGCCTCCAAGGGGATATCCTTCACCATAATTTTTCATCAATTTTCGTTCATTTTTTCGTGTTGTCATTGTCACAACTTTTCTTCCTCACACACTCCTCTACATTTCATCATTTTATTGTATTTCATTTTGACCTCATCTTCATCCTTATTTTTGCACAAATCCAAGAGTACACTATCACCCAAGTACCTTTAGTTCTTTGTGGGTTTTGAGCTAACTCTTTTTGGGGCTTGGGTCATCAAGTGGTATCAGAGCTTGGGGATTCTCCTAAGCATTTTTATTGCAAAAAAATTATTTTCATTTTGGGTAAAATCGGACTTCAAAGTGTAAGAAAAATCGGGTGAAGAAAGGAACATTTAGTTTTCCATAAAAACCCATTTTTGAAGTTACTGTTCCATTGCTTTAAAACCAATTTTTTTTCTCAACTTCCTCTTCTGTTTTTTAGCTCTTTCTCTTCATAATTTCATCATCTAACAATCTCTAGTTGATCATTTTGCAGGATAATGATAGTCGATTAAGGTTTTGGCTCAATCTTTGGCTGCGGGTCATGGGTTCGGTTTTGTTCTTCATATGTCTAATCTGTTTTCTTTTATATTTTCGTTCTGTAATTTACTTTCCAGCACCTTAAGTCATCATATAATCATCTTAAGTATTAATATAAATAACCTATTTAGGAGTGTAACATTTAAATCAAGATTGAAATCGATTTTGTGCAAGATTGTGTAAAAAAAATTTCGGTGCTTGATTAGAAAATTGAACCGGTCAATTTTGTGCATTAAGTTGTCCATAAGGTGTTTGTGTAAGTGCCTCATTGAAAATTTAGGATTTTATCTTTGTGGAATCTGTTTTAATTGACTAATAAGCACTTTAGATTTTTAGTATATGCATGATATAATATGTTCTCAAACTTAGTTGCCATGCTAATTGATTTTTAGAGCATTAAAGTGTTAATATAATTGCAAAAAAAAAATCTGCTTGTTAGCCGAATTTGATTCACATTTTACACTAGAAAATCCATCAACTTTAATTGCACATCTTGCTATATTTGATTTCCATTGCATTGTGCTAAAGTTATATCACATAAGTAATGCAAAAAGTAATCCAATTTGGTAGGAATTAATGTATTTTTGGCTTGACTAAAATCAAAACTAAAAATTGTTTTTTTACAGTAAGTATAATTGTGTCTTATTTGGTTTTGAGATTCACTAAGCTTTAGCATGATCTTTGCATGAATATTGCCATAGTGACTTAGTATTAAAGTTATAAGACTTAATTAATTCATAAAGTCACTAAATTTGATAAAATAATCAATTAATTTAAGCATGCCTAGAATGTGTTTGTAATAATGCCTCAATCAATTTTATGTTTTGTTTAATTTTTTTATTTGTAGTTAAGTTTTTGCATCTAGTTTTGAATTAGACGTTCCTAATACTTAACTAGATAATCATATCCCATTTTTCCCTTCAAGCAATCAACTTTTATTATTTAAAAAAAATTAAATTAAAATTGAAAATTAAATTTAAATCAAAATTTAAAAAAAAAATTCAAAATTCAAATTTTCCTCTAAAATTCCTAAGACTTAAATTAACACCTTTCAAGGTCTAAACTTTAAGAAATGAAAACTTTTAAATTAATTAATTGTCCCTAATATTTAGTAATGAGGATGAGAAGTAGTAGAACCGGTTATGGGAAGCCTTATGATTTTTCCTTGCCTACGTTTAGTGGATGTTCAAGGAATTTTTATGATTGGTTGGATGAGGTAGAGGAATTGTTTGAGTATTATGAGTTTTCAGATAAAAGGATAATCAAACCAACCTCTTCGATTCTTACTGGAGATGTAAGTTTGTGGTGGGAAGAAATTAAGATAAAAGAGAGAACGAAGAGCAAAATTCGAAATTGGAAGTTAATGAAGAGACTATTGGAAAAAGACTTTGCCCCTAAATATTACAAGTCAGTGCATACCTCTAGAAATTTTTCAAGATCACCTAACCATGGTGAACCGTCATCTTCCCTAAAACAAATTCTCATTAACCTTGAACAAATCGTTAGTAAAAACTTTTTTAGTGAAAATAAGGATGTCAAGTTTGTAGAAGAACCTCATAGCCTAAAAGAAATACTAGAGGAAGAGGTATTAGAGAGAGATGAGGTTAGTGAAGAATTCCTAAGTGAGGAGGGATATGAGTCTCTCGAGGAAGAGATATGTTATCTTGAGGATGACCCATTGCTTGAATTGATTGAAGTAATGGAAAAAGAAGAAAAATTGGACCACGAATCAGTTAAACAAGGGGTTGAAATTTTAGAAGAAAGTTTTAAAGAATCTTCTATTCCTAGCAGTTTCATCAATGATTTTGGGATTGCGGATCTATTTGAAGAAATAATATTTGAGGATCAAAGTGAACTAGTGGTAGAGTCTAGTGAACCTCAAGAGAAAGAGTCCAAACCCGAGGAATCCAACTTTTGGTAGCCAAAGAAGAGCAATCCCAAATCGAGTGGTATGATAATTCCTTTTATGAGAAAATACCCACACCACGATCCCCAATAATACCCTTTCTTAGATTTAATGAACTTTGGGAAGAGAGGGTGGATGAAGTAGAGGAACCTTACCTCTTGGAAGAAGTGACAACAATGTATATTCCCTCCACTACTTATCAAAGTTGGTCTAATCAAGTAAAGAAGGATTTGAGTGAAGAGAACATCTATGGAATTTGTGACATGATCATTGGTTCATCCCTTAATGAAAATGTAGTTAATTTCATCTTAAGCCATTTTTGGGAGATCCCCATCTCTTCTAGAGGATTCTTAAAGAGAGCATTTTATGCCATGGACCCTAAAAATCATGAGGCTGGTACCCGCAGTGGATTTGGTCCATCCTACAACCTGGCCTTCCCTAATGCATCCCTTAAATTCATTAATGTTAAAATAGGTGATCAACCGACCTCCACGATTGATTATCACAAATTTTACCATCGTACGAGAGAAAATGAATACTTGGTTTGGTAACAACAAGGTTAGAATGGGGAAGAGACTACGGTTTTATCGAGTCTACATTGGTAGTTGTAATTTTAAAAAGATTAATTCTTTGGATAAAAGAGTATCATGAGGACATCGTACTACCACATGTAGAATTCTGCAACTTTCGAAATATTCATTCCACCAAACAGCAAACGCTCTTCGAAATAGTTTTTGAATTCAATCCACCCACCTTTACCAAAGAACTACATAGTAAGACCACCCAACCACCTAAAATTTGGAGTTTATATCAAGAATACTATTGGTGGTTGAAAGGATTTCAACTCTACACTTTAATGGAGGACTAAACCCTCATCATATTCAAGTTTAAAATCTTAGCGAGTTTAGTTGAGACCCTTGGTACTAATTTGGGAGAGAACATCATTAGAAAGAAGCCAACCAATGGATTTGAGGTCAAATCTTCAAATCACCCGGAGAGGATGACATGCCTAGGGGCTCAATCACATGAAAATCCGATAATGACCCAAACTTTATTTGTTCTCTCTACTCATTATGTGTTCTCTTTTGCAGATATGAATCTACGGGAGGAATGCACATGGAAAGCTTACTTGATGGACATGAATCAACCTCTTCACACCTTGACTTAGGATGCAAAGATGGATTCAATTCAAGGCCTAAAGGGAATTTGTCTTCCCGGCCTCAACACCGTGTAACTATTTATTTGTTTTTCTTTTGGTAAACATGAGCCTTTTTTTTGTGTTGGCAAACAATTAGTCATTTGATTCACATACATGCATTTAGATTGTGTGGTTAGGATTACATTGAATGAATAGGATTAGATGTATGATGGTGGCTAATTTGGGTTTAGTTCATGGGATGATGCTAGGCCATGAAGGAAGATTGCATGCAAGGCTCCATCAATTGCACCAATGAGGATTTAGCTTAAAGGAGGCATGGATTTGTGACTTGGCGGCAAGGACAAGAGGTAGTGCTCACAAGTATTGATGATGTAGCACAAGGAGTGCACTTGATGACTTTTTCAAGGGAGGAAGCTTCACATTGGATGAAGCACAAACACAAATGATCTCGCCCGCCCATCTCCATTTGATCAACGGTCATTGTAAAACCCTAGCCACCTAGGTTTCTATTTAAACATGGTTATTGGTGTTTGTAGAAACCTTTTGCCAAATTTGAATAGAATTTTATTTTCCTTTTGAGCATTGCTCTTGGAGTCCACAGTTTATGCCAAAACCGTGAAGGAGTGAGATCTCTATTGATATCCAAGCGAAAAGGTGCTTGAATATCTCTTACCCTTCTTCTTCCTCTCTCTTTGGAGAGCATATAGGTTGAAGAAGGCAAACCTCCCCAAGGTGGTTGGTGTTTTCGTTGGGAAAATATCTTTGCCTCAAAGCAAAATATAAGATAGCTTTGGGGGCCTCCAAGGGGCTATCCTTCACCACAATTTTTTTTATCTATTTTCGTTCATTTTTTCGCATTGTCATTGTCACAACTTTTCTTCCTCACACACTCCTCTACATTTCAGCTTTTTATTGCATTTCATTTTGATCTCATCTTCATCCTCATTTTTGCACAAATCCGAGAGCACACTATCACCCGAGCACTGTTAGTTCTTTGTGGATTTTGAGCTAACTCTTTTTAGGGCTTGACTCATCAGTAGAGCTACTACCAGCTGCAATGTATTCTGTCTCGACAGTAGATAGAGAAATAGAGTTTTGTTTCTTGCTTAACCATGACCCCAAGTTGTTTCCTAAGTAAAACCATCCATCAGAAATACTCTTTCTATCCTCTGAACTCCTAGCCCAGTCAACATCACAATAGCTAATTAGATTGACATTTGTATCTAACAAATACCAGATCCCATAATCGGTTGTCCCGCTAATATACTTGAGAATCCGCTTTACTGACACCATGTGTGATTCTCGAGGATTTGCTTGAAACCGAGCACATAAACCAACACTGTAACAAATATCCAGCCGACTAACAGTTAGGTACAAGAGACTGCCAATCATACTCCTATATAAGCTAGCATCAACAGAAATCTATTTCTCATCTTTGGAGAGCTTCTCATGCGTACCCATCGGTGTTCTCCTAGGACGAGCATTTTTCAATTCAAACAATTTCAATAAATTCTTGGTATACTTGCTTTGAGAGATGAAGATACCATCTTTTCCTTGTTGAATTTGAAGTCCAAGGAAATAATTAAGTTCACCTACCATACTCATCTCAAATTCACCAGTCATTTGAACGATGAATTCATCTACCATCTTTTGTAACACCGAGTCAAACACTATGTCTTCAACATAAATTTGGGCGAGTAAAAACTAATTGTTGTCACGGCAAATGAAAAGGGTTTTATCTACTCCCTATCTCTCATATCCCTTGGACAAAAAGTATTTTGTGAGTCTTTCATACCATGCTTGAGGGGCTTACTTGAGCCCGTACAACGCATTATTAAACTTGTAGACGTACTCGGGATGATGAGGATCTTCAAAACCCTTTGGTTGAGCAACATACACTTTCTCATTAAGAATACCATTGAGGAAAGCACTCTTCACATCCATTTTATACAACTCGAACCACATAACACAAGCAGTGGCTAACAAGAGATGAATGGACTCAAGACGAGCAACCAATGCAAATGTTTCATCAAAATCAACAATTTCAATCTGCGAATACCCTTGAGCAACTAACTGAGTCTTGTTGCGGGTGATGTTTTCATGTTCATCACTCTTGTTATTGTATAACCACTAGGTACCAATGACATTCACATCGGGAGGACACGACACTAAGTATCAAACTTGATTTTGGGTGAATTGACTAAGTTCCTCTTGCATAGCACCAACCCAATACTCATCTAGCAAGGCTTCTTTCACATTTTTGGACTCGATAGTCGAAGTAAAACACATCATTTAGATCATTTCACGATAGTTCACTCTCAGCTTGTCTCTGGTTTGAATACCATCATCTACATCTCTAATAACTTCATCTGCAGGATGATTCTTCTGGACATGTGTGGATGGTTGCCTGTTATTCGACGGGGCTTCCTCCACTTTATCAATTTTGGCAACCTGATCTGAGACACCACTTGTGACACTGGTGGGATCACTAGAGCTCTCTTCACTTGGGATCTGGGTCACGTCTTCTCTAGAAGTATCAGCTGTTTCCAGATAATGTCCACTTGAACATTCGCAGATTCTATGACATTCCGAGTCCTTTTGTTGTAGACGCAATAGGCACGGCTAGTTGTGGCACAACCCAGGAAAATTGACAGTCAACTCGTAATCTTACCTCATAACAAAAGTTATGTTTATTCATTCATTCTGTCATCTTTCTGTATTTTTGCCTCTTTTTTCTGTCTTTCTTTCTTTGTTTCTTTGGTTCTTTATTCTCTTTAAATCTTTCTTAACATAAACTCTTTTTCATGATGCATGAGTCATAAATAAACATACATCGAGTCCTTAGTACATAGACTTTTGCTCACTACGGGTATCATTCAGTTTTGAATTAAGATACCCATAGAGTTGTTGAGTATTAGTGAAAGAAAGTGAAGAGAATAATCATAATCGAATGATGTCTATGAGAAACCTTAACAATAATGAAAATTTTAATCGTCTCTCTCAAGCATGTAAATTCATGTGTTTACTTCTTTGAGAGTGGAAGTCTATTAGGTTTAAACTTATCATGGAAATTCTACAGAAACAAGGAGCCAACTCGCGAGTTCCGGCCAAAATAAAGGCTAGGTTAATGTGTATAATTTGGTACAAAGTAGATGTTTAAATAAACCCTAAAAATAATGGTAAATATCCCAAAATATTTCTAAAAATATAGGAAATTTTTATAAATTCAGAAATATTAAATTAAAACTTCAAAAACCTACTAAAATGCATTTTTGTAAAGTTGAGACGTGGGAGGCTCGCGCTAGCCGCACGCCTGGGCGCCCCAGCGTGTCCTTGCGCAAATCCAGCGCGCTTCTTGCACTCCCCACACATCTCTTGCTTTTCTTTTTGCCCCTTTGTCGCTCCCAACGCCTTGGCACATGTACTACTTTATAATTGTAAATTTGTTGGCTTACAAGGTGCACTCTAAACGTCTTTTTGGCTTCTACTTGTAATATTTTTTTCAAATATTCCATAATCATTATAATGGTAAAGTAAAACATAAACTTTTCTTTGAATACGAGATTAAGTCTTACTGGAAATTCTCTGGTGTTACAGGTTGAATGAGTATAAAAAAGTCATAATTTATTGTATATAAAGAGTACGACTCCTTAGTTAGTAAGTGACAAGTTGTAGTACGTGTCGTAGTTATTTCGTAATGATTGTTGTTAAACCTATTTGTAGGCTTGTTGAGTGGACATTGGAGATTAGAGCATATATGAGAGTGTTTTATTGTTAGTTGTGGCTATGTGTTAGTCAAACAGATCATTTTTATCATGTGAGATTGTGCAAACTGATATTTTCTTGAAGATCTGCTAAGGTTACCACCCGACTGCATGATTTATCTTAGTATTTATTTGTTTTTGTTCCCAAAATTTCTATTCGTCTACATGTGATGGTTTATGCTAAGTTGAGTAAGCTTAAAACCTAGACGAATGAGTTACTATATAATCATTATATCTGTTAAAGTACATTACAATGTGAGGTGATAGTGTTAATTTCTTGGAGGCGTGATGGTCGTTTGGTTGAGAATTTAATTACCAAATGGTAGATCAAGCAATTATCAATATGAATTACCCATTGTTGAGAACTAATGAGATAGTTGAGCAGTTGGATATATCAATATATTTTTCCATGAATGATTCTAGATTGAACTATCATCGGTAGAAAATACATAAAGAAGTTTATGAGATGAACGTTAAATTTGATTGAAATGAAAAGTGTTAGTTGGTTATGAAAAGCTGAAACGAAATTTGGATATTATTATGTCCTTGATACTGTCTTATAAGAATTTATTGTGTGCAAAATTATGATTGACAAAATCGAAGCCACGTTTGAATGTGTATCGTGTAGCTTGATAAAACTAGTATTCATATATTTATTTAATTGAAACCATGTAAGTTTATCTTATGAGCCCGAATTAGTGAAAATTATTTATTTTCTAAAAATTTGATAAGGATATCTTTACGGCATGAAATTTGAAACTTTCTCAAACTCAAGAGTTTGGAATATTGGGAACATGTGAGATTTTCAAAGATGGGTGGGAGATAAGAAAGAAAGAAAATTTTACTTTAAACCACTATCTTAGTATGATACGTTAAGGCAATTACTTTGAATTGATTTTCACAAGGCTTTATTTATTCAATGTTAGAAGTTGAGTGCGATATCTGAGAAACCAGTGTTACTGGACTTTTGTCATTCCAAGGAAAATGATAGTGTCTAATGGTTCAAAATTAAAAAAAAAAAATAAGTTTTAAATTGACAATCAAAGGTTGGGAATTTATATTTCGTCCTAGTTATGTTAGAAGTATATCAGGACATGAGGTAGTAATAAAGTGTAACTAGATTATTGACTTGTAAATAATTGAGGCGAGACACTACAACCCTTGCATATTTTAAAGTGTACTTGGAAAATGATTTGTTAGTAAGTATCTAGAGATATAGTGTAACTTGATTTTTTGTCAAAAAGTTGATTAATGTTACACATTTTATTCCATTGACAATGAATTATTCTATATATGAGTGAGCTGCTTTAATTAAGTTGCTTGAAAGTAAATATTAATATTTATTTACATAGTATTCCATCTGACGTAGTGACAAATGTTTGAGAGTTTTAAAGAGCTTTATTTAGAATTTTGAGTGTTAAGCTTAATTTGGGGACGGCTCATGTCAGTCAGATGATTAGTCGGAGGGGCTGATTAGGATTCTTGAGGTTATGTCGTGGGATTATATTATGGATCTTTCTGTAAGTTTTTGTAGATTATTTGTTGATGATTGAGGTTAACTATGATGATATTTATCAAATTAGTATTATAATTTCATTTTATGAGATTCTTAATGAAAAACCGAGTAAATTACTCTTGTATTCGTTGAGTTGAATAAAAAACAACAAATAAACTATATTTGATTCAAAAGAAGTTGGAATTATTCAAAATAATAAAAATTAATTGAGAATAATACAAAGTTGGTTGAAAGGTTACGGGACCTTATAAGGAGAGAGGTTGAATTTGAAACATATGACTTTGTAAGTCAAACCTCGTCATGACATTAGTTGGTTTGATGTAAAGGACAAGTTAGCTATGAGATATATAGGTTCTTTTTGGATTATGAGCAAATTGGTTCAGTGGCCTAACGATTGAATTTACCGCCTCAATTGAACTATGTCAATAACTTGTTTCATGTTTCCAAGCTAAGAAAATATGTCTTAGGCCCGTGGTATGTTTTTGTCTAGATTAATGTGTCTATTCAAGAGGTTGTTTCTTATGGGAAAGAGTTTGAGAGAATTTTGGATCCAGAAATCAAAGTTATACGTCATCGCAGCAGCGTACCCTTAACTCGGGTTCGGTGGAAAAATCATAGTGAAAGAGAAGTCACTTTGGAATTTGACTATGAGATGACAGCTAAATACCCTCAATTGTTCGGTGGGAGTTCTAAAGTTTTTTCAAATTTGGGAGACAATTTTTGTACCACCCGGCATTTTACCTATGTAATTATTCCCAGAACAATTAAGCGGAGTTACTCTGATGTTAATGCAACGACTATTTTAATGAAATTGTCGGCGTGTTCAATTGAATGAGGGTGATTCATAAAACCGATTCGACGAACTAAATAGTAATTTAATTAAAAACCAATAGTTAGAAATGCATGGTGGGGCAAAATGGGAAGCCAATTAAGGTTGGTGGGAGGAAGCCAATGGATGATTGACACTTGGCAAACTTGTGGACTGCGATATTTCCAAAAACTTCATTTCTCCTGTTTCCTCCAGTTACAGGTAACCTTCTACGATAGTTAAAGAGTTTAGGTTAAACGTTAGTTCTTTTTTTTGAAGTTTAGGTTAATGTCCGATTTTGCGTACTCTAGGATCACGAACCACAGTTGTCGTGCTTGCAAAGCTTGCTGCATTTCTGACAACAGGTAAATTCATGCGTATAAGTTGGCCCTTAAGGCCCTACAGCAAGGAGATACTAGGTTTTGGTTCGGGTAGTTAGGTCGTAGGTTATGCTTTAAGTTAAACGTGTTCTTTGTGTTCTGTTTTTCATAGTTTTTATTCTGTCACCTGTATATGTTGAGTTTAAGCATCATACCTGTTCATGCATTCACATTTTCTGGAAAACCGTGTAAATGTTTTCAGCACCAGATTTGAAGTTAAGAAAGATAAAATCTGTAATGTAATGTATGGTTAAGTGTGGACGAAGACTGACATCCTGTCATGTACTCCTGTTATGTCCTGTTGTGGCATGTACTCCTATTGCGCCAGCTCTTCTTCCCACTTATACCTTCATGTCCAGTGAACATAATGTAAAGTAATGTAATGTTCATGCACAGCATACGCATCACCGCATTTCATGTTCTTACTAAGCTCTAGGCTTATAGTTGAACTCCCTGTTGTAGGTACGGATCCCCTAGACGAAGACTTTGTGCCTCAAGCTGATGAGTTGATGTAGTTGGTGGATCGAGCGCGCGGGGATTGGTTGCTGTAGTCAGACAAAGGTTATCTCTATGAAAAATGTATTTTTTGAAAGTTATGTCCAGTCCTGTACAGTTTTTGAAATCTTAAAACCGATGTATAGAATTTGAGTTGATGTTTTAAAAACTCTATTGGGATTCCGTTGAAAATTTTGATAATGTATAGGTTTTGATGTTTAAGTTCTCAAACCTCTGTATTTGACAGTTGTATATACATTTTGAAATATTCTGGAACTGCTTGGAGTCTTCCTCTTTTAGGTTGTGTATGGATTATCTCTGGTTTTAGAGCTATCCATGCAGTTTGATTTCTTAAACTTCTGTCGTGTTTTCTGATGTCTAAAATTTTGTTTTGAATCGGGTTTTAAAAGTTCAAAGTCTGCCTGTTATTTTTAAACGTCCACGTTGCCTTTGAAAATAGTCGTCCACGCCTTCTCTGTTTATGCCTTTCAGTTTTGGTTTTTCGAGTTTTTAAGTATTTGGCTAAGTGTTAGTCGTCCACGCCTTCAGTAAAATAGTTGTCATTCTCTTCTGTAAAACAGTCGTCCACGTCACGTCCATTATGCCTTCAAAATAATGGTCTATTTTGCCTTCGGTTTCTGTTCTTTATTCGGCTATGTGTTATCGTCCAAAGTTATCGTCAACGATAACTTCGCTGAGAGTCTGCCTGTTATTTTAAAAGTCAAAAGTCTGTCTTTGATTTTAAACGTCCACGGACTTCTGTGTCCACTATTTTTGTCTTTTAGTGCAAACGTCCACGGACGTGTCTGCTGTGTCCACTATTTTGTCTTTTAGTGCAAACGTCCACGGACTCCTGTGTCTGCTATTTTTGTCTTTTAGTGCAGACGTCCACAGATTCCTGTGCCCACTGTTTCGGTCTTTTATTTCAAACGTCCACAGATTCTATCTTATGTGCGATTGTCCACAGCCCCCGATTGTCCACGGCTACTGTAGCCTTCCACAGTATGTCTTCCAGTTTACGTTTCCCATTTTTATTTCCTGTTTTATTCTGCTTATTCACTCCAGTCGTCCATCTCTGTTTCATATTTTTCCTGTCTTCACGTCTTTAGGTTTAAGAGTTTTAAAAGAGGGCAAAAGTTTTTACGTCCAAATGTCAAAATCCCTTGCTATATTTTAAACGTCCACAATTTTTATGTTCCTGTTCTTTTCTGTTGTGTTTTGTTCATTTGTTCTTTCCTTCTGTTTTCAAAGTCCATTTGGCCTGTTGTTTTAAACGTCCAAACTTTGCCTGCTGTTTTAAACGTCCAAAGTCTATTTTTACTTCTGTCTTCTTCTGTTATTTATTTATGTAACCTAATTTTTTTTAAATTGCCTTATAGTCTTCAATTCCAGTGAGAGTTTTCTCCGTGTAAATTTTTAAAAGTTCAAAAAAAAAAATGTCATGTTTTAAAATTTCCGGAGTGATGGTTTGGCTCTCGAATCCCGATCGGGATTGGGTTTCGGGCTGTCACAGATATGGTATCAGAGCGAAACCGGGTTTTAAAAGCGATTCTGCAAACTGTCTGACTGTGCAAATCGCCACGTGAGATCGCTCCACCAACTGTAAGTGTTTAAGTTTCTGTATATGTTTTAGTTTATGAAGTTAAGTTCCTTATTATGAACAGAATTTGCGTAAAATGGTGAGAGGAAACCACGGTGAGCCAAACGATAGGGGAGATGCCCTTGACCGTTTAACCGAGCTTGTCAGCGTTCAGTCTCGAATGATGGAGCGCATGATGGCTGATAATGGGGACAACAACCGTGCAAATGCTCCACGTGACACTAGTGGAGAGAGATTCCAACGACTCCAACCGCCTATGTTCGATTGGTTGTCAACAGATCCTACTCATGCCGAGGAATGGATCCGGCAAATTAAGCGCATGTTCAACTATGCGGAGGTGGAGGAAAATAAGAAGGTGATCTGTGCCTCATTCCATCTCACCAAGAACGCTGGTTTTTGGTGGGACACCATACAATCAACTACGGTGGCATTGAGCTGGGAAGGATTCAAAAGGCTCTTCTACGAGAAATACTTTGACTGCAGTGTGAGGAAGGAAAAGATGATTGAATTTTCTCGACTGCGCCAATTTGGTTCGGTGGCCGAATATGTTCAGAAGTTCGAGTCACTATCTCGTTATGCACCTCATCTAGTGGCCACCGATGAAAACAAGGTACAGTAATTTATTCAGGGTCTGAAGCTGGACCTCTTACTAGGGATTACGATCGGGGGATTTGACGAGGCCCCGTATACGAAGGTAGTGGCCAAGGCTTATCAGTTGGAAGCCTTAGAGGTGAAGTCTGAGAGATATAGAGATACATCAAAGAGGATCTTACATGATGCCCCTCCACAGCAACAAAAATGGGGTTAGTTTGGGCAGCCACAACGGCAACAGAACAGAGGTGTCAAGAAACCTAATGAGATTGTCACTTATCAAGACAAGGAAAAAAGACCAATGGGAGCTGCTCAACTTCCTGTATGCCCACGTTGCCAGAGGAATCATACGGGGGAATGCAGGCTCTTTACTGGCCGATGCTTTCGATGCGACAAGGAGGGCCATCAAGTCCGGGATTGTCTGATGCCTGACACGAGGCTGAATCGTGCCGTGCCGAGGGTTTTTGCGATGATAGAGAATGATGATGACACACAGCACACGGAGATCACAGGTACAAGATTGATTTGTGATGCACCTGCTTATACTTTGTTGGACACAGGGGCCACACATTCGTTTGTGGCAATAGACTTTGTGGGAAAGGAGAACTTACGTATAGTGCCGTCAAATCAACCCTACAGTGTCATGCTACCATCTGGAGAGTTTATGCACTCCAAGCAGGCAGTGCAGGGTGATATAGTGTCAGTTGGAGACCAAAAGTTGTATGTCAATCTTATCATCATTGGTATGAAAGGATACGAAGTAATTCTGGGGATGGACTGGCTGTTTCGACATCACGCCACCATCAACTGCAGGTCCGGGTTCGTGTCTTTTAAGCGCCCAAACGAGGTAGAGTTCTCCTATCAAGCAATACCAAAGAAACACAGTATGCCTGTTATATCCTCCTTGAAAGCTCAACAGCTGATGAGGTCAGGATGCGTCAGATTTCTTGCCCACGTAGTAGATGTTCAAAGGCAAGATGAGGTGGAACTTTAAAATATTCTGGTAGTACGAGACTTCTCAGAGGTTTTCTTAGATGACTTACCGAGATTGCCACCTGATCGTGAAATCGAATTTGAGATTGATATATATCCTGGTGCTGAACCGGTATCGAAGAATCCGTACCGTATGGCGCCAATAGAGTTGAGGGAGTTGAAGGCTCAGCTAATGGAATTGGTGGACAAGAACTTTGTGCGCCCTAGTTTCTCTCCGTGGGGTGCTCCCATCTTATTTGTTAAAAAGAAGGATGGGTTCCTACGTATGTGTATTGACTACCGTGAGCTAAACAAGTTGACTATCAAGAATAAGTACCCGTTACCGAGGATCGACGACTTGTTTGACCAGTTACAAGGGGCTCGAATATTTTCAAAGATTGACTTGCGCTCCGGTTATTATCAATTGAAGGTCAGGGCTGATGACATTCCAAAGACTGCCTTCAGGACCCGATACGGGCACTATGAGTTCTTAGTGATGTCGTTCGGGTTGACTAATGCTCCGGTAGCATTTATGGACTTGATGAACAGGATATTCTAGGATTTCTTGGATAAATTTGTAATCATCTTCATCGACGACATCCTAATTTACTCCAGAAGTGAGGCCGAGCACGAGGAGCACCTGGAAATTGTGCTATCGACTCTGAAACAGCACCGGTTGTATGCCAAACTATCAAAGTGCGAGTTCTGGTTGAGCAGGATTAACTTCTTAGGCCATGTGGTGTCGGTAGAAGGAGTGTCCGTGGATCCAGCCAAGATTCTGGCAGTGAAAGAATGGCCGAGACCGAGAAATGCCAGTGAGGTACGAAGTTTTATCGGGTTAGCTGGTTATTACAGAAAGTTTATTAAGGGATTTTCTGTGATAGCGAAGCCTATGACAAGCCTAACGAGGAAGGACATCAAGTTCAAGTGGATTGAAGCTTGTGAGGTGAGTTCTCAGACGCTTAAGCAGAAGTTAACCACTGCTCCTTTATTAGTATTGCAGGTTGAAGACGGCAAATTCAGTATGTACTGTGACGCGTCAAAGATTGGCTTGGGTTGCGTATTGATGCAAGAAGGAAAATTGGTGGCATACGCATCCAGGCAATTGAAGAGTCATGAGCAAAACTACCCTACTCACGATCTGGAGTTAGCGGCAGTTGTTTTTGCATTGAAAGTATGGAGACACCACTTGTATAGGCAATTGTGTGAGGTGTTTTCGGATCACAAGAGCCTGAAGTACATATTTACCCAGAAAGAGCTGAACATGAGACAAAGACGGTAGCTAGAATTTGTGAAAGATTACGATATCGAGATTAAATATCATCCTGGTAAAGCTAATGTGGTAGCCGATGCACTTAGCAGGATGCCAGCTACTATGCAACCGGTTGTGTCGGCCGTATCAATGCCTTTAAGGACAGAGATACAAAAGTTCGATATGGAGATAGTTTCTGGGCTATCGGCCATACTAGCAGACTTGACACTACGGCCCACCATCTTAGAGCGAATTAAAGAAGCCCAGAAGACCTATTCAAAGGAAATGGCTGATATAGTAAGCAAGCTACCTATGGCCTCTTCCGAGTTCAGCTATTCGGGAGATGGTATTATGAAGTTCAAAGATAGATGGTACGTTCCGAGGGACGATGAGCTGCGAAGGGACATTTTATCGGAAGCCCACTCGTCTTCTTTCTCTGTACATCCTGGAAGCACAAAGATGTATCAGGACTTGAAACTTTACTTCTGGTGGCCGAATATGAAGAACGAAGTGGCCAAGTACGTGGAGTCTTGCATGATATGTCAACAAGTCAAAGCTGAACATCAACGACCAAGTGAAACGCTTCAGCCTCTTCCGATTCCCGAATGGAAGTGGGAGAACATAACGATGGATTTTGTTGTCGGCCTTCCAAGGACAGCAAAGGGCCATAATAGCATTTTGGTCATAGTGGAAAGATTGACAAAGTCGGCCCATTTTCTACCTGTAAAGACGACGTATTCCATGGATTAGTACGCAGAGCTGTATATTAATGAGATTATTAAGCTGCATGGCATTCCTGTATTGATCGTCTCAGACCGGGATCCCAGATTCACTTCCAGGTTTTAGAAAAGTTTACAGAACTCCTTGGGTACAAAGTTACACTTCAGCACAGCCTTTCATCCACAAACTGATGGACAATCCGAGAGAACGATTCAGATACTGAAAGATATGCTAAGGTCGTGCGTGCTGGAGTTTCATGCTCCTTTGAGTAGATATTTGCCGCTTGTGGAGTTCACTTACAACAATAGCTACCAGGCTACGATCGGTATGGCTCCATATGAAGCTCTTTATGGCAGGAAGTGCATATCTTCATTATGTTGGGATGAAGTTGGAGAATCCAGACTCGTCGGCCCCGAATTATTACAACAGATGTCTGAGGTAGTAGCTGCTATCAAACAAAGAATCCGAACTGCACAGAGTCGGCAGAAAAGCTATGCAGACCATCGGAGAAGAGACTTGGAGTTCGCTGAAGGCGATGAAGTATTCCTGAAGGTGTCGCCTTTCAAGGGCGTGATGAGATTTGGCAAGAAATAGAAGCTAAGTCCAAGGTTTGTTGGGCCCTTTCCCATCTTCAAGAAAGTAGGAAGCATGGCTTACAGACTTCAGTTGCCAACGTTTATGGATGGAGTTCACAACGTCTTTCATGTTTCGATGCTGAGAAAGTGTGTTCGAGATCCAACTCAGATCGTGAAACAGGTGGACTTTGATATCATGCCGACGCTGACATATGAAGAAAGACCCACACAGATATTGAATACTTCACTCAAGGTGTTGCGCAACAAGGTAGTCCCATTGGTGAAAGTTTTGTGGTGCAATCATAATGTGGAGGAAGCCACATGGGAAAGACAACAAGATGTTAGAGCCCAATATCCGGAGCTATTCGCTTAAGAAAATTTTGGGGATAAAATTTTGTTAAGGTGGGTGGAATGTAACACCTGGAATTTTACCTATGTAATTATTCCTCGAACAATTAAGCAGAGTTACTCTGATGTTAATGCAACGACTATTTTTAATGAAATTGTCGACGTGTTCAATTGAATGAGGGTGATTCGTAAAACTGATTCGACGAACTAAATAGTAATTTAGTTAAAAACCAATAGTTAGAAATGCATGGTGGGGCAAAATGGGAAGACAAATAAGGTTGGTGGGAGGAAGCCAATGGATGATTGACACTTGGCAAACTTGTGGAAGAAACCATACCTTCTTCTTCCCTTCTCTTCCCCTCTACGTAAAACACTTTGCATTTTCTTCTTCTCCTTTCTGTTTTCTCTCTTCCAGTCGACTGCGATATTTCCAAAAACTTCCTTTCTCCTGTTTCCTCCAGTTACAGGTAACCTTCTACGATAGTTAAAGAGTTTAGGTTAAACGTTAGTTCTTTTTTTAGAAGTTTAGGTTAATGTCCGATTTTGCGTACTCTAGGTTTGCTAACCACAGTTGTCGTGCGTGCAAAGCTTGCTGCATTTCGGACAACAGGTAAGTTCATGCGTATAAGTTAGCCCTTAAGGCCCTACAGCAAGGAGATACTAGGTTTTGGTTCGGGTAGTTAGGTCGTAGGTTATGCTTTAAGTTAAACGTGTTCTTTGTGTTCTGTTTCCCGTAGTTTTTATTCTGTCACCTGTATATGTTGAGTTTAAGCATCATACTTATTCATGCATTCACGTTTTCTGGAAAACCCTGTAAATGTTTTTAGCACCGGATTTGAAGTTAAGAAAGATAAAACCTGTAATGTAATGTATGGTTAAATGTGGACGAGGACTGGCATCTTGTCATGTACTCCTGTTATGTCCTGTTGTGGCATGTACTCCTGTTGTGGCAGCTCTTCTTCCCACTTATACCTTCCTGTCCAGTGAACGTAATGTAAAGTAATGTAATGTTCATGTATTTGAAAATGTTTATGCACAGCATACGCATCACCGCATTTCATGTTCTTACTAAGCTCTAGGCTCATAGTTGAACTCTCTGTTGTAGGTACGGATCCCCTAGACGAAGACTTTGTGCCTCAAGCTGATGAGTTAATGTAGTTGGTGGATCGAGCTCGCGGGGATTGGTTGCTGTAGTCAGACAAAGGTTATCTCTGTGAAAAATGTATTTTTTGAAAGTTATGTCCAGTCCTGTACAGTTTTTGAAATCTTAAAACCGATGTATAGAATTTGAGTTCATGTTTTAAAAACTCTGTTGGGATTCTGTTGAAAATTTTGATAATGTATAGGTTTTGATGTTTAAGTTCTTAAACCTCTGTATTTGACAGTTGTATATACATTTTGAAATATTCTTGAACTGCTTGGAGTCTTCCTCTTTTAGGTTGTGCATGGATTATCTCTGGTTTTAGAGCTATCCATGCAGTTTGATTTCTTAAACTTCTGTCGTGCTTTCTGATGTCTAAAATTTTGTTTTGAATCGGGTTTTAAAAGTTCAAAGTCTGCCTGTTATTTTTAAACGTCCACGTTGCCTTTGAAAATAGTCGTCCACGCCTTCTTTGTTTATGCCTTTCAGTTTTGGTCTTTCGAGTTTTTAAGTATTTGGCTAAGTGTTAGTCGTCCACGCCTTCAGTAAAATAGTTGTCATTCTCTTCTGTAAAACAGTCGTCCACGTCACGTCCATTATGCTTTCAAAATAATGGTCTATTTTGCCTTCGGTTTCTGTTCTTTATTCGGCTATGTGTTATCGTCCACGATAACTTCGCTGAGAGTATGCCTGTTATTTTAAAAGTCAAAAGTCTGTCTTTGATTTTAAACGTCCACGGACTTCTGTGTCCACTATTTTTGTCTTTTAATGCAAACGTCCACGGACTCCTGTGTCTGCTATTTTTGTCTTTTAGTGCAGACGTCCACAGATTCCTGTGCCCACTGTTTCGGTCTTTTATTTCAAACGTCCACAGATTCTATCTTATGTGCGATTGTCCACAGCCCCCGATTGTCCACGGCTACTACAGCCTTCCACAGTATGTCTTCCAGTTTACGTTTCCCATTTTTATTTCCTGTTTTATTCTGCTTATTCACTCTAGTCGTCCATCTCTGTTTCATATATTTCATGTCTTCACGTCTTTAGGTTTAAGAGTTTTAAAAGAGGGCAAAAGTTTTTACGTCCAAATGTCAAAATCTCTTGCTATATTTTAAACGTCCACAATTTTTATGTTCCTGTTCTTTTTTGTTGTGTTCTGTTCATTTGTTCTTTCCTTCTGTTTTCAAAGTCCATTTGGCCTGTTGTTTTAAACGTCCAAACTCTACCTATTGTTTTAAACGTCTAAATTCTATTTTTACTTCTGTCTTCTTCTGTTATTTATTTATGTAACCTAATTTTTTTTTTAAATTTCCTTACAGTCTTCAATTCCAGTGAGAGTTTTCTTCGTGTAAAGTTCTAAAAGTTCAAAAAAAAAATGATGTCATGTTTTAAAATGTCCGGAGTGATGGCTTGGCTCTCAGATCCCGATCGGGATCGGGTTTCGGGCTGTCACAATTTTTTAAGTGCGGGAGAATGTAATTTCTCATTAAAAATAAAAAATAAAAAATATTTCACATTTAAGAAAATTTTGGGAAAAATTTCATTCCCTGAATCAGCGAGCGTTACGCTGCCATGATGGAAATTCTTCCCCATTACACCTCTCCCACGGTTTCCCTCTCCCATTATGCGAAATTTCTCTTTGACAATCTCTCTCTCGGCCGTTTAACAGAAGACAATCAGAGTTTGGAATTTTTGCTTTTGGACAAGGAGTCTCAAGTTTGATTCAAGAGACAACCAAAAACCTGAGGAACGGTCGAAATCGCCGGTCAACAGGAATTGGTAAGTCAAACGCCTCCCAATTGGTAAGTCGAACTGCTTGTTGTGTGGGTTCGGTGGAGGAGACGCCGGGTTCTGAGATTGTTGAATGGAGACTCATGGAAGTCAAATATTCGTCGGAATTGAGGTATAAAAATCTGACTTTTAACTCCCTATTGAAGTTGAAAATTTTTATATGGATTTCGCGGTCCAGAATATGTTTTGGACTGCAGTTCAGTTTCTGTGGTCCTTGGTTTTGGGTCGCGTTCGCCGTCCAACCTTTTTTGGGGCCCCATTTTTTAACAACCATCTCATTAGTTCTCAACAACAAGCTATATTTTATGGAAAAAAAAATTGAAAATTTAATGGATAAAATTGTCTAATTAAAATGGACTGTTTTAAGGTAAGAAATTTTGAGAATTTAAGGAACAAATTTTAGCCCAAAAATTTACAATTTTGTTTTTAATTAGGTATCCACGAGTTAAATTAAATTTTAAACCCTTAGACATTGGACTTGTTGAGTTATGGAGTCTAATTAGGTTTAGGGGTATTATGGTCAAATAATTACCCTGTTATTCTGTAACCCTAAATCGTCTATTATATAAAGGCGTGTTTAGGTTATTGAATGTATCACAGAAAGAGACAGAGTGTCTGAGTGTGTGAGGCAAACCGTTGTAACTCCGTTTGTTCATCTTAGTGAAATCTGTCAGCGGCCAGTGGACGTAGCTCTCGTGACGAGAGTGAACCACTATAAATCTGTGTGTTATTTCTTTTTCGTATTTCTGAATTGTTCGTTACAGGAGGATTAGGGCGTCTAATCCTAACAACTGGTATCAGAGCTTCAGGGTTGAAGTGTTTTTCGAAAAATCAAGGTTTGATTATTCGAAGAGTATCGATCGATTTCAGGTTCGTAATTTTGTTAAGTGAAATTTCAATTTTGGAGAAAAAGGAAAATAGAAAGGATTTCTATTGTGTTTTTCTGCCGAGGAAAAGAAATTGAAAAGAAGAAAATTAAAACAAAAAAAGGAGGTATTTTTCCTTTTGGTTCTGTTCTGTTCTTCACGAAGATCAGAGATCGCCGCGCGAAGGAAGAACGCCGAGCATCGCCGCCACCCCCGACTGCGCCAGACCGCGCCGCCCCACCGCACAGACCGCGCCGTCACCGACCGCCGCACGCACAGAACCACGCCGTCTCAAACCCGCGCGAACAGAGAGATCTCTGTTCTGTTCTACCCGAGCCGCGGCCCGAGCCGCGAAGCACTTGAACCACCGTCGATCTCCGAGCGCCGATCAGAACCGACCGCCATCACCGCCGCTCTGCCATCACCGCGCCGTCGCCGACCTAGCTTCAAATTTTGTGCACTGTTGGTCGGAGAAACAATTTCCGTGCACTGTTGGTTGGAGAAACAGTTTTGGTGCACCGTTTCTCAAATTGTTTTGGGGAATAATTTCTGGTTAATTGGTTGAAAATTCTGAATTAATTTTGGCTAATTAATTGTTCTGAAATTATTGGGTTTATAAATTGATTGGGCGGCCTTGAGATTATTTATTGGGGCAGAGATATTTTTGGGATTTTCTAGGTTGAAAATTCTGAAATTTTTGGATTTGAATATTCTGTTTTGGGTATTGTTTTTGATAATAATGGCAGGCGATGAAAGTACCAGTCACGGTATTGGAAAATTCGATGGGACAGATTTTGCATTCTGGAAAATGCAAATCGAGGATTACTTGTACGGGAAAAAACTTCATCTTCCTTTGAGTGCGAAACCTGAGAAAATGGAAGACGATGAATGGAATCTCCTTGATAGACAGGTTTTGGGAGTCGTCAGATTGACGCTGACTAAAAGCGTTGCTCACAACGTGGCGAAGGAGCAAACTACAGCGAGTCTGATGAAGGCTCTATCTGATATGTACGAGAAACCCTCTGCGAACAACAAGGTGCATCTGATGAAAAAATTGTTCAATTTCAAAATGGGTGAAGGTACTTCTGTAGCTGCACATTTGAATGAATTTAATACTGTTGTGAATCAATTATTATCTGTGAATATTGATTTTGGGGATGAGGTTCGTGCCCTAATTTTATTGGCGTCCCTTCCGAATAGCTGGGAGCCTATGAGGGCAGCAGTCAGCAACTCAGTTGGAAACTCAAAATTAGTATTTACTGATGTGAGAGATCGTATTCTAGCCGAGGAAGTTAGAAGAATTGATTCTGGAGAAACATCGAAAGGCTCAGCTCTGAATGTGGAAAATAGGGGGCGAAATAATAACAGAAATTCCAATCGGGGCAGGGGCAGGAGCAGGAGCAGATCCAATTCGAGAAATGGAAGGAGTCACTCTAAATCTGAAAAAAAATTTGAGTGCTGGAATTGTGGCAAGCAGAGTCACATGAAAAAGGATTGCAGAGCTCCAAAGAAGAACGGTACTGAAACAGGTGATGGAGCAAATATAGTAACAGAAGAGGTCACTGATGCATTGATTCTTTCAGTCGATAGCCCGATAGACTCATGGGTCTTGGACTTGGGAGCATCCTTTCATACTACAGCTCACAAAGAACTAATGGCAAATTATGTAGCTGGAAATCATGGGAAAGTCTATCTTGCAGATGGTGAGCCACTGGATATTGTTGGCATCGGGGACATCAAATTGAAGACGACAAACGGGTCTGTTTGGAGTATCAATAAAGTAAGACATGTTCCGGGTTTGATGCGTAATTTGATTTCAGTGGGGCAGCTTGATAGTGAGGGTTACCATGTTAGTTTCGGAACTAATGCGTGGAAGGTTACTAAAGGAGCGATGGTCGTCGCTCGAGGTCAGAAAACAGGAACTTTATACATGACTTCTACATGCAGAGACACAATTGCAGTTGTTGATAGCTCGAAGAACACAGAGTTGTGGCATTGCAGATTGGGCCACATGAGCGAGAAAGGAATGAAGATTCTTGTCAAGAATGGTCAGATTCCGGAGCTGAAGTCTGTTGAGCATCAGTTTTGTGAAAGTTGCATTTTTGGGAAACAGAAACGTGTCAGTTTTCTAAAGGTTGGCAAGGAGCTGAAGCAGAAAAAACTGGAATTAGTGCACACTGATGTGTGGGGACCCGCACCCGTTTCTTCTCTTGGTGGATCACACTACTACGTGACGTTCATAGATGATTCTACAAGGAAGGTTTGGGTCTACTTCATGAAGAACAAGTCTGATGTTTTCAGTATTTTCAAGAAGTGGAAGGCCCTGGTTGAGAATGAAACGAATCTGAAAGTGAAGTGTTTGAGATCAGACAATGGAGGCGAGTACATCAATACAGAGTTCAGCGAGTATTGTGCTATGAATGGGATCAAGATGCAGAAGACCATTCCTCGAACGCCTCAAGAAAATGGAGTAGCTGAAAGGATGAACAGAACGCTGAATGAACGTGCAAGGAGCATGAGATTGCACGCCGGACTGCCTAAATGCTTTTGGGCAGATGCAGTCAGCACAGCAGCCTACCTGATAAATAGAGGACCATCTGTACCTCTAGATTATAAAATTCCAGAAGAAGCTTGGAGCGGTAAAAAGGTAAACTTTTCTTTTCTGAAAGTTTTTGGTTGCTTATCATATGTTCATATTGATGATTCTGATAGAAGTAAGCTTGATTCGAAATCTAATAAGTGTTTTCTTATTGGTTATGGTGACGCCGAGTTTGGTTATCGTTTCTGGGATAATCAAAATCGGAAGATTATTCGCAGCAGGAACGTCATCTTCAACGAACAAGTTATTTACAAGGATGCTATTGGTAACACTTCAGACAGTGGGAGTTCTGTATTAAAAGAGTCTACTGCGGTCAATTTCGGAGATTTTTCAGCTGATAATAGTCCGACTGTTGAAGAAAATCGGGGTATTGTTGAAAAAGAAGTTGATGAGAATGTGGCTCCAGAGGTAACTCCGCAAACGCCTATTGCAGAACTCAGAAGATCATCCAGAATCAGCAAACCAACTCAGAGATGGTCCCCGTCTCTTAATTACATTTTGCTTACTGACAGAGGTGAACCAGGATGTTATGAGGAAGCAGAACAGTCTGATGATTTGATTGAGTGGGAGGCAGCCATGAAAGATGAAATGGACTCACTGAAATCAAATGAAACTTGGACATTGACCAAGTTGCCGAAGGGGAAGACAGCACTGCATAATAGGTGGGTTTACCGGATTAAAGAAGAACCTGATGGAAGCAAGCGATATAAAGCCAGATTGGTTGTCAAGGGTTTTCAGCAGAAAGAAGGCATTGACTACACCGATATTTTCTCACCAGTGGTGAAGCTGACGACGATCAGAACAGTTTTGAGTTTGGTTGTGAAAGAAGATCTTCATCTGCAGCAAATGGATGTGAAAACTGCTTTCCTTCACGGCAGTTTAGATGAAGAGATATACATGTGTCAGCCACAGGGCTTTGAGATGAGAGGGAAAGAGGAACTTGTATGTAAGCTTCAGAAGAGTTTGTACGGTTTGAAACAGGCTCCAAGGCAGTGGTACAAGAAATTCGATAGTTTCATGAAGAATAACAGTTTTGTGAGATGTGAAGCTGATCATTGCTGCTACATCAAAAGGTTTGATAATTCCTACATTATTCTGCTCCTTTACGTTGATGATATGTTGATTGCTGGAGCAAGCTTGCATGAGATTGACAGGCTGAAGAGGAAGTTATCTACAGAGTTTGCAATGAAGGATTTGGGTGCTGCAAAACAAATCCTTGGGATGAGAATATTCAGGGATAAGGATGTTCTCAAACTTTCACAAGAAGACTATGTGAAAAAGGTTCTTAGCAGGTTTCAAATGCAGGATGCGAAACCAGTCACTACACCATTGGCTAGTCATTTCAAACTATCCAAAGATCAGTCACCCTCGACCGAGGAAGAGAGGAACTACATGGCCAAAGTTCCATATGCCTCAGCCGTTGGTAGTCTTATGTACGCGATGGTTTGCACACGACCAGATATTGCACATGCAGTGGGAGTTGTCAGCAGGTTTATGAGTAATCCAGGAAGAAAACATTGGGAAGCTGTAAAATGGATCTTGCGATACTTGAAGGGTAGTTCGGGATTAGCTTTATGTTTTCGAAAGTCAGATTTGGGCTTGGATGGATATGTTGATGCTGATAATGGTGGTGATATTGACAGTAGTAAGAGCAGGACTGGGTATGTCTACACTTTGGGTGGTACCGCAATCAGTTGGGTTTCGAGACTTCAAGATGTCGTCGCTCTTTCTAGCTGTGAAGCCGAGTATATTGCAGTGACAGAAGCTGCAAAGGAGATGATGTGGTTACAGCCTTTTCTACGCGAGTTAGGCCAAAACTACGATGGGAGTGTATTGCATTGTGACAGCCAGAGTGCCATTCATTTGGCAAAGAATCCAGTTTATCATGGCAAGACAAAGCATATACAGGTACGCTATCACTTTATCAGATCTGCTTTAGAAGATGGAGTATTAGCGCTTGAGAAGATCCCAGGGAGTCGGAATCCAGCTGACATGTTGACGAAAGCTGTGACGAGTGAGAAGCTGAAGTTGTGCGCAACTTCAGTTGGACTTCTTGGATGAGACATTGAAGTGATGCCGCTGAAGATGGAGAGATGATGTGATTAGTCTCCAAGTGGGAGATTGTTGAGTTATGGAGTCTAATTAGGTTTAGGGGTATTATGGTCAAATAATTACCCTGTTATTCTGTAACCCTAAATCGTCTATTATATAAAGGCGTGTTTAGGTTATTGAATGTATCACAGAAAGAGACAGAGTGTCTGAGTGTGTGAGGCAAACCGTTGTAACTCCGTTTGTTCATCTTAGTGAAATCTGTCAGCGGCCAGTGGACGTAGCTCTCGTGACGAGAGTGAACCACTATAAATCTGTGTGTTATTTCTTTTTCGTATTTCTGAATCGTTCGTTACAGGAGGATTAGGGCGTCTAATCCTAACAGGACTTCGATAATTGGGATTTGGTCAATTGTAGGCCTATTTGATGTAAAATTTTATTTTACGTTCAGTTTTTACACACTTTACTTTAATTAAAAGTATATTTCTTTTATTTTATAAATAAATTGCTCATTATTGTTTTATTTTATTTTTTCATGCATATATTCTTTTGGGCATGCCTTCATATTTTGACATGCATAACTTATTTTAATTAGAGTAATGAAATAGTTGACTGTGTCATGTCGTTAGAGATAAAATCTTAAACATGATCAGAGTATTTTTCGAGGCATTTGTGAATGTCGAGTATCGTCATTTTTATTTTAAATGCATAAGACCGACGTGCTACGACCAGACCCTATCATATTTTTATAGGTGATAACCCATAAAAATAATAGTTTTTTGAAAAACACTATACAATACAGAAATTATAAAATCTGTACCTCGACGATGACTATTTCCCTTCCTTACAAGAGCGACAACCTTTTTTATTGACTCGAAATCAGCAAACTCGTCTAACCTTACAAGGAAAAACCAAAATTATGAACATCTTACTTAACCCTAATGGAACTCACATGGATGATTCTTATATCAAGATGAGGAACCCAATCTAACAACTCTACAATCGGTTGCGAACTTCCTCAATATTAAAATTGGGTGGTATGCACTCTTAAGGGTATCGGTCAACACTTGACCTATTGATTGACACTATTAATACTCGGATTAACCCGCACTCGACACTTTCTTTTGAGGTGTCGACCCCTTTGTTAAACTAAAAAGTCGTGCAGTCGATACTTCAAACTTCTCTATTCTCGTTGAAAAGCGCGATCGGTCAATACTTCCTCTGAAGTGTCCACACTTCTTAACTCTCGAGCTTCGTAGGAATGCATGACCTGTCAACACTTCCTCTAAAGTGTTGACACTTCTAAACTCTCGGGTTTTGCTAGAATGCATGACCAGTCGACACTTTCCTCAAAGTGTCGACCTCTGAGTCGATTCCAACGAAGGGGAGTTCGTCAAACTTGCTCTTTCCTGTCGTGTTTTGCCTCCAAACGACAATTAAACCTGCATACACTCTAAAAATACCAACAATCTAAAATAATCGAACAGATTCAAGTTCCATTGCTTGAATTCGTTCCCAAACAAAAATCTTAACTCCTAACCTAAATACGGAGAGGAGAAATTTAGTTACCCTCTATGCTCCTTCACAAAAGTTGTTGCCCCAAACTTTGAGAACACGATTCTAGTCTCTGAAATCACCGAATCGCACACTCCCGGCTCACCCTCACTCTCTCTCCCTCTCCCTCTCCCTCTCCCTCTCTCTTCTCCTTGGGTGTGTACAAATGAGAGAAGAATAAGGGTTCAACCCTTATTTTACCAAACTTTGTTTATTTACACTTCTGCCTTAACTCTTTAATTAATTCATTTCATGTTAATTTATTCATTTACTCAACGAAAATCTTTAGCAAACAAGCGTCGAAATCTTCATTCTCTGTTCATTTCTCAAGTCTCCAGCCTTCTATCTTCGTTCGATGTTTGCTATAATTGAAAGGTCATTACTAAAAAGATATGTTAACCCTAATTATCATAAGTTGTCGCAGTTATGCAAACTTAAGAGCCGCAACTGCGCTACGTAAAGAGCGCAATTTTTTTGAACTTCTAGTTTCCATATTTCTTTCTTCAACGGCAATAGTGTCCTCTTGAAGTGCAATAGTATGGAGCTACTGCCTTCAATGATTCTTTAGCGAGTGCAGTTGTGCTCGATAAGAGTGTAGTCGTGCTCTGCTATTGTTTGCACTAATTTTTCGTATTCTTGAGCGCGAATGTGCTCCTCTGATTGTGGTTGCGCAAGATTTTTCATCAATTTATTTTTGTCATTTATAATTGTGCTTTAATTTTGATCAATGAATAATACATGTTATTCTGAAAATACACCAAAAGGAAAAAACCACCCACAACAAGCGTTAGAAACTCTCAAACTTGCAAAACTTACTGTTGGAATTACTCAATTTATCGGTATAAAACTAACTCCTCTGTAGCATTTGAAAAAGACAACTTCAACCTCAGAGAGAGAAAGAGAGAGAGAGAGTGAGGAAATTGGGAAAAACTTGAAAGTTTTAAGATTCGAACGAAAAAATAACGAGGGTTTAAATTGATAAAATTTAAAGTACAAGATATTAGTTACAAATACCTCCATTGTACAGGTTTGAAATTGATAAATACCCAATTTAATTTAGTTTCTCAAATATGGTAATTTTTTTATGAATAATTTTACGTTTACTCTCTTAAAATACTTTAACAATGATTGTTACAATTAATATAATAAATTAACTATTTATAATTTATTACATTAATTACATCTTAATTGCACCAATTATTTGACAAGTATTTTCATATAGTAGAATGAGAGAGTAAACGTAACATACTCTTTTTTTTATTAATGCTCGTGAGTTATTTAATTGAAAGCCATGAAAATTAATTTATTCGGCCAATTAAATTTTATTTTTTGAAGAACTTATTATGTGTTTAAATTACTATGTTAATTAGGGTTTGCATCAATGGGATTAATCAATAAATTGACACATTAGAGAAATGGGTGAACTTGTAATGAGTCATCATCAGATTCCACAAGGCCGTTAATGAAAGAGCAGCCTTATTTGACATTGTGGAGAAAGATGCAATTTCAGAAAAGCCAAAACAAAAGCTAGAGCAGCAAAAGCTTGCCCTTTTTTTGTTTTCATGTGTTATTCCTTTGCAAATAATTGATGACCCTTTTTATTCCCTACATAACAAATAATGGAGTTTGCTTTCTCCTCCCTTTTTTTTTCACAGTTCTACAATATTTCTTTCAAAGACGAATTGAAAAAGAAAGGACCTTTGTCGAGCTACTTCGAAGTAAGGCGAAGCCCCGTGCGCTTGGAACCAACAGAACTAAATCGAAATTCTATGTAGATAACGAATTTTATTTGATGACGACAAAAAATATATCTAATTTATTAAAAGAAAATTAAGTTGTGAACCGTTAGACAATCTTATCACAGGCTAAATTATCTTTAAATATTATTTAAACTCGGAAAATTTTAAGAATGATGCCCCCAAAGTTTTAAAATTTTCCTCCGAGATAATAATATTAAAGATAATCCCAATATAAAGTAAGTACACATATAACAAATAAATTATCAATGTCACGTCAAATAGTCAATTAAGAGTTGATCTTTATCTTGTCACATCACATGCTCACTTCAAACTTCATTTTTAGGACCATTTCTTATATTTATATGAATAGTAAAACGATCTTTTGAACGTTGAAATGCTTTACAATAAAGAAAAGCAGTCGTGGGATAGCTTCATTTCTCATTGAATAAATGGAGTAGGAAAAAACTTGCTTTATTCTCCTCCCGACCTTAAAGTATAATACCCACTTTCTTTCCAACTTGCATGGCCATTCAGCCAATCCACTTGTGCATTATTTGCCACAATTAAACAAACTATTTTCAAAATTAGACTAATCAAAGACAACATAAATGGAGTACCTTGCTACCTATCGTTATGTTTTGTCAGTGCCCGATAGGGCATATGACGAAAAAGAGAAATGATCACACCTTCCAGGAAGATCGAATTATTGAAACGAAAGACTTACAAATCTAAAATAAATTTAAAAAAGCAGCACCTAAAAATGTTGGGCCAATAGCAAAGTCCTACAGTGAACATCAGACGGTGTACCAATAATAATAGTCCAAAATAAAAGTTGTACAAAAAAAAAAAAAAAAAAAAAAAAAATCTCGTGATAGCATAATAAACCCAATAGAATAGAAGTAAAATATATAAATGACTCTCACCAATAAAATATTCTCAAATAAAAAATGTCTATCTCACCCTTATCTCACCTTCTCCAAAACTCACGGGAAAGTAGATTTCAGACGAGTTGATAAACTTCTGAATAAATGAGTAGTACATTGTACCTATACGATAAACAATTGACATTGATACATGACATGTTACAGTGAATATGAAATATATCTCAAAATAAGTTTTAGAAAGTTATATATGTACGATTGAACATTAGAGCACCTCCAATGGAAGTGCTATCTTGGTTGCTTGTCAGAGTTGCTCTGACAAGCAACAACAACGATCGTTGTTATCCTCATTGGAGAGCAACGATCGTTGCTCAAGGGTTACTTTTTTAAACAACCCTTGAGCCACGCTAAAATAGTTTTTTAAACAATTTTATTTATTTTTTTATGTATTTTAATTAGAATTAATATTAAAATTAATATAAAACCTAATCAAACCGACAAATGTACACCTCTAGTCTTGAGAAGTATTTTGGTCTCGGATACCCATAGTGTATGCCCAGACCCGGGGGGGAAGGGGGGGGGGGGTGGGGGTTGGGTTGGCTCCCGCAACGGATACTCACCCGCAACGGATACTCAAAAGAATGTGCGAAAGTTTAGCCCTAAGGCAATGTTTTATGAACTTCAATTTGTGGGTGCCTGGTGACAAATGCAGACACTCAAAGGATCTTGCAGAAGTTTTTCTTAGAGCTAAGAATTCAAATTGAATCTTCACACAGACACCTAGTGCAAAAGTCCAGCAAAGTACCTCCAGAAGCTCATTGCCTCATTGATATCTCTATGGACTATATCGCAGATGCTCGAGTGAATAGTAGAGGGCAACCACTGCTCGAGAATTTTGAAGACCACTATATATAGAAGTTCACTCTGTTGTTCAACAAATTAAGATCTCTCTACACTGAAGTTCTACGTGTTCACTTACTTATATCCAAGTTTTCATTCTTAAGTTAGAAACATTACATCTATTACTTATAAACTTGAGTTGTTTATCTTTGGGAGAGTTAGGTTTTTGTACTTCAATTTTTTTCATCTCTCCTTTATTGTGGAAACAAAAATATGTTTGATTCATACTCGCAAGATTAATCAAGGAGAATGGTGACACTATGGAATAGTTGTAAATGCTTGATTGACACTCGAAAGTTCAATACTTGTAACCTGAAATTTTATATAGAAAAAATTTTCTAAGAGGAGCCTTAGAGCGCAAACGTAGATAGTTTGACCAACTTGCATTAACAAATCTGTTGATATTTTCTTTCCCTTCTCCCTTTATTTTATTATTATTATCTAAATACTAGAATTATTTTATCAAAGTAAGAGAGAAAATATATAATTTGAACTTGCAAATAGATAGAATTTTAATCATACGAAAAAAATTGTTAAACCCAATTCAGTCCTCCCCTCCCATCTTAAGATAATATTGATCCTACAGTTTGAGGAGTGGTTTAAACCTTTCAGATTTACTCCAAATCCTCTGTCCCATCTCCCTCCCCTCTCTCCTCTCCCATTTCTTTATAAATACTCTCAAATCTCTTCAAATTTTTTAATCAAATTTTCTCTCAATCTCTTATTCTCCTACTTCTGAATTTCTAGTGGTCAATCGATCTCTATTGTTCTTACAAAAATTTATACTCTTTCCATTTATTCAACAACGTATATATTACAATTATTTATTTAATGTATTTTTATATTGTTATTAATTTTAAGTGTATGATTTAATATTTTTTGTGTGAATTTTTGTAGGTTTCGTATACGTAGAGATGATCACAAATTCACACCACCTACAAAGTATTGTTTATCAATTGGATTAGTGTTATCAATTTATTATTTGAAATATTTATTTTTAATAATTATGAATCTACATAATTATAATATTGAAAATATTGATGATGATAGTGATGAAATTAGGGAGTTAAATCCTGCATTTTCAGTAGGACAATCATCTGCACAAGCATTCACTTCTTCACTTAAAAAAATGAACAAAACGGCTGAAGTATGGAAACATTTTGAAATGAAAGAAATTAAAATTAGTGGAAAAGTAGAATTTAAAGCTCAATACAAATATTGTATTAAAAATTATGCATATATTTCTGGTAGTTCAACGAGCATACTTTGTAGACATTATAAAAAATATCACTTAAATGAACAAGTAAGGGATCTTACACAGAGATTATTGAATGACACTTTTTTATATTTTCAAAATAAAGTGAAAGCCTGAATAGCAAAACTTGTAGTACAATGCGAGTTACTTTTATCATTCACCGATAGTGATGAATTTGAAAAATTTATGAAAGAGTATGCTACTTCTACTTTTAAACGTGTTTCTAGAATACAACTAGAAATGATATTATTAGAATGTTTAATTATATGAAAAATAAACTAATTTTATTTTTTTCAAATGCCCTTTCAATGTCTATTTGTATTACTTCTGACTTATGGAGTACATGTAATGTTATAGGTTATGTTCTTTAATGTAACGCCCCGAGTTATCTGAACCCGGTTCGTCACACCATGCTCGTACATGACTAAAAATTTCAACCGTATTTTTTTTTTTTTTTGAAAACTTGCAGCGGAAATCGTTTAAGTAAAAATAAAGTTAAACAAAGCTATTGTACAATACTTGAATACTCAGTTGGAATTTTGAGGAATAATCGGCAAAAGAATAAGGATTAAATCGCAGTATACTTCATAAGTTTCAAAAGTCAAACGCATCGCCCGCTGGACAAAGTCAACAAAAAGGGGCTGGAGCAGAAAATGGAAAACATCATCCGGTGGCAAAAATGACAAAGTGTTCTCTACATCATCCGATGGATTTACACACGACATCCACCGGTCACTAAACGACAAAAGACTTTCTACATCATCTGGTGGATTTACACACGACATCCACCGGTCACTAAACGACAAAAGACTTTCTACATCATCCGGTGGATTTACACACGACATCCACCGGTCACTAAACGACAAAAGACTTTCTACATCATCCGGTGGATTTACACACGACATCCACCGGTCACTAAACGACAAAAGACTTTCTGCATCATCCGGTGGATCTACACACGGCATCCACCGGTCACTAAACGACAAAATGCACTCTACATCTTCCGATGATGTCAGCCAGATGATTTTCTTCATCCGATCGACTTTGCTCTACATCCACCGGTGACTAAACGACAAACTCTCTACTTATATCTTCCGATAGACACATAGCTATAACCCGACATCTACTGTTAGACTTCATTTACCGACAGCGAACAAAATAACATCTTCCGATAAAACTAGCTATACTTACCGATCACTAAACGACAAATTTTGTTCTATATCATCTGATGGCTTGCACTGAAGACATCTTCCGATAGACAATAGAACAACAACTCAACCTACGGAAAAGGATTTACTCACTTCACTGAAACCATTCAAAAACGTTTCAAACCATTACATTACTAAAAATTCCAGTGAGTGCCAACATTAAATCCCAACAGAATACTATTAACAGGAAAATCTCGAAATTGTATTCAAAACATTGAAATCACTTCTGTAATGAAAATTCAACATACTTAAATTGAAATACTGTCAACTAAACTTTCACACCATCAGACAACAGTTAATCCGCCTCATCAGTATACCAGTTCGTGGCAGAGAAGTGCTCCTCCAACTCCATCTATTCGTCAGTAAACTAAGGGAATTCACCTGTAGTTTCCTCAACACCTACATCACAAAACTCATCTATTAGCCTAATGCTAAGTAAGTAAAGCAGTAATGAAATGCATTGCTGAAACATAAATTCCTAAACATGCAATTTCTACTTTCTCATCTCAGTTGTATACACGTACGTTCATAAACTGATCTGATCCCTTGGTTCCCTTGGGAGTGGGATCAATTCTCCCAATGTCATACATCCTCTACTCGATTAAGGGGCGGATGACTTCCCTTAATAGCTGTTCTGATCCCATGGTTCCTTTGGGAGTGGGATCAATTCTCCCAATGTCATACATCCTCTACTCGATTAAGGGGCGGATTAGTTCACTTAATAGTTTGTCTGTCACATTCAGTTCATACCTTACCATTCTTACATGGAAATTCATTTTCGTAGTCTTTCAAAAACATGATGCATGACATACAAAATCATTCACAAAATGCACAACCCTACTGTTTTGTGATGTAGGCCCAAAGGCACATGCATACTTTACTTACCTGGATTCCTGGAAATTGTTCGGTTACCACTACTCGGGAAGCTCTGTACACCTAATGTCATAAGCAGAATACCGATTAGATCATCACTAACCTTAACCTTATATCGTTCAGAAACCTAAGGAGCTAGTTTGGAAAACTCTGGTTATCGAACATTCTCAACACTAAACCCGAACTCAACACACTCGCAGCCTTATCAAAAATACACGCATTGTACTTTCTCTGCTATATAGCCACTAAAATCTCAAGATAATGAAAGGAAAACTTACCTAGTTTGAAGGAGAATCGGGCGAGGGAAAATCGCCTAGAGAGCTCGACTGCCTGAGCTGAAAATCCAAAGAGGAAAATGAGGGAACAGTGGCAGCTAAACCTCATTAAACCCTCCCTTAAATGCGTTATCCACAATAAATTGCAATTTACCATTCTGTCCTTGCTCAATCACTTGTTAACCTAATCACTAAATCACCCATATTTCAATTATAAAACATTCTCTATAAATGGAAAAAGGTAAATCGGTTAATGGAAACCGGGTGCTACAATCTACCCTCCATAAAAGAATTTTGTCCTCCAAATTCAGTACCTGAATAGTTCTGGATATTGGTCCATCATGTCCTGCTGGCGTTCCCAAGTTGTCTCCTGAACGCTCTGGTTATGCCATAAGACTTTTACCAGTGGAACTTCTCTGTTGCGTAATACCTTTACTGCATAATCTAAGATTTTTACTGGTTTCTCCTCAAATGCAAGAGTAGGAAGGACTTCAATGTTCTGCTGTTCTATAATCTGTGAAGGATCTCTAACGTATTTCTTAAGCATGGAAACATGAAACACATTATGAACTCCCTCCAGAGAGGCTGGTAACTGAAGTTGATATGCTGACTTCCCAATTCTCTTCACGATTTGGAAAGGTCCAATGTATCTGGGGTTCAACTTGTCTCTTTTCCCAAATCTCACAACTCCTTTGAAAGGTGACACCTTAAGGAAAACTTCATTACCAACATCAAATTCTAATTCTCTTCGTCTTTTGTCTGCATAGCTTTTCTGCCGGCTTTGAGCTGTTAAGATTCTTTGTCGGATAAGAGCAATCTTCTCCACTGTCTGTTGCAAAATGTCAGGACCAAACAACTGTGCTTCTTCAACTTCATCCCAATACAATGGAGATCTGCACTTCCGTCCATACAATGCCTCGTATGGTGTCATGCCTATTGTTGCCTGAAAACTGTTATTATAAGAGAACTCAACCAATGGTAAATACTTACTCCAAGAACCTTGAAATTCCAGCACACAAGCCCGAAGCATATCCTCCAACGTTTGGATAGTTCTCTCGGATTGTCCATCGGTTTGAGGATGAAAGGCTGTGCTAAAACTAAGCTGTGTCCCCATAGCTTTGTGCAAACTTTTCCAAAACTTAGATGTAAATCTGGAGTCTCGGTCTGAAACTATGGTGCTTGGAACACCATGCAGTCTAACAACTTCGTGCACATACAACAATTGATCCATCGAGTATGTTATCTTCATTGGCAGAAAGTGAGCTGATTTGGTTAAACGATCAACTACTACCCAAATTGCATCGTGACCTTTTACTGTTCTAGGTAATCCTATAACAAAATCCATAGTTATTTGTTCCCATTTCCATTCGGAAACTGATAAGGGTTGCAATGTTCCAGCAGGCCTCTGATGTTCAGCTTTGACTTGCTGGCAGACCAGACATGACTCCACATACTCCGCCACACTTCTCTTCATACCTGGCCACCAATAATGTTGCTTGAGATCTCTGTACATTTTCGTACCTCCAGGATGAACAGAAAGTCTGGAGGAATGTGCCTCAGATAGGATTTCCTTTCTAAGTTTAGTATCAGCCGGAACAAACCATCTACTTCGAAACTTGAGAATTCCATCAGCTGAGCAGTTGAAATCCGACTTATCAGTAGAATCTATGCACAACTTATACTTATTACATTCAGCGTCATTCATTTGAACTTCCTTTATTTTCTCCAAAATAGTTGGCCTCAAAGATATGGCTGAAAGCATGGCTGACACACTAGACACAGCTTCCAGGTTAAATCTTTGGAATTCTGTCTCTAAAGCTATTGGTATTTCTAGAATCAATGTAGAGACTGAAGGAGTCACTCTACTCAAAGCATCAGCCACTATATTTGCCTTGCCAGGGTGGTACTTAATCTCAAAATCATAATCTTTGACGAACTCTAACCACCTACGTTGCCTCATATTCAGTTCCTTTTGCGTGAAAATGTATTTCAGACTTTTATGATCCGAAAATATCTCACAGGTTTGTCCATACAGGTAGTGCCTCCAAATCTTTAATACAATAACCACAGCAGCTATTTCTAAGTCATGTGTAGGGTAATTCTTTTCGTATACCTTTAACTGCCTAGAAGCATAAGCTATAACCTTTCTATCTTGCATCAAAACACCACCAAGTCCAACCTTGGAAGCATCACAATAAATACTGAATTTACCATTTTCGACAAGAAGGGTTAAAATTGGGGCATTGGTCAGTTTCTGCTTCAAGGTCTTGAAACTGGATTCACATTTATCAGTCCAATTATACTTCACATTTTTCCTTGTCAACATAGTAAGGGGTGTGGCAATCTTTGAAAATCCCTAAATGAATTTCCTATAATATCCAGCTAATCCAAGAAAACTCCGGATATCCGTAGCATTCTTCGGTTGGGGCCACTCCTTAACAACTTGAACCTTGGCTGGATCAACAGATATCCCATCTCCAGAGATCACATGACCAAGAGAGTGAACTCTGTCCAACTAAAACTCACACTTAGAAAATTTGGCATAAAGTTGGTTCTGCCTCAGCAATCCTAATACCAAGTTTAGGTGTCTTGCATGCTCATCCTTAGTTCTAGAATAGATTAAAATGTCATCTATGAATACAATGACAAACTTGTCCAAATACTCGCAAAACACCCGATTCATGAGATCCATGAAGGCTGCTGGCGCATTTGTCAAACCAAAAGACATAACCAAAAACTCATAATGTCCATACCTTGTGCGAAAGGCAGTCTTTGGGATATCTTCAGATTTAACCTTCAACTGGTAATAACCGGACCTAAGGTCAATTTTAGAGAAAACTCTCGCACCTTTAAGCTGATCAAATAAATCATCAATCCTCGGCAGTGGATACTTGTTCTTGACAGTTAGCTTATTCAATTATCTATAGTCTATGCACATACGCATTGATCCATCCTTCTTTTGGACAAAAAGGACAGGTGCACCCCATGGTGAAAAGCTAGGGCGTATGAACCCCTTCTCCAACAAATCCTCTAACTGTTTCTTCAACTCTTTAAGTTCTGTGGGTGCTAGTCTATATGGATTCTTAGATACTGGCTCAGCGCCGGGGTAAACATCTACCACAAATTCAATTTTCCTATCTGGTGGCAGACCAGGAAGGTCATCTAGAAATACTTCTGGAAAATCTTGGACAACTAAAACATTTTTGGGGCTTGATTTTTCTACTGTTTGTGTGTCTAAAACACTGGCCAAAAAGTACAAATACTCTCTGCAAGGGGAGGGTCTACAACTAACAGAAGTCTTTACAGTCATCTCCTTACTCTTCTTCAGGGCTTGGAAGGTATGGTTTAAACCACTAGGGGGTTGAAAACTAACAATTCCAGTTCTACAATCTATTGTGGCATAATGCTTAAACAACCAATCCATTCCTAGGATCACATCAAATCCCATTATGTCCATAACAATAAGATCAGCAGGCAAATTCATGTTCCCTACTAACACCACACTATCAGGCATCATTTGACTGGAGTGCATGTGCTCACCAGGAGGTAATGCTACGTTATACACATGCTCAGAAGGAGTAAACCGTACATCTAACTTATCAGCAAATGCAGAGGCTATAAAAGAATGAGTTGCACCCGAATCTATCAAAGTAAAAGCAGGTACAGAGTTAATCAATACAGTACCTGACACTACAGCAGGCTGGTCCTCATCACCTGACTCCATGATGGAGAATATTCTTGGCTTAATCCTGGTAGGGCCACCCTTCAAAGCTGGGCAGTCTCTGATGACATGGCCAACCTTGTTGCAATGGAAGCATCGAACGATCCGGGGCTTTGGGCAATCCTTGTACAAGTGTCCAACCTCTTCGCAGTTGAAGCATTTACCCAATCCAAATCTACACTCGCCCGAGTGATTCTTTGAACACTTTGAGCACTAAGGAAACGTCTTGGTATCTGGTGCCTTCTTTCCTACCCCTTGGCTGTGCTGGCCTTCATTGGACCTCTTCACTCCCCTCTGCGGCGGTGGTTGAACAAACTTCCTCGGGGTTTCCTTTAGTCCAGTACATTTCAATTCGGCTTCTTCCACCTCCAATACTGTGGACACAACATCACTGAAGGGCAAACCTTTATAACCCGAAAACTTGACCCCTCTATACATTTCTGGTTTCAGTCCATTCATGAATTGAAACACCTTATCTTCATTTCGGTGAATAAAGTGTCCAGCGAATCTGGACAGGGACTCAAATTGTCTAACGTACTCAGCCACAGACCCTGTCTGCTTCAAGTTCAAAAACTCTACCTTCTTTGCTGCCTGGACTGTGCTATTAAAATATTTCTCATAGAAGATGTCCTTAAACTGTGACCAAGTCATAGTCAGAATGTCAGTGGTGGTCTCAATTGTCTCCCACCAAAGCTGGGCGTCTCCAGCAAAATGAAAGGTCGCCAGGGTGACCTTGTCTCCTTCTCCGACGTTGGCACATCGGAGCATGCTTTCAATCTTCCTCTACCATTCTTCAGCAACAATCGGGTTAGATGATTTTCCATCAAACGTGGGCGGCGGAAGCTTTCGAAATCGATCTCCTGAATGCTCATTGCTAGAACCTGAGTTGGCACTCCCCTGTACCTCTCGGTTCAGTAACACCCCTAACTAATCAGACTGCTGACGCACTAAATCTGTTTGCTGACGTACCAAGTCTATTAATTGCCTAATAACACTAGGTTCCTCCTCACTCCTCAAGTTTGGCATTTCCCTCGGTATCCTAGGTCTTCCTGGGCGTCTGGCCATTAAACTCACTTCCTGTACAAGGTTAACTATATTCATAAATATCTAATTACTGAGGCTAACATAAACACTTACAGTTGTTGGAGTACTTCCATGCGACGATTGGCACTGATGAGTAATCTTTTGAACAGTTTAACTGAATGTCTCTGATACCACACTGTAACGCCCCGAGTTATCTGAACCCGGTTCGTCACACCATGCCCGTACATGACTAAAAATTTCAACCGTATTTCTTTTTTCTTTTTTTTGAAAACTTGCAGCGGAAATCGTTTAAGTAAAAATAAAGTTAAACAAAGCTATTGTACAATGCTTGAATACTCAGTTGGAATTTTGAGGAATAATCGGCAAAAGAATAAGGATTAAATCGCAGTATACATCATAAGTTTCAAAAGTCAAACGCATCGCCCGCTGGACAAAGTCAACAAAAAGGGGCTGGAGCAGAAAATGGAAAACATCATCCGGTGGCAAAAAAGACAAAGTGTTCTATACATCATCCGATGGATTTACACACAACATCCACCGGTCACTAAACGACAAAAGACTTTCTACATCATTCGGTGGATTTACACACGACATCCACCGGTCACTAAACGACAAAAGACTTTCTACATCATCCGGTGGATTTACACACGACATCCACCGGTCACTAAACGACAAAAGACTTTCTACATCATCCGGTGGATCTACACACGGCATCCACCGGTCACTAAACGACAAAATGCACTCTACATCTTCCGATGACGTCAGCCAGATGATTTCCTTCATCCGATCGACTTTGCTCTACATCCACCGGTGCCTAAACGACAAACTCTCTACTTATATCTTCCGATAAACACATAGCTATAACCCGACATCTACTGTTAGACTTCATCTACAGACAGCGAACAAAATAACATCTTTCGATAAAACTAGCTATACTTACCGATCACTAAACGACAAATTTTGTTCTATATCATCCGATGGCTTCCACTGAAGATATCTTCCGATAGACAACAGAACAACAACTCAACCTACGGAAAAGGATTTACTCACTTCACTGAAACCATTCAAAAACGTTTCAAACCATTTAATTACTAAAAATTCCAGTGAGTGCCAACATTAAATCCCAACAGAATACTATTAACAGGAAAATCTCGAAATTGTATTCAAAACATTGAAATCACTTCTGTAATGAAAATTCAAAATACTTAAATTGAAATACTGTCAACTAAACTTTCACACCATCAGACAACAGTTAATCCGCCTCATCAGTATACCAGTTCGTGGCAGAGAAGTGCTCCTCCAACTCCATCTATTCGTCAGTAAACTAAGGGAATTCACCTGCAGTTTCCTCAACACCTACATCACAAAACTCATCTATTAGCCTAATGCTAAGTAAGTAAAGCAGTAATGAAATGCATTGCTGAAACATAAATTTCTAAACATGCAATTTCTACTTTCTCATCTCAGTTGCATACACGTACGTTCATAAAATGATCTGATCCCTTGGTTCCCTTGGAAGTGGGATCAATTCTCCCAATGTCATACATCCTCTACTCGATTAAGGGGCGGATGAATTCCCTTAATAGCTGTTCGGATCCCATGGTTCCCTTGGGAGTGGGATCAATTCTCCCAATGTCATACATCCTCTACTCGATTAAGGGGCGGATTAGTTCCCTTAATAGTTTGTCTGTCACATTCAGTTCATACCTTACCATTCTTACATGGAAATTCATTTTCGTAGTCTTTCAAAAACATGATGCATGACATACAAAATCATTCACAAAATCCACAACCCTACTGTTTTGTGATGTAGGCCCGAAGGCACATGCATACTTTACTTACCTGGATTCCTGGAAATTGTTCGGTTACCACTACTTGGGAAGCTCTGTACACCTAATGTCATAAGCAGAATACCGATTAGATCATCACTAACCTTAACCTTATATCGTTCAGAAACCTAAGGAGCTAGTTTGGAAAACTCTGGTTATCGAACATTCTCAACACTAAACCCGAACTCAACACACTCGCAGCCTTATCAAAAATACACGCATTGTACTTTCTTTGCTATATAGCCAATAAAATCTCAAGATAACGAAAGGAAAACTTACCTAGTTTGAAGGAGAATCGGGCGAGGAAAAATCGCCTAGAGAGCTCGACTGCCTGAGCTGAAAATCCAAAGAGGAAAATGAGGGAACAGTGGCGGCTAAACCTCATTAAACCCTCCCTTAAATGCGTTCTTCACAATAAATTGCAATTTACCATTCTGTCCTTGCTCAATCACTTGTTAACCTAATCACTAAATCACCCATATTTCAATTATAAAACATTCTCTATAAATGGAAAAAGGTAAATCGGTTAATGGAAACTGGGTGCTACATTTAACTTTTCATTTTATTGATGAATCTTGATATGTAAATAAAAGAATTTTAGGATTTCGTAATTGTAATATCCTCACACTAGTATTACTATTTATAGATATATTATAGAAATATTGCAAGAATATTTTATTAGTGTAACGCCCCGAGTTATCTGAACCCGGTTCGTCACACAATGCCCGTACATGACTAAAAATTTCAACCGTATATTTTTTTTTTAAAACTTGCAACGGAAATCATTTAAGCAAAAATAGAATTAAACAAGGCCATAAAACAATGCTAAAATAATCGTTGGAAATATTAAGAAGTAATCGGCCAATAGGAAATAGAAGTTTAAGTTGAAATACTTGAGATGTCACAGGGGTCAAACTGATCCGCCGATTAATAAAGTCAACGGAAGAAGCAGAAACAGAAAATAGGAGGCTTCTGCCGATGACGTCAGCTAAATGAAAAACAAAGGACATCCCTCGGTAGACTGTATCTACCGATGACGTCAACCGGATAAATCTATTATCCAACCTCAACCGATCGCAAACGACAAAATACGCACTACATCCTCCGATGACGTCAGCCAGATGATTTCTTTCATCCGATCGACTTTGTTCTACATCCACCGGTGACTAAACGACAAAAGTCTTCCTACATCTACCGATGACGTCAGCACGCATCTGCCGATGAGTTTAGTGAGACATCATCCGATAGACACATAACTATAACCCGATATCTACCGATAGACTTCGTCTACCGATAGTGAACAAAACAACATCTTCCGATAAAACAAGCTACATATACCGATCACTAAACAACAAATTTCATTCTACATCATCCGATGGCTTCCACTGAAGACATCTTCCTATAGACAACAGGACAACAACTCAACCTTTGCCGATAGACTTCATCTAACGATAGAGAACAGAACCACATTTCATCTACTCTTTGGTATACAAACACAACTCTAACTACAAAAAAGAATTTACTCACTTCACTGAGATCTTTCAAAACATTTCAAACCATTACATTACTAAAAATCCAGCGAGTGCCAACACTAAATCCAACAAAATACTATTAACAGGAAATTCTCGAAATCGTATTCAAAACATTGAAATCACTACTGTCATGAAAACTCAACATACTTAAATTAAAACACTACCAACTAAACTTTCACACCATCAGACATCAGTTAATCCGCCTCATCAGTATATCAGTTCGAGACAGAGAAGTGCTCCTCCAACCCCATCTATTCGTCAGTAAACTCAGGGAATTCATTTGCAGTATCCTCAACACCTACATCACAAAACTCATCTATTAGTCTAATGCTAAGTAAGTAAAGCAGTAATGAAATGAATTGCTGAAACATAAATTCCTAAACATGCAATTTCTACTTTCTCATCTCAGTTGCATACACATACGTTCATAACTGATCTGATCCCTTGGTTCCCTTGGGAGTGGAATCAATTCTCCCAATGTCATACATCCTCTACTCGATTAAGGGGCGGATGAATTCCCTTAATAGCTGATCTGATCCCCTGGTTCCCTTGGGAGTGGGATCAATTCTCCAAATGTCATAAATCCCTACTTAAGTTAAGGGGTGGATTAGTTCCCTTAATAGCTGATCTGTCACATTCAGTTCATACCTTACCATTCTTACATGGAAATTCATTTTCGTAATCTTTCAAAAATATGATGCATGACATACAAAATCATTCACAAGTTTCATAACCCTACTGTTTTGTGATGTAGGCCCGAAGGCACATGCATACTTTACTTACTTGGCTTCTGGAATTTGTCTGGCTGCTAGCTTCTTCGGTAATCTGCTCTCCTAAGTTCATAACAGAATATAAATCAAAACTTCACTAAACCTTACTAAGAATCAAACAGTGGTTCAAGGAATCCAGTTATACACTTTACCACCTGAACATTTCCCATATATCGCTAAAACCCGAATCTATGCTCAATCTCAACATCCTCAAAATCCTCACACAGTACACCCTCATGTATATAACTACTGTTTCATAAGGGAAAAGAGGAAAAACTTACTTAAGTCGAAGGAGAATCGGCGAGGAAAATCACCTAGAAAGCTCGGCTGCTCGAGCTGAAAACCCGAAGCGGAAAATGTGAAATGGTGGCGGCTACAGTTCATTAAACCCAATCCCTCTTTCCTTAAATACGTTATCCACTTTTGAAAATGGTAATTTTCTCTAATACCCTTTGTCCAGTCATCCAATAACCCTACCTTTACTATTATCATTTAAAGTGTGTCATTAATTTTTGCAGGAAGTAAGACTTGGTTCAATGGAACCGGGTGTTACAATTAGAGATAGAATATTTAACATAACTCTTGATAATATTAGTGCTAACGATGTTGCTATTTCTCATTTTAAAAATTATTTTCAATTACATACAACTCACGATTCTCTTTTTTATAAGAGATGTGTATGTCATATTTTGAATTTTATTGTTAGAGTTGATATAGCATATATTTCACCTCATATTGAATTAATTAGATCCGCAATTTCTTATATCATTGGATCTAATTCAAAACAACAAGAATATAGAGATTTTTGTAAAGTTGCCCAACTTAAACCAAAAAAATTAAAAATCGATATAGATAATTGGTGGAATTCGACTTATTTAATATTGAAAAATGTTAGACTATATTGGCAAGTTATTTTTACTTTTATTAATAAGAAAACACAAAGTATTAATTTTGATAAATCTAGTTGTAATGTAGTTAACACATTTCTTGATTTTTTAAAACCATTTTATGATATTAAAAATGAATGTTTGAGAATTTATTATCTCACTTCTCATCTTGTTCTTCCAATGTTTGTAAATTTAACACATAATTTTGCACAATATTGAAAAATAGATGAATTTATAGATATACTTAATAAAATAAAAACAAAATTCAAAAAATATTGTCTTGAATTTTCCCCCTATTTTTTGTCATGAATGCATAATGGATTCTAGATATAAATTAAGAGGAGTGTGTCTCATGATTAATATAATTTTTACTAATTTATATATTACTCTTTTACTTTCTAATGATCAAATAACACATGAAATTGTTAGTTTATATTTTTCTTATGAAATTAAATATTCTAATGTTAGTCGTTCACGTCCTTCTTCGCATGTTAGTTCTAATAGTGGTGGTAGAGCTATTGTAGCTTCACAATTTGATATTCATGATATTTGGAATGAATTAGATACAAATGTTTATTCATGTTTTATGCGAAATGAATTAGATATTTATTTTAACACTTGATATCAATTTTCTCGCGATTAGAACTTTGATATTTTAGATTGGTAGAAAAACTTTTACACTACATATCTTATTCTTTTAATAATGACATATGATCTACTAACACCTACGGTCTCTACTGTAGCATCGAAGTCTGTTTTTAGTGCAGGTTGATGTGTGTATGATGAATGCCGAATAAGATTTGCACCCAATCTCGTGGAGGCACTCATTTGCATGAAGGATTGGAACGACGTCATTACTAGAAATAAGACGACCCCGACCCGCTGGGACCGTCACGGGACTCGAGTGGACTTTAAGTTTGACTTACACATTTTTGGACGTAAAATTTTTTGACCTTTTTTTTTAAAAACTCAATGACATTTAAAATGGCAAGACATAAAATTGAACTGGCCAAAGTGGACAACTGGCAAAAGTGGACGACTGCCCAAAGTGGACGACTGGCCAAAGTGGACGACTAGCCAAAGTGGCCAAAGTGGATGACTGGCCAAAGTGGACGACTGCCCAAAGTGGACGACTGCCCAAAGTGGACGACTGTTTTAAAGAACAGAATGAACAACTGTTTTTGGAGGACAGGATGGACGACTGTTTTAAAGAACAAAATGGACAACTGTTTTTAGAGGACAGAATGGACGACTGTTTTAAAGAACAGAATGGACAACTGTTTTTAGAGGACAGAATGGACGACTGTTTTAACGAACAAAATAGACAACTATTTTTAGAGGATAGGATGGACGACTGTTTTAAAGAACAGAATGTACGACTGTTTTTAGAGGACAGAATGGATGACTGTTTTAAAGAACAAAATTCAACACTCCACCGATTGATTTGCTACCCCAGCCGATCGATCGGCAACCTCTCTGTTTCACATCTACATGTCCTAATAACCTCACAACTCACTATTAAACTTCTTCCCAACCTCTTTAGACACAAAATGCTTCTAAACCCTAAAAATCTGATTCAAAACGTAATGTTTAAACGTATTAGAAAACATGACAGAAGTTCAAGAAATCTAACTGCATGGATAGCTCTAAAACTCTAGACAATCCATGCATAACCTAAAAGGGAAAAGATTCCAAACAATTCCAGTATATTTCCAAAATACAACTGTCAAAACAGAGGTTTAAAAAAAAACATCAACACAGATTCTGTACATCACCTAAATCCTAGAATAACACTATACAAAATTTGCATACACTTCAGAACCACACCCCCACAGGTAAAAAAGCGCCTGACTGCCGCAACCAACCCACGAGCTTGTCCCGCCAACTACACCTACTTGTCGGCCTGAGGCACAAAATCCTCATCCACGGGATCCGTACCTACAACAGTGAGTTCAACTATGAGCCTAGAGCTCAATAAAAACATACAATGCAGTGATGCATATGCTATGCATGGACTTTTGAAATACATGAACATTACATAACTTTACATTCAAGTGGACAGGGATATAAGTTGGGCTTATAGAGGAATTGGCGCAACAGGGGTGTACTTTCAGGCACATAACAGGGATACATAGCAGGGATACATAACAGGATGCTAGTCCCCGTCCCACACTTACCGTACATTACATTCACATTTTATCTTTCTTAACTTCAAATCTCGTGCACAAAATATTTACATGACTTTCAGAAAATGTGTATGCATGAACATATACGGTGCTTAAATGTAACTTAAATAGGCAACAAGATATTGAAACTAAACATAAAACAACACACGTTTAACCTAGAACATAACTTACGACCTAACTACCCAACAATAACCCCCAACCACGAAAAACCTAGTACCTCCGTGATGTAGGGATTTAAGGGCCAAACCTATGCGTATGAACTTACCTGATGTCCGTAAAGTTGAAATTCTTGCACGTAAGTCCTCGGCAATTCACGAACCTATATCATATATAACCAGACCATTAACCCTAAATTTCAACAAAACTAAGGAATAACTAACCTAAACTCGTTAACTAACGTAAAGGGTTACCTTTACTGGAGAAAAAAGGAGCAAACAGAGTTTTGGAATTTGTCGCACTTCGTCTAGAAGAGAGAAACAGAGAGGAGAGGAAGAAACTTGGAGTGTTTTCACGTTGAAGAGAGGAAGAAAGATGTAGCATGGCTTCCTCAACAAGTTTGACAAGTGTCAAACATCTATAGGCACCCTCCTAACCACCTTAATTCCTTCCAAAATTGCTCTTCCATTGGTTTATAACTAAATCGCTATTTAGTTCGCCTATTAGGTTTCTCCGAAACTCTCTCTTTCCACAAAACACACCGAAAAATTCACAAAAATATACATTGTATTAATATCAAATTAATCTCGTTTAATAATTTGGGGAATAATTACATTGCCAAAAATGCCGGGTGTTACATCCCACCCACCTTAACAGAATTTTGTCCCCAAAATTTGCTTAAGCGAATAGCTCTGGATATTGTGCCCTAACGTCCTGTTGTCTTTCCCAAGTGGCTTCCTTAATTCGGTCCATAACGGTTGGCGGTATTAATAGGTCCGCCAGTACGACTGATAGTTCAGAAACTACCTCCAAGTCGAACCTCGGAATTTCTGTCTTCAAAGGCATTGATACGGCCGACATAGCCGTTTGCATAGTAGCTAGCATCCTGCTCAACGCATCGGCCACCACATTAGCTTTCCCTGGGTGGTATTTAATCTCGATGTCATAATCTTTCACAAAGTCGAGCCACCACAGTTGCCTCATGTTTAACTTCTTCTGAGTAAATATATACTTCAAGCTATTGTGATCAGAAAACACCTCACATGATTGTCCATTTAAGTGGTGTCTCCATACTTTCAGTGCAAAAACAACTGCCGCTAACTCAAACTCGTCAGTAGGGTAATTTTGCTTGTGGTTCTTCAATTGTCTGGACGCGTACACTCCACTTTTCCTTCCTGCATTAATACGCATCCCAAACCAACCTTTGACGCATCGCAGTACACACTGAATTTGCAGTCTTCGACCGGCAATACCAACAGAGGAGCAGTGGTTAATTTCTGTTTGAGCGTCTGAAAACTCTCTTCACACACTTCGAACCACTTGAACTTGACATCTTTCCTCGTTAAGCTGGTCATAGGCTTTGCTATTATAGAAAATCCCTTGATAAACTTTCTGTAATAACCAGCTAGCCGGATAAAATTTCATACCTCACTAGCATTCCTCAGCCTCGGCCATTCTTTCACAGCTTGAATCTTGGCCGTATCCACCGATACTCCTTCTGCAGACACCACGTGGCCTAAAAAATGAATCCTGGTCAACTAGAATTCACACTTTGACAATTTGGCGTACAGTTGGTGTTGTTTCAGGGTTGATAGCACAATAGCCAAGTGCTCTTCGTGCTCTACCTCATTCCGAGAATAAACCAGAATGTCGTCGATAAAGACGATTACAAATTTGTCCAGGAAATCCTAGAATACCCTGTTCATCAGGTCCATAAATGCTGCTAGGGGCATTGGTTAACCCAAACGACATCACCAAGAATTCATAGTGCCCGTATCGAGTCCTGAATGCGGTCTTTGGAATATCATCAGCTCTGACCTTCAACTCGTAATAACCGGAGCGTAAATCAATTTTTGAAAATATCCGAGCTCTTTGTAGTTGGTCAAATAAATCTTCGATTCTCGGTAGCGGGTACTTATTCTTGATGGTCAACTTGTTCAGCTCACGGTAGTCAATACACATACGTAGGGACCTATCCTTCTTCTTAACGAACAAGACGGGACTACCCCACGGAGAGAAACTAGGGCGTTCAAAGCCCTTGTCCACTAGTTCCTTTAGCTGAGTCTTCAACTGCTTCAGCTCTATTGGCACCATACGGTACGGATTCTTCGATACCGGTTCAGCACCAGGACATACTTCAATTTTGAACTCAATCTCGCGATCTGGTGGCAATCCTGGCAGGTCATCTAAGAAGACCTCTGGGAAGTTTCCTACAACTGGAATGTTTTGGAGTTCCACCTCACCTTGCCTTTGAGCATCTACCACCTTGGCTAGAAATCATCCACATCCCGACCTCATCAGCTTTTGAGCTTCTAAGGAGGATACAATAGGCATAGAGTGTTCCTTTGGTATGGCCTGATAGGAAAACTCTTTCTCATTTGGGAGCTTAAAGGACACAAGCCCGGACCTATAGTCGATGGTGGCGTGATGTCTAAACAGCCAGTCCATCCCCAGAATTACATCGTATCCTTTCATGCCGATGATGATAAAATTCGCATACAATTTCTGGTCCCCTACTGACACTATATCACCCTGCACTGCCTGCTCGGAGTGCATAAACTCTCCGGATGGTAGCATAACTAATACACTTCTGGGACCCGTCGAAATGGAAAGGTGGGTGAGTTGGGTAACGCCTCAGAAAAGGTCGTTTGGATTGAAGGAAGCGCTGTGGAGGAGATGGAAGGCGAAAGAGACCCAAGCCGGCCGAAAGGTGTTCCTTGTACCTTCGGCGAAGAGCTCCACCGTGATGGGAGGAGTGATTCCAACAACTGGGCTGTCCTACGCGTATTGCTTCGTTTTTAGAAGAGGCCGAGGGAATGGAAATGAAGACCCGTGGCTGGTCCAAAGGCAGTGCAATGCGCAACTCTGCGCCATTGGAAAGAAGTCCCTCGTTGCCGAGGAGAAATCACAGCTTTAGGGCACGGGTTTCCTCCTTCCTCCATTTCGACTCCAGCTCTTGGCAGAGGGAGAGAAGGCAAGGGTAAGAGTACCTCCAAGCAACCGTGAAGCTTGAGGCACAATTTGGTGGTCATCCATGGCGTCTCGCGCCGATGAATACCGTGGGAAAAACCCACACGGAGGATGCTCCGAACAAGAAGAAACTCTTCTGTAAATTCCAAATATTGATGATGAAAAACTAACTACAATAACCAAAGGAAAAGCTTAAATATCAAGGGAAGGCTTCGGGAGAAAGCAAGAGCCGTTGGAGATGCTTCTTCAAAAATGTAGCCGTTGTGCTCGGCCACGTCAGCAGCTCCACATCAGCGGTTGGCTCCAGGCATGGCAAGTTCACTTAAAATTTCCTAACCCTAAACAATTTAACTAAATAATCTAACAATAAAATTGGCTACGAGTGGCCAATAAATAAGGATTAAGAAAAATCCATAGTGTCATAAACTTAAAAACAAATAAAGAACTCGGTTACAAAATTTGATAAAGGGAAGACAAATTCCCTCTTCCTTTAATCATTCCAAGCTTTGAGAAGAATTTTTAACCTACAAAACTCACAAACCAATTAGTATATAAAATAGTTAGAATTCATACCTTGGTTCATGTTTGACGGTTCGGGATCGTAGGCACGTCATCCTCTCCGGGTGATTGAAGATTTGTCCTCAAATCTTAAATTTTTGCCCCATTACACTGTAATCAAATTTTAAGATTTATCTTAAAATTTTACGATCCCGTCAATAACACTGTAAGGTTAATCTGTCAGCACAAGACAAAATTTCTCCCTAACCACGAAGTCCCTAGCCACAAACGAGTGTGTGGCCCCCGTGTCCAACAATGTATAGGCAGGTGTATTATATATCAAGATTGTACCTGTGATAGCTGTGTGCTGGGCATCGTCATCATTCTCTGTTATAGCAAATACTCTTGGCAAGGCACGATTCAGCCTCGTGTCGGGCATTGGGCAATCCTGGACTTGATGGCCCTCTTTGTCGCATCAGAAGCAGTGGCCAGTAAAGAGCCTGCATTCACCTATGTGACTTCTCTGGCAACGCGGGCACATAGAAAGCTGAGGAGCTCCCATTGGTCCCTTTCCCTTGTCCTGATAAACAGCAGTCTCATTGGGCCTCTTAATGCCCCTGTTCTGTTGTTGTTGTTGTTGCCAACCTTGACCCCGTTGTTGTTGTTGTTGTTGAGGGACATCACGAAGGAATTTCTTTGATGAATCTCTCTGTCTCTGGAACTTCATTTCTAAGGTTTCCAACTTATACGCCTTGGCCACCACTTTCGCATATGGTGCCTCATCAAATCCCCCAGTTGTGATCCCCCGTAAGAGGTCCATCTTCAGACCCTAAATGAATTGGTGTACCTTGTTTTCGTCGGTGTCCACTAGATGAGGTGTATAGCGGGATAACGACTCAAACTTCTGTACATACTCGGCCACTGATCCAAATTGCCGCAGTCGAGAGAATTCGATCATCTTTTCCCTCCTCACACTACGGTCGAAATATTTCTCGTAGAAAATCCTCTTGAATCCCTCCCAGCTTAATGTGTAACACCCGACATTTCAGCCAGGTGATTTTCTGACCATTTTCATTGTCACCCTCTTATTAAACCTTTATGATTTAAATTTAATGTTAAGACAAATTTATTACAAGTTGAGTAAAACTAGGTTGGGTGGCAGTTTTGTAATTAGAATTCATGGATTAAGTATAAATAGGAAATGGAAACCTTAAATCTCATTTATTGCCACTGTAGCCGACATTCCCTCTCGGCGATTCCTTCTTTCCCAAGTTCTTGCTCTCGGCTACCAGAACTTCCCTTTACCGACGGCTGGTTTCGAGCTTGCTCTTCTCTGCAAATCCACACCCGAGGTATGAAATGGACAATGTAGTCATTCATTAGTAAATAGAGCTCTGTTTTCAGCTCGGCACTGAGTTCGGATTTTTTTAGCAGTGGCCGAGTAGTTTATGACTTTTTAAAATCTGGGAGTAGAAATGTCATCCCGAATCGATTCTGAGCATTTTAAGTAACCAACTCGGATTTAATCAATGGTAAAACCTGTCCACCTAGTTTCGGATTTCAGACTGCAGTGTGTCAAACAGAGGAATCAGAATGACTTTAGCTATTAGATCCTAGGATGGTTTATGATTAGGACTACTAGGAATTTGTTTTAACTACTGTAATGTACATGTTTTAGGTGAAGAAGTTAAAGAAAGGAAGTTTGGATTGCTAAGGAATTCAGGTAAGTGAATGTATTAAGATTTCCGGCCACTAGGGCCCTACACCGCAAGGGTATTAGGAAATCACTGAGATGTTAGCTTATTGACTATGATTTGTTATTTCCACGATATGAAGAAGTTGTGTAAGTAAATGTAAAGTTACAGGATGTTTTACTTGTCCTCATGATATGACTTCTCTCTATGAACTTTATGTCTATGCACTGTGTCCCTGTTATGATTAAGTTGAGAATATGAAAAGCAAATGTAACCAAGATTAAGTGCAGAGTGGGGAAAGACTATGTTATGTATGACTCGCGAATTCTCCAACTGGTGGAGGCCGAGTTAATGATATGTATGACTCGCAAAATCTCCCACTGGTGGAGGCCGAGTTAATGATATGTACGACTCGCGAAATCTCCCACTGGTGGAGGCCGAGTTAATGATATGTATGACTCGTGAATTCTCCCACTGGGGAGGCCGAGTGATGTATCATGATTGCCGCGATAGGCAAATGATTATGTACGACTGCCGCGATAGGCAAATGACTATGTACCCCTGTCTTCCTCCCTCGTTCCCTGCCTTAATACATGTTATGTAAATGATAAAGATGAACACGAATGATGAATGGTTTATGAACTTATGTCTCTTTAAATTGTGTACTCATGTATATCTGTCAGCATGCATTCCTTACTAAGCATTAGGCTTATAGTTAAACCTTATGGTGTAGGTGAAGAAGGTTCAGGTGAGGATGTTATGTTCAAAGAGGATGCTTAAGGCTGGTTGCTGGAGGATGCTCAAGGTGACAGTGCGGGACTGGAGAGGCGATTTATGACCCCTGGTTAAGACTCTTATGTTACAGTATGTTAAAGGATATGGTAGTTTAAGTAGGATGAGATTATTTTAAAACGTTGAGCTTTGAAACTGTCTAGTGGATCACTGAGTCAGGGAATGATTATATAGATTATAAATGATCTGTTGCTTAAGTCTTCCGTTATATGCATTTGGATGAGTTGTGTTTTCTTCCAGTTGGAAGGAGTCCTTTGATGATTTAGTGTTCTCTACCGTAAGACGGAAGCTGGATGAGGCAATCTTCCGGTTGACGTCATCGGCAGATGCCGAGAGTTAATTGTTTGATGGTTTAGTCTTCCGGCTGACGTCATCGGCAGATGCCGAAGGGTAGTTGTTTGTTGGTTTAGTCTTCCGGCTGACGTCATCGGCAGATGCCGAAGGATAGTTGTATGATGGTTTAGTCTTCCGGATGACGTCACCGGAAGATGTAAAATGTGTTTTGTCGTTTAGCGACCGGAAGATGTAAAATGTGTTTTGTCGTTTAGCGACCGGAAGATGTAAAATGTGTTTTGTCGTTTAGCGACCGGAAGATGTAAAATGTGTTTTGTCGTTTAGCGACCGGAAGATGTAAAATGTGTTTTGTCGTTTAGCGACCGGAAGATGTAAAATGTGTTTTGTCGTTTAGCGACCGGAAGATGTAAAATGTGTTTTGTCGTTTAGCGACCGGAAGATGTAAAATGTGTTTTGTCGTTTAGCGACCGGAAGATGTAAAATGTGTTTTGTCGTTTAGCGACCGGAAGATGTAAAATGTGTTTTGTCGTTTAGCGACCGGAAGATGTAAAATGTGTTTTGTCGTTTAGCGACCGGAAGATGTAAAATGTGTTTTGTCGTTTAGCGACCGGAAGATGTAAAATGTGTTTTGTCGTTTAGCGACCGGAAGTTGTCGTTAGCGACCGAAGATGTAAAATGTGTTTTGTCGTTTAGCGACCGGAAGATATAAAATGTGTTTTGTCATTTAGTGACCGGATGATGTTTTAATTTAGCACCGAGGCCCACGTGCCCACCGAAGATGTCTCCTTTTAGGTGATGTTAAGCGAGTCACGCGTAATGCACGTGATGACCGGACGACTAAGTTTCTGAGGGTTGTCAACGCATGCAACCCATGCAAACCCGAGTGGTATTATGTTAAGAGAATTGAGGGCACTTCCTCTTTTCCCGAAATTGTCAAGAAACCGATGACCGAGTCCAGTCGCTCGACTCTGTGAAAGTTTGAGCCGACGAGGCGTGAGAAGTCGGGCATGAGAGGGTTCGTCTTCCTTAATGGTTCTGTGTCTCTATTACCAGTTTAGAAAAAAAAATATATAAATGTAAAATGTGAAAGTCTGTTGAGAGATAGTAAGTGAATGTAATAATAGTAAAAGTCAAGCAAACGATTAATGAAAGGATATGAACACGTGACGGCTCCTGGCCGGGGTCGTTACATAATGCCACTGTAGTTGACTATACCGTGTCCCACCAAAATCCAGCATTCTTGGTGAGATGAAACGTAGCACATATAACCTTCTTATTCTCCTCCACTTCTGCGTAGCTGAACATTCGCTCAATCTGTCGGATCCATTCCTCAGCGTGAGTTGGGTCCGTAGACAATCTATCAAATGTAGGTGGTTGGAGCCGTCGGAATCTGTCTCCACTGGTGTCACGTGAAGCATTCGCTTGGTTGTTGTTCTCATTATCTTCCATCATGTGTTCCATCATGCGTGACTAAACGCCTACTAGCTCAGTTAGACGATCGAGGGCGTCGCCCCTGTCGTTTGCATCACCTTGATTCCCTCTCACCATTTCAAGAAAATCCTATACATAATAACGAACTCAACTTAATAAACTTAAACTTATACGGAAACTTAAACAATTACAGTTGATGGAGCGATCTCACGTGGTGGGTTGCGCAGTCAGACAGTCTACAGAATAACTTTTAAAACCTGGGGGCTCTGATACCATAACTGTGACGACCCCGACCCACCGAGACCGTCATGGGACTCGACTGGACTTTAAGTTTGACTTACACATTTTTGGACGTAAAATTTTTTGACCTTTTTTTTTTAAAAACTCATGGACATTTAAAATGGCAAAACATAAAATTGAACTGGCCAAAGTGGACGACTGGCCAAGATGACTGGCCAAAGTGAACAACTGGCCAAAGTGGACGACTGGCCAAAGTGGACGACTGCCCAAATTAGACGACTGGCCAAAGTGGACGACTGCCCAAAGTGGACAACTGGCCAAAGTGGACGACTGTTTTAAAGAACTGAATGGAAAACTGTTTTTAGAGGACAGAATGGACGACTGTTTTAAAAAACAAAATGGACAACTGTTTTTAGAGGACAGGATGGACGACTATTTTAAAGAACAGAATGAACGACTGTTTTTAGAGGATAGAATGGACGACTGTTTTAAAGAACAGAATGGACAACTGTTTTTAGAGGACAGAATGGACGACTGTTTTAAAGAACAAAATGGACGACTATTTTTAGAAGACAGGATGGATGACTGTTTTAAAGAACAGAATGGATGACTATTTTTAGAGGATAGAATGAACGACTGTTTTGAAGAACAAAATTCAACACTCCACCGATTGATCTGCTACCCCAGCCGATCGATCGGCAACCTCTCTGTTTCACATCTACATGTCCTAATAACCTCACAACTCACTATTAAACTTCTTCCCAACCTCTTTAGACACAAAATGCTTCTAAACCCCAAAAATCTGATTCAAAACGTAATGTTTAAACGTGTTAGAAAACATGACAAAAGTTTAAGAAATCTAACTGCATGGATAGCTCTAAAACTCTAGACAATCCATGCATAACCTAAAAGGAAAAAGATTTCAAACAATTCCAGTATATTTCCAAAATACAACTGTCAAAACAGAGGTTTAAAAAAAAAAAAAAAAACATCAACACAGATTCTGTACATCACCTAAATCCCAGAATAACACTATACAAAATTTGCATACACTTCAGAACCACACCCCCACAAGTAAAAAGGCGCCTGACTGCCACAACAAACCCACGAGCTCGTCCCGCCAACTGCACCTACTCGTCGGCCTAAGGCACAAAGTCCTCATCCACGGGATCCGTACCTACAACAGGGAGTTCAACTATGAGCCTAGAGCTCAATAAAAACATACAATGCAGTGATGCATATGCTATGCATGGACTTTTGAAATACATGAACATTACATAACTTTACGTTCAAGTGGACAGGGATATAAGTGTGGCTTATAGAGGAACTGGCGCAACAGGGGTGCACTTTCAGGCAGATAACAGGGATACATAACAGGGATATATAATAGGATGCTAGTCCCCGTCCCACACTTACTGTACATTACATTCACATTTTATCTTTCTTAACTTCAAATCTTTTGCACAAAACATTTACATGACTTTCAGAAAATGTGTATGCATGAACATATACGGTGCTTAAACGTAACTTAAACAGGCGACAGGATATTGAAACTAAACATAAAACAACACACGTTTAACCTAGAACATAACTTACGACCTAACTACCCAACAATAACCCCCAACCACGAAAAACTCAGTACCTCCGTGATGTAGGGCCTTAAGGGCCAAACCTATGCGTATGAACTTACCTGATGTCTGTAAAGTTGAAATTCTTGCACGTAAGTCCTCGGCGATTCACGAACCTATATCATATATAACCGGACCATTAACCCTAAATTTTAACAAAACTAAGAAATTACTAACCTAAACTCGTTAACTAACGTAAAGGGTTACTTTTACTGGAGAAAACAGGAGAAAACGGAGTTTTGGAATTTGTCGCACTTCGTCTGGAAGAGAGAAACAGAGAGGAGAGGAAGAAACTTGCCGTTGAAGAGAGGAAGAAAGATGTAGCATGGCTTCCTCAACAAGCTTGACAAGTGTCAAACATCTATAAGCACCCTCCCAACTACCTTATCCATAAATGCTGCAGGAGCATTGGTAAGTCCAAAGGACATCACAAGAAATTCGTAATGCCCATACCTCGTTCGAAACGCCGTCTTTTCAATATCTTCTTTTCGGACTTTCAACTGATAGTAACCCGAGCGTAGGTCGATCCTTGAAAACACTCGGGCACCCTGCAACTGATCAAATAGATCGTCAATTCGGGGCAGTGGATACTTATTCTTCACGGTCAATTTATTTAACTCCCGATAATCAACGCACATCTTGAGAGTTCCGTCCTTTTTCTTCACAAATAGGACCGGTGCGCCCCACGGAGAAAAGCTGGGTCGAATGAACCCTTTGTCTAATAGCTCCTCCAACTGAGATTTCAGTTCCTTCAATTCTGCAGGCGCCAATTTGTACGCATTCTTAGATACAGGCGCTGAACTCGGATAAACATCAATTACAAACTCGATCTCCCGATCAGGCGGTAGTCCTGGAAGATCATCGAGAAAAATCCCCGAGAACTCTTTAACAACTGGGAGATCATCCGGTTTCAATTTATCAAGTAGCCGGGTATCAATCACCGCGGCCACAAAAATCGAGCATCCATCTCTAAATTGTTCCTTGGCTAACATCGAATAAGTTATAGGCTGCCCACTTAACTTATTCATCGCTTGGAAAGTGAACTCGACCTTATTCGGGGGGCGAAAAGTCACCATCCCGGACCCGCAGTCAATTGTGGCGCAATGGCGTGCAAGCCAGTCCATCCCCAAAATAAGATCGTACACCTCTATTCCCATAACTATCAACCGGGCATAGAGGGTGTTATTTCCCACAGAGACGACGTGGCCCTGGAAAACCTGATCAGACTGCATATTTGCTCCCGAAGGCAGCATTACTCTATACTCGCACTCAGCCAACTCAGATACTAGCCCCAATCTACCCATGCAAGCAGTTGAAATAAAGAAGTGCGTAGCTCCTGTATCTATCAAGGAAAATACTGGTACACCCATGACTAGAATAGTACCTGCTATGACGGATGGCTGTGCCTCATCATCGACATCTCCAGGTTCAATGAATACGAATATCCTTGGCATAACTCTTCGCTGATCTTTGCCTGGTTGTGTTCGGTTCAATAACGGGCAACTCATGGCATAATGGCCCACTTCACCGCATCGATAACAGCTATTGGTACCCACTCAGCACTCGCCAAAATGTTCCTTCTGGCACTTAGGACAAACGGGTTTCTGAGCGGCCCCTTGAACCTGCTTCCCTTTGCCCTTATCATTTCCTCCCTCATGAGGCCTTTTGACGCCTCGTTGTTGTTGTTGTCCTCTAGGTTGCCAGCCTCTATTCCGTACCTGAGGCTGAATCTCGCGAAAGAAGCCTTTAGCAGGCTCCCTTGGCTTAACACACGTCAACTCTGCAGCCTCAAACTCCAGAGCTCTCGCTGCAATTTCCTCATAGGGCACATCCATAATACCAGACACAATGACGTTCTTCCGAATCTCCCTATCTAGCCCATCCATAAATTGATGCACCTTTTCTTCATTATCGCTGACTAGGCGTGGTGCAAACTTGGATAAAGCTTCAAACTTCTTGATATACTCTGCAACTGTACCAGTTTGCTTCAATTGCGTAAACTCAGCTCTCTTTGCCGCTCTCACTGTACGGCTGAAGTATTTATCAAAGAACACGGTCTTAAACCGTTCCCACCTCATCAGTGACACATCAGTCATAACTTTAATAGAATCCCACCAAGTTCGAGCATCTAATTCCAAGTGGAACGTAGCGCACTCAACCTTCTCGGCATTATCCACTTTGGCATACGCCATCATATCCTCCATTTTCCGAACCCACTCCTCAGCAATAGTGTAATACCCGGCTTGTACGGATTTCGGGTTTAATATATTATATTAATATAATATATTATATGTGGCATTTTTAGTAATTATGTCAAATCAAGTCGGTTTCGCAAACAGAAAGCTTTATTGCGATCCTAACGATTAATAGGAATTTTAAGAATATTACGAGAATTTTCGGAATAGTGACGCAATATTCCGAGTAATTATGTTTCTCGTAATGTAATGGATGTTTTATTAAAATTAGTAAACGAAGTCCGTTTCACGAGGAGAAAACGTCATTATGACCCTAACAAGTAATTAGAATTTTAAGGAAGTTTTGGGAATTTTTGGAGTTTAAACGCTATGTTCTGAATAAATACGCTATCGTAAAGTAAACGATGGTTCAGTAAAAATAGTAAACGTGGTCCGTTTTGCGAACGGACAGTTTTAATAAAGCCCTGGTAATGAATAGGAGTTATTGGCAAAATATGAAGTTTTCAAGAATCCGAATCGTTAGACGATTAACGAAACGAAGGACGAAACTAATATAAAAATCAAATAAGGGCAAAATGGTAATTTGCAAATCAATTTTATAAAATCATAAGTTTTCTCTTTCTCTCCCTCACTTTCTCTCTTCTTCTCTGGATCGCACGAACAGAGGCGAGTCTCCTCCTCTGGCCGCCGGCGACTTCATCATTTCCGACCTCTGTTCGACCTCCGATCAACTTCGATCCTTCACGGTTTCTTCCTCTCTCGCTACCCTCGGTATGTAGCTTTAGTTTTCGAGCGTTTAATTCGAGTTTCGGTTCGATTTAGGGTTAGGGTTTCGATTAGGGTTTTCGTTAAAAATGCGATTTAGGCTTCGTAATTAATAGGTTAGCCTTAATTAAGTATGTATTGAACGTATTTGACGTTATTGGACGAAGATAAATCAATTTGTGAAAATGTATAAATTTGGGAATTTACGGGTTTTCAGAAATAACTCGTAATTGGAATTTCAAATTAACGAGCGTAAAGTCGTCGTTAATTACTTCGATTAATTAAGTTGGAACTTTAGGAATTGCCTTAGTTAAGGTTTTATTGAAATAGGACGTTTAGTAGTTAAATTGGTTTTAACTACGAATGTTGCGTTTTGCCCAGACGAACGACGCTCGTGGACGAAGCTCAGCGAGCTACGGACGACAGGTAAGTTTTCGTGACTTCTTTGACCCAAAGGTCTGCACCATACTCCGTCGTCGTCTCGAGAACACTCGAGGAACTGTTTGTTTTATGTTATTCTGGTTGGGTAGTTAGGTTAGTTGTTTATAGGTTCTGCTTTACTGCCATGAATGTATGCACGTTGGTTGTTTACTTTCTGCTTATATGAACTGTTCATGCATCATGGTTTTAAAAACGTCATGAAAATGAATTTGAGCATAGTTTTCATGAAAAAGAAATGCACGTAAAGGCAAGTAAAGTATCATGTAAACAACCCTCTGTATGTGGTTATCGGGGTGAGGTTCAGACCCGGCGTTCTGTGGTGAGCGGGTTTTCCTCCCTTCAGATGGTGTGGGCTGTCTAACCGCTTGACGGGCCCTAACTATCTGCCGAGTGAATAGGCTTCGGTAACCAAAAGAATGTCACGGTGAGAATGAATGAATGAATGAATGAATGAATGAATGAAATGCATGAGAGACGGTTTTATGAAAATGGCACATACATGTTCATGCATTGCATTCACGTAAACTTACTGAGCCTTAAGCTCACGACTTATTGTTATGGTGTAGGTGACCTCTACACAGGTGAGGATGAGATCCCTCCACCCGAGGCATGAGCAGTTGAAGAATGATGGCTGTGGGAGTGCGCTGAGTAGTCGAAGCGCTTTCTGACCCGTGGGGACGTCTGTGTACGTGTTTTGGGGAATTAATGTTAATTATGAATGTATAGACATTTTAGGTTGCTTGGGTTCTGGATAGGGGTTAGATAACGTTTTTGTAACTGTATGTAAAATGTTTTCTTTAAACTGTTTATTGGATGTTTTGAGAATGTTTTGAATGGTTTCAGGATAGTTACGGATAAGCTCGGTTTTCAGAGCTATCCACGCAGTTGGACTTCGCAAAGTCCGGTGCAAGTTTACAGTGTTTAAGTTATAAATAGGTAGAGTTTAAGTTATAATTGAAGTGTGAAAGGTGATAATAATATGAAGATTAGCTCTCTGGAAATCGGATTTCCAGAGAGGTTACATTGATGAGTTGAAGTGTTTTTGCTCTCTGGAAATTCCAGAGAGCAATAGCAAGAATAATCGCTGCATAGTGTGTGCAGCGATCGATCTCTACAGCAGAGCTGAGATCGATCGCTGGTTGCTGTTCTCTGGAGACCGTGTGACCAAAAAAGAAAAGGGAAGAGAAGGATCGCTGCACTGCAGTGTGCAGCGATCAGTCGCTGCAGCAATGCAGCGACTGATCGCTGCTTGCTGCAGCAACTGCAGCGATTGATCGCTGCAGCAATGCAGCGATCAGTCGCTGCTTGCTGCAGCAACTGCAGCGCATGATCGCTGCAGCAATGCAGCGATCATTCGCTGTTACTTTGGGGGCAGAATCCCGATTCTGCCCTCCCTCTTTTCTGAACTATATTTTAAAGTTTTATAAATGTATTTAAGTTTTTATTAAATTGTTTTATAGTTGTTTTAAAGTATTTTAAAGTCCGAATTCAATTCCGATTTCCGTTCCGATTTCAACTACAGTTTAATTTCCGCGTAAGGTTTTAATTAAAGTAGAGGAAAGAAATAAGTACAAAAATGAAAATGAAAAATTTATACGGGTAAAATATGGGTACAGAATTAGGGGTGTTACAGTTATGGTATCAGAGCCCCCGGGTTTTAAAATCGATTCTGTAGACTGCTCGACTGCACAGCCACTACGCGGACATCCTTCATCAACTGTAAGTCTGTTTACTGCTTTGTTTGATTTCAGTTTCTTAGGATTACTTGTTTTAAATTTTTATAGGAGTTAGAAAATGGTTCGAGGACGTGATGCCACGGACGACGCCCTAGATAGGCTTACGGATTTAATTGACCGTCAGTCTCAGCATATGGACCGGCAAGCGCAACAAATTACGGATTTAGTAAATCGAGAGAACCAACGAGAGGCTCAGAGGGCTCAGGAGCTGGTAGTCCCAAGTAACCAGGGTATGCAGAGATTTCAAAGCCTACGGCCTCCAGTATTCGAGGGCCAGTCATCGGATCCGACACGTGCCGAGGAATGGATCCGAGTTATGGAGGACATGTTAGCTTACGCCGAGGTAGGGAACGGGAGCAAGGTGGCGTATGCTACCTTTCATTTAGCGATGGATGCCCGTTTCTGGTGGGATTCGATCAAGGTGACGACGGACGTATCTGTTATGACTTGGGATCGGTTCAAGTTTCTATTCTTCGATAAGTATTTCAGCCGCACGGTGAGAGTGGCCAAGAGGAACGAGTTTATGCAGCTGAAGCAGACTGGTTCAGTTGCTGATTATATTCGGAGGTTTGAGGCATTATCCAGATTTGCACCTCGTCTTGTTAGCGATAATGAGGAGAAGGTGCACCAGTTTATGGAAGGACTTAATCCAGAGATCAGGATGCACGTGGTTGTCTCAGGTATTATTGATGTGCCATTTTCTGACATCGCAGCTAGAGCTCTGGACATTGAGGCTGCCAGGGCGGCTTGTGTTAGGACGAAGGAGCCAGCTAAGGGCTTCTTTCGTGAGCTCCATCCTCAGAACCAGAATCAAGGCTGGCAACCGAGAGGACAACAGCAAACGCAGCCACAGGGAGCGAAGAGGCCCTACGACAGAACAGGCAACCAAGGAAAGGGAAAGCAAGTCCAAGAATTTACTCAGAAGCCTATATGCCCGAAGTGCTCGAGACCTCATTTTGGTGCCTGTAGATTGGGTACAGACAAGTGCTACAGATGCGGAGAGGTGGGCCACTATGCCCTACATTGTCCGAGGACTGCTACTGACCAGAAGAAAGTTGCCCCAAGAATATTTGCTTTTATTGAGCCCGGCGACGTCGACGATGGGGCCCAGCCTTCTACAATTGCAGGTATTGTTTTAATTACCTGTATGACAAATATGCATATGATAAATAAATATATAGACTTGAAAATAGAAAAGTAAGAAAATAGAAAGTGGGTAAGAAGGACTATTAGTTGAACCTCGAAGAGAAAACCATAGACTACATATAGGACAATAAAGACTAAATAGAAATATAGTTATACATTAGTAGAATTAGTTCAATTTAATCAACGGAGTTTGCACACCTAGAGTTTAGTAACAATTAGAGGAATGCGCCCTAAGAGATATGGCTTTCAAATAGGTAGAAACTGGATCTATTTGGCAACCCCTTGGAGTATTAGGATACGACTAACCACGAAAGATGAAGGTCTAGATATAAACCTATTAAGGGATACCTTAAATTGTTGTAATACTGGGAGTGTATTTAAATAGATGAAATAGTACCGTAGAGATCGTACATTGAGGATTCGTGAGAAGTTTAGAGTATCTAGACGAAGATAGAATATAAGGGCTAAACTTAAAATGATTTTCGAGTAGAATAGTTGAAATTTGACAAAAAAGGAACGAACAAAAATAGACTAGTCGGCACACTCGAAGTAGCCTTGAGGAATTTAGGAATTTAGAGAAAGGTGAAGTAGATAGTTGAAATAAATGAGAGGTTAAGTTAGAAGCATAGGATGGCGTTTAAAGGTCGGCAAATTGTAGAATTTGCGATTTATCAAAATAAAGGGGGGGACAATTTTTAGCAAATTTCTAGAGATCGACTCGTGTTTGGCAAGTCGAGACTAAGTAATACATAAGTGGCTTAGGTTAGAACGACTAGTTTGGAACGCTTCAAGGATGAGATTTAAAGACTTGATGATGCTCGGAGGTGATAGAGACTTAAGTTAAGATAAATGACTATAGCGGAAGTAATACGAGAAGAGTTGAAATTTAGATTCAGCGTTAGGGTAAGTAAATTGAGAAGGCATAGAGGGCGTAAAACGATTAGGTACGTATTCGATAGACAATGGATTTAGAAAGTTAGAAAATAGACCAAAGGAACTTGATTTATTGAGTCGAGGTTTTAATAGAGGGGAGTAGATTACAACTTGGAGGTTGTTAGGAACCCTTGAACAACAATCAACCCAAATGACGTTAGAAAGTCGAAGTTATTTTAAGGATTAAAGATAATAGGCAGTCTTTGGGTAAGGACCTATTGATAAGCTCGTAAGCCTAGCGTTTGAATGACTAGATATAGACCAACGCGTGCTCAGGTCGTCAGGTGACAGGTACGCAGTTTGAGGTCATTTGGTTGAGGCTTATAGATTTGATGAGAATTGATGCATAAACTGAAAGTGAGGACTACAATCGGTTGTTGTGCATTCCGATTTTGAAATGGATTGAGGGAATTGCGTTGAGGTATGAACTACAGCCCAGAGATTGGATGGAATTGTATACATTCAATTTGGCTGGCGTCAGAAGAAGAACGTCAATAAATAGTGAATTTTGAAGCTAGTATTATTAAGAGATTTAATCTGCGGGTGATTAAGTGAAGGTCGAAGGTTGGTATACGCGTAAGAGTTAAAGAGACAAATATGTCGCCAGGTTAATTGATTAGGATGTGAGATTTCCGATGTAAATTGTGCTCAACACCTTAGAAAGAGAGTAAATGATTGAGTCGAAGGTAGTGAATGCAAATTTAAGGCCGATGTAGGAGGAATAGCACAAGATTTTAGTTTAGAATCGCAAATATAACCGTAAGTACCGATGATAAATCGAAGGATAAGACCGTAAGGCGTGGGACGTTGATATCAGGGACTATAAGTTAGAGCAAATTTTGTGGACAAAATTCTGAATAAGGGGGGTAGAATGTAATACCCGGCTTGTACGGATTTCGGGTTTAATATATTATATTAATATAATATATTATATGTGGCATTTTTAGTAATTATGTCAAATCAAGTCGGTTTCGCAAACAGAAAGCTTTATTGCGATCCTAACGATTAATAGGAATTTTAAGAATATTACGAGAATTTTCGGAATAGTGACGCAATATTCCGAGTAATTATGTTTCTCGTAATGTAATGGATGTTTTATTAAAATTAGTAAACGAAGTCCGTTTCACGAGGAGAAAACGTCATTATGACCCTAACAAGTAATTAGAATTTTAAGGAAGTTTTGGGAATTTTTGGAGTTTAATCGCTATGTTCTGAATAAATACGCTATCGTAAAGTAAACGATGGTTCAGTAAAAATAGTAAACGTGGTCCGTTTTGCGAACGGACAGTTTTAATAAAGCCCTGGTAATGAATAGGAGTTATTGGCAAAATATGAAGTTTTCAAGAATCCGAATCGTTAGACGATTAACGAAACGAAGGACGAAACTAATATAAAAATCAAATAAGGGCAAAATGGTAATTTGCAAATCAATTTTATAAAATCATAAGTTTTCTCTTTCTCTCCCTCACTTTCTCTCTTCTTCTCTGGATCGCACGAACAGAGGCGAGTCTCCTCCTCTGGCCGCCGGCGACTTCATCATTTCCGACCTCCGTTCGACCTCCGATCAACTTCGATCCTTCACGGTTTCTTCCTCTCTCGCTACCCTCGGTATGTAGCTTTAGTTTTCGAGCGTTTAATTCGAGTTTCGGTTCGATTTAGGGTTAGGGTTTCGATTAGGGTTTTCGTTAAAAATGCGATTTAGGCTTCGTAATTAATAGGTTAGCCTTAATTAAGTATGTATTGAACGTATTTGACGTTATTGGACGAAGATAAATCAATTTGTGAAAATGTATAAATTTGGGAATTTACGGGTTTTAGAAATAACTCGTAATTGGAATTTCAAATTAACGAGCGTAAAGTCGTCGTTAATTACTTCGATTAATTAAGTTGGAACTTTAGGAATTGCCTTAGTTAAGGTTTTATTGAAATAGGACGTTTAGTAGTTAAATTGGTTTTAACTACGAATGTTGCGTTTTGCCCAGACGAACGACGCTCGTGGACGAAGCTCAGCGAGCTACGGACGACAGGTAAGTTTTCGTGACTTCTTTGACCCAAAGGTCTGCACCATACTCCGTCGTCGTCTCGAGAACACTCGAGGAACTGTTTGTTTTATGTTATTCTGGTTGGGTAGTTAGGTTAGTTGTTTATAGGTTCTGCTTTACTGCCATGAATGTATGCACGTTGGTTGTTTACTTTCTGCTTATATGAACTGTTCATGCATCATGGTTTTAAAAACGTCATGAAAATGAATTTGAGCATAGTTTTCATGAAAAAGAAATGCACGTAAAGGTAAGTAAAGTATCATGTAAACAACCCTCTGTATGTGGTTATCGGGGTGAGGTTCAGACCCGGCGTTCTGTGGTGAGCGGGTTTTCCTCCCTTCAGATGGTGTGGGCTGTCTAACCGCTTGACGGGCCCTAACTATCTGCCGAGTGAATAGGCTTCGGTAACCAAAAGAATGTCACGGTGAGAATGAATGAATGAATGAATGAATGAATGAATGAAATGCATGAGAGACGGTTTTATGAAAATGGCACATACATGTTCATGCATTGCATTCACGTAAACTTACTGAGCCTTAAGCTCACGACTTATTGTTATGGTGTAGGTGACCTCTACACAGGTGAGGATGAGATCCCTCCACCCGAGGCATGAGCAGTTGAAGAATGATGGCTGTGGGAGTGCGCTGAGTAGTCGAAGCGCTTTCTGACCCGTGGGGACGTCTGTGTACGTGTTTTGGGGAATTAATGTTAATTATGAATGTATAGACATTTTAGGTTGCTTGGGTTCTGGATAGGGGTTAGATAACGTTTTGGTAACTGTATGTAAAATGTTTTCTTTAAACTGTTTATTGGATGTTTTGAGAATGTTTTGAACGGTTTCAGGATAGTTACGGATAAGCTCGGTTTTCAGAGCTATCCACGCAGTTGGACTTCGCAAAGTCCGGTGCAAGTTTACAGTGTTTAAGTTATAAATAGGTAGAGTTTAAGTTATAATTGAAGTGTGAAAGGTGATAATAATATGAAGATTAGCTCTCTGGAAATCGGATTTCCAGAGAGGTTACATTGATGAGTTGAAGTGTTTTTGCTCTCTGGAAATTCCAGAGAGCAATAGCAAGAATAATCGCTGCATAGTGTGTGCAGCGATCGATCTCTACAGCAGAGCTGAGATCGATCGCTGGTTGCTGTTCTCTGGAGACCGTGTGACCAAAAAAGAAAAGGGAAGAGAAGGATCGCTGCACTGCAGTGTGCAGCGATCAGTCGCTGCAGCAATGCAGCGACTGATCGCTGCTTGCTGCAGCAACTGCAGCGATTGATCGCTGCAGCAATGCAGCGATCAGTCGCTGCTTGCTGCAGCAACTGCAGCGCATGATCGCTGCAGCAATGCAGCGATCATTCGCTGTTACTTTGGGGGCAGAATCCCGATTCTGCCCTCCCTCTTTTCTGAACTATATTTTAAAGTTTTATAAATGTATTTAAGTTTTTATTAAATTGTTTTATAGTTGTTTTAAAGTATTTTAAAGTCCGAATTCAATTCCGATTTCCGTTCCGATTTCAACTACAGTTTAATTTCCGCGTAAGGTTTTAATTAAAGTAGAGGAAAGAAATAAGTACAAAAATGAAAATGAAAAATTTATACGGGTAAAATATGGGTACAGAATTAGGGGTGTTACAAATAGAGGGGTCCGTAGATTGCCCATTAAATATCGGAGGTCTTAACTTTTGAAGTCTCTCCATACTTTGACCATTAGGAACAACTATATCCCGAGCTCTTTGATTTTCACGTTGATTCTCACGGTTTTCATTTACTAGGTCCTCAATTTGCCGGGCCTGTCTATCCATATGCTGGGCTTGACGGTCCAGCAAATCAGTCAATCTATCCAAAGCATCGTCTCGGGCGTCCTTACCTCGAACCATATTCTATAATTCCTATAAAATTAAAACAAATAATCCTAAGAAATCAAATTAAAATAAAACAATTAAACGTACTTACAGTTGATGAAGGATGTCTGTGTAGTGGCTGAGCAGTCGTGCAGTCTACAGAACCGTTTTTAAAACCCGGGGGCTCTGATACCATAACTGTAGCGACCCTATCCCGTACCCCAATTTTTCCGTATATATTTTTTTTTTATTCTAATAAACTTAAACATATCTTCGTACAATTAAACGGAGTTTCGATCGAAAACAATTTCGTTAAGGTCATTTAGAAAACCATTGAAAACAAATCTTAAAGAATTAATTAAATAACTTAAAACAATTAATTAAAAAGATTTAAATCAAATTTAATTCGTTAAACAAATCGGCCAATAGAAACAAGGCCATCGAAACAGAGGAGGGGAAGGAAAGGCAATTCTGCCTAAAAGCATAGGCGACCGAACGCATGAAGACTTGCGTTTGGGCGCCCCTCACACACACGACCGAACGCATGAAGACTTGCGTTCGGGCGCCCCTCACACAAGCGACCGAACGCATGAAGACTTGCGTTCGGTCGGTTCACGTTCTGTTTCCAGAACGTGAAATCCGACCCTTAAACCGACCGAGCGCCTCTCTACCCGCGCACAGTCGCCAAACCCTCTGGAAAACCAGAGAGTTCTGCGTTCCAACTCCTCTCTTTCTGCGATCCGTCGCCCTTCACATTTCTTTCTTTTCCTCTTCTTTCCCTTCATGCCCTGATCACCAATTTCTCACACAACACTCAAACACTTTTCAACATTCACATTTCCTTCATCTTTCTTCATCACATACCATTAAAGTTTCACAAATCACACTTCTATACAATAACCCCGTCTCTCGCATACGTTACACACGCTATTAAAGACCTATTCACCGACTCATAACACGTTTAAAAACATAACCATATTTCATAAAAACGAACCGCGTGGTTCCGTTTAAAAGTGTAACATATCCTCCTGTTTTTGAAATCGGTAAAACATTTACAAAATACATCCAATTCACAAAATATTTTATACTACTTAACCAGATTCCAACATCCTATAATATTCTAACAATTTCTATCATGTCTAACCCAAAATACCTATGTACGTCCCCACGGGTCAAAATAACGCTCCGACTGCCAGCGCGCTCCCACGGGCCTCCTCTTCAATCTGCTCATACTTCAGGCGGAGGGACGTCTTCCTCACCTGTCTCAATATCTCCTACACCATAGAATTAAACACGTGAGCTAGAGGCTCAGTAAATCTAAGTGAATGCAAATGTATGCTATGCTATGCTATGTTCTTTTGAAACTTTGCATTCATTTCATTTCTTTGTTTCTTTGTTTCTGTGTCTATGTGTCACCCGGGGCTTCACTCTCGTTAGATAGGAGCAGCACATCCCGCGATTGGATAGCCCCTCGGATCTAACACGGGGGGAAAGCATGCTTCCTTCGACAGCCATGCCTGAACCACCGCACCCGGCGTGACTATCTCTGTTGTTCAATTACGTACTTTGTTTACCTTTTTTCTATGTAAAACGCTTTGAAATTCATTTTGCATGCGTACTTAGAAAACAAATGCATGAACGTGCTCTATGCAATGACGATAACGAACAATGAAAATAAAGCATTTAACAACCATCAAAACTAAACTTTCTATAACTTAAAGTAGTCTAACTACCCGTCCTAATCACCCGAAACACGCAAACATCTCCAGTATCCTCGATCGACTCTATTCGTACGGTGTAGGCCTAAATGGCCAAACAAGTCACAGAGACTTACCTCACATCCGTTGTACGCCGAGCTTCGTCCACAAACGCTTGTTCACCTATAACATTTCACAATATACCTATTAAATCGAGCCTAACTCATCAAACTCAAAAATTGCTAACTCCTAACTATAGAAAACTTTCTTAAACTCTATTTTAGTTCATTGAGGCATTTCGTCGAGCAATTTGCGCTCGACATTTCGAATATTTCATTAATGGAGGTTTTTAAGCTCCAATTTATCCAAATCTCCAATACACCTCAACAAACCGACGAACTAAGCTCCAATAATAACCATTACGTCTATTAGAGGCATAAATAAGCTCAACCTATAAATTTCAAACACCGATTCACGTTTTCGACGAAAACCCTAACGAACCCTAATTGTTTTAAACCTTAGAAATCGATATTTAACACTCCAAAAGTGTAGAGCCTTACCTAGAGAGCAAAGGCGATGAAGAAACGAGAAGATTCAAGTCACCGGAAGAAGGCAAATCGTCGCCGGAATGAAGAATCGCCGGAGGAGGGGAGAAAAGTCGCGCCAAAGGAGAGAGAGGGTTGAGAGAGAAGGAGGTTAACGTGAGTGAGGGGAAAGTGAAAAAAGAGAATTGATTTTTATAAAAAATCTTGGTTTGAAAATTACCAAATCGCCCTTCAATTTGATTTCAATTTCTCCTTCCAATTGTCTCGTTATTTAACTAACGATTCGATTCTCCAAAATTCTCATACTTTTTCCATAAATTCCAATTAATTGTTACGGCTCCGTTAAAACCTTCCGTTCGCGAAACGGACATAATTCGACATATTTACAAAATTGTCGTTTATATTGGAATATAATTTAAATCCCGAAAACCGGGTGTTACATGATCCATGGGAGTAGAAGCAGGTATAGAACCAAGAAAACATGTATCTTGCAAAAGCTTAAGAGTATAATGTCTTTGATTAACCAAAATACTTTTAACTGAACGAACAACCTCTAATCCGAGAAAGAAATGAAGATTGCCTAAATCTTTGATCTTGAAAGTAGCATTAAGATAGATATTCAAATAAGCAATTGCATAAGAAGAATTCTCGGCTACCATTATGTCATCAACATAGACTAAAACGACCAGAAAAATCTTTTCATGTTTATGGATAAAAAGTGAGTTATCTCTCCCCCTTAACCGAATATCCAGGTGGCAAGGACATGTACACCTCCTCATTTAAATCGTCATTAAAGAAGGCATTGTATACATCTAATTGAATAAGGAACCTGTAACGCCCCAAATTAAACAACTCGGTTCGTTACTCACACTTGCTAAACTGAACTAGGAAATTCTAAAAATTTAAAACTTTATCCATCGAGAACATTATCATTTAAACGATTTAAAATATTTCAACGGATGACATTTACGTAAAACAGAGCTGAATACAAAATAGGCTGACAATTCTTTAAATATAAAATCTTTCGAAACATTTCTACGACAACTACAATCAATTCAACGCTACTGGGCGATCTGGCATCACAGAGTCTGTTGCCCACAACCTTGGACGACGTACTCGTCTACGACTCTGGGCGGCGAACTCTGGATAAGCGACTTTAGACAACGCGACTCTGGACGACAACCCGCCACAACTTTGGACGATGTTCTCGTCCACGACTACTTAGATTTATCGTCTACGGATTTTCGTTCACAGACTTACTTAGACTTATCGTCCATAGACCACGTGACTTTATCGCCCCCAGTCCACGTGACTTCATCGTCCACGGGTTACATAAACCCATCGTCCACAGACTTACTTAAATTTGTCATCCACAGACCACGTGATTTAATCGTCCCCAGTCCACGTGACTTTATTGACTCCAGTTTTGGACCACAACTTTGGACGACATCGTTTCAGACAACTTGTCCACAGAATGGACAATTGTTTTATCTTTGGATTACTTAACGACTTTGGACGACTACTTTGGACGATATATTCGTCCATAGACTCTGATCCCAGACTTAGACAAAACACACTGTCTGGCGATCTCAATACAAAAGACTTCTCTCGACAGACAGTTTTCAATCCAAAATCAAAACATTAAAAGTCATCACTGTCAATTGAAACTCAGTCACAATTCAACTAATCAAGTTTCTAATAAAATCCACACACACCCCCACTAGTTAAACCGCCTCATCAGTGCACCAGGTCGTGGCATGAATGCGCTCCACCAACTGCGTCTAGTCTTCAGTATACTCAGAGAATTCACCTGTAGCCACCCCAACACCTACATCACAAAACTCATCTATTAGCCTAATGCTAAATAAGTAGAGCAATAATAAAATGAAATGCTGAAACATAAACCCTATTCATGCTATTTCTACTCTCATAGTTTATGTTGTATTTATGTTCGTTCCCTGTTGATCCCCCTATTCGATAGGAAGCAGATCAATTTTCCCAAAATATGCATCATCTGACTCGATTAAGGGACGGATTAGTTCCCTTAATAGCTGTTCTTGATCCCCCTGTTTGATGGGAAGTGGATCATTTTTCCCAAAGTATAAATATCCTCTGTCTCGATTAAGGGGCAGATTATTCCCTTAATAGATAATCTGATTCAATCTGCTCATGCCTTACCATGCTATTATATATGTAAATGCATTTTTGTATTCTTTCAAAAACATGATACATGTCAAACTAAAAATCATACAAACATATATATATCCTACTGTTTTGTGATGTAGGCCCGAAGGCACACACATACTCTACTTACCTGGCTTCCTGAGAAATTTCCAGTTGTGAGCTACTTCGGAAGTTTGTTTTAACCTAAAACCATAAACAGTGTATTAATTCAATCTTCACTAAGCCTTATTCTAAACCATCCAGAAATCTAAGGAAGCTAGTTGGGAAATCTGTTCATCGTGCATTCCTCGATTCACTACAAAACCGAATCCAACTCTCACTCACAGCACTCTCAAAACATGCATCTATAATCCCTCTATTATCTAACCACTAAAACAGCAAGAAATCGAAGCAAAACTCACCTAGGTTGAAGAAATCGGGCAGGAGAATCGCCGAGAAAAACCTGCTGAGTTGAGCACCAAAAGGGAAAGAAGAAGAAGAATAAGGTGGCGGCTACAAAGCCTTGCACACCGAATCATTTCCCTTAAATATGTTATCCTCTAAATAGTCCTCAATTACAATTGTGCCTTTGCCTAGTCACACTTTAACCTATTCAAGCAACTAGTCACATTCACACAATCCAATAAAATGTAATTCACGAAATGTTGTAGTAATCGGGGCCAACAATTACCGGTTGCTACAGAACCATCCATGAATAGATGCTAAGACAGGTAAAAACTTTACTGTCGTCATTTTAGCTACCGGGGAAAAAGTGTCAAAACAATTGATTCCCTCTTGTTGGGTACACCCCTTAGCCATTAAAAAAGCCTTAAAACGTTCAATTGAACCATCCACATAGAGTTTTAATTTATAAACTCATTTGCATTTAGTGGGTTGTTTACCAACAGGAAGTGAAACTAAAGACCAAGTATGATTATTTTTAAGAGCTTCTAATTTAGCATACATAGCATCCCTCTATTCAAGAACTCTAATTGCTTGAGAAAAAGATTGATAAAGTTTCAATTTATAAACCCATTTTCATTTAATGGGTTGTTTACCAACATGAAGTGAAACTAAAGACCAAGTATGATTATTTTTAAGAGCTTCCAATTCAGCATGCATAGCATCCCTCCATTTAGAAACTTTAATTGCTTGATAAAAAGATCGGGGTTCAGGATTTGAAGATAAAGTAAGAACATATGACTAAAAAGAAGGTGATAGCAGACCATAAGAAAAAAAAAATTGATAATGGATATTTAATGGTGGAGACAAAAGGATAGGATGATTTTCGCGTGAGGTAACAATGATAATCGGCTAAGTTAGAGGGAGTTTTGGATATCCTGTTGGATTTAGAAATTGAAGGTTCATTCGAATTGGAAGAAACTATCTTGCTGGATTTAGAACTTGAAGGTTCATCCGAATTGGAAGAAACTAAATGGTTGACTCCAAAAGGCAGAGACAATGAATCAAAAAATTCAGAATAGTCAGAGGATTTATGGAGACTATAATTTTTTAAAGGAAAAATATTTTCATGAAAAACAACATTTCGAGAAATGAAAATATTGTTGGATTCAAAATCAAGGACTAAAAAACTTTAAATCCTGAAGGATAACCTAGAAAAACACCAACCTTAGCTCGGGGAGCAAATTTGTGGCGTTCATTGCTAAGAGTTGAAATAAAACATAAGCAACAAAAAATTTTAAAGTGATCGTAAGTTGGAGGCTTGGAATACATCTTTTCAATAGGTGAAGGTGGTTTCACTATAGAATTTTATCTATTAGACTATAATTCATTATAATGATAACTTAGAATAATGAAAGATAAGTAAAAAGTAAATAATTATCTATAATTCCATTTTTTTCATTTAATGAAATGGTTTATTATCTTTTTTATTACAAATAGAAGCAAAACAAACAATAAGTTTATTTTCCGTTCAAGTTTATAAGGTAAACAAAAGTTAAAACATAATGCCCCTATTAGTGGATTTTACACTTTTACGCAAGTGCACGTATCGCTTCAAGTAGTAAAAATATCGATCCCACGAGAATATTCTTAATTGAGTTAATTGCTATAAAAATCTTATAAAAATATTAAAATGATAAATGAAAATAATTAGAAATAAAATCCGAATGACGATGCAACAAAAGAAAGTAGGATAAACGAGATAAAATCAATAAATGGAAGCCTTGGCTAGGATCAATTTATTCATTACGATAGTTTTACTACTGATACTCTGGTAATGCTCTGCAGCATTGTCTATGAACAACAAGAATCAAATATTTATAGGTTTCGTTCGAATTGCCTATGTAAATTCGATTTAGAATTTTTCTCGACTTTGAAATAAGGTAACAAACATTGAATTTTCTAATTGTCCTATTCTTATTGCCAATCAAATCAATGTTAACTCTGTTGTAACAATTTAATCCGATTAATTATTCGTGCATCTTAGAATTTATATTTATCTTTCGATACAATATAAACATGGATCATCAACTTATCTATCGATATGATCTGAATTAAGCAAGGAATATCACAAATAATTGTTCAATAAACAATCACATAAACAAATCGAGATCGTAGTAAAATTCGTAACGAATACTATCGTCCTAACCAAGTAAAAGATTTTAGCTACTAGACATCATAAAATAAAACAAAAACAATCATTTTAATAAAAGCATAAACAATAATATAAAGAGAAGAAGAAGAAGATCAAAAAGATGTCGTCGGTCCTCTTCTGCAGATCCCGAGCTCTCCTCCTTCTCTGGTTCTTTTTTTCTTAAGTATTCTTTCTGTTTCGATTCTCTCTCCAATCCCTGGAATCATGCATGTTTGATTCTCTCTCCAATCCCTGGAATCATGCATTCTCTTTCTTCCTTTTTGGGATTTGGTTCTTCTTTTCCTTTAAATTGCCATTCCAGCTTCTGCCACTTCTCCCAGTCGTCCACTACTCTCTATCGTCCATTTCTCCCAGTCGTCCACTTATGCTCTGTCGTCCACTTCTGCTTTGTCATCCATTTCTCCCAGTCGTCCACTTCTGCTCTATCGTCCACTTCTCTCAGTCGTCCACTCTCTGTATTGTCCACTTCTGCTAGTTGTCCAAAGTTGTCGTCCATTTTCATTTGTCGTTCGAAGTTGTCATCCATTTGCTCTGTTGTCCCAGTTGACCGCGCTTCTCCTCATTTAATTTGTTTTGACTTTTACTTGATTTTAGTCAGTTTTCCCTCCATAAATACACAGCCAAATAATATCTCTTTCTTTCTCTCCATATTCAGAGCAACAAATTTTCCTATTTTTCTTGATTTGATTTCTTCATTTTTAGTAACCATAGCCTCCTTGATTTAAACTTGAATTATCTTTTTGCCTTTTCCACTTTAGTCTCTGTATTAATAAAAATATATTGAATGAAAATAATCTGCTCATTCTAAAAATATGCATAAAATGTATCAATTTCACCCAAATTATTGATACTGCATGATATTTGCAGAATCACCGCGGCATTAGCATTAAAACTCACAATTTCATAATAATTCTACTCAAATCATTCGAGTTTCATCATGCATATAAATATTAAATAACTCTAAAATAAGTTATCAAATACCCCCAAACTTAGACCATTACTCGTCCTTGAGTGATGCAAAACAAAAATAAATTCCAAAGTTACATTAACAAAATTTATGTAATTTTTGAAATATCTAGTAACTTGTAAATTATTGAAAAATTTCACTATCACAATTAAAAGCAATCAATATAGATTTAATTCTCAATAAACTAATTTTCAAAGTGTGTGTGCTCAAACTCCTCTTTAAATTGCTAAGTTCAACCATCAACACTAAATATCACAATTCATATCGTAAGATGTCAATTCTTTAATGTCCTTCCTAAATCCATTAGCTTTCAAAGATTCTTCTTATTTTTTTTAAATAAGTGAGGGGGATATACAATAATAATTTTTTATATTGACTTTATCTATAAGTCACACTATCTTTTTACGCGATTGACAACATTGGTGATGAAGTCCTCCGGTTACTCAGTAATGTCACCTCCAAATACATACTCATATAAAATAGAGGAGTATTGTAATAACCTGGAAATTTTATTGAATAAAATTTCAAGTTTTATTAGGATTTCGTGAGAGATTTTAACGGGTTAATTAGCTTATTGAAATTTGAGATTTTAATTGCAAAAAGATTTCAAATTAAAAATAAGAAAAAAAAATTTAAAACATTTAAATTTTTTAAAACAGACGAACGGCTTCGTGAAGAAGCCATTCGTCTGTCGTTCTTCGCGGGCAGAGAACGGAGCAGGGGAGAGGAGGGAGACGCGTGACGATCGACAGCCGTTCACCACCGCGATTCCTCGATGTCTCCGGCCAGACGACGGCGATGAGGAGCTTCCGGCTGACTCCTCGCACGAACCAAACCGGTAAGTTGGTTTTAGCCTGTTTTCGGTTCTGTTGGAGACCGGGAGTGACGAGCTCGATTGAGCTCCGATCACTGGCCGATTTAGGTTGTTTCCGGCGTGGGTTTGCCGACCCTTGGACCGGCTTTCATCGCCTGGTCGTGATGAGCTCCGTTTTGGCAAAAATCAGAGGGCTCCGATTTGGGGCATTTTGGTTTTGGTGTGTGTAGCTTGGGATTTTGATTAGATTATTCAAATTGAAGGTGTAGGTGGTCGATTGGTGAGGAATTGGGTGGAAATTGATGGAAAATCGAAAAGGGGGAAATTTCCAATTAAAGGGCAGTTCGGGTTTTTGCCATTTTGACCTACCTAGGGTTATTTGTTTTAAAATTCATTTTGGCATGTTAAAATAGGTTATTAGAGGAGTGCGTGGCCGCTGGAATTGTTTGATTCCGATAACCGACGTGAAAGTTATGCACGTTTGAAGTTTCGGGTCGGTTTTTACCGAACCCAAATTAGTGGCCCGTTTAGTTAGGTTTTAGTTGGATTAGGCTAGAAATAGTAGTTTGAGAGTAATTGGTGAATGTAAGCTTGATTTTGATGAAGTTTGAATTTTTGTCGTAGGTCGAGCCGTAGGTGGGCAAGAAACCGAACATCCTCAGCAAGCTAGGACGCCAGGTAAGTAGTAGTGTGGTTGAGAATGTTTGAGAGTCGCCCAGAAGGGCCTACACAACAGTTGTTTGCATGTTGTGAGTCGTGTGAATGTCGTGTGTAGTCGGTATGTGATGTGGACGAGAAGTTGTCGTTAGTTGGGCATGTTGTGTAGGTGATGAGGAGTTTGTGGGTGATGTGTACGTGCAGTCGTCGTCAGTGGTATGATGTGAGCCTCGTGAGGGTTGTGGGACAGTCGTAGGTAGGTGGTGAGCCTCGTGAGGGTTGTGGGACAGTCGTAGGTAGGTGGTGAGCCTCGTGAGGGTTGTGGGACATTCGTAGGTAGGTGGTGAGCCTCGTGAGGGTTGTGGGACAGTCGTAGGTAGGTGGTGAGCCTCGTGAGGGTTGTGGGACAGTCGTAGGTAGGTGGTGAGCCTCGTGAGGGCTGTGGGACAGTCGTACGTAGGTGGTGAGCCTGGTGGAGGTTGTAGGTGAGTTGTACGTAGGTTGTGAGTATCGTGCAGGTTGTGGGCTAGTTGTGTGTAGGTTGTGAGTCTTGTGCAAGCCGTGGGTGAGTTGTAAGTAGGTTGTGAGTATCATGCAGGTTATGGGCTAGTTGTGCGTAGGCTGTGAGTCTTGTGCAGGCCGTTGGTAAGATGTACATAGGTTGTGAGTCTTGTGCAGGTTGTGGGTCAGTCGAGCGTAGGAGGTTGTGAGGTTGTGAGTCTAGCGTACGTGGTGGGTTGTAGGTACGGATGTGGATGCGAAGTCCTCGTTAGTTGGTCATAGTATGCAGGTTGTGAATTGTAGGTACGTGTGTGATGTGCTGTAGATGTGAAGTCGTTATTAGTTGGTATGGTTAGTATGTAGCATGTTTTAAGCGCTGGAGAGTAGAGGAGATGAGGAACGGGGTCGAGGTTAAAACCGAGGGATGGCGATACGTAACTCCTCGGGGACCGTTGTAAAGGTAGAGTACGGGGCCACCTGACTACGTGGGACGGCGGGACGTAACGCCACGGGGTCGAGGTTAAAACCGAGGGATGGCGATACGTAACGCCTCGGGGACCGTTGTAAAGGTAGAGTACGGGGCCACCTGACTACATGGGACGGCAGGACGTAACGCCATGTGGTCGAGGTTAAAACCGAGGGATGGCGATACGTAACGCCTCGGGAACTGTTGTAAAGGTAGAGTACGGGCCACCTGACTACGTGGGACGGCGGGACGTAATGCCATGTGGTCGAGGTTAAAACCGAGGGATGGCGATACGTAATGCCTCGGGGACCGTAGTAAAGGTATAGTACGGGGCCACCTGACTACGTGGGACGGCGGGACGTAACGCCACGTGGTCGAGGTTAAAACCGAGGGATGGCGATACGTAACGCCTCGGGGACCATTGTAAAGGTAGAGTACGGGGCCACTGACTACGTGGGACGGCGGAACGTAACGCCACGTGGTCGACGTTAAAACCGAGGGATGGCAATACGTAACACCTCGGGGACCGTTATAAAGGTAAAAAGTGTGGGGTACGGACTGACTGCCCAGTGCGGTTACATTCCAAAACTCGGTGACATGCGATGTGAAAAGATGTTGACAACGTGTGTAGAGACCTGCATGTGTTAGGATTGCATAACCAGTTTTCATGCTTCACGTTTATTTTTCCAGCACTTTACTTGCTAAGCTTTGAGCTTACGGTGTGTTCTGTGGTGTAGGTACTGCTGAGCTGGTGGGTGTGTACCGAGAATCTGACTAGGAATGGGGGGAGGCAATTGGTGGCGTGCGACCAGGGCCCCGGTTGATGACAGTGTTAGGGCGACCCGACCCAGGAAGGGCCGTAGCATGGTGTTGATGGGGAGTAGGACTTTTTGTCTTTTGTGGGAGTATTTGTATTTGTTGTATATAGTCATAGTTAAGGATGATATGTCGCCCTAAACTGTGGACTTTCTTCATTTTGGTTGATAGCATTTTCGTTCTGTTGTGTGGATTGTTTGGAGATTTCGTAGACTAGGTAGTTGTGTAGGAGTATTCTGGATTGGTTGGGATTTATTCGTTTTCAGGTACTTAGCATTTTGGGGGCGCCATTTTCAGGCGTTACCCCGCCGAAATTTTTGGGGAGGACGCCATGGTGCTTAATGGTTAGGATTAAGGAAAATTAGTGAGTCGTTTAGCTCATAGTAGTCCCTGTAGCGAACCGGGAATCCGGGTGGGTTTTCGGGGCGTTACAAGTATAGTCAATAAATATACAACGGAGTTCCTCCTAATGTTTTCCTAATTTATCTCTACCCATCGAGTATCCAAAAGAATCACTCGAAATTGAAAGTAGATTAAGAAATTGCATATCATTTTTTTATATATAACCTCCAAACTTATTATTTATTATATATATATTTTTTAGAAGAAGTCTTTCATTGCTAATTTCTTTCATCAAACACTAAATTATTGACACCTATATATAATTGTAATGTCTAGTAAGGATGATATTCCTAAGCAACCAAAAGGAGTTTGTGTGTTAGGAACAACTAAGCTTATGGGAATAAATCTTAAATAATTTCTAATGATATGTGACAATAACATTATTCAATAACTTACTAAATTATGAGATATTAGGAAATTGCATTGTTCTTTTTTTTTTTTTGAGACTAAACAGAACAAAGAAAGCAGAATAACGAACTAAACAAAATTAAGCAGAAAACTAAGCAAAATTAACCAGTCAAAAATTAAACATAACAGAACTCCCCCAAACTTAACAATTGGTAGTGTCCCCACTGCCAAACAAAATGAAATGCACACAAAGAGGTGGAAAGAACTTCCCTGGGTAGTTATGCTCCAGTATCTGATTCGGAGTCCGAGTTCTGGAGCAGCAATGTGGGGAAACGAGGGAAGGTTGATCGGGGCTCATCAGCAGACCTTGTCAAACTTGCTGCTAGTCCTTTGTCTCGGAGGTGACTATAGCGCCAGAAGACTCTGCTCTTGCGCTTTAGACTCTTCATGGATTCTGATATCCGATATTGTTTAACTTCCAGAAGATGAAGTTTCTGATGTACTAACTCATTGTCGTGTTTGTGCCATTGTATTTTAGAGTGCAAAAGCGCTACACTTTCTATTATTTGTTGTTGAGAGCTGCTGTCGCCGGGTGATGCTGCAGCTCCGTTGGCAGCATTATCTTTAGCTTCTGTTTCCCCCACCCCCAAACTTTCTGAAGCAATCCTCTTAAAAATGGTTGGTGTCATTGTTGGTTCTGGGGAGAGGTGCTCTTAATCTACTTCATAAGGGACTCCAACCATTTCACAAAGTCCAGACACTAAGGATGGAAACAAGAGCTGCCCCTTTGGCTTTAGGGCATTGGCACACAAACTCCGGTATATGACCAAACCAACATTAATCTTTTTGTTGGTAAGAATGCAGTAAACCAGAATGGCTCGATCTCTTGTTACATGTTTGCCGTAAGAAAAAGGGAATAAACGAATTTTAAGGAAGTGATACCATACCTTGGTTTTTGGGAGCAGGGCAAGCCTTGGAATGGAGAGAAATCTGGTTTTGGACCTCACCCATTTTGTGCCTGGCAATGCTATTTCTTTCAATGCCGCATTTAGAAATCCTGGAGACAAATTGTCTTCATATTTGTAAAACTCGTCTTCAACTTCCTCCAAATTGTAAAATTCATTGATTGAAAAAGACCCTATTTTCACATCACATGCTCTAACTAGAATACTCTCGGGCAAATCTCCTCAACATTTGCATAGAACTCCCCTCACGATATTTTTCACTGCTGTATTCAGAACAGCACAGAGTTTTTCCCAACTTCTTTCCTGAATAATAGTTCTAACATAACTAGGGTACCCTGCTCTTCTGTGACGAGGAAACCCTTTTCTTGAACAAAACTCTGTTGTTGAAGACCTTGCTCATATCTCAACTTGGCCTCCTCAGATACGAAGGCTAGTCTACACACTTTTTTCATGTTCTTCTTTCCCTTTTGTTTCAGATGCATCTCTTCAGTCAAAAGTTGTCGCTTAAAAATCCCAATTGCACTTTTTCTTCTAACGCCCAAGCGTTTATAGAAGCGATAGGGAGCGGAAGGTTTCAAAATTTTCACTGATTGTCAGCGGTAGATTTTGAGCGGTAAATAACCCTAATAACTACTTTGAGAGAACTTTGGTAATGATTAGCAGAAGAGTAAAAACAAAATTGAAAGTAAACTTATTTAAACCTAAAAATAATGAAAATGCAAATAAAATTAAATAATATAATAAAAGGATATTATTGAGGGTTGCCTTCCTAATAGCGCTAAGTTTTAAAGTCTTCAGCCAGACTTCCTTTCTCTTCATTGTTTTTCAATATCTTGTAGAAAAATTGACATTATTTTTGTCAATTTTTCTCCAAAATAATGCTTGATTCGTTGACCATTCACCTTAAAATTTCTTCCACTTTTTTCTTCATGCAACTCAACTGTTCCATATGAAAATACCTCTATGATTTCAAATGGTACAGACCACCTTGATTTTAACTTTCCTGGGAAGAGTTTCATCCTAGAATTAAATAGCAAAACTTTTTCACCTTTCTCAAATGTCCTTGCCTGCAACTTTTTATCATACCATTTTTTCACTTTTTCCTTGTAAATTTTTGCATTTTCGTATGCTCCAAACCTTAACTCTTCCAACTCTTGTAACTGCAAAAAATCGAAATTTTCCTGCTCCTTGTAAATCCAAGTTTAGGGTGATTGCCCAATAGGCCTTATGCTCAAGCTCTACTGGTAAATGGCAAGCCTTTCCATAAATCAAATTGTAAGGTGTGGTGCCCAAAGGTGTTTTATATGCTGTTCGATATGCCCACAAAGCATCGTCCAATTTCTGAGACCAATCTTTTCTATTAGGGTGTACCACTTTTTCCAATATTTTCTTTATCTCTCTGTTAGAAACTTCTGCCTGCCCATTACTCTGTGGATGGTAAGTTGTCGTAACTTTATGTCTAACTCCATATTTACTCAGTAATCCTGTGAACAACCAGTTGCAAAAGTGAGATGTAATGCCCGGGGTTTTCTGAACCCGATTCGCTACTCATAAAATTGAGCCATACTATGTCATTTTGAGAAAATTTCAACTTTTCGTTCAACGGCCAAAGTTTCACCTTTATAAACGTTAAAACTTGCAGCAGGAAATTCATTTGTATAAACAACATTTATTAATTTAATTAAGATGTTAAAGACAATTGGTTGAAAGGAAACAAAACAAAATAGAACACGTCCATCGCTGAACAGTTCAAGTGATATAATAGAAACAAAAAGGGCATCCACCGCTAAACAGTGTCAACGGCAGAAGCAGAAATAAAATAGTCTCAGCGGTAGAGGCGGAAATAGAAGGCATCCACCGCTAAACAGTGTCATTCGCACGATATGTCGACTACCCACAGCCACCGCTCACAAAACGACAAAAATCTAATACTCACTCCTACACTCACATCCACCGGTCACAAAACGACAAAAATCTAATACTTACTCCTACGCTCACATCCACCGGACACAAAACGACAAAAATCTAATACTCACTCCCACGCTCACATCCACCGGTCACAAAAAAGACAAAAATCTAATACCCACATCTACCGATGGACAACATCCACCGATAGACGATAACACTCAACATCCACCGGTGGACTACATCCACCGATAGACAAACACTCAACATCCACCGGTGGACTACATCTACCGATATACAAAACACTCAACATAACAGCATAACAATCATTTTCACTCTAAACAAATAAAACTCCGACTACCAAAAGAGTTTGAGTATTTTACTAAAAATTGTTCAAAACAACATAAGTCCACAACTTTCTAAAAATATCTAGCAAAGCAACTACCTCTAAACCAAATCATGTTTTTCATGTTCAGAACAAGAAAACCATAAAGTTGTTAAAAACATCAGAACTATCAATGTTTTTAAAACTCTCTGCATACTTCCACAAGTCACTTAACCACTGAAACTTCATAAACAAATAATAGTTAAACCGCCTCATCAGAACACCAAACTGTGGCATTGAAGTGCTCCCCCAACCAGCCTAGTCCTCAACATCCTCAGAGAATACACCTTCTGAGGCTTCTTCACCTATATCACAAAATTCATCTATTAGCCTAATGCTAAGTAAGTAAAGCAGTAATGAAATGATATGCTGAAACATAAATCCTAGTCATGCAGTTTCTACTTCCACCTCTCAGTTGCATTTACATACTTTCACTAATCTGATCCCTCGGTTCCATTGGGAGTTGGATCATTTTTCCCAAAGTCATACATCCTCTTCATAAATTAAGGGGCAGATTAGTTTCCTTAACAGCTGATCTGATCTTAATTTTCATTGGGAAGCTGATCAATTTTTCCCAAAGTCATACATCTTCTTCATAAGTTAATGGGCAGATTAGTTCCCTTAATAGTTTATCTGTTGCAATTTGTTCATTTCTTACCATACCAATACATGTAAATTCATTTTCGTACTCTTTCAAAATAAGATGCATGACATACAGACAAATTCAAACATACATAATCCTACTGTTTTGTGATGTAGGCTCGAAGGCACATGCATACTCCATTTACCTGGTCTCCTAGGGATTGTTTGGTTGTAAGCTACTTCGGGAGTTTGCTCACCTAAAATCATAAACAGAGCATTAATTCAATCTTCGCTATATCGCATTCTAAACCATTCGGAAACCTAAGGTAGCTAACTTGGAACTCTAATAATCGTGCATTCCCGGTTTATCATCAAAACCTGAACCTATTCTCATTCACAGCGTTCCCAAAACACACACATTGTACTCTCTCTGCTATCTAGTCACTAAAACTCAAGGAAAACAAAGGAAAACTCACCTAGATTGGAGAATGGAAATCGGAGAGAAAACTGCCTGGAGAGCTCTGCTGAGCTTGAGCTGAATACCGAGAAAGGAAAATGAGAAAACAGTGGCGGCTAAACCTCATTAAACCCTCCCTTAAATACGTTATCCACTATAAATCTCAAATTACCATTACACCCTTACTTAGTCACCCATTAACCTAATCAATAATTCTTCCAATTTCTTCCGTAAAGTGTACACTAAAAGTTGACAAGGTAAAATCAGTTTAATGGAACCAGGTGTTACATGAGAACCTCCATTGCTTACAATAGCTCGTGGTGTTCTGAAGCATGTGAAGATATTTTTCTGTAAAAACTTTAGAACACTCTTCCTTTCATTATTCGGAAGTGCCACTGCCTCAACCCATTTAGACACATAATCTACAGCCAACAAAATATATTGATTCCCGAAAGAAGATGGAAAAGGTCCCATGAAATCTATCCCCCATACGTCAAATATTTCCACTTCCAAAATATTTATGAGTGGCAGCTCGTGTTCCCTTGAAATATTCCCTACTCTTTGGCATCTGTCACAATTTTTAACAAACTCATTAGCATCCTTAAAAAGAGAGAGCCAGTACAAACGTGACTGCAGAACTTTTACAGCTGTTCGGGTTCCTCCATAATGGCCTCCATATGATGCTGCGTGGCATTTCTGCAACACTGATTGCATTTCCTTCTCTAGTATGCATTTCCTTCTCTAGTATGCATTTCCTCATTAACTGATCAGCTCCTTGTTTGAAGAGAAACGGTTCATCCCAGAAATACTGCTTTACATCTTTCAAAAATTTCCTTTTCTGCTAATAATCTAAATCAAAAGGGATTATATCACTTACAATGAAATTGACAAAATCAGCGTACCAAGGAGCTGAAGACACTTCCAACTTTAGTATTTGTTCATCAGGGAAAGATTCTCTTATAATTCCTTCATCTTGCTGCTCACCCATATTTTCCAGACGAGATAAATGATCAGCCACTTAGTTTTCACACCACTTTCTGTCACGAATCTCCACATCAAATTCTTGAAGTATTAAATACCCAGCGAATAAACCTAGGTTTGACATCCTTCTTTGCAACCAAGTACTTTATTGCTACATGGTCAGTGTACACAATAACTTTTGTACCAATTAAATAAGCTCTGAATTTGTCAAATGCAAATACCACAGCTAAAAGTTCCTTCTCTGTGGTTGTGTAGTTCTTTTGAGCTTCATTCAATGTCTTGCTGGCGTAATAGATAGAGTGAAATAGCTTGTCTCTCTTCTGCCCAAGTACAACTCCCACAGTATAATCACTGGCATCACACATAAGAATGAAAGGTGAAGTCCAGTCTGGTGCAGCTATCACAGGTGCTGTGATCAACTTTTGCTTCAGCAGGTTAAAAGCTTTCAGACAATTTTTGCCAAAGTTGAATAAACTATTCTGCTCCAGTAGCATGCATAAAGGCTTCGATATTTTTGAAAAATCTTTAATGAAGCGCCTATAGAATCCTGCATGCCCCAAGAAGCTTCTGATTCCTTTCACTGTTTTTTGTGGAGGTAGCTTCTCAATAATTTCGATTTTTGCTTTATCCACCTCTAAACCTTTTTCTGAAACCTTATGGCCGAGAACTATTCCTTCTGGAACCATAAAATGGCACTTTTCCCAATTTAAAACTAGGTTAGTTTCCATGCATCTCTTCAAGAACCGCTCTAAATTTATTAAACATGCTGCAAAATAATCTCCAACAATCGAAAAATCATCCATAAAAATTTTCAAACCTTCTTCAATCATGTCTGGAAAAATGGTCATCATGCAGCGCTGGAACGTTGCTGGAGCATTGCACAAACCGAAAGGCATTCTTCTGAAAGCGAAAGTTCCACATGGGCAAGTGAAGGTGGTTTTCTCCTGATCTTCGGGTGCTATGGTTATTTGATTATACCCTGAATACCCATCCAAAAAGCAATATAACTTTCTCCCAGCTAACTTGTCCAACATTTGATCTATGAAAGGCAAAGGAAAATGAACTTTTCGAGTGACCTTGCTAAGCTTTCTGTAATCCATACAAATCCTCCAACCCGTAACTGTTCTTGTTGGAATTAATTCATTTTTTTGTTAGCTATAACAGTTGTCCCTCCTTTCTTTGGAACACAATGGACTGAACTAATCCAAAAGCTATCTGAAATGAGGTAAATTATTCCTGCATCTAACCACTTGAGTATATCTTTCTTCACAACTTCTTTCATAATCGGGTTTAGTCTTCTCTGCTGATCTATTGTTGCAGTAACTTCTTCTTCCAATCTGATCTTATGCATACAAATTCTTGGACATATTCCTGTTATGTCTTTCACTGTCCACGCTAGAGCTTGCTTATATTTTTTTAGTACCTACATCAACTCTTGTTCTTGCAAGTCTGATAAAGCTGCAGAAATAATCACAGGAAGTGTTTCTTTAATTCCCAGGAACACATACTTTAGATGAGATGGCAGCGGTTTGAGCTCCAATGTTGATGTCTCTTTGCTGGATGGGCTAGAGCCTTCTTGGCCATCTTCTGTTCTGATTAATGTTTCAAACTGCTTCCTGTATCCCTTAGAAAATTGTTTAACTTCTTCTAGTTTAATTTTTTCGGATATACTGAAACACTCTTCTTCATCATAGAGACATTTCATGGCTTTTAAAACACTAAAAGTAACTTGTTGGTCATTAACTCTCATTGTGAGCTCTCCCTTCTGAACAACAATTAGGGTTCTGCCAGTGGCTAAAAATGGCCGACTCAAAATTATTGGCACCTCCCGATCTGCTTCATAGTCAAATATGATAAAGTCTGCAGGGAAGATGAACTTGTCCACTTTCACCAACACGTCTTCTATCTTTCCTCGAGGATGAGTTTGTGATCGGTCAGCAAGCTGCAGAGTTACTGTTGTTGACCGAGCTTCTCCAATTCCTAGTTTTTTAAAAATTGACATGGGCATCAAATTGATACTAGCTCCAAGATCACATAGAGCTTTTCCGAAATAGTTATTGCCGATTGTGCAAGGGATTGTGAAGCTTCCAGGGTCCTTCAACTTTGATGGTATTTTGTTCTGTAGAATGTAGCTGGTCTCTTCGGTCATGGCAACCATCTCATATTCTCCCAATCTTCTTTTTTTTGATAAAATATCTTTCATGAATTTCATATAGTTGGGCATCTGTTCAAAGGCTTCCACCAAAGGTACGTTGATGTGAAGCTGCTTCAAAACATCCAAGAATTTTTTAAATTGCTTTTCCTGGTTGTGTTTTTGTAGCCTCTGTGGAAACAGTGGAGGAGGTTTCAGGAGTTGCAATTCTGCTGGACGATGATGTGGTGTTGCTGCGAGTAGAGTTGCATCATTGATATTTATTTCTCGTGTTTCTGTGTTACTTTCTTTAGTCCTCTCAGCATTCTCTTCCTCGATCAAAACTTCTCCTTCATGTAAACCCTCAGTACTGGGCTGCTCATCTGTTTCTTTCTCTTGGCTATTATTCTGTGATTTTTCTATACTCTGTGGCTTTTCTGGAATCTCTACCTCCCTTCCATTCCTTAATAAAATAGCTTTGCAATGTTCCTTTTTCGATCTTTGTGGAATTTCAGTGTCACTTGGTAGTTGTCCCATGTTCCTTGAATTTGCAGATTGAGCTAGTTGCCCCAGTTGGGTTTCAATATTCTTTATGGAGACTGCTAAATTCTGCAATATTATCTATCTTGGAAGCATGTTCCATTGCAAAATTATCTGGTTTTTCTTGAGTTACAGGTTTCTGAATTTGCTGAGTGTAGTTCTGGGCATAATTATCGGCAGATCTTGTAGGTGTTGCATTGTTCTGTTGCTACGAATTCCATTGAAAGTTCGGATGCTGTCTCCATCCAGGGTTGTACATCTGTGAGAAGAGATTATTATTTCGGTTATACCCCACATAATTTGCAGATTTGGGGTTTGTAGAGCATGAGCTATCATCATGGTTCTCCCCGCAAAAGATGCATGAAATCTCTCGTTTTTGTGGCTGATGCTGTCTGTTCATAACTTTGATGGCATTTTCTAATGAAGCTATTTTGGCATTGAGAGCAGCTACTTCATAAACTTCAAGTGCTCTCCTTGCAGGTGTATTCCTATCTGATGACCATTGATAGCTGTTCACCATCATTCTTTCCAATAAGTCATATGCCTCATTAAAAGATTTTTACAGTAATGTTCCATTAGCTGCTGCATCAATGATCGATCGGGTTTGTTCATTCAATCCGTTGTAAAACGTTTCCAACTGAATCCAATGAGGGATCCCGTGATTTGGGCACTGTCTCAGCAATTCTTTAAATCTATCCCACGCTTCGTAGAGTGATTCTCCATCCCTCTGCTGGAAGCTGGTGATGTCATTTCTCATCCTTGCGTTCCTCATTGATGGGTGATACTTCATAATGAATTTCTTAGCAAGATCCCCTCAAGTAGTAATGGTATCAGAAGGAATACTGTTCAACCAATCCCTGGCTCTATCGCTCAAAGAATATGGGAAGAGTTTTAACCTTAACGCTTCTGCAGATACTCCAGGGAAATTGAAAGAATCACTAACTTCCTCAAACACTTTCAAATGGTGATGAGGATTATCTGTAATTGCTCCAATGAACTGTCCAACCGTTTGAAACATTTGGAACATCACCAGTTTAAGCTCAAATCTGATGGCGCGAAGATCTGGTCTTACTATTCCAGGATTTAGATCATTTAGTGTAGGAATTACAAAATCTTGAATGGGCTTGTCTCTGTCATCAACAATTCTTTCAGCATTGTCTTTCTCTTTCTACGTTCGCCATATTGTCTCCCTCAATAAACTGTTGCTGCTGTTGTCTTCTTCTCACTCTAAATGTTCTCTCAATTTCGGGATCTATGGGTACAAGATCTTGTGCGTCTTCTTCGTCCGACATAAATCAAGAATACTTGAAAATAAAGAAACAAAATAAAATAACATAAAATAAAATAAAATAATTATAGCAAAATAATCACAACTAAGCGATATCCCCGGGAACAGCGCCAAAAATTTGTTAGTGGATTTTACACTTTTACGCAAGTGCACGTATCGCTTCAAATAGTAAAAATATTGATTGCACGAGGATATTCTTAATTGAGTTAATTGCTATAAAAATCTTATAAAATATTAAAATGATAAATAAAAATAATTAGAAATAAAATCCGAATGACGATGTAACAAAAGAAAGCGGGATAAACGAGATAAAATCAATAAATGGAAGCCTTGGCTAGGATCGATTTCTTCGTTACAATAGTTTTACTACTGATGCACTGGTAATGCTCTGTAGCATTGTCTATGAACAACAAGAATCAAATATTTATAGCTTTCGTTCAAATTGCCTATGTCAATTCGATTTAAAATTTCTCTCGACTTTGAAAAAATGTAACTAACATTGAATTTCCTAATTGCCCTATTCTTATTGTCAATCGAATCAATGTCAACTATGTTATAATAATTTAATCTCATTAATTATTCATGCATCTTAGAATTTATATTTATCTTTCGATACAATGTAAACATGGATCATCAACCTATCTATCAATATGATCTTAATTAAGTAAGGAATATCACAAATAATTGTTCAATAAACAATCGCATAAACAAATCGAGGTCGTAGCAAAATTCGTAACGAATACTATCGTCCTAACCAAGTAAAAGATTTTAGCTACTAGACATCATAAAATAAAACAAAAACAATCGTTTTAATAAAAACATAAACAATAAAATAAGGAGAAGAAGAAGAAGATCAAAAAGATGTCGTCGGTCCTCTTCTGCAGATCCCTAACTCTCCTCCTTCTCTGGTTCTCTTTTTCTTAAGTATTTTTTTTGTTCCGATTCTCTCCAATCTCTGGAATCATGCATGTTTTGATTCTCTCTCCAATCCCTGGAATCATGCATTCTCTTTCTTCCTTTTTGGGATTTGGTTATTCTTTTCCTTTAAATTGACATTCCAGCTTCTGCCATTTCTCGTCCACTACTCTCTATCGTCCATTTCTCCTAGTCGTCCACTCTTTCTATCGTCCATTTCTCCCAGTCGTCCACTTCTGCTCTGTCGTCCACTTCTGCTCTGTTGTCCATTTCTCCCAGTCGTCCACTTCTGCTCTATCTTCCACTTCTCCCAGTCGTCCACTCTCTCTATCGTCCACTTCTGCTAGTCGTCCGAAGTTGTCGTCCATTTTCATTTGTCGTCCGAAGTTGTTGTCCATTTGCTCTGTTGTCCCAGTTGACCGCGTTTCTCCTCATTTAATTTGTTTTGACTTTTACTTGATTTTAGCCAGCTTTCCCTCCATAAATACGCAACCAAATAATATCTCTTTCTTTCTCTCCATATTCAGAGCAACAAATTTCTCCATTTTTCTTGATTTGATTTCTTCCTTTTTAGTAACCATAGCCTCCTTGATTTAAACTTGAATTATCTTTTTGTCTTTGTAACGACCCCGTTTCCCAGCAAGATATTGTCCGCTCTGGGGATTGGGCCGTAACCCAATATCCTCCCCTCACGGCTTTGTTTGGCGAGAACTTCCTGGAAGGTCACCCAACCTGGAATTGCTTTCGCCGAAGCACTTTTAACTTCGGAGATCTTATGGGATCCATTGCTAATCGTGCTCCAAAACGGGTTTTACTATGATGGGAGGGTCTCTTTACATATGTTTCATTTCCACATACTTCCCCAAGCGATGTGGAATTGTGACGACCCTCTTTTTACGACCCGTCACCTTCCAGTTCCCCCGCGCGGACGTACCGCCATCCGGGTTCCGGTTCGTGCAGCCATCCTACATACTTACACATCCGGGTCATCACAATCACCCCCCCTCGGGGGCCCAACGTCCTCGTTGGCCACATTTTCGGTTGGGTACAGGCTCTGATACCATTTGTAACGACCCCGTTTCCCAGCAAGATATTGTCCGCTCTGGGGATTGGGCCGTAACCCAATATCCTCCCCTCACGACTTTGTTTGGCGAGAATTTCTCGGAAGGTCACCCAACCTGGAATTGCTCTTTCCACATACTTCCCCAAGCGATGTGGAATTGTGACGACCCTCTTTTTACGACCCGTCACCTTACGATGGTTGCACGAACTGGAACCCGGATGACGGCACAGACGTACCGCCATCCGGGTTCCAGTTCGTGCAGCCATCCTACATACTTACACATCCGGGGTTCAAGTTCGTGCAGCCATCCTACATACTTACACATCCGGGTCATCACAATCACCCCCCCTCGGGGGCCCAACGTCCTCGTTGGCCACATTTTCGGTTGGGTACAGGCTCTGATACCATTTGTAACGACCCCGTTTCCCAGCAAGATATTGTCCGCTCTGGGGATTGGGCCGTAACCCAATATCCTCCCCTCACGACTTTGTTTGGCGAGAATTTCTCGGAAGGTCACCCAACCTGGAATTGCTCTCGTCGAAGCACTTTTAACTTCGGAGTTCTTATGGGATCCATTGCCAATCGTGCTCCAAAACGCGTCTTACTATGATGGGAGGGTCTCTTTACGGAATTTCTCGGAAGGTCACCCAACCTGGAATTGCTCTCGTCGAAGCACTTTTAACTTCGGAGTTCTTATGGGATCCATTGCCAATCGTGCTCCAAAACGCGTCTTACTATGATGGGATGGTCTCTTTACATATGTTTCATTTCCACATACTTCCCCAAGCGATGTGGGATTGTGACGACCCCCTTTTTACGACCCGTCACCTTACGATGGTTGCACGAACTGGAACCCGGATGACGGCACAGACGTACCGCCATCCGGGTTCCAGTTCGTGCAGCCATCTTACATACTTACACATCCGGGTCATCACAGTCTTCCCGCTTTAGTCTCTGCATTAATAAAAATATATTGAATGAAAATAATCTGCTCATTTTAAAAATATGCATAAATTGTATCAATTTCACCCAAATTATTGATACTGCATGATGTTTGCAGAATCACCGCGGCATTAGCATTAAAACTCACAATTTCATAATAATTCTAATCAAATCATTCGAGTTTCATCATGCACATTAGTATCAAATAATTCTAAAATAAGAGTTATCAGCCCCAAAAATTTTAGATGAACATTTAATTGGAACAGAATAGCTCTAGCAACGTTTAGAATATGCTGATGTTTGCATTCCACAACAGAATTTTGTTGTGGTGTATCCACACAAAAATGAAAATGTGTGATTCCTTTAGAATCAAAAAAATATTTCAAAGAAAATTTAGAACCCTTATCAGTTTGTACAACTTTAATAGTAGTACTAAACTAATTTTCAATTAGACAAATAAATTTTGGAAAAATGGAAGCAACTTCAACTTTAGATTTAAGAAGAATCCAAGTTGTTTGGGAAAAACCAAGTTGTTTGGGAAAAATCATCTACAATTGTAAGGAAAAAATGATGACCATTACATGTTTCATTGTGAAATGGACCCCAAACATCACTGTGTATTAGTTCAAAAGGTTTGCTGGCAAAGGAATTATTTGAAGAAAATGGAAGAAGTTTTTTGCTTGGCAAGTGGACAAACAAAGGAAACATCAGAAGCATTAGATTTCAAATTCAATACATTGTTCAAAAAGTGAAGTTTTCCAGGAGAATGATGGCCTAAACGATAATGCCATAAGTTGGAAGAAACATTATTACAGTGAATATTAGCAGCAGAAAAGAATCATTTTGACAAACATAAAAATTGCCAAATCGTTTAGTCATCCCAATTATCTTGATGGTTGAAAGGTCCTGAATAAAGCAAGAAGTAGAGGAGAAAGTTATTTGACAATCAACATAGGAGGATAAACCAGTTGTTGAAGAAAAAACCTCAGAAGGAAGCTGTGAGGTAGGACTGCTAACTTGATTTACTATAAGAGCCTTGTTTTAAAACTTGGATCCAGATGGAAATCCATGAATCTTATAACATTTATCAATCTTAGGTCCTTGCATCTTACACTGTGTGCAAAATGGTCTATCCCTCCGTGGTTTAGACTGACAAGAAGAAGGATTGTTCTAGACAGAATTCATCACCAAAGTACTATTTTTTTATGGAAGGCAGAGGATCAATCATTAAAATCTGAGTACGAACCTGAGTGTAAGATTCATTCAGATCCATCAACAATTGCAAGATTTGTTCTTGTTGGTAATAATTGTAGATTGATTGACCACCTCCACATTGACAAGCTGGAATTGGCCAAAAATCTTGGAGCTCATCCCAAAGCGTCTTTAATTTTGTATAATAGGTAATAGCGTCCATAGTTCCTTAAGATAATCCTAAGAGAGATTGACGAATCTGATACATTATTGGACTATTATTTTGATGAAACCTCTCAAATAGGTCATTCCAGACTAAGGCAACAGATTCAAAATATAGTAAGTTGTCTTCCTATTTCTCGCGAGACCGAGTTCAAAATCCACGACATAACCATGCTACTACAACAAGTCCAGCTAGAGAAAAACTCATCAGAAGAAGATGGCTTAGAAATAGTACCGTCAACAAAAGAGAGCTTGGTTTTAGCAATTAGAGCCCTGGTCATTGACTGACTCCAAGTGTTGAAGTTCGGACCAAGAAGAAGATGCCCGACCAAGATCAACCTTGGATGCTCATTGCTTTGCAAGAAATAGGGACTTGAGGTGTAACAACCCCATATCCCAGCAAGATATTGTCCGCTCTAGGGATTGGGCCGTAGCTCAATATCCTCCCCTCACGGCTTTGTTTGGCGAGAACTTCCCGGAAGGTCACCCAACCTGAAATTGCTCTCGCTGAAGCACTTTTAACTTCGGAGTTCTTATGGGATCCGTTGCCAATTGTGCTCCAAAACGCGTCTTGCTATGTTGGGAGGGTCTCTTTACATATGTTTCATTTCCATATACTTCCCCAAGCGATGTGTGATTGTGGCGACCCCCTCTTTACGACCCGAGATTCGCCTATACTCGAGTCCGGGATTCGCCTACACTCGGCTTAGGTCCCAAGGTTTGCCACGCAACCCGAAGTTTGCCCCGCAGTCGTACTCATACGTGCACATTCGGGTCATCACAATTACCCCCCCTCGGGGGCCCAACGTCCTCGTTGGCCACATTTCCGGTTGGGTACAGGCTCTGATACCATTTGTAACGACCTCATATCCCAGCAAGATATTGTCCGCTCTGGGGATTGGGCCGTAGCCCAATATCCTCCCCTCACGGCTTTGTTTGGCGAGAACTTCCCGGAAGGTCACCCAACCTAGAATTGCTCTCGCCGAAGCACTTTTAACTTCGGAGTTCTTATGGGATCCGTTGCCAATTGTGCTCCAAAACGCGTCTTACTATGTTGGGAGAGTCTCTTTACATATGTTTCATTTTCATATACTTCCCCAAGCGATGTGGGATTGTGGCGACCCCCTCTTTATGACCCGGGATTCGCCTATACTCGAGTCCAGGATTCGCCTACACTCGGCTTAGGTCCCGAGGTTTGCCCCGCAACCCGAGGTTTGCCCCGCAATCGTACTCATACGTGCACATTCGGGTCATCACATGAGGAGTCATCTGCGACAGTCGGTGTAGAATTTCCAATCGCTTGATATGAATTCATAGTGCACCTAGAGAAATTAGCAGCATTTCGACCATGTGCCATTGAATAGAGATTAGGGCGAAAGACTTGAGATTAGGGCGAAAGGCTTCCCTCTGATATCATATTACGAAGAAGATAAGGCTAAAAAATAAACTCTTTTTGTATTAATTTTGACACAAAGTCTTTAAATTTACAATAGATGTAAGAAACGGTAAAGAAACTATTATTACCTAATTAACTATATAGGTAACTGCATTTAATATCTAATACTTACCTTATTCCCTAATTTACCACATTTTTAATTATCGAGAAAGTTGTCGTGATCATCTTCACTCTTGTTCAAAAGTATCTAATTTGGTTGTGTATGAATAAATCAATTTACTAAAATATGCTTAATTAATCTAATAAGTTTTATAGTTGTTAAAATCAAACACAAATACAAAATATAAAAATAAAAAATACATGCATGTAAGAGAAATCGTTATTGAAAGTAAATTGTATATTGATTATGCAGCTAAAACAAAATTTATATATAATGCATAAAAATATTGCACAAATCCTTGCAAAAAAATATTCATAATTTTTTTTTTTGAAAATATTACAATGCAATTTTTCAACTCGAACTAAACATACTCGAATAATCAAACTCTAACGTTACTTATTAGCTTGTTAAGATTGAGTAATTTCATTTCGTTGACGAAAGATATATTGCACAATTAGCTACATTAGTTTTGATAATTTAACAATTTAATGGGAGTTTAAGGGAAAACTTGAGAAAGCTTTATGGAAATGCCTTGGTGATGTGGATTCCACCACTCCTCCAAACGTGTCATTTGAGCATCCATCGACTGAAAATAGTATAAAATACTGACACGTGTATGATAGAATATTTACAAATGGAATTGTCACATTAGCAGACAAAAATGAGGAAACATGGTTATATAATAAGTGTACAAAAAAATGTAGGTATTCCATTGTTAGAAGTGTCACATTAAAACAAATTATTCTATTCCTTTCATGACCTGCTTTGGCTTCACTTCAACTGCTTTGAATTTTGGTATTATACCATTAGTACATATTCCAATTTTTTAATGATATTATCTTTTTTTTTTTTCCTTTATCAATAATTCTTGACCACTGGTCGTGAGGCCATAAGTTGTCTCAATATGTAAATTTCACACTTCGTTCGTATATATTTAAGTAGGAAATTCGTTAAAATTGTAGCTATTTTCTTGTTAATTGAATCGAAACTCTCTTCATTTAGTCTTATTTTTTAACACCTTTGAAGTCCAGATGTTGGGAACTAAGTCAATCCTTTTAAAATGTTCATAATATACTACTATCATATTGTTATATCTTGTTTATGCTCAAAGTCGAGTTTGCAGTCAAACTGAAAGACAGAGACACCCATTAGGTGACATAAAAAGTTGAGTTCATAGTCAATTAAAAGAGTCATCATATGTGGCGTATTGGCAATTTTAACAAATTTGTTACATCAAGTCTGTTTTCTTACAATTGCAAGTTCAAAGGTTCAAACTGTTAGAAAAAATACATAAAAATTAGTGATCAAAATATATTTAACACGGGTGGCATGACACATAACAAAATTAATGATTTTGTATCATTATGGGTCATTTTGGTAGTGACTTAAGATTAGGATTGAATTAATATAGTATAGACAATCAATTATCCATATCTCTAAGTAGAGGATAGGTGCTCAATTGCATTATACGAATGCATACACAAAGAGTGGTAGGCAATGTTTTAAAAACGAAGGTGACGTGAGAGAACACGTCAGCAAGTGGGAGAAAAGAAAGGGGCCCACTGGAGGCAATTGTAAAAAGTGGATCGGAGAGCGGGCCCCAGTGAATTGAAAGTATGAAACACGAGGAGGCATGAGTCATGGCTGGTGTGCGTTGAAGTCAAGCCGTAAGCCCCGTGTGTGTGGTTAGCCCCACCTTTCACCCTCTTTTTAGTCAAATTTACCCCTTTACCCATTATTTTTTTCTTTTGACCTTCTAATAAAATGTACTGATTAAAGGGTGGCGCTACGCTACTACTAATGGGGAAAACCAATTCAATTAAATTGAAAACCCAACCGAACCAAATCAAAAATCTCGTAGGCAAATAAATAATGCGACCAAACCCTCGTAATGAACAATCATTGTAGATAATAGAATTCATCTACATTAAGCACTAGTTTAGTTATCAGTTCTTTTTTTCAAAAATAGATAAAAATCGAATCTAATTGAATTTTTATATTGAAAATTACAAATTATAGAAATAAAAATTTTAAACTTATAGAAATATTTAAAGAGTGGTGCTATTCTACTACTAGTGGTGAAAACCGGTTCGGTTAAACTGAAAACCAATCGAACCAAAACGAAAATCTTGAATTGAGATTTTTAGTTCAGTTCTCAAATCTTTTTTTTAAAAACCGATAAAAATTGAACCAAGCTGAATTTATAATATTTCTATATTTTTTAAATTTTTATATTAAAAATTATAAATTATAAAAATAAATCGGTCGAAACTAATCCAAACTGAATTTAAATCGAACTAAAACCGAGTTCAAATAAAAAAAATCAAGAACCGAACTGATCGGTTCGGTTTCAATTAGGGGTGGAACCGAACCGAACTCGACTGACTCACCATTGGTTACTATTATTCACTTTCTAGAATGTTCTTGCGGCTAATACTCATATTGCAATGAACTCACAAGAACTCTTTTGTTTAGCTAGTGCTCGATATGGTCGGTACCCTAAATGTCTTTGTAGCACATTTGATTTTATTGATTATTTAACTTGTTGTAAGAATCATTGTAAAAAGACCACTCATATTTTAAGTGCTTTCTTTATGGGTGGAAACCCCCCAACCAAGGCAGCTTTTCCTCTTAAAAATACAGTCACTCAGGGCAGCCAGTGGAGAAAACCATTTACTTTGTGCATAAAATGGTCATTGCAGTAAAGATCTCTTGAAAGATTTGTAAGGTAGTGATGCATCGATGGAGCTACCAAAATAAGTTGCTAGATTGTCTACCCAAATTTGGCTTAATCGTCCCAACAAAGTCACGAACAAGGTCTCGTGTTCTTGAGAAAAAAAATGTACACGTAGAGAATGTAACAAGAATCCAATAATTGTCATGTAGATTAGTTGTCGGTTGCAACTATAATTGTCTCTCGAGTAGTTCGTGACAAGGGAAGAGATTGTTTGCTTAACTCTCTGTTGTGTATCTATCAAGTACTATTTGACGACACACTTAGTGTAATTAAATATAATGTAAAGAGCTGGGAAGAGGTCACGCCAAAAATGCAGGAGAAACGATATAACCTTTAAAGAAAGTCCGACAGCCAATCTCTGGTCCTCGTGGTCCGCAACAAAGTCTAAGTAGATCAAGTTCGAAGCGTTATTTTCACAATAATTATGACATCAGATAATGATGACAGTAAACCAGGAAAATGTATTGTGTCATGAATTAATTATTGCAGTATAAAAATAATTAATTCAATGGAGTAAATTCGCTCACTCACCAACAACAACAAGAGAATAAAATATTAAAGTTTTTAATGAATTTAAAAAATGTAAATAAAGTTTTAAAACGATTAATTAATGATGCAATGAAAACAAAATACGTGGTCCACTTATGAATTATAATGGTCCTAACGTAGTATCTTCTTTTTTTCGTATGTATGGATTATTATGATTTTCTAAACCAAACCCAACATGGTTTGCCTCGTAATCAATGTCTCGATGTTTCATAATTAAGTATTAATAGCAAAAATGATCTTCTCCTCTTTTTATATTGTCATTGTCGTTGACTAATAAACATTTCTCGAGTTAATTATATTATAATCTCACATCCTAATTAATTATTTTAGAATAATAATATTTTTACTGTCTATTTATACTCTCAAATTCAATCGTTGACTAATACTCATTTCTCAATTAACTATTTTAAGAATAATAATATGTTTACTGTATATTTCTACTCTCAAATTCAATAAGTTATATTTTTACAAACTGCAATGAAATTTTTAGTCTCAGTGCTAGAAATCTTTTCCAAAAGGAACCCTCTAGTGTCAAGTGAAATCGCTCAATCAGTTGGAGCTCGATGGAGCAAAATTACTCGTTATTTTGATAATTATTGAAGTGACTTTGTATTTTGATTGTGAAGAATTTAATATGCATTTTTCATCAATAAAGAACAATGTCAAAAAGGGTAGTTAATTACCAGCTTGAACCGCCATTAAAAAAGATAGAAAAAGAAGGCCATGTTTAGTGGAGAAAAGTGACAAAACATTGTCTTATTTGAAAGGAATTAAATTATTAAATATTATATACAAAAAATTAATCCTTCTTTCAACAAATGTTGTTGGATTAATCCAACGAAAACACTAAAACTCCACCGTGTCAATAATTAGAAACTAAATTATGAGCAATTGGACTTGTGTCATCAATGAAAGAACAACAACATTAAATTATTAGGTATAATACAATAAAACTTGAAAGGTCGTTTAAGTTGGGGCCAATCGAACTTAACCAAAATACTTAAACTTTATAAGCATCAAATTTAGAGCAAAACCTACTAATTGTTATTATTTTCCGACTTATAATTTGTCTAAAATTATTTATTGAGAGATTAAAAAAAGGATTTAAAATGATGAAAATCACTAGAAATAAAACTGAGATCAAGAAATTAAGGAAAATGACATTAAGACCAAAAGCAAAAATAAAGGGAAGGAGGTAGGTTCCTCTCTCCTTGGTTCGGGTTCGGAGTTAGGCTCGGTTCAAGACTTTTAGGAGATAAGAACGACCATCCTCTCTCCCTCTCTCACCCTCTCTCTCTCTGAGTCTCTTTCTCTCTCTAACGCAATCTATACCACTCTCTACGAGACCCATTCTCTCCTTCACCGCCTCGACTCTTCAAAGGTCCTCTCTTTCTCTAGAAAGGTCTCGTAAACAGGCTATTTGTTCTTCGCTAGTGTGTTGTTCTTTCTATTCAGAAAGAGTCAGTTTCTCGTTTAGCTTATTCGAGCTGGCGATCGAAAACCAGGATTCCACCGTCCGAGAAATCAAGCCCAAGAACAGGGGACTCATGGTGAGAAATCTCTGTTAAACACACTCTTTCTCTCCAGTCTAGTTGATGTGTATCGATTTGAAGAAATGGCTTTTTGTTTCTGTTCTTCATTTCCAAAGGCTTATGGTTTCTGTTTATCTGGGTCTCGTTTGTTTGATCTGTTTCGATTGATTTCTTTGGAAATGGGGTTGGTTCTAGTTTTGACACTGTTTGTCTGTTGTTGTTTTTAGGGTGCTGGAGGTCCTGATGAGAAAGAGGATCGATGGCCGCCATGGCTGAAACCTCTGCTTCGAGAGAGCTTCTTCGTTCAATGCAAATTACACGCCGATTCTCACAAGAGTGAATGCAATATGTACTGTTTGGATTGTATGAATGGCGCTCTCTGCTCCCTCTGCCTTGCCTATCACAAGGACCATCGCGCCATTCAGGTTTTAACTATTTCTAGCTGTGTTTTTCAGTCGCGCCTTTTGAATTCCTTCGTCCCTTATTTGGGTTCTGTTTCTTTCAATAAAATCATTGCCATTTCTCTTCCGTTTCCTTCGAAAACAGCCTCATTTTCTATTTAGATTTCGTTGAATTTAGCCTTCGTTTTCACACTGTCTACTGCTGCTTTGGAACAGACATTCTCTTAATGATTCGAAACAATTCCTGATTGTCTATTTCCATTTTTTCAACAGATTAGAAGGTCGTCGTACCACGATGTAATCAGAGTCTCTGAGATTCAGAAAGTTTTGGACATTACAGGCGTCCAAACCTACATTATCAACAGCGCGAGAGTCGTCTTCTTGAACGAACGCCCCCAGCCCAGGCCCGGCAAAGGCGTCACCAACACCTGCGACGTCTGCGAACGTAGCCTCCTCGATTCCTTCCGTTTCTGCTCTCTCGGTTGCAAGGTACATTTCTTCTCCCTCGTACAATAATCTGTTTTGGTTGAGGAAAGGCTTGACTTTTCATTTCCATGTGGAAGACTTGATTCTTTCTTTCCCCTCTGTTTTTCCCACCTGTTTCTCGGCTACCAAACAGTAAAAAATGTTGAAAACTGAAATGTGTTTTCTCGTTCTGTGTTTGGATTATTCCAGATTGTCGGAACATCTAAGAATTATCAGAAGAAGAGATCGACGACAATGGCGTCGGAGTCTGAAGACTCGTACAGCTCCAGCAGCAACACCAGCCATGGGAGGTCTACCTCGAGCAAAACCAAAGCAGACAAATTCCAGAGCTTTTCGCCTTCAACACCACCTCCAACTTTGTGTAATTACAGAACGGCCAAGCGAAGAAAGGGAATTCCTCACCGTGCCCCAATGGGAGGACTAATTATAGAATACTAGTTCCTTACTCTATTTACTTCTAGGTCCCTGAATATATCTTCTTCTGTCACAATGCCCCAATGCCCCTAGCTTTTCTCAAGCTCCATAGAGGCAGTGTCGAGGCTTTCCTAGTATTGTAAATTGAAGCATAGAGTAGCGGAGAAATGGGTACTTTTAATAATGAAAAATATGGAGGACTTAAAGAAAAGTAAACTGAAGGTTGACTAGGTTTACATGTACCGATATACAGTGGTTGAATAGTGATTATACAAAACTCATGGTATCGTTATGTAAATACGTGTTTTGGGTTGCTATCTTAATAAAGTTGAGGAAAGACAATATAGTCCTTTGAAATGAGTAAAATCCTTTACAAATGTTTCCGTTTTTAGAAGCTCTTGACTTGTCAACTGTAATGTTGTGTGGGCACTGGGCGGCCGTCGAAGTGGTTCCTGGGGGCTATCAGTTTGCCTACGTGGCGAGATGTGATTGGTTTGAAGAAAGGCAAGTGTCTTGGTTCGTGGAATTGATAAAGTAGGTCAGCCGCCCCCAGCAAATGAGTTATGTATGGCAGAAATTTGGACAGGCGGCTTTTCTTAGTTGATTGGGTTTCATACTGGGTGGGACCCTTCTGGTTCTGATGGTTTGATATGAGCCGTAGATCGTGAATCAGATGGAGGGCTTTATCTGATCCGGTTATGGTGTTGTGTGGAAAGATTTAGAAGGTGGGAAGTGGAAAGGTGGAAAGATGATGCGGAGAGGTGACGAGTAAGGAAGCCGGCCGACAAAACACCTGTCGTTATCTGGACTGTACACGAACCCAACACGTTTCCTTCTCTCCACTGTTTCATTTAGGAATCTACCAAATCAGCCTACTTGGCTCTCCATACAAAAAACGAATCGATAATTAATAGAATATTAATTAATACAATTTCAGTGCATAAATTTATATGGTGAATCTAACGTTATTTAATTAGTCATGGTCTTATTTTGGATCTAATGATAAAGTCGAGGCGAGATGAAAGACTTTAACAAAATGTAATAAGTTAAATGAGGTTATTAATGAGCTAAAATCTTGAGAAAGCAAACTCAAGACGACTTGTCAGTCAAAGTCAAGCTAAACGAACGTACAACTGCATATAAGTTTTTAAATATTTTATAACTTGTATTGTTTTATATATCATTAAAGTTAACATTTTATTAGATGTCTAATGCCTAATAACCTTATACTATATTTGATCATTTAAATGGACTTGACTTTATAATAATTAATATATAAATTATTAAATATATCAAACTATTTTTTTTGTAAAATATTAAAGGAGTGAGTAAAGAGTAGAGGACAATAAAAGAAATGGTGAAATAAGATAACCTAATCACTATTTTACTCGCTTAAAAAACTATAACAAATATATCACTAAACCACTAACACACTAGTGGATAAAAACCGGGGTCGATGCTTTTGAAATACTCTCCTTTAACAAATGGATTCTAAGCATATCTCTAAATTTCACAATGGTAGCATGCAATAGTGGTATCATAAATATATCAGCAACTTAATTTTCACTCTTACAAAATATTAAATTAATTGTTATATTATTGCAAAGATTTTACAAAAAAAAAAAAAATCTAACATCAATATATTTGCTTCATTTATGGAAAACCAGATTTTTTTGAGATCTTTATTGTTGAAATGTTATCACAATAAATTGTTGTTGGCCCTTATTGTTGAAATTGAAATGTTTCAATCAATCTTTTGAGCCAAACGACATAACATGAACATGATATTGTTGCAACAAATTTTGCTTCTGTAATTGACAAAATAATAATTTCTTGTTTCTTTGATGATCATCAAATAGCTCCATAACTCAACATAAAAAAAAAAAAAAAAAGGCCTAGATGTACTTTTTCTTTGAGCAAGAAATTATATGTACCTTCAAGATTTTCTATATTCAAGATTTTGTTTTCAACTTGCTTTGTATGAAATCTCGAAATCATATATGCCACGAAAGAGGTCTCTCTCGAAGATCTGAGCTATGAAGTTTACTTTCTTGTTTGTTTTGTAAGTCTATTTTCCATTATTAATTTGAAGGATATAAATGGTGAAATCTCAAAAGAGGAGCCAACATTCTGATCAAGGAAGTCTTAATACAAAACTCAAGCCAAATGAGCACTAACTTGCTACCCCTTCTTGGGACAAGCTAATGACATTTCCTCTTAGTTTAATTGGAGGAAGGAGAGAGTTTAAAGTACAAGGAGAAACTCAAGCATCCATGTCCATGGAGGATGGACTCGGCCATCAACTCTCAAGTCCAATCATCAAGCTAAAAGTTTTCATGGAAGAAGCCCATGTCCGAAGTTTAAAAGACTCATTTAATCATACTTTGTGTTTAAGTTATTTTGGAGTCTTTTGAAGAACATTATGTTTTAATATTATGTATTTTTTATGGTGGGAATCATCTAGTGAGGAGGAGAGAGCCACACGACAAGAGAAAACCATAAAGTGTTTGGTTTCTCATTCGGACGATCACTCTTTTTTTCCCCTTTTCTACTTTTGATTTCTTGCTTGTTTTGTAAGAACCATGGGTGAAAACCCTAATTCTCTTTAAAGATTCTATTTAAACCATCATTAAGACCGCATTTTCAGCAACTAATGAAACCCACGAATTTGATAGGAGAGTTTTCTTCAAACCATGAGCATTTTCCTCAGTTGGCCGCACCTCCATCCTTGGTGAGTCATATCCAAGAGGTTGTGTGAACAGTAAATCCATCATTTGTGAGTGTAGGTAGATTTTCTTAAGCTACACATTTCTCCCCTTCTTCTTTAGAAGTGGAAATTAGCAGCAAGAGTATATAAACTCTCATCCTCACCCATTGAAGAAACGTTCTCTACCAAGCTCCACAAGGCTTGATTTGTTGCTGTTTAGTTTCTATCCGAGCAGCAAGCATTGCACTAACCACCATTTTCTAACAATAGCGAATCTTTGCCCGATATTTGGAGGGCTTATTCTACACTCCTACATCTTCATTTGTCCCAAAAAAAAAACACATCCATTGGACTTTAAACGAGAGAGTTATGTCTTTCCAAAATTGACATATTTTCTCAGCCGAAGCAGTATTCTGAGCTTACAACGACCTCCACCAATTTAATCATAACTTTTAATCCACAAAGCCATTGTCCGTGATGTTTAGAGGGTCATTCCCTCACTCTTGGGGGTAGCTGCTGTCCAAAATTCAGCCCCAAAAAGTCAAGCACAACTCGAGTTGTTGTTTATTTCTAGAAAAACAACACAAATCTGAGATTTCACACAGAAGTATTTGCCCCCGTTTCGTGGCACGTCAAAGTGTTTCAACCAAGGAGGACACATAGTTAATTTCCCAATCATTTTCATAATCATACTTATCGCACACGAAGAGGCAAGTCCAGTCCAATGAGTTCATGTTACCACGACTTCCAACTTCTTCATTCCTAAATGCATACTTTAAAAATGGTTATAAAGCAATGTTATGCATATTTAAATTAATGCAACTCAACTCACCCATGCAATTGATATTTTAGATCAATGCGTTCAATTCAATGTAAACCATTATTTTCAGAAATTCTTCATTTTAACATTTCAATAAAAATCAGAATATGTTATTTTCACAATTCATTATTCAATTCGCATTAAAAACGATATTCATTTAATCACTTCAATCCATCCAATCTCAATCAATCTCAATTCAAAATAATACTTCGTAACTCATCGGTTTCGAAAATATTTTTTTTATACATTTCAATACAAATCAAAAACATATTATTTTCACAACAAAACAATTCAATTCATTTACATCATCAAAACAACGCCAATTTATCCCTTCAATCCTCAATCAAACTCTATTCTATCCAAATCTAAGGCAGAAATGTAAACTATCTTCACCTAGTAATGCAATAAAGCATAAACTAACTATTTTAACCGTTAGATTTACTTACCGACTTGTCAGTTCCTTTACTTTAACCAAAAAGCTCCTTCGAATCTATTGATTTTTCTATTAAAATGATCCTCTCAACGAGCTGAATAATTTTCTCTAAAGGACGAATCGACGAAAATTATTTTTTCCCTTTCTTTTATTCTCTTTTCTCCTTTCCTTTCTGCGGTTTTTCTTCTCTGGTTTCTTCTCTCTCTCTCTCTGGATTTCTTCATCTTCTTCCACGTAAAATTGCTGAAGATTTGCAACCATTCACTTTTTAAATAGTGATTAATGGTTAATTACACATTAACCATGTTTATCTTTTGCAAAAGACCATTTTGCTCTTAAATTTTTAGAAAATTTCCATAAAACAGTGATTAATTAATCCATATCACACTTAACTTTAATTTAACCCAATTAGATTAATTATAATCTATTTTTTGTAATTAATTAAAAATTAAATCTAAAAATTGAATTTTATACAAAAAAATTTTTAACAGGGGTGATCGATCGGCCACATTTTTCACTTTTGAACGTACCATTTCTTCAATCTAAGTTCTCCAACACATATTTATACATTCTTTAAATATAAATATACTCGATTACATTTTTTAATTTAAAAATTCGAACTGTAACACCCGGCATTTTGGCTATGTAATTATTCATCGAATCAGTAAACGGGATTAATTTGATATTAATACAATGAATGTTTTAGTGGAAATTGTCGATGTGTTTAATTGAATGAAAGAGATTCATGAGACCGAGTCGACGAACTAAATAACAATTTAGTTAGAAACCAATGAGGGGCAAATTAGGAAGCCAATTAACGTTGGTGGGAGAAAGCCAATAGATGGATGCCAAGTGTTCAATTTGTTGAAGAAGCCATGTTCTTCCTTTTTCCTACGTGAAACACTCATCATTTTCTCTTCTCTGCTACTCTCTCTCTTTCACGCAAACCAGACAACCTCCTCTATAGGCCGATGATTTTCAACCTCTAACTTTTCTTTTTTTCTCCAGTAAAGGTAACCTTTTTTCATTAGTTAACAAGTGTAGGTTAGTTACTCAGTTTAAGGTTAACGATCCGATTATACACAATATAGGTTCGTGTATTGCCGAGGACTTACATGCGAGACCTGCAACTCTACGGACAACAGGTAAGTTCATACAGGTAGGTTTGACCTTTAAGACCCTACAACACGGAGATACTAAATTTTTGTTTGTCTGAGTTGTGGTCGGGTAGCTAGGTCGTAAATTACGTTCTAAGTTGAATATTTTATGTTATATGTCTTGCTTTGTTATTCTATCGCATGTTTATGTTATGTTTAAGCACCATAAATGTTCATGCATACACGTTTTCCTGAAAGTCATGTAAATGTTTTATGCACGAGGTTTGAAGTTAAGAAAAATAAAACTTGTAATGTAATGTACGGTTAAGTGTGGGACGAGGACTGACATCCTGTTATGTACCTGTTATGTATCCCTGTTATGTGCCTGATAGTGCACCCTTGTTGCGCCAGTTCCTCTATAAGCCTCACTTATACCTCCTGTGCACTTGAACGTAATGTAAAGTAATGTTCATGTATTCCAAAAGTTCATGCATAGCATATGCATCACTGTATTGTATATTCTTATTGAGCTCTAGGCTCATAGTTGAACTCCCTGTTGTAGGTATGGATCCTACAGATGAGGACTTTGTGCCTCAGGCCGACGAATAAGTGGTTGGTGGCACGAGCTTTCGGGGGTGGTTACGGCAGCCAGACACATTTTTGACCCGAGTGTGAAGTTTTAAAATGAATGTCATGTTTGTATAGTTTATGTTGGGATTCTTTTGGGATTTTAAAACGATGTATAGACTTTGTGTTGATGTTTTAAAACCTTTGTTCTGACAGTTGAATATATATTTTGACCCGAGTGTGAAGTTTTAAAATGAATTGCTTGGAGTCTTTTCTTTTAGGTTATGCATGGATTGTCTTGGGTTTTAGAGCTATCCATGCAGTTAGATTTTTGAACTTCTGTCATATTTTCTAACATGTCTAAAATTATGTTTTAATCGGGATTCTTTTGGTTGGGGTACTTCAGATGTTGAGGGAGGGTTTAGTCCCTCTGTTATCTATATCCATTCAGTCAAATTTGTCTACCGAATGGTGTAGAAATTAATTCCAGAGACTTAGTCTGTCGACTAAGGCTAAGTGTTAATCGTCCAAAGTTATTGTCCAAAGTTGTGGGCGATAACGTCGTCCAAAGTTTTTGTCCGAACCTTTCGTCCAAACCTGTGGTCCAGACGCATTAGAATCTGTTTCATAAGTTTTCAGTTAAGTGTTATCACCGAGGTCACTTTGATCGATTTCAGCACCGAGGTCACTTCAACCGATTTCATCACCGAGGTCACTTCGATCGATTTCATCACCGAGGTCACTTCGACCGATTTTGTTGTGGGTCATAGCTCTTCAAGTGCTGTGTCTTGTCAACCGAAAACCCTACTTTATTGTTTTAACATCGTTCATTATGTTCTTTAAATAGTCGTCCAAATTATCCGTCTAAATCTTTTGTCTTTTATTTCTGTCGTCCATTCTGCCTTTCGTCTTTGTCGTCCATTTTAGTAAAAGTTAAACGTCGTCTATTTCTGTCTTCCTGTTTTTCATCTATTTCTGTAGTCCGATTTTAATTGCCTTCCAGTTTTAAATATGTCATCCGATTTATTATGCTTTTAATATGTCTTCCAGTCTTCAATTCCAGAGAAGGTTTTCTCTGTCAAGGTTTTAAAAGTAAAAGTTCAAAAAAAAATAGTCCACGTTTTAAATGTCCGGAGTGAGGCTCGCCGACCCGGATCAGGTCAGAGGTCGTCACAGTTATGGTATCAAAGCTCGCCAGGTTTTAAAAGCGATTCTGTAGACTGTCTGACTGCGCAACCCACCACGTAAGATCGCTCCATCAACTGTAAGTGTTTAAGTTCCTGTAAAAGTTTTTGTTTATTAAATTCAGTTAGCCTGTTTATAGGAACCTAAGAAAATGGTGAGAGGACATCAGGATGAAGCAAACGATAGTGCTAGTGCAATCGATCGTTTAACCGAACTGGTGGGTGTACAGTCATGTATGGTGGAACGCATGATGGCCAGGGAAGATAACAGAAATAATAATCATGGGAATGCTCCACGTGACACCAATGGACATAGATTCAGGCGACTCCAACTGCCTACGTTTGATGGGCTATCTGCGGACCTAACTCAAGCTGAGGAATGGATCCGGTATATAGAGAGAATGTTCAACTACGCAGAAGTAGATGAAAATAAGAAGGTTGTATGTGCCACGTTTCATCTCACCAAGAATGTAGGATTTTGGTGGGACACCGTCCAGGCAACAACAGTGGCATTGAGCTGGGATGGATTTAAATGGATATTTTATGAGAAGTATTTCGACCGTAGTGCGAGGAAGGAAAAGATGATGGAATTCTCTCGGCTACGACAATACGGATCAGTGGCCGAATACGTTCAGTAGTTTGAGTCCTTGTCCCACTATGCAACACATTTGGTGGACGCCGATGAGAATAAGGTACACCAGTTCATTCAAGGGCTGAAAATGGACTTAATACTCGGGATCACAACCAGGGGATTTGATGAGGCACCATACACAAAAGTGGTGGTCAAGGCTTATCAGTTGGAAGCCTTAGAAATGAAGTTCCAGAAACAGAGGGATTCGTCGAAGAGATTCCTTCGTGATGCTCCTCAACAACAACAAAGGGGTCAAAATTGGCAACCACAACAGGAACAGAATAAGGGCGTTAAGAGGCCCAATGAGACTGCTGCTTATCAAGACAAGAGGAAAAGACCAATGGGGGCTCCTCAGCTACCTGTATGTCTGCGTTGCCAAAAAAGTCACATAGGTGAATGCAGGCTCTTTACCGGCCATTGCTTCCTGTGTGGCAAAGAGGGCCATCACGTCCGGGATTGCCTAATGCCTGACATGAGGCCGAATCGTGTCATGCCAAGAGTATTTGCTATAACAGAGAACGATGACGATGCCCAGCACACAGCGATCACAGGTACAATTTTGATATGTAGTACATCTGCCTATACGTTGTTGAACACGGGGGCCACACACTCCTTTGTGGCTAGGGACTTCGTGGTTAGGGAGAAATTTTGTCTTGTGCCGACAGATCAACCTTATAGTGTCATGCTACCATCCGGAGAGTTTATGCACTCTGAGCAGGCAGTGCAGGGTGATATAGTGTCAGTAGGGCACCTGAAATTGTATACCAATTTTATCATCATCGGCATGAAAGGATACAATGTAATTCTGGGGATGGACTGGCTGTTTAGACATCACGTCACCATCGACTGTAGGTCCGGGCTTGTGTTCTTTAAGCGCTCGAATGAGAAAGAGTTCTCCTATCAAGCTATACCAAAGGAACACTCTATGCCTGTTATATCCTCCTTGAAATCTCGACAACTGATGAGGTCAGGATGTGTCGGATTTCTTGCACATGTAGTAGATATTCAAAGGCAAGGTAAGGTGGGACTTCAAAGTATTCCAGTAGTTCAACTTCCCAGAGGTCTTCTTAGACGACCTGCCAGGATTGCCATCGGATCACGAGATTGAGTTCGAAATTGAAGTATGTTCTGGTGCTGAACCGGTATCGAAGAATCCATACCGTATGGCGCCAATAGAGCTGAAGGAGTTGAAGACTCAGCTAAGGGAACTTGTGGACAAGAGCTTTGTATGCCCTAGTTTCTCTCCGTGGGGCGCTCCCGTCTTGTTTGTTAAGACGAAGGATGGGTCCCTACGCATGTGTATCGATTACCGTGAGCTGAACAAGTTGACTATCAAGAATAAGTACCTGTTACCGAGGATCGACGATCTATTTGACCAGCTGCAAGGGGCTCGGGTGTTCTCAAACTTTCAAAGTGTGAATTCTGGTTGAGCAGAATTAACTTTCTAGGCCACGTGGTGTCTGCAGAAGGAGTGTCTGTGGATCTAGCCAAGATTCAGGCTGTGAGGGAATGGCCGAGGCCGAGGAATGCCAGCGAAATACGAAGTTTTATCGGGCTAGCTGGTTATGACAGAAAGTTTATCATGGAATTTTCTGTGATAGCAAAGCCTATGACCAGCTTAACGAGGAAAGATATAAAGTTCAAGTGGTCCGAAGCGTGTGAAGAGAGTTTTCAGACACTCAAACAGAAATTAACCATTGCTCCTCTGTTGGTATTGCCGGTCGAAGACGGCCAATTCAGTGTGTACTGCGATGCGTCAAGGGTTGGTTTGGGATGCGTACCAATGCAAGAAGGAAAAGTGGTGGCATACGCGTCCAGACAATTGAAGAACCACGAGCAAAACTACCCTACTCATGACCTTGAGTTAGCGGCAGTTGTTTTTGCACTGAAAGTATGGAGACACCACTTGTATGGACAATCATGTGAGGTGTTTTCGGATCACAAAAGTTTGAAGTATATATTTTCTCAGAAGGAGTTAAACATGAGGAAACGGCAGTGGCTTGAGTTTGTAAAAGACTATGATATCGAGATTAAATACCACCCCAGAAAAGCTAATGTGGTAGCCAATGCGTTAAGCAGGATGCCCGCTACTATGCATACGGCTATGTTGGCTGTATCGATGCCTTTGAGGACAGAAATTCAAAAGTTCGGTATGGAGATAGTTTCTGAGTTGTTGGCCGTACTGGCGGATCTAACAATACGGCCAACCATTCTGGACCGAATTAAGGAAGCCCAGAAGATCAATTCGAAGGAGATGACCGATATAATAAGCAAGTTGCCTAATGACTCTTCCAACTTCAGTCATTCGGATGATGGTATTTTGAAGTTCAAAGACAGGTGGTATGTTCCGAGAGATGAAAAGCTAAGGGGGGACATCTTATCGGAAGCCCACTTGTCTTCTTTTTCAGTGCATCCTGGAAGCACGAAGATGTATCAAGACTTGAAACTTCACTTCTGGTGGCCGAATATGAAGAACAAAGTAGCCAAATATGGGGAGTCTTGCATGGTATGTCAACAAGTGAAGGCTGAACATCAACGACCAGATGGAACACTTCTGCCTCTTCCAATACCCAAATGGAAATGGGAGAATATAACTATGGATTTTGTTGTCAGCCTTCCAAGGACAGCTAGAGGCCATAACAGCATATGGGTCATTGTGGACAGACTAACAAAGTCGGCCCATTTTCTACCTGTGAAGACGACGTTCTCTATGGACCAATATGCAGAATTATACATAAGTGAGATCATCAAGCTGCATGGGGTGCCAGTATCAATTGTATCTAACCGGGACCCTAGATTCACGTCGAGGTTCTGGAAAAGCTTGCAAAACTCCTTGGGTACCAAGTTAAACTTCAGTACAGCATTTCATCCACAGACGGACAGACAATTCGAGAGGACGATTCAAATACTGGAGGATATGTTAAGGTCGTGCATGCTGGAATTTCATGCCCCTTGGAGTAAGTATTTGCCGCTAGTAGAGTTCGCTTATAACAACAACTACCAGGCTATGATCGGTATGGCTCCATATGAAGCTCTTTACGGCAGGAAGTGTAGATCTCCATTGTGTTGGGATGAAGTTGGAGAAGCCAAGCTCGTCGACCCTGAGTTAATACAGCAGATGTCCGAAGTGGTGACTGCTATCAAACAACAAATAAAAATTGCTCAGAGTCGACAGAAAAGTTACGCGGACCATAGGAGGAGAGACTTGGAGTTTGCTGAAAGCGATGAAGTATTCATGAAGGTGTCGCCTTTCAAGGGCGTGATGAGGTTTGGCAAGAAAGGGAAGCTAAGTCCAAGGTTCGTTGGGCCCTTTCCCATCTTAAAGAGAATAGGAAACATGGCTTACAGACTACAGCTACCAGCGTCAATGGATGGAGTTCACAATGTTTTTCATGTTTCGATGCTGAGAAAATGTGTGCGAGATCCTACTCAGATCGTGGAACCCGTGGACATATATATCATGCCGACGCTGATGTATGAAGAAAGGCTCATAAAGATTTTGGACTCCTCACTCAAAGTATTGCGCAACAAAGTGATCCCATTGGTGAAGGTTTTATGGTACAATCATAACGTGGAGGAAGCCACATGGGAAAGACAACGGGATGTTAGAGCCCAATACCCGGAGCTTTTTGATTAAGCAAATTTTGGGGACAAAATTTTGTTAAGGTGGGTGGAATGTAACACCTGGTATTTTGGCCATGTAATTATTCCCCGAATCATTAAGTGAGATTAATTTGATATTAATACAATGAATGTTTTAGTGAAAATTGTCGATGTGTTTAATTGAATGAGAGAGATTCGTGAGACCGAGTCGACGAACTAAATAACAATTTAGTTGGAAACCAATAAGGGGTAAATTAGGAAGCCAATTAAAGTTGGTGGGAGGAAGTCAATGGATGGATGCCAAGTGTTCAACTTGTTGAAAAAGCCATGTTCTTCCTCTCTTCTCTTCCTCCTACGTGAAACACTCCCCAATTTCTCTTCTATTCTACTCTCTCTCTTTCACGCAAACCAAACATCTCCACGCCGACGATTTTCAACCTCTAACTTTTCCTGTTTTCTCCAGTAAAGGTAACCTTTTTTCATTAGTTAACAAGTGTAGGTTAGTTACTCCTTAGTTTTAATGAAGTTTAAGGTTAACGATCCGATTATACACAATATAGATTCGTGTATTGCCAAGGACTTACGTGCGAGACCTGCAACTCTACGGACAATAGGTAAGTTCATACGCATAGATTTGTCCCTTAAGGCCCTACAGCACGGAGATACTAGGTTTTTGTTTGTGTGAGTTGTGGTTGGGTAGCTAGGTCGTAAATTACGCTCTAAGTTGAATGTTTTATGTTATATTGTCTTGCTTTGTTATATTGTCGCCTATTTATGTTATGTTTAAGCACCATAAATGTTCATGCATATACGTTTTCCTGAAAGTCATGTAAATGTTTTATGCACGAGGTTCGAAGTTAAGAAAGATAAAACCTGTAATGTAATGTACGGTTAAGTGTGGGACGAGAACTGGCATCATGTTATGTACCTGTTATGTATCCCTGTTATGTGCCTGATAGTGCACCCCTGTTGCGCCAGTTCCTCTATAAGCCCCACTTATACCTCTTGTGCACTTGAACGTAATGTAAAGTAATGTTCATGTATTTCAAAAGTTCATGCATAACATATGCGTCACTGCATTGTATGTTCTTACTGAGCTCTAGGCTCATAGTTGAACTCCCTGTTGTAGGTATGGATCCTACAGATGAGGACTTTGTGCCTCAGGTCGACAAATAGGTGGTTGGTGACACGAGCTTTCGGGGGTGGTTGCGACAGCCAGACACATTTTTTACCCAAGGGTGAAGTTTTAAAATGAATGTCATGTTTGTATAGTATTCTTTTGGGATTCTTTTGGGATTTTAAAAGGATGTATAGACTTTGTGTTGATGTTTTAAAACCTCTGCTCTGACAGTTGAATATATATTTTGAAATATTCTGGAACTGCTTGGAGTCTTTTCTTTTAGGTTATGTATGGATTGTCTTAGGTTTTAGAGCTATCCATGCAGTTAGATTTTTGAACTTCTGTCATGTTTTCTAACATGTCTAAAATTATGTTTTAATCGGGTTTCTTTTGGTTGGGGTACTTCAGATATTGAGGGAGGGTTTAGTCCCTCTGTTATCTATATCCATTCGGTCGAATTATTCGACCGAATAGTGTAGAAATAAATTCCAGAGACTTAGTCTGTCGATATTAGGATTCTTTTGGGATTTTAAAAGGATGTATAGACTTTGTGTTGATGTTTTAAAACCTCTGCTCTGATAGTTGAATATATATTTTGAAATATTCTGGAACTGCTTGGAGTCTTTTCTTTTAGGTTATGTATGGATTGTCTTAGGTTTTAGAGCTATCCATGCAGTTAGATTTTTGAACTTCTGTCATGTTTTCTAACATGTCTAAAATTATGTTTTAATCGGGTTTCTTTTGGTTGGGGTACTTCAGATATTGAGGGAGGGTTTAGTCCCTCTGTTATCTATATCCATTCGGTCGAATTTGTCGACCGAATAGTGTAGAAATAAATTCCAGAGACTTAGTCTGTCGACTAAGGCTAAGTGTTAATCGTCCAAAGTTATCGTCCAAAGTTGTGGGCGATAACGTCGTCCAAAGTTGTCGTCCGAACCTGTCATCTAAATCTTTCGTCCAAACGCATTAGAATCTTTTTCATAAGTTTTCAGTTAAGTGTTATCACCGAGGTCACTTCGACCGATTTCAGCACCGAGGTCACTTCGAATGATTTCATCACCGAGGTCACTTCGACCGATTTCATCACTGAGGTCACTTCGACCGATTTTGTTGTGGGTCATAGCTCTTCAAGTGCTGTGTCTTGTCGACCGAAAACCCTGCTTTATTGTTTTAACATCGTTCATTCTGTTCTTTAAATAGTCGTCCAAATTATCTGTCTAAATCTGTTGTCTTTTATTTCTGTTGTCCATTCTGCCTTTCGTCTCTGTCGTCCATTTCAGTAAAAGTTAAACGTCATCCACTTCTGTCTTCCTGTTTTTCATCTATTTCTGTAGTCCAATTTTAATTGCCTTCCTGTTTTAAATATGTCATCCGATTTATCATGCTTTTAATATGTCTTCCAATCTTCAATTCCAGAAAAGGTTTTCTCTGTCAAGATTTTAAAAGTAAAAGTTCAAAAAAAAAAAAAAATAGTCCACGTTTTCAATGTCAAGAGTGAGGCTCGCCGGCCCCGATCGGGTCGGGGGTCGTCACACAAACCATTACATTCCCCCCCCCCCCCCCATTAATATAAATTTTGTCCTGAAATTTACCTCTAACTCCTTTCACTCTTCTAACTTCATACTTTTCATCATTAACTCTACTCCTAATCACTATTACCAAATAAACAATGTAATATTTTTATAAAAAATTCACAACTTCACACATTTTCAAATTATATATATAACTCCAAACATTAATTATCCACTTCTTAAATCATATATATTCTTAGTAATTTCAATACTTCGTCAATAAAATCCCAATTCACTTACTTCCTTGGGCATTCAAGAGATTTCGTTAACTATTCATATACAAGTTTCATACTTAAAGTCCTCAATGCTATATATGGTCAACTATATTGTCAACATATCCTCAAAATTTCAATAACTCAAATTGAGAGCTGCAGTTATTACTTTTCTTTTACCATGGTTCATTTATAAACTAAATTCTTAAAAATAACTTCATACTTAAATGTCTCATTTCAATTATATCAACCTATCTTCTCAAAGTTTAAAACATTTCTCAATCACAATTCATCTTTGTGGTTCCTCAAACAATGATCGTTCTAACTACCATATTGAAGGTAAATCTCATTTTTAAGGCTCTTAGCTTGAATTGAATCAACTATAGTCTCAACAACTTAATCTCTATATTTTTAAACAAAAAAAAAATCATTCTAAATTCTTAATTTATCTCATTCTCTATAATTGATACACTTTTTATTGACCCAAATATAAATTCGAACGTAAAGTTTTCAATGTTTCTTCAATTGTCTATATTCTTCAAGATATATTAATTTTTCAAATGAAATCCAACTTCATATCTTCTCAATTGATGATTGATCGAAACAAATCTATATCTAAACTTTTTAATTTCTTTGGTATGTTATTGTCTAAAAATTTAAGAATTAGTCATTCCTAACTAATATCTCATAAGTTATATTCCTCTAATAGTAACTAAAAATGTAATTTTCATATTTCCTCAAAGTTGTATTAGGTTATGCTTTTCAATGTATGAAGTTCTTATTTTAAGATCCTCAACACATCATGTAACGACCCCGGCCAGGAGCCGTCACGTGATCACCATTCTTAATCTCCTAATCATTCGGTTCATGCTTCATGCATCTTATTCATTAACGGTGCGTTTACTTTTATATTATTATTTTTATTTGGAAACACATCTTAATGCATCTGCCGATGGAGTCCTAGGCTCACATCGACCGATGGTCACGTGCCAGCCACGCAACACATCTTTTCTACACCTCTTTTAAGCGGCATCTGCCGATAGTCACAGACACAACATCTGCCGATGAAAAACAGGCTTCATCTACCGATAGAAAACACCCCATCCAGGGCACTAACGACAAACTTCCTAATACATCTACCGGTGAACATGTGCAGATCACGTGTCCATTAATGAACAACGATCAAGAAGACATCTTCCGGTAGCTTTAACGACAAATATCTCTTACATCTGCCGATGACAAAATACTCTACTTCTGCCGATGACATAAATACCTACATCTGTCGATGACAAAATACTCTACTTCTGCCGATGACATAACACTCTACTTCTGCCGATGACAAAATACTCTACTTCTGCCGATGACGTAATACTCTACTTCTGCCGATGACATAACACTCTACTTCTGCCGATGACGTAATACTCTACTTCTGCCGATGACATAACACTCTACTTCTGCCGATGACGTAATACTCTACTTCTGCCGATGACATAAATACCTACATCTGTCGATGACAAAATACTCTACTTCTGCCGATGACAAAATACTCTACTTCTGCCGATGACATAACACTCTACTTCTGCCGATGACATAACACTCTACTTCTGCCGATGACATAAATACCTACATCTGTCGATGACAAAATACTCTACTTCTGCCGATGACGTAATACTCTACTTCTGCCGATGACGTAATACTCTACTTCTGCCGATGACATAACACTCTACTTCTGCCGATGACATAACACTCTACTTCTGCCGATGACGTAATACTCTACTTCTGCCGATGACGTAATACTCTACTTCTGCCGATGACGTAATACTCTACTTCTGCCGATGACATAAATACCTACATCTGTCGATGACAAAATACTCTACTTCTGCCGATGACAAAATACTCTACTTCTGCCGATGACATAACACTCTACTTCTGCCGATGACGTAATACTCTACTTCTGCCGATGACGTAATACTCTACTTCTGCCGATGACATAACACTCTACTTCTGCCGATGACGTAATACTCTACTTCTGCCGATGACGTAATACTCTACTTCTGCCGATGACGTAATACTCTACTTCTGCCGATGACATAACACTCTACTTCTGCCGATGACGTAATACTCTACTTCTGCCGATGACATAACACTCTACTTCTGCCGATGACGTAATACTCTACTTCTGCCGATGACATAACACTCTACTTCTGCCGATGACATAACACTCTACTTCTGCCGATGACATAACACTCTACTTCTGCCGATGACATAACACTCTACTTCTGCCGATGACGTAATACTCTACTTCTGCCGATGACGTAATACTCTACTTCTGCCGATGACATAACACTCTACTTCTGCCGATGACAAAATACTCTACTTCTGCCGATGACGTAATACTCTACTTCTGCCGATGACGTAATACTCTACTTCTGCCGATGACGTAATACTCTACTTCTGCCGATGACGTAATACTCTACTTCTGCCGATGACATAACACTCTACTTCTGCCGATGACATAACACTCTACTTCTGCCGATGACATAACACTCTACTTCTGCCGATGACATAACACTCTACTTCTGCCGATGACATAACACTCTACTTCTGCCGATGACATAACACTCTACTTCTGCCGATGACATAACACTCTACTTCTGCCGATGACATAACACTCTACTTCTGCCGATGACATAACACTCTACTTCTGCCGATGACATAACACTCTACTTCTGCCGATGACATAACACTCTACTTCTGCCGATGACATAACACTCTACTTCTGCCGATGACATAACACTCTACTTCTGCCGATGACGTAATACTCTACTTCTGCCGATGACATAAATACCTACATCTGTCGATGACAAAATACTCTACTTCTGCCGATGACGTAATACTCTACTTCTGCCGATGACGTAATACTCTACTTCTGCCGATGACATAACACTCTACTTCTGCCGATGACATAACACTCTACTTCTGCCGATGACGTAATACTCTACTTCTGCCGATGACGTAATACTCTACTTCTGCCGATGACATAACACTCTACTTCTGCCGATGACATAACACTCTACTTCTGCCGATGACATAACACTCTACTTCTGCCGATGACATAACACTCTACTTCTGCCGATGACATAACACTCTACTTCTGCCGATGACGTAATACTCTACTTCTGCCGATGACGTAATACTCTACTTCTGCCGATGACGTAATACTCTACTTCGCTGACACTTTATTTCTGCCCGCTCGACACGAGCCTCTCACGTGCCTCATTAACACCACAGATTTCATCTTCCAAAAGGGAAAATTTATCTCGACTTCTACCGATAGCTAAACCACATCTACCGGTAGAAAACGCTAACTTAGTTTCCATCGATAGAAACTTCTACCACAGAACTCATTCCAACATTTATATAGCTCAACTTGACCATAAACCTACTGATAAACTACAATTCATTCAGAGTATAGATAACGGAAGACTTGAGTAAAGCAGACCATTCATTAGTCCTTAAAATCCCTAACAGATTCCGAATTTTAAATCTAAACCTACTGATAAACTACAATTCATCAGAGTATAGATAACGGAAGACTTGAGTAAAGCAGACCATTCATTAGTCCTTAAAATCCCTAACAGATTCCGAATTTTAATCAGCTAATTCAGACTCCATTGTTATAAGAAATCTTAATCCACTTAGACCTTCTTTATCATATAAACCACCGACATTACTATGAGCATAACCAAGGGTCATAATCGCCCTCTCCAGTCCGCACTGTCATTCTGAGCATCCTCCAGCAACCAGCTTTAAACATTCTCTTTGAACATAGCATCCTCACCTGAACCTTCTTCACCTACACCATAAGGTTTAACTATAAGCCTAATGCTTAGTAAGGAATGCATGCTGACAGACATACATGAGTGTACAAATTAATAAACATAAGTCCGTAAATCTTTCTTCATTCATGCTCATTTCATTATTTACATAGCATGTATTAAGGCAGGAGACGAGGGAGAAAGACAGGGGTACATAGTCATTTGCCTATCGCGGCAATCATAGTAACGACTAACTCGGCCTCCACCAGTGGGAGAATTCGCGAGCCATACACATCATCAACTCGGCCTCCACCAGTGGGAGAATTCGCGAGCCATACATATCATTAACTCGGCCTCCACCAGGGGGAGAATCCGCGAGCTATACTTGTCATAGTCTCTTTTCCCGTCCTGCACTTAATCATGATTACATTTACTTTTCATGTTCTTAACTCAGTCATAAACGTGGACTCAATGCATAAACATGAAGTTCACAGAGAGAAGTCATACCATAAGGACAAGCAAAACATCCTGTAACTTAACATCTTCTTACACAAATTCTTCATATCATGGCAATAACTAGTCATAGTCAACAGACAGACATCTCAATGATTTCCTAATACCCTTGCGGTGTAGGGCCCTAGTGGCCAGAAATCTTAATACATTCACTTACCTGGATTCCTTAGCTGAGCAGCACCTTCACTTGAGCTTTCCTTGCCTATGACATTTCATATTCGTAGTTAAATAACTTAAACTCAAAAACTAATAAGGTCCTAACTAAATGTCATCCTAAACTCTGTATTTCTTAGTCTTTTCCGTCAAGCACCTTGGGTGCGTGGGTTAAGCTCCAAGATTCCAGACATTCGGATTTAACCTAGCAGTTATTTACAGTCGGTTGTCAAAAGTTCAGATTCAAATCGGCAATGCTATTACCAAACTCAGCTTAACAATGTTCCTATTTTACTCTGTCATAACAAAATCCGGACTGCGGGTTTCTAGCTAAAAGTAGAGCTCTAAATAACTTTTCCAACAACTACATTGTCAGAACCTTACCTCGAATGTGGGTTATCGGAGTGGATACAGGAGAAATCGCTCGCTGGTGGAGAAGTCGCCGGCTGAGAGAGAGCTCTGGAGAGTGGAGAAATCGAAGAGGAAAGTGTGACGGCTACAGTGAGGTTTTTGAGAGGTTTAAGGATTTCCTTATTCTATTTATATAAGCCAAAATCCCACTTTATTACCAATCTGCCACCGCACAAGTTTAAGACAGAATACATAAAAACTTGGCATTAAGACATTAAATCAAAAGGTTAAAAAAAATAAACAGGTGACAGTTAATTCTATTGAGAAAATCACCTGACCGAAGTTGTCGGGTGTTACACATCAATTTATACTCGGTCTACTGTATCCTCATTTCAATTTTTACATCAAACTCATTCCCTAAACTACAATCACTATAAATTATTACCTTAATTTATATTTTCCTAAGTTTTTCTCCGGGCTTCCCATTCATCTTTGCCTGCAACAAACTTTTGTTTAATCAACATAGCCCTCTCCACTATATTTGGATAAGACTCAATCTTTAAACCTACGAGTCTGTTAGAAATAACCGATCTAAGGTCTCGCTCAAATCTTTGGGCCTTAGCAGCTTCATCGGGAATGAACTGGCTTGCACACTTTGCTAACTCCTCAAACTTGGTTTGGTAATCCAAAACAAACGAATCTTTTTCAACCAGTTCTAAGAATTCCTTAGCTTTTGCTTGTATAACATACTTAGGAAAGAACCTCTCCAAGAAGACACTTTCTAATTGGTCCCAACCACATTGGCTATCTAGAAATACCTTAGTCTGATTCCCCTACTTATCTGCCTTATCATCAGTTGATTTATGAATAACTTGACTTTGGAATTCATTTGGAATTCCCACCATATCAAACTTCTTTTCTATTGACTCCGTACTTTCAACTCTATCATTGTTCCGTTAAGCAATATTTTTATTCACAATATCAGCTAAGACTATGATAGTTCTTTGCATTTCAGCTGTCATTAGCTCGAGTATCATCTCTATTAGTAGAGTCTCCACTCTCCATCTACAATAAATCAACGTTCACTACCAAGGCAATATTAGAGGCATTCTAAACATAGTTACTAACTCACCCAACTAGTTAGAACTATTGTGTATAGCTCTGATACCAAACTGTCAGGACCCGACCCGACGATTAGGATTCCCGAGGTGGGAAATGACAACAAATTTTGAGTTTTTAATTTTCATAGATACGTTTGTATTTTTATTTAAACATGTCCTCCTTTTACCTGGTATCTTAAAATAAGATGTTTTTAAACAGTTTATATATATGTGTATATATATATATATAATAAGGTCACACACACATGACCGTTCATAAAGAGTTTATAAAATTTCTAAACTATCTATCTCGGTCCCAATGCAAAAGAAAATCATCTACCTCGATGGTTTACCCTATGCCTCTTCTAGTCCTTTATATTGCCTTTACTTTCCCGTCTCGATGAACGATCTCGTTATCTGAAAAAATATAGATCATCCACATAATGAGCTTTACTCCCAACAAATAAGTCTAGTAGTTAGAATAGCTAACTCAGCCTTTATCCACACTATCTAGGACCATACTTCATCCTTCACCTAACATTAATTTTTTTAATCAATTTAAATCAATTTGTTTTGATTTGAAATTCATGTCATTTATATAAAAATGCATGCATGTTCGTATTCGAACCATTTAAAAATCTATGTCATTAACCACAGTTTAAAACCATTCTCAACAAATAGATAAATCTCATGCAATTTAAAATAAATATTTCATGATTTAAAATCGACTTTTTACAAAACATTTAATGCAATCTTTTAACATTCAAATTGATATGTCAAAAATACAATCCACTCTAATTGACTCATATGACCATCACACAACCCTACACGTTTTCAGGCTTTTACCGGTAAGGCTGTAAGACCCTCCACATTGCTTCTCATTGAGATTTAGAGATTTTCAACCCAAGGAGGACATATAGTTAATCTCCCAATCATTTTCATAGTCATATTTATCGCACACGAAGAGGCAAGTCCAATCCAATGGGTTCTCATGTTACTACGACTTCTAACTTCCTCATTCCTAAATACATGATTTAAAAATAGCTATAAAGCAATGTTATGCATGTTTAAATTAATGCAATTCAACCCACTCATGCAATTAATACTTTAGATCAATGCGTTCAATTCAATGTAAATCATTGTTTTCGAAAATTCTTTTTTTTTTAACATTTCAATAAAAATCAGAATATGTTATTTTGATAATTTATTATTCAATTCGCATTAAAAACGATATTCATTTAATCACTTCAATTCATCCAATCCCAATCAATCCCATTCAAAATACTACTTAGTAACTCATCGGTTTCGAAAACATTTCTTTTTTATACATTTCAATACAAATCAAAAACATATTATTTTTACAACAAAACAATTCAATTCATTTACGTCATCAAAATAACATCAATTTATCCCTTCAATCCTCAATCAAGCTCTATCCTATCCAAATTCAAGGCAGAAATGTAAACTATCTCTACCTAGTAATGCAATAAAACATAAACTAACTATTTTAACCGTTAGATTTACTTACCGACTTGTCGGTTCTTTCACTTTAACCAACAAGTTCCTTCGAGTCTATCGATTTTTTTATTAAAATGATCCTCTCAACGAGCTAAACAATTTTCTCTAAAGGATGGATCGAAGAAAATCACTATTTCCCTTTCTTTTCTTCTATTTTCTCCCTTCTTTTCCGCAGTTTTTCTTCTCTGGTTTCTTTTCTCTCTCTCTCTGGATTTCTTCATCTTCTTCCACGTAAAATTGCTGAAGCTTTGCCACCTTTCACTTTTTAAATAGTGATTCATGGTTAATTACACATTAACCATGTTTATCTTTTGCAAAAGACCATTTTGCCCTTAAGTTTTTAGAAAATTTTAATAAAACCGTGATTAATTAATCCTTAATCACACTTAACTTTAATCTAACCCAATTAGATTAATTATAATCCAATTTTTGTAATTAATTAAAAATTAAATCTAAAAATCGAATTTTATACAAATTTTATTTTTAACAGGGGCAATCGATCGACCATGTTTTTCACTTTTTAACGTATCATTTCTCAATCCAACTTCTCCAACATATATTTATATATTATTTAAATATAAATATACTCGATTACATTTTTTAATTTAAAAATTCGAACAATTACACCAAACTTCTTCGGGAGGTATATTTGAATTGAGAAAGTTAGAATTCTATTCAAAATGCTCCAATTTGTTGCCTATGTCTGAAAGATCTTTGGAATGCTTGTTTGTTCTAGCAACCTTTGTACTACGTTGAGAATGATTATGTTTTTCCTTTCTGACACACCATTCTATTGCAATGAAAAAGCATTTGTAAATTCCCTATGAATTTCTTGGTGGGTTCACAAAATATTTCAAAGTCTTTTGAATAATATTTTTCACTTTGATCAGTATTTGAAGAGTTTTAATGGATCTCCCTGTTTCTTTTCAACATGTGCCTTGAAGCTTTTAAATGCGCTAAAAGCTTATCATTCCTCCTGCAAATAGCAAACCAAACTTTTTCGACCATAATCGTCAATGAAAGTAATTAGATATTTTTGACCCCAAAATGTTGGATTGATTGGACCACAAATGTCACAATGAACTAGTTCGAGGACATTTTTGCTCTCCATGACTTGCATTTATGGGAATGAAGTTTGATGTTATTTGTTAACAACACAAAACTTGAGAAGGAATTTTAATTTTGGAAGACCCATCACTATATTTTTTGGTTGGAGAGTTTTTAATCTGCCAAAGTTTAAATGACCATAGCAATAAAGCCAAAGCCATGATAGATAAATCATCTTTGCCACCAATGAAGTTTGAGCATGTTTTATTTGCATCCGAAATAATCTATTTGCACTCATCTTAACAATTGCAATTGCTCCTCTTGAATAGTCATATATTTTAAAGCCCCCTTCTGAATGGTTATGACATAAACATTTTTCTTGTATTTGACCATCACTTTACAAATTGCACCTTTAATCATGGTTATAATGACCAAGTTTCAGACCTCGGAAACACTCTACCTTAGATTTGTTAGATTGATGATTTGGGTTTCTTCCCTCATCATTTTTGAAATTTCGATTATGCCAACTACTGTCTCTACTTCTACGTCTTCTGCCTCCGTCTCTATTGCCTCGACCTCTTCCTCTATATCCTCTCCCTTGAGTCCTTTATCTTGAATTGAATGATCGATGAGGGGTAAAAGCTTTTTAGAGCTTGTTCATTTGAAGTGAGCTACTATTCATCGGGCCAATAATGAACTTTGTCATTCATCTAATGAAAGCTCATCTACATCTTTGGATTCTTCGATTGAGCAAGCAATGTATGTTATACTTCGGAGCCAATCATTTTGTCAACAACATCAACATCTTCTGTTGCATCACCATGGATTCACATCTCATTGACTATTGTGATCGTTCTCGAGAAATAGTCTATAACCGACTCTCTCGATTTCATTTGAAGCATTTCAAACTCTGCCCGAAGAGCTTCTAGTTGCTATCTTTTTTTGTCCGAGTGAAACTTTGATTTTTCTTTATCATGGAATCCCAAACATCCTTGAAAGTTTCTTTGAAAAGATAGTCTTTTGCCTTCAAATTCTTTGCCTTTACTTCTTCTAAATCTGCCCTTTGAGACTCCGTTGCTGGTTCTGGTAAGCCAATATTGACCACCTATCAATCCTCAACTTCAAGAAACTTTCCATGAGCATGCTCCACGTCATAATGACCGGAACGCAAAATCTGAAGCCATCTTTGTTGCTAAAGGAGAAATAAAATGAAATAGAGCTGCTGCTAAACTATCCTCCTCTTTAACCAGCTCAGATACCTTTGTAAAATGGTGAAAGAGTACCGAGGAGAAGACATGAAGAAAGTGGTGAAACAAGTACCATATATAGGATGTACATAAACCATAAATAGCAATAACCAAACATACACTAAGCAACTAGAGATGCAAACAACGATGGATGAGAATTGGGTAGGCAATCATAGTCCAAATATGATGTGACACTACACTCAACACGACACTGTCTAATCGACAAACAAATGCTTGACTAATCATTATAGATATTATCTAATAGCATGTGTAACATATATAATAATTATCCTTTCGCCAAAATAATTAAAAATAATAAAATACCGATTATGTTATTAAAATTAAGAGTCAAATATGTTTTTTTGCCATAGTAGATTAAGGGTTATTTTAATTTAATTTTTTCATTAAAGTTTTTATAATTCCATTTTCATTTTTAAATAGTCTGTTAGCTAAAATACGTAATTATAATAAAGTAATTGAGATCGATTTAGTTATTTTTAAGTTAAATTAAATATTTTTAATGAATCTAATTTAAAAATTACTCTAATAAGATTCAATTTATTCCAACTATATATTTTATCTTATATAAATATATAACGTATAAAAACAATTGTTACATAGTTTTTTTGTTAAATTACAATCTGAAACTATAAGAATCTTGCCGAGAAAATTGAACCCGTTAGGATTAAAATTATATTTTATCCTAAGTATAGAGGATGTGATGTGTAGATACAATATTGTAATAGGCCTATCATTTCTTTTTGTATGTTAATATAGAACTAGGATTAAGGAGTATGAATTGGAGACTAATAATTACAGAATTAAATATACGTAGGAAAAGTAAAATAAAAGATATTGAAAGAAAAACAACACATAAAATAAGGTTGATTTCTTCCATTGATCGACCATTCTCGATTGCTTTGCAAGAACATATTTGAATTTTTCTTTCATTTTTCCTAAATTTGTTACTATTTCCAATAATCCTATGATTCCTATTAAAAGAATATGATCAATGCAGCTTACTCCTAAAATAACTCTCACAAATATTCTATATGTTCCAGTCTTTTGATCAATTTGCTTTCTGTTAGTGCTTGATTTCATCTTTAAATTGCCCAATTCTCTTTCAATCAAAAATTGTTATAAGCACGACTTTATCTTGGACCAAATGATTGGGATGGGTTAAAGAAAAGGCGACTTATATATTTTGCAACAAACTGTTTTAACAAGTATTCCTACTCTCCAAGATCATTCTTCATCTATTGTCCCAGTAGTTAATTCTTCTTCTGTTTCTGCAATGCCCCATAGCTTAATTTGTCATCATTTGCTTTATGGATTTTACATCTGTTACTCTCAAAATTCATTAATACATTTCCAAATATCTTTTGAGACTTACTATAAAGAAAACATTTATTTAAAACATATACATATCATTTCAAATTAACAGATATTTACAAAACAATTTAACAAAAGTTCTTCAAATAGTTATATTTAGCGTAAAACATATTAGAATTATAAGGATTTATAATTCTATTTGGAACTAAATTGTTAAACTATAAATTATACATTATGTTATCATCAGGTTTCAGTTCATGTTAAAGTGATTTAATATAATTTCATCAGACTTTGGAGTATATTAAATATAATATAGTTATATTATAATGTGTAGAGACACCATGGGTAATTTACCAATTTGTGATGGGCAAACTGGTAAATTACCCAATTAAGTTAAAATAGGGTTATTGTAACGACCCCAAGGGGATCGTCACATAAACCATATCTTTCTTATTACTCACATTCTACACATTCTCGGTAATATATATTTTTTGAAACATGACTTAACTCAAAATGTCGTACGTAATTCACTAGACATCATTCGGCAAAGGAATACTTTACGCATCTGCCGGCGGGCAGTGCAATGTGTATCGGCTGGTGGAGAAAAACTTAAACCTTTGGACTGCACCTGCCGATTGAGGAATAAAACCACATTTACTGGTTACTAGACGACAAAACCATGTTTATATCATCCGGTAAAGAGACTCTTTAGATCATCCGGTGAAATAAGGGGACATCATCCGGTGGACACGTGCTTCTCACGTGTATAATTAAAACATGACCCGATCATTAAACAACAAATAACATCCTCATCATCCGGTGACTTTATTACACTACATCTGCCGATAACTAGACGACAAAATAGCACTTCCATCATCCGATGGCTTAAACACTCTACATCCACCGGTCGCTGGACGACAAGATAACATCTTCATCTTCCGGTGACTTAAATACATTTCATCCACCGAACGCTAGACGACAAAATAACATTCCCAGCATCCGGTGAAGAAATACACTTCATCCACCGAACGCTAGACGACAAATTAACATTTACGTCATCGGGCAAGGGAACATACTACATCTTCTGGTGACGTCATACTACATCTTCCGGTGACGTCACCCAGAAGACTCAATTGTTCAACTTCCATCATGTGACATCCGCCGATGACGTCAGCCGGATGATTGCCTCATCCAGCTTCTATCATACGACAGTAAAACACTATAATCATCAAACATCTTCATCCGATAGAACATATCACAATTCACCCGATTCTTAACTTAGTAACTATAAACCTCAAAGAGTAAGGATCATAAACTCATCCAAAATACGCATAGCGGAAGACTTAAGCAACACAAACCATTCAATAATTTTTAAAGTCGTATTCAGACTCTAAAGTCAAACCATTCAAATCCGAATCTCATTGTTATAAGAAATTCTGTTCTACTTAGTCATTTGCTTATCATAAACTTTTCTGACTTACTATGAGCATAACCAGGGAACTTAATCACCTATCCAGCCTTGCACCGTCACACTGAGCATCATCCAGCAACCAACTTTAAACGTTCTCTTGGGATTGGGAATCCTCACCTATTAACTCTTCACCTACATCATAAGGTTCAACTATAAGCCTAATGCTTAGTAAGGAATGCAACAATAACATGAATACATGAATGCATGTTTCGGAGAAATAAATGGTCATAAGTTTTTTCTTGTTCATAATCATCGTCCATAATCATGAATCATATTCATCGTTCGTAATCATTGTTCATAATCATTGTTCATATTCATCATTCGTAATCATTGTTCATAATTATTGTTCATATTCATCATTCGTAATCATTATTCATAATCATTGTTCATATTCATCATTTAAGTTGTGTGGAATGAGAGAGAATTTGTACCGGTAAAGGGGGTTCGACAGTGAGTTTGATCATGGTCCCTACTGCGGGTCGTATTCATATGTCCTTCTTTGGACTGTGACATACGCCGAACCGCCCCCAACCCTCACTCAACCACGTTGCAGGGATTTTATCATCTTATCTTGTTCATGAGAAAACATGTTTTTAAAACATTTTCATGTGCATAAAAAATTGATAATGCATGAACATGGAAATTCTTAACTCATTCAAGCTACAGAATAGAACATTCATCCAGTATGAATCTTACCATTAAACTAAACGTCAACGTAAGTACTAGACTGTAGCATAATAACCTCTAATCGTCATATCAGTGACTATCTAGCATCCTTGTGATGTAGGGCCCTATTGGCCGGAAATCCTATACATTCATTTACCTGGTCTCCTTAGCGATTTGAGCTCCTTTCTCTTCAAACTTCTTCACCTAAAACATTCACATTGCAGTAGTTAAAACAAAATCCTATTAGTCCTAATCACAAGTCACCCTAGGATCTAATAGCTGAAGTCACTCCTGAATCCCTAGTATAGTCCTTTGTGCAGTTAGAAATCCAAAACCCAAAACAAACAGATTCGATCAGCGATAACTCAGGGTTGGTTGTTTAGTGTCCAAAAATCGATTCAGAAAGACACTACCACTTCCAGATTTCAAATGTTCTTATTATTAGTCGGCCATTGGAAAATCCAAAACTCCAATGCCGAGTAGAAAACAGAGCTAATAAACTAGCAGATAGCTACATTGCCTAATGCATACCTCAGGCACAGAGTAGACGAGTAGTGGCAGAGAAAATCGATCGTCGAAGAGAGTATGCTTAAAGCAGAGAGCAAGAGCTTGGGAAAGAAGAAATCGCTGAGAGTAGAAGATGTCGGCTACAGTGATTTAAATGAAGTTTGAACCCTTTCCATTTTCTTTAAATACCGGTCTCAAATCTCCATTATTACAACTTTGCCACTCAACCTAGCTTAAATCCACATGTAATTAATTAAACTCGACATAAAATTCTAAACCGGGAAAAATTAATTAAACACGACCGTTAAAACGGTTAAGGAAATTACCTGGTCGTTATTTTGGGTGTTACATCCACCCCTCCTTAAACAAAATTTTCGTCCTCGAAAATTGATCAAACAAATAACTCTGGATATTTGTCTAACATGTCCTGTCGTCGCTCCCAAGTGGCTTCTTCGATACCATGATTCTTCCATAAAACTTTGACCAGTGGGATCTCTTAATTCCTTAGAGTTTTAACTGCAGATTCCAATATCTGCACCGGCTTTTCTTCGTACACTAATGTCGGTTCTAACTCAATGTCTGTTGGCTGAATAACTTGCGTCGGATCTCGCATGCATTTCCTTAATATTGACACGTGAAAGACATTGTGAACCTTATCCAATGATGGAGGCAATTGCAATCTGTAAGCTGTACTACCGATTCTAGCCAAAACAGGGAATGGTCCAATGAATCGTGGATTAAGCTTTCCTTTCTTACTAAATCTTGAAACTCCTTTAAACGGTGAAATCTTTAGAAAAACCTCATCCCCAACAGAAAACTCAAGGTCTCTTCTTCTTTGGTCTGCATAACTCTTCTGTCGACTCTGAACAGTCACCATCCTCTTCCTAATAACAGAAATCTTTTCAGACATCTGCTGCAGAAGTTCGGGTCCTAGAAGTTTTGCTTCCCCAACCTCATCCCAATACAGAGGTGACCTACATTTCCTGCCATACAGTGCTTCATAAGGTGCCATTCCGATAGTGGACTGATAACTGTTATTGTAGGAGAACTCAAACAAAGGTAAGTATCGACTCCAGGATGACTGGAAATCTAGCACACACGCCCTCAGCATATCTTCAAGTATCTGAATAGTCCTTTCTGATTGACCATCTGTCTGCGGGTGAAAGGCAGTGCTGAAGGATAACCTCGTGCCAAGTGTGCCTTGTAGACCTTTCCAAAACCGGGAGGTGAACCTAGGGTCACGATCAGAGACAATAGATGCAGGGATTCCATGCAACCTAATAACTTCTTGTACATAAAGATTAGCAAGCTGATCCATCGAGTAGGTTGTCCTTACTGGTAAGAAATGGGCTGATTTTGTCAGTCTATCAATCACAACCCAAATACTATCATGTCCCTTAGTTGTCTTAGGTAATCCTACGACGAAATCCATAGCTATGTGTTCCCACTTCCACTCGGGAATAGGTAGAGGCTGAAGGGTACCTCCTGGACGTTGGTGCTCGACTTTAACCTGTTGGCAAACTAAACATGACTCTACATACTTAGCAACATCTCTCTTTAAGTTTGGCCACCAATAGAGTAACTTCAGGTCTCGATACATCTTGGTGCTGCCAGGATGTACAGAAAAGGGAGACGAATGCGCCTCAGCCAAGATTAACTTACGTAATCCTTCATCATTAGGGACATACCATATATTTCTAAACCTCAGAATCCCATCCTTGGAAAGACTAAACTCGGAGGTGGTGTCCTTCACCTTGTTCATCATACTGTTATTCTCCTCAGAGTCCTTCTGTTGTGCCTCTTTGATCTTTTCCAAAACCGTTGGTTGAATGGTCAAATCGGCAAGTAAGGTTGATAACTCCGGAACTATCTCCAATTCAAACCTCTGAACTTCTGTCCTCAAAGGTATAGACATGGTTGACACAACGGGTTGCATAGTCGTTGACATCCTGCTCAATGCGTCAGCTACAGAGTTAGCCTTACCCGGGTGATACTTGATCTCAAAGTCGTAATCCTTAACAAATTCCAACCAACGCCTCTGCCTCATGTTCAATTCCTTTTGTGTAAAGAGATACCTCAGACTTTTATGGTCAGAAAACACCTCACACTGTTGTCCATATAAATAGTGTCTCCATATCTTCAAAGCAAAAACAACAGCGGCTAATTCTAAGTCATGGGTGGGATAGTTCTGTTCATAACTCTTTAATTGCCTAGAGGCATACGCTACAACCTTGCCTTCTTGCATCAAAACACAGCCCAAACCAACTTTTGATGCATCACAAAATACGCTAAACTTTCCTTCTTCGGTTGGAAGGGTCAGAACCGGGGCCATCGTTAACTTTACTTTCAATGCCTGGAAGCTATCCTCACAAGCTTTAGTCCAAGAATACTTATTGTCCTTCTTTGTCAGATTCGTCAGAGGCTTAGCTATTAAAGAAAATCCTCTGATGAACTTCCTGTAATAGCCTGCCAATCCAAGGAAACTGCGGACTTCACTAACATTCCTCGGCTGTGGCCAGTCCTTAACAGCCTGAATCTTAGTTGGATCTACTGATATACCATCAGCAGAAATGACATGGCCTAGAAAGTTAACCTTATACAACCAGAACTCACATTTGGATAACTTGGCATAAAGTTGATGCTGTTTCAGGGTTGTCAAAACTATTCTTAAGTGTTCTGCATGGTCAGCTTCAGTCTGTGAGTATATGAGAATATCATCTATAAAAACAATCACAAACTTGTCCAAGTAATCACGAAACACTCGATTCATCAAATCCATAAAGGCTGCAGATGCATTGGTCAGTCCAAACGACATGACCAAGAATTCGTAGTGTCCATAACGGGTTCTGAAGGCTGTCTTTGGTATATCTCCTTCCTTAACCTTCAGTTGGTAATAACCCGAACGTAAATCTATTTTTGAAAACACCTTTGCTCCTTGCAATTGGTCAAACAAATCATCAATCCGAGGTAAGGGGTACTTATTCTTGATTGTCAACTTATTTAGCTCCCTATAGTCTATGCACATTCTAAGGGAACCATCTTTCTTCTTGACAAATAAGACAGGTGCACCCCAAGGGGAACTGCTAGGGCGTATAAATCCTTTGTCTACTAATTCCTGTAGTTGGACTTTTAACTCCTTTAGCTCAACAGGTGCCATCCGATAAGGATTCTTATATACCGGTAAGGCCTCAGGGTACGTATCTATTACAAACTCTATTTCTCTATCCAGTGGTAAACCAGACAAATCATCCAAAAATGCCTCAGGGAACTCTCGGACTATGGGAATATCCTGTAATTCCATTTTATCCTTCATCCGAACATCCATTACACTAGCCAGGTAACTCTCACATCCATTTTTCAATAATCGATGAATCTCTAAGGAGGATATAATCGGCATTTTACTTATCTTAGGAATAGCTTGGAAGGAATAATGATCACCATTTGGGGGTCGAAAATCAACCATCCCAGATCTATAACTTATTATGGCATAATGCCTGAATAACCAATCCATTCCTAATATCACCTCATACCCTTTCATGTCGATTACGATCAGTTCTACATATAGTTTCTTACCTCCTAAGGACACAACATCACCTTTAATAATCTGTTTTGAATGCAGGGTCTTCCCTGATGGTAACATAACATTATATGATCTTTTGGCTGGTAAAAGTTCTAAGTTGTGTTTGCATACAAACAAGGTTGATATAAACGAGTGTGTGGCTCCTGTATCTATAAGTGTGTAAGCAGTAAAACCACAGATCATAATGGTACCTGTTATGACTGTATGCGGCACTGTGTCCTCATTCTCCATCATAGCATAAACTCTAGGTGCTATCCTTGCACGGTTCGGGTCTGGCGGCATGGGGCAGTCTCTGACTATATGTCCAACCTTATCACATCTGAAACAGCAGCCAGAACGCAACTTGCATTCGCCGGGGTGGTTCTTCTGACAGGTGGGGCATAAGGGTGCCAGAGGCCTCTTCCCTTTTCCTTGGTCATCATTCTGGTTGAGGGGTCTCTTTATACCTTGTTGTTGTTGTTGTGGTCCCTTGTTATGTTGCGGCTGCCATCCTTTGTTCTGACGTGGTGGTGGCTGGGTTTCCTTCGTGAATTTTCTTGGCTGCTCACGCTGTGTATATGCTGTCATTTCCGCCTCTTCCAGCTCCAAGGCCTTAGCCATCACTTCACCATAAGGTACATTGTGTATCCCAGCAGTCTTTACTTTCATGTACAAACTCGGCTTCAGTCCTTGAACAAATTGGTAAATCCTGTCCTCATCATCCTCAATCATTCAGGGAGCAAACCGTGATAAAGCATCAAATTTGCATATGTAATCCGTCAGAGAGCCAGTTTGTCGCAGATTCATGAACTCCTTCTTCTTGTTGGCCCGAACAGTCCTGTTGAAGTACTTGTCAAAGAAGGCAGTCTTAAACATTTCCCAGGTCATAGCTCCGGCATTAGCGGTGTTCTGGATTGAGTCCCACCAATGTCTTGCACTTAATTCCAAATGAAAAACAGCATATGTGACCTTATCTCCTTCATCAACCTTTGCGTACTTAAACATGTCTTCTATCTTTCGAACCCACTCCTCAGCGTAAATAGGATCTGAAACATGTCCATTAAACACCGGGGGTCGAAACCGGTGGAAACGCTCACCCCCATGATCATGAGTCGCATTAGTACTGGAGTTGCCTTGTTCCTCTCTAGCAGTCATCAGTTGTTCGATCTGGCGAGATTGGCGCATGACCAACTCTGTCAACTGAGCAATGACATTGCTATCCTCATTGGTCTCTCTCTGCTGACCTCTAACCATTTTGGGATTCCTAGACAAATCATTATAGATACATCTTAACTTAATGACATTTACTGAAATCATAAATACTTACAGTTGCTGGAGTGTGCTCATGTGACAGTCAGTGCTGGAAGGCAGTCTGCAGAATCGGTTTTAGAACCCGGTTTTGCTCGGATACCATAATTGTAACGACCCCAAGGGGATCGTCACATAAACCATATCTTTCTTATTACTCACATTCTACACATTCTCGGTAATATATTTTTTTGAAACATGACTTAACTCAAAATGTCGTACGTAATTCACTAGACATCATTCGGCAAAGGAATACTTTACGCATCTGCCGGCGGGCAGTGCAATGTGTATCGGCTGGTGGAGAAAAACTTAAACCTTTGGACTGCACCTGCCGATTAAGGAATAAAACCACATTTACCGGTTACTAGACGACAAAACCATGTTTATATCATCCGGTAAAGAGACTCTTTAGATCATCCGGTAAAATAAGGGGACATCATCCGGTGGACACGTGCTTCTCACGTGTATAATTAAAACATGACCCGGTCACTAAACGACAAATAATATCCTCATCATTCGGTGACTTTATTACAATACATCTGCCGATCACTAGACGACAAAATAGCACTTCCATCATCCGATGGCTTAACACTCTACATCCACCGGTCGCTGGACGACAAGATAACATCTTCATCTTTCGGTGACTCAAATACATTTCATCCACCGAACGCTGACGACAAAATAACATTCCCAGCATCCGGTGAAGAAATACACTTCATCTACCGAACGCTAGACGACAAATTAACATTTACGTCATCGGGCGAGGGAACATACTACATCTTCCGGTGACGTCACCCGGAAGACTCAATCGTTCAACTTCCATCATGTGACATCCGCCGATGACGTCAGCCGGATGATTGCCTCATCCAGCTTCTATCATACGGCAGTAAAACACTATAATCATCAAACATCTTCATCCGATAGAACATATCACAATTCACCCGATTCTTAACTTAGTAACTGTAAACCTCAAAGAGTAAGGATCATAAACTCATCCAAAATACGCATAGCGGAAGACTTAAGCAACACAAACCATTCAATAATCTTTAAAGTCGTATTCAGACTCTAAAGTCAAACCATTCAAATCCGAATCTCATTGTTATAAGAAATTCTGTTCTACTTATTCATTTGCTTATCATAAACTTTTCTGACTTACTATGAGCATAACCAGGGAACTTAATCGCCTATCCAGCCTTGCACCGTCACACTGAGCATCCTCCAGCTACCAGCTTTAAACGTTCTCTTGGGATTGGGAATCCTCACCTATTAACTCTTCACCTACATCATAAGGTTCAACTATAAGCCTAATACTTAGTAAGGAATGCAACAATAACATGAATGCATGAATGCATGTTTCAGAGAAATACATGGTCATAAGTCTTTTCTTGTTCATAATCATCGTCCATAATCAAGAATCATATTCATCGTTCGTAATCATTGTTCATAATCATTGTTCATATTCATCATTCGTAATCATTGTTCATAATCATTGTTCATATTCATCATTCGTAATCATTATTCATAATCATTGTTCGTATTCATCATTTAAGTTGTGTGGAATGAGAGAGGATTTGTGCCGGTAAAGGGGGTTTGACAGTGAGTTTGATCATGGTCCTTACTGCGGGTCATATTCATATGTCCTTCTTTGGACTGTGACATACGCCGAACCGCCCCCAACCCTCACTCAACCACGTTGCAGGGATTTTATCATCTTATCTTGTTCATGAGAAAACATGCTTTTAAAACATTTTCATGTGCATAAAAAATTGATAATGCATGAACATGGAAATTCTTAACTCATTCAAGCTACAGAATAGAACATTCATCCAGTATGAATCTTACCATTAAACTAAACGTCAACGTAAGTACTAGACTGTAGCATAATAACCTCTAATCGTCATATCAGTGACTATCTAGCATCCTTGTGATGTAGGGCCCTATTGGCCGGAAATCCTATACATTCACTTATCTGGTCTCCTTAGCGATTTGAGCTCCTTTCTCTTCAAACTTCTTCACCTAAAACATTCACATTGTAGTAGTTAAAACAAAATTCTATTAGTCCTAATCACAAGTCACCCTAGGATCTAATAGCTGAAGTCACTCCCGAATCCCTAGTATAGTCCTCTGTGCAGTTAGAAATCCAAAACCCAAAACAAACAGATTCGATCAGCGATAACTCAGGGTTGGTTGTTTAGTGTCCAAAAATCGATTCAGAAAGACATTACCACTTCCAGATTTCAAATGTTCTTATTATTAGTCGGCCATTAGAAAATCCAAAACTCCAATGCCGAGTAGAAAACAGGGCTAATAAACTAGCAGATAGCTACATTGCCTAATGCATACCTCAGGCACAGAGTAGACGAGTAGTGGCAGAGAAAACCGATCGTCGAAGAGAGTATGCTGAAAGCAGAGAGCAAGAGCTTGGGAAAGAAGAAATTGCTGAGAGTAGAAGATGTCGGCTACAGTGGTTTAAATGGAGTTTGAACCCTTTCCATTTTCTTTAAATACCGGTCATAAATCTCCATTATTACAACTTTGCCACTCAACCTAGCTTAAATCCATATGTAATTAATTAAGCTCGGCATAAAATTCTAAACAGGGAAAAATTAATTAAACACGACCGTTAAAACGGTTAAGAAAATTACCTGGTCGTTATTTTGGGTGTTACAGTTATGGTCCCCAATTTTCAATCGAACCCTTTGCCTCTTAGAACCTCCATCATTCTAGAGAGATATTAGAGAGGGCGATTGTCGAATCGGAAGATCTACGTACCCGATCTACGGTATTTTGCATTCAATCAATGAATCCGAGTATGTCCTTCTTGCTTTAACGATTTACTAGTAGAATTTCTGACGTATCGATTTAGGAACTGAGCTCTCGCACTTTTTTCAGATTTGGAATTTATTCTAGATTCAATTAATTTGGTTATTTTTATTGAATCCAACAATTGGTATCAGAGCCGGTTACGTTAGACTACAAGTAATCGATTTTTTTGGCTTGAAATCAGATTAAGTATTAATTTTTTTTTAACTTTCTGAATTATTTTTTAGGGCTATATTTTTGCATCTAATTCCACTAGAATGAATGTTTTGATGCCTTAAAATTGATTTTTTTGTTGATGCACGTTAAGGATTATTGCCCGATCTATCATTATTTTGAGAAACCGGACCATTTTGGGGTGAAAATCCACCGAAATCGGTGAGATTCCGGTGATTTTCATTGTTGGTTCGCAGCTCCTCTCCGGTGGTTTGGGCTGATTCAGTCTGATTGGGTTAGGTTTGGTCCAAATCGGACCAAACCATTTAGGTTCGAACCCCCTCGGACCAAACCAACTCGGTTCGGTTACGGTTTGAACTGATTTTTTTGGTTGGTTTGACCCAGACCGATTCGGTTTGGGTTGAACCGGTTCAGTTTGGTCTGTTTCGGTTCGGTTTGGTCTGGTCTAGTTCGACAAAAAAAAAATTGAGCCAATCCATTTGGTTAAATGGGGCATGGTTCACTTTGGTTCGGCTGTTTTGGCTCTTTTTTAATGTTTGTTTCTAGACAATTCGGGGCTCGATTCGCCCTGTTTCGCCATGTTTTTGCCTAGTTTTGGCCGATTTGAACCTTCCATTTTAAGTTGGTTGATCTTTTGGTTTACTGATTGACTAATATGGTTGCCTATCCATTGAATATGTATGTATATGAATTTCCTTAACTCTTTTTTGGTGCAATTTTATGAAGTCTTACATTGTAAAATAGGATGGTTGGATAACATGTTATAAAATTAGCCTCTCTTACTTTAATTATTCTATTTTTATATGTTGGGCATGAGACATGACATTGTATGAATTTCGATCGGCCCAAAGGAAGGTTGATGTTTGTACAGTTGCATGGCTTGTTAGCAGTATTAAAACATGTGATAATTATTAGGCTGCCATGTGAACATTGAACTTGTCCAACGATAAGTTCATTGTTTGACAGGTCTTATTGTCAATGTTTATATGCTGGACCAAGTTACCAATTACAAGTTAACATTTTTAGCCAAAAGACTAAGTGTTAATGTTGTGTCGGTTTCTTGTTGATGGATGCACTATATTTTAAGTTATATCATTGTCGTGTATATGCATATTCATTTGTGAGCTATTGTTTTATTTTCTCTGTTGTTACAGTTAACATCTCAAGTATAATGGGTAACGTTAATGCAGTTCCTATGCTTAACAGAACCAACTATAAAGTTTGGAAAGAGAACTTTATGATTGTTCTTGAGTGCATGAATCTTGACATTGCACTTAGGGTCGCACGTTTCCCACCTCTTTCAGCATCAAGTACCCTTGATGATAAAAGGGAGCTGGAAAAGTAGGAGCGTTCGAATCGTGTAAGTCTAATGATCATGAAGCGCACCATTCTAGAAGCATTTCGGGGCAATATGTCGGAAGACACTAATACCAAAACATTCCTTGAAGAACTTGAGAAACGTTTTGAGAAAAACGAGAAGGCTGAGACAAGCACGTTTTTAGCTAAGCTTGTCTCACTCAAGTATAATGGAAAAGGGAATATCAGGGAGTACATAATAGAAATGTCTCATTTTGCTTCAAGACTTAATGAATTAAGTTAGAGCTGTCTGAAGACATGCTTGTTCACCTAATCTTCATTTCTCTTCCTCCTCAGTTTGGGTAGTTTAAGATCAGTTATAACTGCCAGAAGGATAAGTTGACACTTAATGAATTAATATCTCATTGTGTCCAAGAGGAAGAGAGGATTAAGCATGATCGGACAGAAAGTACTCATTTGGCATCATCTTCCAAAGATAAAGGAAAAAAAAGAAGAAGGAAGTTGTTGGTGTTTCTTTAAGTTAAAACAAAAGAAGTCTAACGGCTTCAGTTGTTTCTTCTGTAATGGAGTAGGGTATCAAAAGAAAGATTGTGCCAAGTATCACGCATGGCGCGTGAAGAAAGATACACTTCTCAACCTTGTTTGTTCTGAGATTAATTTGGTTTCTGTATCTAGACATACGTGGTGGTTAGATTCGGATGCTACTACTCACATTAGTACGTCTTTGCAGGGTTGCCTAAGTTGTCGAAAGCAGAATGATGCTGAAAGATTCATCTTTGTGGGCGATGGCAAATCAGTTGAAGTTGAAGCTATTGGAGATTTTAGATTGTTATTAAAATCTGGACAATTTTTGGATTTAAATGATACTTTTGTTGTACCGTCTTTTAGACGAAATTTAATTTCTATTTCTGCATTGGACAGAAATGCTAAACTTTCCATTCTCATCAGGAAGTGTCAATATTGGAGCATTGTTCAATCTCTGTTTCAAAGTTTGAAAACTATACTAATATTCATCAGTCCACACATACTTCATGTTTTTCCTTGTTAACCGAGTAAGGGGTGTTACAATCTTCGAGAATCCTTCAATAAATTTCCTATAATATCCTGCTAATCCAAGGAAACTTTGAATATCTGTAGCATTCTTTGGTTGGGGCCACTCCTTAACTGCTTAAACCTTGGCTGAGTCGATAGATATTCCATTTTCCGAGATCACGTGACTAAGAAAGTGAACTCTGTCCAACAAAAACTCACACTTGGAAAACTTGGCATAAAGTTGATGTTGCCTTAGTACTCCCAATACCAAGGTCAGGTGCCTTGCATGCTCATCTTTAGTACGTGAATAGATTAAAATATCATCAATAAACACTATGACAAATTTATCTAAATAATCGTGGAGCACTCTATTCATAAGGTCCATGAAGGCTGCTGGTGCATTTGTTAATTCCAAGGACATTACTAAGAACTCATAATGTCCATACCTCGTGCGAAAGGCAGTCTTTGAAATATCTTTGGATTTAACTTTTAGTTGATATAACCTGACCTTAGGTCAATCTTAGAGAAGACCTGCACACCATGTAGTTGGTCGAATAAATCATCAATCCTTGGTAATTGATACTTATTCTTGACGGTTAGCTTATTGAATTCTCGATAATCAATGCACATACGTAATGTTCCATCCTTCTTTTTGACAAAAAGAATAGGTGCACCTCATGATGAAAAACTGGAGCGTATGAACCCTTTCTCTAACAGATCCTCCAACTGTTTCTTTAACTCTCTAATCTCCGTTGGTGCTAATCTATAGGGATTCTTAGATACAGGCTCGGCGCATGGGTAATTGTCAATAACAAACTCAATTTCTCTATCAGGTGGCAAACTAGGAAGGTCATCCAGAAATACTTCTGGGAAGTCTCGGACAACTAAGACATTTTGGGGACTTGCTTTTCCTACGAACTGTGTGTCTATAACGCTGGCAAAAAAGCATAAATACTCTCTGCATGGAGAGAGTCTACAACAGATAGGAGTCATAACAGACATCTCCCTACCCTTTTTCAAAGCTTGAAAGGTGTGGCTCAAACCACCAGGGGGTTGAAAACTAACAATTCCAGTCCTACAATCGATTGTAGCATAATGCTTGAACAACCAATCCATTCCTAGGATTACATCAAATCTCATTATATCCATAATAATGAGATCAGTAGGTAGATTCATGTTTCCCACTAACACAACACTATCAAGCATCACTTGGTTAGAGTACATGCGTTCACCAGAGGGTAACGCGACGTTAAACACGTGCTCAGTAGGGGTAAACTGTACATCTAACTTGATAGAAAACGCAGATACTATAAATGAATGTGTTGCACCAGAATCTATTAAAGTTAAAGCAGGTATAGAGTTGATCAATATGGTACCTGACACTACAGCGAGCTGATCTTCATTACCCGACTCCATCATGGAGAATATCCTCAGCTTCAACTTAGCAGGGCCATTCTTTAATGCTGGGCAGTCTTTGTTAATATGGCCAACTTTGTTACAGTTGTAGCATCGAATGACTCTGGGTTTCGGGCAATCCTTGAATGTGTGTCCAACTTCTTCACAGTTGAAACACTTTCCCATCCCAAATCTGCACTCGCCCGGGTGACTCTTCAAACATTTCGGGCATTGGGGAAACTTCCTAGCATTCTGTACTTTCTTGTAACGCCCCGAGTTTTCTGAACCCCGTTCGCTACTCATAATACTGAACCAAACCATGACATTTTGAGAACATTTTAAAAACTTCACTCAACGGTCAAAATTCATCATTTAAAAAAAACATCAAAACTTGCTGCAGAAGATCGTTTGTATAAAACACTGTTTATTAAAATAATAGAGATAATCAGCCGGAAGAGCCGAGGGCATAAGGATGTTGAATATATAAAAAAAATATTAAATTTGAACACATCAACCGATCACGTCCACCGCTCGCATCTGCCGAACGACATCTGTCATTCAACATCTGCAGAACGACGCATCGATCATTCACGTCTACCACTCAAAAGTAATCCATTTACATTCCCCCGCTACACATTTGCCATTTGACACGTCGACAACCCACATCTACCTCTCATTTCTACTGCTCATGTCTGCCAAATGACAACTTCTACTGATGACGTCAGCTGAATGACTCATGCATCCAACATTCCCCGCTCAACAGTAAACACTCATCATCCACCGATAGACAACATCTACGATAGACTACTCAACATCCTCCGATAGAATCAACATCCTCCGATAGAAAACATCTACTGGTGAATAGTAACTCTCAACATCCACCGATAGACAACATCTACCGATAGACTACTCAACATCCACCGATAGACAACATCTACCGATAGACTACTCAACATCCACCGATAGACAACATCTACCGATAGACTACTCAACATCCACCGATAGACAACATCTACCGATAGACTACTCAACATCCACCGATAGACAACATCTACCGATAGACTACTCAACATCCACCGATAGACAACATCTACCGATAGACTACTCAACATCCTCCGATAGAAAACATCTACTGGTGAATAGTAACTCTCAACATCCACCGATAGACAACATCTACCGATAGACTACTCAACATCCACCGATAGACAACATCTACCGATAGACTACTCAACATCCACCGATAGACAACATCTACCGATAGACTACTCAACATCCACCGATAGACAACATCTACCGATAGACTACTCAACATCCACCGATAGACAACATCTACCGATAGACTACTCAACATCCACCGATAGACAACATCTACCGATAGACTACTCAACATCCACCGATAGACAACATCTACCGATAGACTACTCAACATCCACCGATAGACAACATCTACCGATAGACTACTCAACATCCACCGATAGACAACATCTACCGATAGACTACTCAACATCCACCGATAGACAACATCTACCGATAGACTACTCAACATCCACCGATAGACAACATCTACCGATAGACTACTCAACATCCACCGATAGACAACATCTACCGATAGACTACTCAACATCCACCGATAGACAACATCTACCGATAGACTACTCAACATCCACCGATAGACAACATCTACCGATAGACTACTCAACATCCACCGATAGACAACATCTACCGATAGACTACTCAACATCCACCGATAGACAACATCTACCGATAGACTACTCAACATCCACCGATAGACAACATCTACCGATAGACTACTCAACATCCACCGATAGACAACATCTACCGATAGACTACTCAACATCCACCGATAGACAACATCTACCGATAGACTACTCAACATCCACCGATAGACAACATCTACCGATAGACTACTCAACATCCACCGATAGACAACATCTACCGATAGACTACTCAACATCCACCGATAGACAACATCTACCGATAGACTACTCAACATCCACCGATAGACAACATCTACCGATAGACTACTCAACATCCACCGATAGACAACATCTACCGATAGACTACTCAACATCCACCGATAGACAACATCTACCGATAGACTACTCAACATCCACCGATAGACAACATCTACCGATAGACTACTCAACATCCACCGATAGACAACATCTACCGATAGACTACTCAACATCCACCGATAGACAACATCTACCGATAGACTACTCAACATCCACCGATAGACAACATCTACCGATAGACTACTCAACATCCACCGATAGACAACATCTACCGATAGACTACTCAACATCAACCTGACCCAATGAAATGCTTAAAAACCAGTAAGAATCACAATTAGAACCAACAATGTATCATTTTTCGAGAAGTCTCAAATATGTACCAAAATTACTAAAAACTATCACTGTCATTAAAATTCTCGGTATAGTTAAACTGAACAACTGTTCACTAAACTTTCACACCTACTAACACCAGTTAAACCGCCCCATCAGTTTACCAAATCGATGCACGAATGTACTCCTCCAACCAGCCTAATCCTCAACAAGCTCAGAGAACACACCTGCTGACACTTCCTCACCTACATCACAAAACTCATCTATTAGCCTAATGCTAAATAAGTAGAGCAATAATGAAATGATAAGCTGAACTATATGCAGTTCTACTTTTCACATCTCAGTTGTATTCACATTGTTTCTCTGATCTGATCCCTCGGTTCCATTGGGAGTTGGATCAATTTTCCCAAAGTCATACATCCTTTTCATCGATTAAGGGGCGGATTAGTTCCCTTAACAGCTGATCTGATCCTATATTCCATTGGAAAACAGATAAATTTCCAAAAGTCATACATCCTCTTCATCGATTAAGGGGCGGATTAGTTCCCTTAACAGTTGGTCTGTTACAATCTGTTCATGTCTTACCATGTCATTACATGTAAATTCATTTTTGTGTTCTTTCCAAAAACATGATACATGACATACAGAAAACATTCAAACAAGCATAAACCTACTGTTTTGTGATGTAGGCCCGAATGCACACACTTACTCCACTTAACTGGTCTCCTGAAAAAGCTTGGTTGAAATCTACCTCGGGAGTTTGCTCAAACCTAAAACCATAAACCGAGCATTAATTAAATCTTCACTAAACTTCATTCTAACCATCCAGAAATCTAAGGAAACTAATTTGGGAGCTCTGTTCATTGTGCATTCTCGATTCACCCCAAAACCCGAGCTAGCTTTCAGTCACAACATTTCCAAAACTCACGTTACAATTTCCCCCAATCATAGGCAGTTACAATGTAGCAAGAAATGGAAGTAGGACTCACATAGCTTAAAGAAATTGGGAGAGAAAATCGCCGAGAGAAACTCTGCTTAGCTGAGCTAAATGTCGAGAAAGGAAAATGAGAAACAGTGACGGCTAAACCTTCATTAAACCCTTCATTTATAACACTGCTTCACAATTACTCAAATGCCCTTGGCTAACCAACTTTAACCTATTTAACCAACCAATCAAATTCACTAAATTTCATAAAAATAAAAGTTACAAATTGACGTTATTAATTAAATAAGGTGGACAATACCGGTTGCTACAATCTACCCTCCTTAAAAGAATTTTGTCCTCAAAATTCAGTGCTTAAACAGCTCAGGATAACGGCTCATCATGTCCTGCTGGCGTTCCCAAGTTGCCTCCTCAACATGCTGGTTACGCCGTAACACCTTCACTAGCTGAACTTCCTTATTACGTAGCACTTTTGTTACATAGTCCAGAATTTCTACAGGTTTCTCCTCATAGGTAAGAGTAGGATGAATTTCAATGTTCTGCTGTTCCACAACCTAAGTTGGATCCCGCATACACTTCTTTAGCAAAGAAACATGGAACACATTGTGAATTCCTTCCATAGAGGCTGAAATTGCAACTGATAAGCTGTCTTCCCAATCCTACTCAAAATTGAGAAAGGCCCTATAAACCTGGGGTTTAACTTACTTCTCTTCCCGAATCTTACAACTCCTTTGAACGGTGAAACTTTAAGAAAAACTTCATCACCTACTTCAAACTCCAATTCTCTACGTCTCCTAACGGCATAGCTTTTCTATCGGCTTTGAGCTGTCAAGATTCTCTGTCAGATGAGGGCAATCTTCTCCACTGTCTGTTGCACAATATCAGGACCAAGCAAACATGCCTCACCAACTTCATCCAAATACAAAGGAGATCTGCATTTTTGCCCATACAATGCTTCATACGGTGCCATCCCTATTGTCGCCTGAAAACTGTTATTATAAGAAAATTCCACCAATGATAAGTACTTACTCCAAGAACCCTGAAAATCTAATACACATGCACGAAGCATATCCTCTAATGTCTGAATGGTCCTTTCAGATTGTCCATCTTTTTTAGGGTAAAAAGTTGAACTAAAATTGAGCTGCGTACCCATAGCCTTGTGCAGATTCTTCCAAAACTTAGATGTAAATCTAGAATCTCGGTCTGAAACTATAGTGCTTGGAACTCCATGCAGTCTAACAATCTCTTGCACATATAACTCAGCGAGCTGATCCATCGAGTATGTCATCTTCATTGGCAGGAAATGGGTGGATTTGGTTAAACGATCTACAATCACCCAAATTGCATCATGTCCCCTTATTGTCCTAGGCAATCCTACAACAAAATCCATTGTTATTTGTTCCCATTTCCATTCGGAAACTGGTAAGGGTTGTAATGTTTCTGCAGATCTCTGATGTTCAGCTTTAATCCGTTGGCAAACTAGACACGATCCTACATACTCTGCCACACTTCTTTTCATATTTGGCCACCAATAATATTGTCTAAGGTCTCTATACATTTTTGTACTTCCAGGATGAACTGATAATCTAGAAGAATGTGTTGACTTAAATGATGTTTAAGTCTAAATATGTTTTTGATGATGTATTTGAATGGTTAATATTGTAATTTGATTATGTTAAGCAAATAAGAATAACGAATATGCATTAGTATTTTAATCTGTTGAAAATGCCCTTGGAAAGGGTATTTTAGTTGTTTAACAATCGTGGCTAAGTGTACAGGGCTGAAAACTCATCTGCCGATGAGTTGTTAAAAATAGACATATACCGATCGCTAAATGACAAAGTAAAGAAGGCTTCTGCCGATGACCTTCATCTACCGATCGATAAAACGACAAAAGAAGAAGTCGTTCAAAGTCCCTTCATGCCGATCGCTAAACTACAAAGAAAAGTCCCTTCATGCCGATCGCTAAACGACAAAGAAAAGTTCCTTCATGCCGATCGCTAAACGAAAAAGAAAAGTTCCTTCTGCCGATCGCTAAACAACAAAGAAAAGTCCCTTCATGCCGATCGCTAAACTACAAAGAAAAGTCCCTTCATGCCGATCGCTAAACTACAAAGAAAAGTCCCTTCATGCCGATCGCTAAACTACAAAGAAAAGTCCCTTCATGCCGATCGCTAAACTACAAAGAAAAGTCCCTTCATGCCGATCGCTAAACTACAAAGAAAAGTCCCTTCATGCCGATCGCTAAACTACAAAGAAAAGTCCCTTCATGCCGATCGCTAAACTACAAAGAAAAGTCCCTTCATGCCGATCGCTAAACTACAAAGAAAAGTCCCTTCATGCCGATCGCTAAACTACAAAGAAAAGTCCCTTCATGCCGATCGCTAAACTACAAAGAAAAGTCCCTTCATGCCGATCGCTAAACTACAAAGAAAAGTCCCTTCATGCCGATCGCTAAACTACAAAGAAAAGTCCCTTCATGCCGATCGCTAAACTACAAAGAAAAGTCCCTTCATGCCGATCGCTAAACTACAAAGAAAAGTCCCTTCATGCCGATCGCTAAACTACAAAGAAAAGTCCCTTCATGCCGATCGCTAAACTACAAAGAAAAGTCCCTTCATGCCGATCGCTAAACTACAAAGAAAAGTCCCTTCATGCCGATCGCTAAACTACAAAGAAAAGTCCCTTCATGCCGATCGCTAAACTACAAAGAAAAGTCCCTTCATGCCGATCGCTAAACTACAAAGAAAAGTCCCTTCATGCCGATCGCTAAACTACAAAGAAAAGTCCCTTCATGCCGATCGCTAAACTACAAAGAAAAGTCCCTTCATGCCGATCGCTAAACTACAAAGAAAAGTCCCTTCATGCCGATCGCTAAACTACAAAGAAAAGTCCCTTCATGCCGATCGCTAAACTACAAAGAAAAGTCCCTTCATGCCGATCGCTAAACTACAAAGAAAAGTCCCTTCATGCCGATCGCTAAACTACAAAGAAAAGTCCCTTCATGCCGATCGCTAAACTACAAAGAAAAGTCCCTTCATGCCGATCGCTAAACTACAAAGAAAAGTCCCTTCATGCCGATCGCTAAACTACAAAGAAAAGTCCCTTCATGCCGATCGCTAAACTACAAAGAAAAGTCCCTTCATGCCGATCGCTAAACTACAAAGAAAAGTCCCTTCATGCCGATCGCTAAACTACAAAGAAAAGTCCCTTCATGCCGATCGCTAAACTACAAAGAAAAGTCCCTTCATGCCGATCGCTAAACTACAAAGAAAAGTCCCTTCATGCCGATCGCTAAACTACAAAGAAAAGTCCCTTCATGCCGATCGCTAAACTACAAAGAAAAGTCCCTTCATGCCGATCGCTAAACTACAAAGAAAAGTCCCTTCATGCCGATCGCTAAACTACAAAGAAAAGTCCCTTCATGCCGATCGCTAAACTACAAAGAAAAGTCCCTTCATGCCGATCGCTAAACTACAAAGAAAAGTCCCTTCATGCCGATCGCTAAACTACAAAGAAAAGTCCCTTCATGCCGATCGCTAAACTACAAAGAAAAGTCCCTTCATGCCGATCGCTAAACTACAAAGAAAAGTCCCTTCATGCCGATCGCTAAACTACAAAGAAAAGTCCCTTCATGCCGATCGCTAAACTACAAAGAAAAGTCCCTTCATGCCGATCGCTAAACTACAAAGAAAAGTCCCTTCATGCCGATCGCTAAACTACAAAGAAAAGTCCCTTCATGCCGATCGCTAAACTACAAAGAAAAGTCCCTTCATGCCGATCGCTAAACTACAAAGAAAAGTCCCTTCATGCCGATCGCTAAACTACAAAGAAAAGTCCCTTCATGCCGATCGCTAAACTACAAAGAAAAGTCCCTTCATGCCGATCGCTAAACTACAAAGAAAAGTCCCTTCATGCCGATCGCTAAACTACAAAGAAAAGTCCCTTCATGCCGATCGCTAAACTACAAAGAAAAGTCCCTTCATGCCGATCGCTAAACTACAAAGAAAAGTCCCTTCATGCCGATCGCTAAACTACAAAGAAAAGTCCCTTCATGCCGATCGCTAAACTACAAAGAAAAGTCCCTTCATGCCGATCGCTAAACTACAAAGAAAAGTCCCTTCATGCCGATCGCTAAACTACAAAGAAAAGTCCCTTCATGCCGATCGCTAAACTACAAAGAAAAGTCCCTTCATGCCGATCGCTAAACTACAAAGAAAAGTCCCTTCATGCCGATCGCTAAACTACAAAGAAAAGTCCCTTCATGCCGATCGCTAAACTACAAAGAAAAGTCCCTTCATGCCGATCGCTAAACTACAAAGAAAAGTCCCTTCATGCCGATCGCTAAACTACAAAGAAAAGTCCCTTCATGCCGATCGCTAAACTACAAAGAAAAGTCCCTTCATGCCGATCGCTAAACTACAAAGAAAAGTCCCTTCATGCCGATCGCTAAACTACAAAGAAAAGTCCCTATTATTGGTTAAGGAGCATTGAAGTCAAGCTGAAAAAGAAGACAAAGTATTTAAGCCGAGGTTAGAGCACGAAGATATAACTTTTGCGAATTTGATTTTCTGAGCCCTAACGTGCGAATCATACTCTGTATTTCCTATCTACATCTCTCTATTCCAAAACTTGAGATTCTGTTTTTGAGAGTTTGTAGATTAGCATAATCTGTCATTCAAATCTTAAAATCCTGTAAGGCAGTGGATTGACGCCCGTAAAGTTCAATCCAGGATTGTGTAAGGCTGTAGATCAAAGCCCGTAAAGTTCGATCAGCATTTCTCGTTGAGGAGAAGTAAGGAATCTTCAAGGGGGAGCCTTGGAGCGTGGATGTAGGCAGTTTGGCCGAACCACGTTAAAAACTGTGGTGTTGAATTTCTCTCTCTCTCTCTCTTTACTTTATATTTGGTTGTCTGCTATTAATCTTTAAGTATTTTATTCAAAAGAGAAATTTGGTTAGACGTGAAATTAAATTTAAAAAGGTCTAATTCACCCCCCCTCTTAGACAATCTCGATCCTATAGAATGAGCTTCCGAAAGGATCTCATTTTGAAGTTCAACATTAGCCGGAACAAACCATCTATTTCGAAACTTGAGGATTCCATCAACAGAATAGTTGAAATTCGACTTATCCGTAGAATCCATGCATGACTTATACTTATCGCATTCAACATCATTCGTTTGAATTTCCTTTATTTTATCCAAAATTGTAGGCTTCAAGGATATAGTAGAAAGCATAGCTGACACGCTAGACACAGCTTCTAGGTTAAATCTTTGGAATTCAGTCTCTAAGGTTAACGGCATGTCAAGAATCAATGCTGAGGCTGAAGTCGTCACTCTACTCAATGCATCAGCCACTACATTCGCCTTACTAGGGTGGTATTTAATCTCTAAATCATAGTCTTTGACAAACTCCGACCATCGACGTTGTCTCATATTTAATTCTTTCTTTGTGAAAATATATTTCAGACTTTTATGGTCCGAGAATATTTCACAAGATTGTCCATACAAGTAATGTCTCCAAATTTTTAGTGCAAAAACCACTGCGGCTAATTCCAATTCGTGTGTAGGGTAATTCTTCTCATGTGTTTTCAACTGTCTCGAGGCATAAGCTATTACTTTTCCATCCTGCATCAACACACAACCAAGTCCAACTTTGGAAGCATCACAATAAATGCTAAATTTACCATTCTCAACAGGAAGTGTTAATATTGGAGCATTGGTCAATCTCTGTTTCAAAGTCTGAAAACTGTACTCACAATCATCAGTCCACACATGCTTCATGTTTTTCCTTGTTAACCGAGTAAGGGGTGTAGTAATCTTCGAGAATCCCTCAATAAACTTCCTGTAATATCCTGCTAATCCAAGGAAACTCGAAATATCTGAAGCATTCTTCGGCTGGGGTCACTCCTTAACTGCTTGAACCTTAGCTGGATCGACAGATATCTCATCACCCGAGATAGCGTGACCCAAAAAGTGAACTTGGTCCAGCCAAAACTCACACTTGGAAAACTTGGCATAAAGTTGGTGCTGCCTTAGTACTCCCAATACCAAGGTCAGGTGTCTTGCATGCTCATCATTAGTATGGGAATAGATTAAAATATCATTAATAAACACTATGACAAATTTATCTAAATAATCGTGAAACACTCTATTCATAAGGTCCATGAAGGCCGCTGGTGCATTTGTCAAACAAAAGGACTGTAACGCCCTGAGTTTTCAGAACCCGGTTCGCTTCTCAATGCTCGAACATGACTAAGAAATTTTTTTGATTAATTTAAATTTTCACTCGACAGTCAAAATTTGACATTTTTCTAAAAACTCAAATTATTTAAAAATTTGCAGCGGAAATCATTTGAACCACAATGAAGTTATACAAAACTACGAAATGCTGTTGAATTGTTAAGAAACAATCGGCAATTAGAAAATCTAGTTTAAACAGCGAAATACTAGAGAAGTCGCAAAAGTCAAACACATCTGCCGATTGGTAAAGTCAACGAAAGAAGCAGAAACAGAAGATAGAAGGTTTCTACCGATGACGTCAGCCAAAAGACATCAACTGATCGCAAACGACAAAATACACTCCACATCCTCCGATGAATATACGACAAAAATCCTCCTACATCTATCGATGACATCATCACGCATCTGCCGATGAATTTACCGAGACATCATCCGATGACTTTTCTTAAGGCATCTTCCGATAGAATTAACCTACATCATCCGATGACTTTTCTTAAGGCATCTTCCGATAGAATTAACCTACATCATCCGATGACTATTCTTAAGGCATCTTCCGATAGAATTAACCTACATCATCCGATGACTTTTCTTAAGGCATCTTCCGATAGAATTAACCTACATCATCCGATGACTTTTCTTAAGGCATCTTCCGATAGACAACAACACAACTTCCTCCGATAGAAAACAATAAACTTCTACACACATCCACCGATAGCTTTTACCAAAACATCATCCGATGACTTTTCTTAAGGCATCTTCCGATAGAATTAACCTACATCATCCGATGACTTTTCTTAAGGCATCTTCCGATAGAATTAACCTACATCATCCGATGACTTTTCTTAAGGCATCTTCCGATAGAATTAACCTACATCATCCGATGACTTTTCTTAAGGCATCTTCCGATAGAATTAACCTACATCATCCGATGACTTTTCTTAAGGCATCTTCCGATAGAATTAACCTACATCATCCGATGACTTTTCTTAAGGCATCTTCCGATAGAATTAACCTACATCATCCGATGACTTTTCTTAAGGCATCTTCCGATAGAATTAACCTACATCATCCGATGACTTTTCTTAAGGCATCTTCCGATAGAATTAACCTACATCATCCGATGACTTTTCTTAAGGCATCTTCCGATAGAATTAACCTACATCATCCGATGACTTTTCTTAAGGCATCTTCCGATAGAATTAACCTACATCATCCGATGACTTTTCTTAAGGCATCTTCCGATAGAATTAACCTACATCATCCGATGACTTTTCTTAAGGCATCTTCCGATAGAATTAACCTACATCATCCGATGACTTTTCTTAAGGCATCTTCCGATAGAATTAACCTACATCATCCGATGACTTTTCTTAAGGCATCTTCCGATAGAATTAACCTACATCATCCGATGACTTTTCTTAAGGCATCTTCCGATAGAATTAACCTACATCATCCGATGACTTTTCTTAAGGCATCTTCCGATAGAATTAACCTACATCATCCGATGACTTTTCTTAAGGCATCTTCCGATAGAATTAACCTACATCATCCGATGACTTTTCTTAAGGCATCTTCCGATAGAATTAACCTACATCATCCGATGACTTTTCTTAAGGCATCTTCCGATAGAATTAACCTACATCATCCGATGACTTTTCTTAAGGCATCTTCCGATAGAATTAACCTACATCATCCGATGACTTTTCTTAAGGCATCTTCCGATAGAATTAACCTACATCATCCGATGACTTTTCTTAAGGCATCTTCCGATAGAATTAACCTACATCATCCGATGACTTTTCTTAAGGCATCTTCCGATAGAATTAACCTACATCATCCGATGACTTTTCTTAAGGCATCTTCCGATAGAATTAACCTACATCATCCGATGACTTTTCTTAAGGCATCTTCCGATAGAATTAACCTACATCATCCGATGACTTTTCTTAAGGCATCTTCCGATAGAATTAACCTACATCATCCGATGACTTTTCTTAAGGCATCTTCCGATAGAATTAACCTACATCATCCGATGACTTTTCTTAAGGCATCTTCCGATAGAATTAACCTACATCATCCGATGACTTTTCTTAAGGCATCTTCCGATAGAATTAACCTACATCATCCGATGACTTTTCTTAAGGCATCTTCCGATAGAATTAACCTACATCATCCGATGACTTTTCTTAAGGCATCTTCCGATAGAATTAACCTACATCATCCGATGACTTTTCTTAAGGCATCTTCCGATAGAATTAACCTACATCATCCGATGACTTTTCTTAAGGCATCTTCCGATAGAATTAACCTACATCATCCGATGACTTTTCTTAAGGCATCTTCCGATAGAATTAACCTACATCATCCGATGACTTTTCTTAAGGCATCTTCCGATAGAATTAACCTACATCATCCGATGACTTTTCTTAAGGCATCTTCCGATAGAATTAACCTACATCATCCGATGACTTTTCTTAAGGCATCTTCCGATAGAATTAACCTACATCATCCGATGACTTTTCTTAAGGCATCTTCCGATAGAATTAACCTACATCATCCGATGACTTTTCTTAAGGCATCTTCCGATAGAATTAACCTACATCATCCGATGACTTTTCTTAAGGCATCTTCCGATAGAATTAACCTACATCATCCGATGACTTTTCTTAAGGCATCTTCCGATAGAATTAACCTACATCATCCGATGACTTTTCTTAAGGCATCTTCCGATAGAATTAACCTACATCATCCGATGACTTTTCTTAAGGCATCTTCCGATAGAATTAACCTACATCATCCGATGACTTTTCTTAAGGCATCTTCCGATAGAATTAACCTACATCATCCGATGACTTTTCTTAAGGCATCTTCCGATAGAATTAACCTACATCATCCGATGACTTTTCTTAAGGCATCTTCCGATAGAATTAACCTACATCATCCGATGACTTTTCTTAAGGCATCTTCCGATAGAATTAACCTACATCATCCGATGACTTTTCTTAAGGCATCTTCCGATAGAATTAACCTACATCATCCGATGACTTTTCTTAAGGCATCTTCCGATAGAATTAACCTACATCATCCGATGACTTTTCTTAAGGCATCTTCCGATAGAATTAACCTACATCATCCGATGACTTTTCTTAAGGCATCTTCCGATAGAATTAACCTACATCATCCGATGACTTTTCTTAAGGCATCTTCCGATAGAATTAACCTACATCATCCGATGACTTTTCTTAAGGCATCTTCCGATAGAATTAACCTACATCATCCGATGACTTTTCTTAAGGCATCTTCCGATAGAATTAACCTACATCATCCGATGACTTTTCTTAAGGCATCTTCCGATAGAATTAACCTACATCATCCGATGACTTTTCTTAAGGCATCTTCCGATAGAATTAACCTACATCATCCGATGACTTTTCTTAAGGCATCTTCCGATAGAATTAACCTACATCATCCGATGACTTTTCTTAAGGCATCTTCCGATAGAATTAACCTACATCATCCGATGACTTTTCTTAAGGCATCTTCCGATAGAATTAACCTACATCATCCGATGACTTTTCTTAAGGCATCTTCCGATAGAATTAACCTACATCATCCGATGACTTTTCTTAAGGCATCTTCCGATAGAATTAACCTACATCATCCGATGACTTTTCTTAAGGCATCTTCCGATAGAATTAACCTACATCATCCGATGACTTTTCTTAAGGCATCTTCCGATAGAATTAACCTACATCATCCGATGACTTTTCTTAAGGCATCTTCCGATAGAATTAACCTACATCATCCGATGACTTTTCTTAAGGCATCTTCCGATAGAATTAACCTACATCATCCGATGACTTTTCTTAAGGCATCTTCCGATAGAATTAACCTACATCATCCGATGACTTTTCTTAAGGCATCTTCCGATGATCCCTGATACAATGGGAGGTGGATCAATTTTCCCAGGGTATGAATCCATATATTCAATTAAGGGGCGGATTAATTCCCTTAACAGCTGATTTGATCCCTGATACAATGGGAGGTGGATCAATTTTCCCAGGGTATGAATCCATATATTCAATTAAGGGGCGGATTAATTCCCTTAACAGCTGATTTGATCCCTGATACAATGGGAGGTGGATCAATTTTCCCAGGGTATGAATCCATATATTCAATTAAGGGGCGGATTAATTCCCTTAACAGCTGATTTGATCCCTGATACAATGGGAGGTGGATCAATTTTCCCAGGGTATGAATCCATATATTCAATTAAGGGGCGGATTAATTCCCTTAACAGCTGATTTGATCCCTGATACAATGGGAGGTGGATCAATTTTCCCAGGGTATGAATCCATATATTCAATTAAGGGGCGGATTAATTCCCTTAACAGCTGATTTGATCCCTGATACAATGGGAGGTGGATCAATTTTCCCAGGGTATGAATCCATATATTCAATTAAGGGGCGGATTAATTCCCTTAACAGCTGATTTGATCCCTGATACAATGGGAGGTGGATCAATTTTCCCAGGGTATGAATCCATATATTCAATTAAGGGGCGGATTAATTCCCTTAACAGCTGATTTGATCCCTGATACAATGGGAGGTGGATCAATTTTCCCAGGGTATGAATCCATATATTCAATTAAGGGGCGGATTAATTCCCTTAACAGCTGATTTGATCCCTGATACAATGGGAGGTGGATCAATTTTCCCAGGGTATGAATCCATATATTCAATTAAGGGGCGGATTAATTCCCTTAACAGCTGATTTGATCCCTGATACAATGGGAGGTGGATCAATTTTCCCAGGGTATGAATCCATATATTCAATTAAGGGGCGGATTAATTCCCTTAACAGCTGATTTGATCCCTGATACAATGGGAGGTGGATCAATTTTCCCAGGGTATGAATCCATATATTCAATTAAGGGGCGGATTAATTCCCTTAACAGCTGATTTGATCCCTGATACAATGGGAGGTGGATCAATTTTCCCAGGGTATGAATCCATATATTCAATTAAGGGGCGGATTAATTCCCTTAACAGCTGATTTGATCCCTGATACAATGGGAGGTGGATCAATTTTCCCAGGGTATGAATCCATATATTCAATTAAGGGGCGGATTAATTCCCTTAACAGCTGATTTGATCCCTGATACAATGGGAGGTGGATCAATTTTCCCAGGGTATGAATCCATATATTCAATTAAGGGGCGGATTAATTCCCTTAACAGCTGATTTGATCCCTGATACAATGGGAGGTGGATCAATTTTCCCAGGGTATGAATCCATATATTCAATTAAGGGGCGGATTAATTCCCTTAACAGCTGATTTGATCCCTGATACAATGGGAGGTGGATCAATTTTCCCAGGGTATGAATCCATATATTCAATTAAGGGGCGGATTAATTCCCTTAACAGCTGATTTGATCCCTGATACAATGGGAGGTGGATCAATTTTCCCAGGGTATGAATCCATATATTCAATTAAGGGGCGGATTAATTCCCTTAACAGCTGATTTGATCCCTGATACAATGGGAGGTGGATCAATTTTCCCAGGGTATGAATCCATATATTCAATTAAGGGGCGGATTAATTCCCTTAACAGCTGATTTGATCCCTGATACAATGGGAGGTGGATCAATTTTCCCAGGGTATGAATCCATATATTCAATTAAGGGGCGGATTAATTCCCTTAACAGCTGATTTGATCCCTGATACAATGGGAGGTGGATCAATTTTCCCAGGGTATGAATCCATATATTCAATTAAGGGGCGGATTAATTCCCTTAACAGCTGATTTGATCCCTGATACAATGGGAGGTGGATCAATTTTCCCAGGGTATGAATCCATATATTCAATTAAGGGGCGGATTAATTCCCTTAACAGCTGATTTGATCCCTGATACAATGGGAGGTGGATCAATTTTCCCAGGGTATGAATCCATATATTCAATTAAGGGGCGGATTAATTCCCTTAACAGCTGATTTGATCCCTGATACAATGGGAGGTGGATCAATTTTCCCAGGGTATGAATCCATATATTCAATTAAGGGGCGGATTAATTCCCTTAACACTTCATTCTAACCACTAGCAATCTAAGGGAAACTGTTTTGGGAACCCTAGTCATTGTGCATTCCCGATTTCAACTTAAACCGAAACACCACCTCGCTTACCGCCTTCTCAAAATCTCATTTATCATCCCTGCCTACCAACGATAGATACAATGTAACAAGAAATAGAAGCAAAACTCACCAAGTTCGGAGGAAATCGCTGGAGGAAGTCGAAGGGGGTCTCCTATCGCGCTCTGCTAAGCTGAGGAGCTGAGAATGGAGAGGAAATGAAATAAACAGTGGCGGCTACTTCATTAATAGTTTCCTTAAATACGTTATCCACCTTTGAATTTCTAATTACCCTTATGCCCTTGCCTAGTCATCCACTAACCCTACATTTAATATTGCCATATAAATTGTGCTATTAGTTTAAAAGGAATAGAGAAACGGTTTGATAGAACCGGGTATTACAAGGACATTACCAGGAACTCATAATGTCCATACCTAGTGCGAAAGGCTGTTTTAGGATTATCTTTAGATTTGAATTTCAATTGGTAATAACTAGACCTTAGGTCAATCTTAGAGAAAACTCGCGCACTATTAAGCTGGTCGAATAAATCATCAATCCTTGGCAATGGATACTTGTTCTTGATAGTTAACTTATTCAATTCCTGATAATCTACGCACATACGCATTGATCCATCCTTCTTCTTAACAAAAAGAACTGGTGCACCCCACGGTGAAAAGCTGGGGCGTATGAACCCTTTATCCAATAGTTCCTTCAATTGTTTCTTTAATTCCTTAAGCTCCGAAGGTACTAATCTATAGAGATTCTTAGCTACAGGCTCGGCGCCTGGGTAAACATCTACAACAAATTCAATTTCCCTATCTGGCGGCAAGCTAAGAAGGTCATCTAGAAATACTTCTGGAAAGTCTTGGACAACCAAGACATTTTGAGGACTCAGTTTATCTACAAACTGTGTGTCTATAATGCTGGCCAAAAAGCATAAATACTCACTGTATGAAAAGGGTCTAGCGTTGATAGAAGTCATGACAGACATTCCCTTACTCTTCATCAAGGCTTGAAAGTATGTTTCAAACCACCAGGGGGTTGAAAACTAACTACTCCAGTTCTACAATCAATCCATTCCTAAGATTACATCAAATCCCATTATATCCATAATAATGAGATCAGCAGGTAGATTCATGTTTCCTACTAACACAACACTATCAAGCATCACTTGGTTAGAGTGCATGCGTTCACAAGAGGGTAACGCGACGTTAAATACATGCTCAGTAGGGGTAAACTGTACATTTAACTTGACAGCAAACGCAGACGCTATAAACGAATGTGTTGCACCAGAATCTATTAAAGTAAAAGCAGGTATAGAGTTGATTAATATGGTACCTGACACTACAGCGGGTTGTTCTTCATCACCCTACTCCATCATGGAGAATATCCTCGGCTTTATCTTAGCCGGGCCACTCTTCAAAGCTGGACAGTCTCTGTTAATATGGCCGACTTTGTTACAGTGGAAGCATCGAATGACTCTGGGATTTGGGCAATCCTTGAATGTTTGTCCAACTTCTTCACAGTTGAAACACTTTCCCGTCCCAAACCTGCACTCGCCCAGGTGACTCTTCAAACATTTCAGGCATTGGAGAAACTTCCTGGTATCCTGCACCTTTTTTCCTATTCCTTGGTTACTCTAGCCTTCACTAGGCCTCTTCATCCCCAAATGTTGGTGTTGCTGAACGAACTTTCGTGGGGCTTCCTTTGGTCCAGCACACTTCATTTCTGCTTCTTCCACTTCCAATGCCGTGGACACAACTTCACTGAAAGACAAACCTTTTATACCAGAAAACTTGACTCCTCTGTAAATTTCTGGCTTCAGTTCATGCATAAATTGAAACACTTTATCTTCATTCCAGTGAACAAGGTGTCCAGCAAACGTTGACAGGGATTCGAATTGTCTGCTGTACTCATCCACAGGCCCCGTTTGTTTCAATTGCAAGAACTCTACTTTCTTCGAAGTCTGGACGGTGCTACTGAAATACTTCTCATAAAAAGCTTCCTTGAATTGTGTCCAAGACATCGGTAGTGGTCTCTATCGATTCCCACCAAAGCTGAGCATCACCTGCCAGATGAAATATTGCCAAAGTGATCTTGTCCACCTCCCCAACATTGGTATACTTGAACATACTCTCAATCTTCCTAAGCCACTCCTCAGCAACAATCGGATTGGATGACTTTCCATCAAATGTGGTCGGCTGTAGCCTCCAGAATCTATCTCATGAATGCTCATTGCTGGAACCCGAGTTTGCACTTCCTTGTACTCTTCGGTTTAGCAGTACTCCTAACTAATCGGACTGCTGACGCATCAAATCTGTCTGCTGGTGCACCAAATCTGTCAGCTGCCTAATCACACTAGGATCTTCCTCACGTCCTGAGTTTGGTATCTCTCTTGATATTCTTGGTCTTCCTGGTTGTCTAGACATCTTACTAGATTCCTGCACAAGGTTAATTACTCTCATAAATATATAATATCTAAGGTTAACATAAACACTTACAGTTGTTGAAGTACTACCATGCAATGATCGGCACTGATGAGTAATCTTTTGAACGGTTTAACTGAATGTCTCTAATAACATTTGTAATGACCCCTTTTCCCAGCAAGATATTGTCCGCTCTAGGGATTGGGCTGTAGCCCAATATCCTCCCCTCACGACTTTGTTTGGCGAGGACTTCTTAGAAGGTCACCAAACCTGGAGATGCTCTCGCCGAAGCACTTTTAACTTCAGAGTTCTTATGGGATCCGTTACCAATTGTGCTCCAAAACGCGTCTTACTATCTTAGGAGGGTATCTTTACATATGTTTTATTTCCACATACTTCCACAATCGATGTGGGATTATGACGACCCCCTTTTTACGACCAGTCACCTTTCGGTTCGTCCGCGCAGACGTACCGCCATCCGGGTTCCAGTTCGTGCAGCCATCGTACCCATACTTACACATCCGGGTCATCACAATCACCCCCCCTCAGGGGCCCAACGTCCTCGTTGGCCACATTTCTGGTTGGATACGGTCTCTGATACCATACTGTAACGCCCCGAGTTTTCTGAACCCGGTTCGCTTCTCATAATATTGAACCGAACCATGACATTTTGAGAACATTTTAAAAACTTCACTCAACGGTCAAAATTCGTCATTTAAAAAAAACATCAAAACTTGCTGTGGAAGATCGTTTGTATAAAACACTATTTATTAAAATAATAGAGATAATCGGCCGGAAGAGCCGAGGGCATAAGGATGTTGAATATATAAAAAAATATTAAATTTGAACACATCAACCGATCACGTCCACCGCTCGCATCTGCCGAACGACATCTGTCATTCAACATCTGCAGAACGACGCATCAATCAGCCACGTCTACCGCTCAACAGTAATCCATTTACATTCCCCCGCTACACATTTTCCATTCGACACGTCGACAACCCATATCTACCGCTCACTTCTACCGCTCATTTCTGCCAAATGACAACTTCTACCGATGACGTTAGCCGGATGACTTATGCATCCAACAACCCCCGCTCAACAGTAACACTCATTATCCACCGATAGACAACATCTACCGATAGACTACTCAACATCCTCTGATAGACAACATCTATCGGTGAACAGTAACTCTCAATATCCATCGATAGACAACATCTACCGATAGACTACTCAACATCCACCGATAGATAACATCTACTGATAGACTACAGAACAACGTAACAACCCTTAACACTCTAAACAAAGAACAACTCCGACTGCTAAAAGAACTTGTAAATTTTACTGAAATCATTCAAAACAATCTGATCGAATTGCTTAAAAAAAGTAAGAATCACAGTTAGAACCAACAATGTATCATTTTCTGAGAAGTCTCAAATATGTACTAGAATTACTAAAAACTATCACTGTCATTAAAATTCTCGGTATAGTTAAACTGAACAACTGTTCACTAAACTTTCACACCTACTAACACCAGTTAAACCGCCCCATCAGTTTACCAAGTCGATGCACGAATGTACTTCTTCAACCAGCTTAATCCTCAACAAGCTCAGAGAACACACCTGCTGACACTTTCTCACCTACATCACAAAACTCATCTATTAGCCTAATGCTAAATGAGTAGAGCAATAATGAAATGATAAGCTGAAACATAAATCCTAGTCATGCAGTTTCTACTTTCACATCTCAGTTGCATTCACATTCTTTCTCTGATCTGATCCCTCGGTTCCATTGGGAGTTGGATCAATTTTTCCAAAGTTATACATCCTCTTCATCGATTAAGGGGCGGAATAGTTCCCTTAACAACTGATCTGATCCTATATTCCATTGGGAAACAGATCAATTTTCCAAAGTCATACATCCTCTTTATCGATTAAGGGGTGGATTAGTTCCCTTAACAGTTGGTCTGTTACAATCTGTTCATGCCTTACCATGTCATTACATGTAAATTCATTTTCGGATTCTTTCCAAAAACATGATACATGACATACAGAAAACATTCAAACAAGCATAAACCTACTGTTTTGTGATGTAGGCCCGAAGACACACACATACTCCACTTACATGGTCTCCTGAAAAAGCTTGGTTGAAATCTACCTCAGGAGTTTGCTCAAACCTAAAACCATAAACCGAGCATTAATTAAATCTTCACTAAACTTCATTATAACTATCCAGAAATCTAAGGAACTAATTTAGAAGCTCTATTCATTGTGCATTCCCGATTCACCCCAAAACCCGAGCTAGCTCTCACTCACAGCATTCCCAAAACTCACGTTACAATTTCTCCCAATCATAGACTGTTACAATGTAGCAAGAAATCGAAGTAGAACTCACCTAGCTTGAAGAAAATGGGAGAGAAAATCGTTGAGAGAAACTCTGCTTAGCTGAGCTGAATGCCGAGAAGGGAAGATGAGAAACAGTGGCAGCTAAACCTTCATTAAACCCTCCATTTATAACACTGCTTCACAATTACTCAAATACCCTTGGCTAACCAACTTTAACCTATTTAACCAACCAATCAAATTCACTAAATTCCATAAAAATAAAAGTTACAAAATGACGTTATTAATTAAATAAGGTGGACAATAACGGTTGCTACATTTCTTTCATGCTCCATGACTAACCTTGCCTTCACTGGGCCTCTTCATCCGACTTTGTTGGTGTGGCTGAATAAACTTTCGTGAGGCTTCTCGTGCTCCAGTACACTTTATTTCTGCTTCTTCCACTTCCAACGCCGTGGACCCGAATTCACCGTATGACAAACCTTTAATACCCAAAAACTTGACCCCTCTGTAAATCTCCGGTTTCAGTCCATGCATAAATTGAAACACCTTATCCTCATTTATGTGAACAAAATGTCCAGCAAAACTGGACAGGGACTCAAACTGTCTATTGTACTCAGACACGGACCCCGTCTGCTTCAAGTTCAGAAACTCCACCTTCTTTGCGATCTGGACGGTGCAATTAAAGTATTTCTCATAGAAAATTTCCTTGAATTGTGACCAAGACATAGCCAGAACATCAGTGGTGGTCTCCATTATTTCCCACCAAAGTAGAGCTTCCCCAGCCAAATGGAATGTTGCCAACGTGACTTTGTCTCCCTCTCCAATGTTGGCACATCTGAACATACTCTCAATCTTCCTAAGTCTGTACCACCTGGTTCTATCGAACCAATTTACCTTGTCATCTAACAGCGTACATCTTATGGATGAAATTGGGAGAATTACTGATTTGGTTAATGAGTAAATATGTAAGGGTATTATGGTAAATAGAGGCCTTTAGTGGATAACCTATTTAAGAAAAGAGATTTTGTGATTAATGCATTGTAGTTAGGGGTGGGCACGGGTCGGTTTGGTCCGGTCCCAAGTCCGGACCGAACCCAGACCAAAATTTCAGGATTTTTTTTCAAATCCCAGAACCGGACCTGGAATTTCGGTCCGGTTCCGGTTCGGTCCCGGTTTCTCCCATCTCTATTTTTTTTAATCTTAAAAACGTTAAAACTAAATGAGGAAAGCTCCAAGTCTATGAAAGCAGAGAAACTAACAGTGCAAAGAAGTCGATCCAATCCAGCAGAGAAAGCACAGCAAAGAAGTCGATCTGAGCAGGCTCGCGACAAAATCAAAGACAATAAACGAACAGAATAATCGAAGTCGAAAAACAAGAGAGAGTTCCGAACAAAGAAAGATCAACAAGAAGAAAAAAGAACATAATAAGATCAAATAATTTCAGTTGATTATCACTTACCATGCAAATTTATGATGACCCAATCTCTGTTTTTTTCCATTCGATGAGAATGGCGGAGGGACGTCTGATCTAGAGAGAGAAGTGCAGAAGCAGAAGGAATTTGGGATGATTTGCAGAAAGAGGATGGAAAGAACGCAGGATTATCTGAAGCACTGCCTTCAAGTAGCTCAAGACAATGACTTTTTACACCTCATTGTCGACAACAAACCCGACTGTGATTCTCGTCTCACTCATCATCACCCAGAAATCGTCCGTCTCACTCATCAAGCAAAGCTCAACGGCAGGTTAATCCACCCCTACGAGGTATGTGTTGCTTGTTTTTTGTGGGTTTTCTGCGAATGGCGAGGACAGGCGAGGCGAGGCGATCTGAGCAGGCGAATGGCGTGAGCATAAGGCGACTCGGGTGTTCACCGTTTGAAGATCGGGACTTGGGTATTTGGGAATCGGTTGTTCTGGTTCTGGATTTAGGGATTTAAGAAGGAAGAACTAACTATGAAGCAAAGAAGGAAGAGTTACCGAAGACTTAAAACCGGTCCTTCGGTCCGGTCCTGGTTCTTCGGGAATTAGAGCTGTGGACCGAGGAGTGGATCGTGGTCCATCATCCTGGGACCGAACCCGGACCAAAACCACCGGTCCGGTGCGGTTCTCGATCCCCGGTCCGGTCCTGCCCACCACTAACTGTAGCCGCCACTATTTTCTATTCTTTCCCTTTCAACTTTCAGCTTAGCAGTAGAGCTCTCTAGGCGATTCTCCTACTCGATTCTTCTCCAAACTAGGTGAGTTCTACTTCGATTTCTTGCTACATTGTAACTATCGATGGTAGAGGGGGATTATAAATGAGGTTTTGTGAATGCTGTAAGTGAGGGTTAGTTCAGGTTTGAGGTGAATCGGGAATGCTCAATGAACCGAGCTTCCAAATTAGTTTCCTTAGATTTCTGGATGGATAGAATGAATTTTAGTGAAGATTTAATTAATGCTCAGTTTATGGTTTTGGGTTTGAGCAAACTCCCGAGGTAGATTTCAACCAAGCTTTTCAGGAGACCAGGTAAGTAGAGTACATGTGTGCCTTCGGGCCTACATCACAAAACAGTAGGATTATGTATAGTCTGTGTGTTTTCACTTTGCCATGTATCATGTTTTGAAAGTATATAAAAATGAATTTAAATGCATAGTGGTATGGTGAGGAATGAACCAATGGAAACAGAACAGTTGTTAATGGAACTAATCCGCCTCTTAATCAAGAGAGAGGATGTATGACTTTGGGAAAATTGATCCAACTCCCAATTTTACAGGGGGATCAGATAAGTTGTTAAGGGAACTAATCGGCCCCTTAATCAAGAGAGATGATGTAGGACTTTGGAAAAATTGATCCAACTCCCAATTTTACATAGGGATCAGATCAGAAATGAACGTATATACAACTGAGATGTGAAAGTAGAAACTGCATGTCTAGGACTTATGTTTCATCATTTTATTTCATCAATGCTTTACTTACTTAGCATTAGGCTAATAGATGAGTTTTGTGATGTAGGTGCTGAGACTACAAAAGATGAGTTCCCTGAGTGCACTGATGAATAGATGAAGTTGAAGGAACACGTCTATGCCACGGTTGGGTGCTCTGATGAGGCGTTTTAGCTACTGTCTGTATGTGAAGTCTCAGTGATTAAGTGTTTCTGTTGAATTATGCTGAGGATTTTGATGGTGGTAGTAGTATTGACGTGTTTTAACACTTTTTGGATTTTCTTTTCTGACTATGGAAATATGATTTTGGTTTTGGCTGTGGTCACTATTCTGGATTTTTGAGTAAACTTGTGTTGTTTTAAATGATCACAGTAAAGTTTTCAAGTTCCTTTAGTAGTCGGAGTTATTCTTGTTTAGGATATAAATGGTTGAGTATGTTGTCTATCGGTGGATGTTGCCCACCGGTGGATGTTGAGTAGAAGATTTGTCGTTTTGTGACCGGTGGATGTTGAGTAGAAGATTTGTCATTTTGTGACCGGTGGATGTTGAGTAGAAGATTTGTCATTTTGTGATCGGTAGATGTGAGTTGAGAATCTTGTCATTTTGTGATCGGTAGAAGAGAGTAGCCGACGCATCATCGGCAGATGTGAGCGGAAGATAGGTAAGAGTCGACGAGTCGTTCGGCTAACGCGAGCGGTGGACGATGGAAGCAGAAGATACTTTTTGTTTTTGCTTCTTCCGCTGGCACTGTTCAGCGGTGGATGTCGCTTGTATCCACTTTTTCCGCTGGTATCGTTTAGCGGTGGATGTCGTTGTATTCGCTTCTACCACTGCTACTGTTCAGCGGTAGATGTGCTTTGGATTTCGTTTCCCTCAGTCAAACGTTTTAATGTTTTGTCTCTTTTATAAATGTTGTTTATACAAAAAGTTTTCCGCTGCATGTTTTGAAGATTTAAAGATTTAATTTTATTGTTGAGTGAAACTTTAAAAATTTCCTTGAAATTTCTTAGTCCTATTCTATGTCATGAGTAGCGAACCGGATTCAGAAAACTCCGGGCGTTACAAAGTCATCCCTCAGCAACAACCAGATCGGATGACTTTCCATCAAACGTGGGCCGCTGTAGTCTCCGGAATCTGTCCCCTGATTGCTCATTGTTGGAACACGAGTTGGCACTTCCTTGCACATCTCGGTTCAGAAGCAGTCCCAATTGTTCAGATTGATGACGTACTAAAGCTGTCAGCTCCCTAATCACACTAGGATCCTCCTCACTTCTCAAATTTGGAATCTCTCTTGGTACTCTTGGTCTTCCTAGTCGTCTAGCCATTTTGCTATATTCCTGGACAAGGTTAATTTCTCTCATAAATATCTAATAACTAAAGTTAACATAAACACTTACAGTTGTTGGAGTACTTCCATGCGACGATCGGCATTGATAAGTAATCTTTTGAACGGTTTAACTAATTGTCTCTGATACCATATTGTAACGACCCCTTTTCCTAGCAAGATATTGTCCGCTCTGGGGATTGGGCCATAGCTCAATATCCTCCCCTCACGGCTTTGTTTGGCGAGGACTTCCCAGTTGATCACCCAACCTGGTACTACTCTCGCTGAAGCACTCTTATGGGATCCGTTGTCAATTGTGCTCCAAAACGCATCTTGCTATCTTGGAAGGGTCTCTTTTACATATATTTCATTTCCAAATACTTCCCCGAGTGATGTGGGATTGTGACGACCCCCTTTCTACGACCGAACCCTCCGGCCCAAGTCCAACCCGGGATCTGCGGAGTTTTAACCCAGCACGTCACCCTCCGGCCCAAGTCCCACTCGGGATTCGCGGAGCACTGAGTGGTTCCTCCTCATACATGTCCATTCGGGTCATTACAATCACCCCTCCTCGGGGGCCCAACGTCCTCGTTGGTCACATTTCCGGTTGGGTACAAGCTCTGATACCATTACTGTAATGACCCAAATTTTTATAACCCGGTTCGCTACTCATAACACTGAACAGGACTAAGAAATATATATTTTTTTTAAAAAAATCTTCACTCAACAGTCAAAAACGACATTATTTAAAACATAAAAACTTGCAGCAGAAAATCATATTATTTAAATAGAATCACGACGAATACAGGCTAGCAAAACTTCGAGTTCAACATCGTTTAAAGCTTTCCTACACCACCTGCAAATAGTTCGACAATACTAAGAAGTTTGTCGATCACTTGGATGACGAGCTCTGGACGATCGACTTTGGATGATGTCACTACAACAGCCTTAATTTAGACGACAGCATTTCAGATGACAACATACCTCAACTGTGGACGATGTTCTCATCCACGACTACAGGGATTTAACGACTACGGGTTTTTGTCCACAGACCACGTGACTCATTTAAATTGTTGCCCATGGTCCACGTGACCTTATTGACCACGGGATTATACGAACTCATCGTCCACGGACCCAACGTCCATAGACTTACTTAAATTTGTCATCCACAAGCCACGTGACCTAATCGTTCGCCCACGTGACTTATTTAACTTAATCGTCCACATAACTTACTCAACTCACTAGTCCACATAGGCTCTTAACGCACTCGTCCACGTAGACTATATAACGCACTCGTCCATGCAGACTACTAATGCCTTATTCGTCCACGCAGACTATATAATGCACTCGTCCACGCTGACTACTTATATCTTATTCGTCCACGCAGGCTACATAACTCACTCATCTACGGAATAGACTACTGTTTTTCTCTATCAACTTTGGACGACTATCCTCAAGACAGAAGCATAATTTGACCGATGATACACCCAACATTAGACAATCCTAACTACTAAGAGGACTTATAAACTTTGACAGCAAGCATTCAAAACAACTTAAAACCACAACTTACTTAAAATCTAGAAAATAACTCCCATCAAAATCAACCATGTTTTATCATCAGAATCATTTCAAAAGCATATCGAAACATTTAAAACTATCACTACTATAAGAATTCTAATCTCACAATTAACTAAACCTTTATCCATAAAAATTCCTCACATGATGACACTAGTCAAACCGCCTCATCAGTGCACCAGGTCGTGGCAAGGATGCATTCCATCAACTGTGCCTATTCATCAGTAAACTCAGAGAATTCACTTGTAGTTATCTCAGCACCTACATCACAAAACTCATCTATTAGCCTAATGCTAAATAAGTAGAGCAATAATGAAATGAAATGCTGAAACATAAATCATATTCATGCAGTTTCTACTTTCACAACTCAGTTGAATTCATACTCGTTCTCTGCTGATCTGATCCTTCTGTCCATTGGGAAGTGGATCAATTTTCCCAAAGTCATACATCCTCTAACTCGAATAAGGAGCATATTAGTTCCCTTAAAAGCTGATTTGATCCTTCTGTCCATTGGGAAGTGGATCAATTTTCTCAAATTCATACATCCTCTAACTCGATTAAGGGGCGGATTAGTTCCCTTAATAGCTAATCTGATTAATTCTGTTCATGTCTTACCATGTCATTACATGTAAATTCATTTTCGTAAGCTTCCAAAAAAAACATGATGCATGACGTACTGGAAAACATACAAAACATACATAAATCCTACTGTTTTGTGATGTAGGCCCGAAGGCGCATACAAACTCTACTTACCTGGCTTCCTGAAAAATGCACAGTTGTAAGCTACTTCAGAAGTTTGCTCACCTAAAGTCATAAACAAAACATTAATCAAAACTTCACCAAACTAAATCCTAAATCGACCAGAAATCTAAGGAAACTAGTTTGGAACTCTGTTAATTGTGGATTCTCAATTTTTCACCAAAACCCGAACCTATTCTCAAACACACACATTGTATTCCCTCTGTTATCTCGCCACTAAAACACAAGGTAAACAAAGGAAACTCACCTAGGCTGAAGAAATCAGAGGGAGAATCTCTTAGAGCACTCTGCTGAGCTGAGAACCGAAAAGGAAGTGGAAAATAGTGGCGGCTAAACCTCATTAAACCCTTTCCTTAAATATGTTATCCACTATATAATCCAATTACATATATGCCCCTGCCTAAACACTTATTAACCTAAACACTTATTAATGGAACCAGGTGTTACAAAAATAATAAAGAACAAGTAAGAGTCGAACTCACGATGATAAATTATCAAACTTTAAATCTAAGTAAAATAAAATTAATTTATAATGGATAATCAAATTTTACGAATTAAATATAAATTCAAACGATACAACAAAGTGCAAACAATAAGATGATAAAGTCAGATAATGAAAATATTGATCATGATATATTTCTTTGATACAAAAATTTTGCTACTGAATCTAAAAATCACTATAGTATTCGTTCGAACAGCAATAATTTTATAATACCCAATATTTTTTCGAATTGCTTGATGCTTCGTTTTATTTTTCTATTTTATTTATAGATAGAGTGAAAATAATAAAACATTCAATAATGCCCTATTCTTGAAGCCATACAAATTAAATGATAACCACTTCGTGAAATTCAATATGTATTAATTATTATGTGTCTAATAATTCCTATCTATTTCTCAATACGATAAGAACATGTGTAATCAATTTTGTACGTCGTCATAAATTGAATTTAACCATAATCATCGTAATAATTTATTCAAACAAAAATGAGCAATCATAGCAAGCAATAGAATTCTTGTAACAAGTATTTTCTCCCCTAACCAAAATAAATTATTAGTCCATGAAAGTAGAAAATTTAATCATATTAATCATAGATATCATATATTCAAAACTGAAAAAATATGTTTAAACTTCTCTGCGATGCAATATTGTGTGATGTTGCAGCAATGCACCGTCATTTCTTCTTCTCACTTTCTTCTCTGACTTTCTTTCTCTTAAGCCCTTTCGGGCCTTGTATTAAGCTCTCAGTGTCTCTGTTCTCTCCAGCAAAAGGTGCTTTCTTTTAAAATAATCATTATCCCCAAGATTTTCTCTTTCCTTATCTAATCAAAATATTTAATTTAGATTAGATCCAGTTTTTTCTCCTAAATCTTGTTGTTTTCTTATTCTTCTCTCTATATCGAATCTTCCTTTCGTAACTTCTAGTTTTTAAATATTTTATTCCTTCAAATTTGCTTTCATCATCATCAATTTGCAAAAAATTACCGATTTTAAATAAATATTTTATGCAAATCCAATACTACACACAATTTATAGCCTTATGTAGCAAAATCTGGTTCTTTTATTTAATTAATCATCATTTTTTAACAACAATATTCATAAAATATCCTATATAATAACACTTTTTCAAGAGTTATCACACCCCCAAACTTGAATCATTGTTCGTACTCGAGTGATGTAAAATAAAATTCAAAGAACAAAATATCCAAATTGACTTAAATCATGCTACAAACATTTCAATCAAAATCCTCAGGGTTGCGTTCAACTCTCAATCAATGAAAATCCTAACATATCATTAAATATTCAAATCAATATAAGTCAAAATTATTCTCAAAATAATTCTTCCCTTAGAAAGTGTGTGTGTGTGTGCATGCCATAAATTGAAAATTTCTCAAGCCACTAAAATCTTATTACATCATTCTAAATTTAATATCTTATATACTAGTTCTACAAACTCTTTCGACTAACTTGAAGATGTTAGTGATATAGGATTCAAAGACTTAATTATTGTCGTAAGTATTGAGGATTTTTTTTATATTTCTTTGTTGACTTCTTTTCAAGTCACACTACTTTTTTACGCGATTGACAACAATAGTGATGAAGACCTCCGGTTACTCAGTAGTGTCACTACAAAGAGATAATATACTCATATAATAAATAAGAGAAGTATAGTTAATGATGTTGTGATGAAGTTCCTCCTTAAGTCCCTATCGATTTTTTTTTCCACCCATCTAGTATCCAAAATGTTCATTCGATATTGAAAATGGAATGGAGTAGGAATCACAACAAATTTTTATTTATTTCTCTTTTTTTTCCCTTGTTTTTTACCCCCAAACTTTTCTTCTTTTATATTATCTACATGAATCTTTTGTGTCTAACTTCTTTTTGTTTGTGTTAAGAGTTTATAGCACTAAATATAAAATTTTAAATTTTCACATTTATTTAATATTTTTTGGATTTTTTTGGGAAAATCATAACATCTAGCAAAATGTGTAGAAGGGAATGGTTACAATGGGAATATTTTTAAATCATATCTATAAATTTTCAATAAATGCTAAGATATTTCAAAAGATTGAAAGTTTTAGACAAATTAGAATCATCATAGAATTTTATTTTAGATTTTTATGTTAGAACATGATTAAAGTATTTTTTAGTGAAGTATTCAAAACAATTCAGAATTTAATCCACCTTCAAACTTAAACTTGGCAGTGTTCACACTGCCCAACAAAATCAAAATAGAAAATCATATTTAGAAAAAATATTAAGGGGGTAAGTGTAACACCCGGCATTTTTGCCATGTAATAGTTTTCCCGGGTCATTTAATCGCGATTAATATTATATTAATACAATGTATGTTTTAGTTGAAATGATGGAATGTTTAAGGGAAAAACCAACCTAAGTGTAATCAAAACAAGTCAATTAGGTTAAGAGCTAATGGAAGGGTAAATGTGGAAGTAATTAAGGTAGGTGGAAGCAAACCAATGGATGAGTGCCAAGTGGCAACTTGTTGAAGAAGATATGTCTTCTCTTCCTCCTACATGAAGCCCACTTCTACCTCCCCTTTCTGTTTTCTCTTTTCCAGGCGACCAGTAACGATTTTAACCTCAATCCTTTTCTTGATTTCTTTCTGTCTCTCCAGCAAAGGTAATCATCTACTAAGGTTATCGATTTTGGACAAGTTTAATGCGGTTTTTCACTGAGGTTTAGGATTATTGTTTCTGTGAAAACCCACTGTTTTAGACGAAAATACGTTAGTGTGTTTTCCTAAAAAGTTGAAATGAGCTTGCTGCATATTCTACAAGTTATTTGTTAGCATTTGCAGCTTGTTTAATTTCACTACATTGCAGCAAACAGGTTCGAGCAGTTCCGAGACTTTCCAGCTGTCTGCATCGAGGAAAACAGGTAAGTTCATACGTATAGGTTTGGCTCTTAAGACCCTACAATACGGAGGTACTAGGTTTTATGTTGTCGGGATTTCTGTTGGGTAGTTAAGCCAAGGTTATGTTCTAGGTTAAGTGTGTTCTGTTTTATATTCTGCTTATTATTCTGTTGCCTGTCTATAAATGTTCATGCATACACGTTTTTCTCTGAAAGTCATGAAAAGGTTTTCTGCACACGGTTTGAAGTTAAGTAAGATAAAACCTGTAATGTAATGTATGGTTAAGTGTGGACGAGGACTGGCATCCTGTCATGTACTCCTGTTATGTCCTGTTGTGGCATGTACTCCTGTTGCGCCAGCTCCTCTTCCCACTTATACCTTCCTGTCCAGTGAAATGTAATGTAATATTCATGTATTTGAAAAAGAGTCATGCATAGCACGTTCATCACTCTGCATTGTATGTTCTTACTGAGCTCTAGGCTCATAGATGAACTCCCTGTTGTAGGTACGGATCCTCCATATGAGGAGCTTGGGCCTCAAACTAATGAGTTGATGTAGTTGGCAGGAGGAGCTCACGGGATGGTTGCTGCAGTCAGACAAAGGTCATTTCTGTGAGAATGTGTTTTATGTAAAGTTATGTCAAGTTTTGTACAAGTTGTTTTGGGGTTTTTAAAACGTTTGAAGTGTATGTCAAGTTCTGTAAAATTTTTTGGGATCTTCAAAACGAGGTATAAAATCTGTGTTGATGTTTTTCTTTAAAACTTCTGTCTGACAGTTGAATGTATATTTTGAAATATTCTGGAACTGCCTTGAGTTTTCTCTGTTAGTGTGTGCATGGATTGTCTCGAGTTTTAGAGCTATCCATGCAGTTTGTTTTCTCGAATCTCTGTCATGTTGTCAAATATGTTGTTTTAAAACTATGTTTTGAAATCGGGTTTTAATAAATTTTGAAGTTTTATGCCTTCTGTTGTTATGTCTTCTGTTGACCTGTTAAATGTTGTCAATTCAGTCATCCGCCCAGTCAAAGTCAATTTAGTCATCCGCCCCAGTCAAAGTCAATTCAGTCATCCGCCCAGTTATATGCCTTAGTCATCCGCCCAAGTCAAAGTCAACTTAGTCATCCGCCCAAGTCAAAGTCAATTTAGTCATCCGCCCCAGTCAAAGTCAATTCAGTCATCCGCCCAGTTTAAAACCCCGTCTTCCGGTTGACGTCACCCAAGTCTTCCGCTCAGTGTAAATATGTCTTTCGGCTGACGTCATCCCAGTTTTCCGCCAGTATAATGCTTATATCTTCCGATTGACGTCATCCATCTTCCGGCTGACGTCATCTCCTCATCCGATCTCAGTTACCGTCTGTGTCTTCCGCTTGACGTCACTCGTCTTCCGGTTGACGTCACCACCTCTTCTGCCCAGTTTTATCCAGTCTCTTCCGCTGAACCTGTTCACATTTTGATCCACCGGTCACTGTTCAACTTTGTCTTATTTGAATTCACCGCTGCCCCTCTTAAACTAAGTCTTCCGCCAGTTTATTTATTTATGCTTCCTGCTTTATCCTGTAATTCCGTCATTTATTTCTGAAGCCCGTCTTTCCCTTTCTCTGAAAAGATTACGAGTTTACTTTAAAAAAAAACTCATCCTGTTTATGTTCAAAAAAAGAAAGAGTCCCCGTTTTCTGTTATCTGTCCCGGAGTGATGGCTCCGATCCCAGACTCCGATCGGGTTCCGGTGTCGGGCTGTCACAGTAATGGTATCAGAGAGATAAGGTTTTAAAACCGATTCTGTGAAATGTCTGACTGCGCAATCCGCCACGTGAGGTCGCTTCACCAACTGTAAGTGTTTAAGTCACTGTACTTGTTTTGTTTATTAAGTTAAGTTCATTATTTCGTATAGGATTTTTTTTAGAATGGTTAGAGGAAATCAAGGTGATGCAAACGACAGAGGCGACGCCCTCGACCGTCTAACCGAGTTGGCCGGCACTCAATCTCGCATGATCGAGCGTTTGATTGCGAGGGAGGGCAATGGAAACAACAATAACCATGCGAATGCTCCACGTGACACTAGTGGAGAGAGATTCCGGCGTCTCCAACCGCCTATGTTCGATGGGTTATCAACAGATCCTACTCACGCCAAAGAATGGATTCGGCAGATTGAACGTATGCTGAATTATGCAGAAGTGGAGGAAAACAAGAAAGTGATGTGTGCCTCATTCAATCTCACCAAGAGTGCTGGATTTTGGTGGGACACAGTGCAGTCAACCACTGTAGCATTAAGTTGGGAGGGATTTAAAACACTCTTCTACGAGAAGTACTTTGATTGCAGCATGAGGAAGGAGAAGTTACTGGAATTCTCTCGACTACGACAGTTTGGAACGGTGGCCGAGTATGTTCAGAAGTTCGATTCACTATCCCGTTATGCACCTCACCTAGTGGCCATCGACGAAAATAAGGTGCATCAATTTATCCAGGGTATGAAGATGGACCTTTTACGAGGGATTACATACGGGGGATTTGACGAGGCCCCATACACAAAGGTGGTAGCTAAGGCTTATCAGTTGGAAGCCTTAGAGGCAAAGTCTCAGAGATATACATCAAAGAGAATCATGCAGGATGCCCCTCAGCAGCAACAACAACAACAAAAGGGACAGTTTGGGCAACCACGGCAGCAACAGAACAAAGGTGTCAAAAGACCAAATGAAGTTGCCATTTATCAGGACAAAGGGAAAAGACCTATGGGAGCTCCTCAGCTTCCTGTATGCCCACGTTGCCAGAGAAATCATACGGGGGAATGTAAGCTCTACACTGGCCAATGTTTCCGATGCGGCAAAGTAGGCCATCTTGTTCGGGATTGCCCAATGCCCGACACCAGAACGGGTCAAGCCGTACCCAGAGTTTTTGCAATGATGGAGGATGTTGATGATGCTGATCTGCACACAGCAATCACAGGTACAATTTTGGTGTGTGATGTACCTGCTTATACCTTGTGGGATACTGGGGCCACACATTCATTTGTGTCGGGGTACTTCGTAGTTAGACAGAAGGTTAGTTGTACGTTGTCTGATCAGCCCTACAGCATTATGCTACCGTCCGGAGAGTTTATGCACTCCGAGCAGGTCATACGGGGTGATATAGTGTCAGTAGGAGACCAGAAGTTGTACGCCAACCTCATCGTTATTGGTATGAAAGGGTACGATGTCATTCTGGGGATGGACTGGCTGTTTAGACATCATGCCACCATCAACTGTAGGTCCGGGCTAGTGTCGTTTAAGCGCCCGAACGAAGTAGAGTTCTCCTATCAGGCATTACCAAATAAACATAGTATGACTGTTATATCCACCTTGAAAGCTCAACAGCTGATGAGGTCAGGATGTGTCGGATTCCTTGCCCACGTAGTAGATGTTCAAAGACAAGGTGAGGTGGAACTTCAAAATATTCCTGTAGTTCGAGACTTCTCAGGGGTCTTCCTGGATGACTTACCAGGATTGCCACCTGATCGTGAGATCGAGTTCGAAATCGATGTATATCCTGGCGCTGAACCGGTATCGAAGAATCCTTATCGTATGGCGCCAATTGAACTGAGGGAGTTGAAGACTCAGCTAAAGGAGTTGGTGGACAAGGGCTTTGTGCGCCCTAGTTTCTCTCCGTGGGGCGCTCCCGTCTTGTTCGTCAAGAAGAAGGATGGGTCCCTACGGATGTGTATTGACTACCGTGAGTTGAACAAGTTGACTATCAAGAATAAGTACCCGTTGCCGAGAATTGACGATTTATTTGACCAGCTACAAGGAGCTCGGGTATTTTCTAAGATTGACTTGCGCTTCGGTTATTACCAGTTGAAGGTTAGAGCAGATGATATTCCAAAGACCGCCTTCAGGACCTGGTACGGGCATTACGAGTTCTTGGTGATGTCGTTCGGGTTAACAAATGCTCCGGCGGCGTTTATGGATCTGATGAACAGGATATTCCAGGATGTATTGGATAAGTTTGTGATTGTTTTCATCGACAACATCCTGGTTTATTCCAGGAGTGAGGCCGAGCATGAAGAGCACTTGACTGTTGTGCTGTCAACTTTAAAACAACATCGATTGTACCCAAGCTGTCGAAGTGCGAATTCTGGTTGACCAAGATTAATTTCCTAGGCCACGTGGTGTCTGCTGAAGGAGTATCTGTGGACCCGGCCAAGATTGAGTCCGTAAAAGATTGGCCAAGACCAAGGAATGCCAGCGAAGTACGAAGCTTTATCGGACTAGCTGGTTATTACAGGAAATTCATCAAGGGATTTTCTGTGATAGCAAAGCCTATGACCAGCTTAACAAGGAAGGACATCAAGTTCAGGTAGTCTGAAGCATGCGAGGTAAGCTTCCAGACACTTAAGCAGAAATTAACCACTGCTCCTCTGTTAGTATTGCCAGTTGAAGACGGCAAGTTCAGCGTATATTGTGATGCGTCAAAAATTGGCTTGGGATGCGTATTGATGCAAGAAGGGAAAGTGGTAGCATACGCGTCCAGACAATTGAAGAGCCATGAAGAAAACTACCCTACTCATGACCTTGAGTTAGCGGCAGTTGTATTTGCGCTGAAGGTATGGAGACACCACCTATATGGACAGTCATGTGAGGTGTTTTCTGACCACAAGAGTTTGAGGTACCTCTTTACTCAGAAGGAGTTGAATATGAGACAGAGGCGGTGGTTAGAATTTGTGAAAGATTACGATGTTGAGATTAAATACCACCCGGGGAAAGCCAATGTGGTAGCCGATGCGTTAAGCAGGATGCCGTCTACTATGCAACCGGCCTTGACTACCATCTCATTGCCTTTGAGGACAGAAATTCAGAGGTTTGAACTAGAGGTAGTTTCTAAATTATCGGCCGTACTGGCAAATCTAACGTTGCGGCCAACCGTTCTGGACCGAATTAAGGAGGCCCAGAAGACTAATTCAAAGGAGATGGCCGATATAGTAAGCAAGATACCTACGGCATCTTCAGAGTTCAGCTATTCGGGAGATGGAATTTTGAAGTTCAAAAACAGATGGTATGTTCCGAAAGACGAAGAACTACGGAAGCACATCTTATCGGAAGCCCATTCGTCTTCTTTCTCTGTGCATCCTGGAAGCACGAAGATGTATCAAGACTTGAAGCTTCACTTCTGGTGGCCAAATATGAAGAATGATGTGGCCAAGTATGTGGAGTCTTGCCTGGTATGTCAACAGGTCAAAGCTGAACATCAACGACCAACTGGAACGCTTCAGCCCCTTCCGATTCCCGAATGGAAGTGGGAGAACATTACAATGGACTTTGTCGTTGGCCTTCCAAGAACAGCCAAAGGCCACAATAGTATATAGGTCATAGTGAACAGATTGACGAAGTCGGCCCATTTTCTACCTGTGAAGACGACATTCTCCATGGATCAGTATGCCGAGCTATATATTGGTGAGATTGTCAAGCAGCATGGTATTCCGGTGTCAATTGTATCTGACCGGGATCCTAGGTTCACTTCCAGGTTTTGGAAAAGCTTGCAAAACTCCTTAGGTACAAAGCTGGATTTCAGCACGGCGTTTCACCCACAGACAGATGGACAATCTGAGAGAACAATTCAGATATTGGAGGACATGTTAAGGTCGTGCGTGTTGGAACTTCATGCTCCTTGGAGTAGATATTTGCCGTTAATTGAATTCGCTTATAATAACAGCTACCAGGCTACTATCGGCATGGCTCCATATGAAGCCCTCTATGGCAGAAAATGTAGATCTCCGTTATGTTGGGATGAAGTTGGAGAGTCCCGACTTGTCGGCCCTGAGATATTACAGCAGATGTCTGAGGTGATTGCTGTTATCAAACAACGAATCAACACTGATATGAGTCGACAGAAAAGTTACGCAGATCGGAGACGGAGAGACTTGGAGTTTGCTGAAGGTGACAAAGTATTCCTGAAGGTGTCGCCTTTCAAAGGCGTAATGAGGTTCGGTAAGAAAGGAAAGCTCAGCCCACGGTTCATTAGGCCTTTTCCCATCTTGAAGGGTGTGGGAAGCGTGGCGTACAGACTACAGTTACCGGCGTCTATGGATGGAGTACACAATGTTTTCCACGTGTCGATGCTGAGGAAATGTGTACGAGATCCAACTCAGATCGTGGAACATGTGGACTTTAATATAATGCCGACGCTGACATATGAAGAAAGGCCCATACAGATATTGGATACTTCACTTAAAGTGTTGCGCAACAAAGTGGTCCCGTTGGTGAAAGTTTTATGGCGTAATCACAATGTAGAGGAGGCTACATGGGAAAGACAAGCGGATGTTGGAGCCCAATATCCGGACCTCTTTGCTTAGACAAATTTTGAGGACAAAATTTCTGTTAAGGTGGGTGGAATGTAACACCCGGCATTTTTGCCATGTAATAGTTTTCCCGGGTCATTTAATCGCGACTAATATTATATTAATACAATGTATGTTTTAGTTGAAATGATGGAATGTTTAAGGGAAAAACCAACCTAAGTGTAATCAAAACAAGTCAATTAGGTTAAGAGCTAATGGAAGGGTAAATGTGGAAGTAATTAAGGTAGGTGGAAGCAAACCAATGGATGAGTGCCAAGTGGCAACTTGTTGAAGAAGATATGTCTTCTCTTCCTCCTACGTGAAGCCCACTTCTACCTCCCCTTTCTGTTTTCTCTTTTCCAGGCGACCAGGACCGATTTTAACCTCAATCCTTTTCTTGATTTCTTTCTGTCTCTCCAGTAAAGGTAATCATCTACTAAGGTTATCGATTTTGGACAAGTTTAATGCGGGTTTTCACTGAGGTTTAGGATTATTGTTTCTGTGAAAACCCACTGTTTTAGACGAAAATACGTTAGTGTGTTTTCCTAAAAAGTTGAAATGAGCTTGCTGCATATTCTACAAGTTATTTGTTAGCATTTGCAGCTTGTTTAATTTCACTACATTGCAGCAAACAGGTTCGAGCAGTTCCGAGACTTTCCAGCTGTCTGCATCGAGGAAAACAGGTAAGTTCATACGTATAGGTTTGGCCCTTAAGACCCTACAATACGGAGGTACTAGGTTTTATGTTGTCGGGATTTCTGTTGGGTAGTTAAGCCAAGGTTATGTTCTAGGTTAAGTGTGTTCTGTTTTATATTCTGCTTATTATTCTGTTGCCTGTCTATAAATGTTCATGCATACACGTTTTTCTCTGAAAGTCATGAAAAGGTTTTCTGCACACGGTTTGAAGTTAAGTAAGATAAAACCTGTAATGTAATGTATGGTTAAGTGTGGACGAGGACTGGCATCCTGTCATGTACTCCTGTTATGTCCTGTTGTGGCTACTCCTGTTGCGCCAGCTCCTCTTCCCACTTATACCTTCCTGTCCAGTGAAATGTAATGTAATGTTCATGTATTTGAAAAAGATTCATGCATAGCACGTTCATCACTCTGCATTGTATGTTCTTACTGAGCTCTAGGCTCATAGATGAACTCCCTGTTGTAGGTACGGATCCTCCATATGAGGAGCTTGGGCCTCAAACTGATGAGTTGATGTAGTTGGCGGGAGGAGCTCACGGGATGGTTGCTGCAGTCAGACAAAGGTCATTTCTGTGAGAATGTGTTTTATGTAAAGTTATGTCAAGTTTTGTACAAGTTGTTTTGGGGTTTTTAAAACGTTTGAAGTGTATGTCAAGTTCTGTAAAATTTTTTGGGATCTTCAAAACGAGGTATAAAATCTGTGTTGATGTTTTTCTTTAAAACTTCTGTCTGACAGTTGAATGTATATTTTGAAATATTCTGGAACTGCCTTGAGTTTTCTCTGTTAGTGTGTGCATGGATTGTCTCGAGTTTTAGAGCTATCCATGCAGTTTGTTTTCCTCGAATCTCTGTCATGTTGTCAAATATGTTGTTTTAAAACTATGTTTTGAAATCGGGTTTTAATAAATTTTGAAGTTTTATGCCTTCTGTTGTTATGTCTTCTGTTGACCTGTTAAATGTTGTCAATTCAGTCATCCGCCCAGTCAAAGTCAATTTAGTCATCCGCCCCCAGTCAAAGTCAATTCAGTCATCCGCCCCAGTCAAAGTCAATTCAGTCATCCGCCCCAGTCAAAGTCAATTCAGTCATCCGCCCCAGTCAAAGTCAATTTAGTCATCCGCCCCAGTCAAAGTCAATTCAGTCATCCGCCCCAGTCAAAGTCAATTCAGTCATCCGCCCCAGTCAAAGTCAATTCAGTCATCCGCCCCAGTCAAAGTCAATTTAGTCATCCGCCCCAGTCAAAGTCAATTTAGTCATCCGCCCCAGTCAAAGTCAATTCAGTCATCCGCCCCAGTCAAAGTCAATTCAGTCATCCGCCCCAGTCAAAGTCAATTCAGTCATCCGCCCCAGTCAAAGTCAATTTAGTCATCCGCCCCAGTCAAAGTCAATTTAGTCATCCGCCCCAGTCAAAGTCAATTCAGTCATCCGCCCCAGTCAAAGTCAATTCAGTCATCCGCCCCAGTCAAAGTCAATTCAGTCATCCGCCCCAGTCAAAGTCAATTTAGTCATCCGCCCCGGTCAAAGTCAAACTTAGTCATCCGCACAAGTCAAAGTCAATTCAGTCATCCGCCCCAGTCAAAGTCAATTCAGTCATCCGCCCAGTTAAAACCCCGTCTTCCGGTTGACGTCACCCAAGTCTTCCGCTCAGTGTAAATATGTCTTTCGGCTGACGTCATCCCAGTTTCCGCCAGTATAATGCTTATATCTTCCGATTGACGTCATCCATCTTCCGGCTGACGTCATCTCCTCATCCGATCTCAGTTACCGTCTGTGTCTTCCGCTTGACGTCACTCGTCTTCCGGTTGACGTCACCACCTCTTCTGCCCAGTTTTATCCAGTCTCTTCCGCTGAACCTGTTCACATTTTGATCCACCGGTCACTGTTCAACTTTGTCTTATTTGAATTCACCGCTGCCCCTCTTAAACTAAGTCTTCCGCCAGTTTATTTATTTCTGCTTCCTGCTTTATCCTGTAATTCCATCATTTATTTATGAAGCCCATCTTTCCCTTCCTCTGAAAAGATTACGAGTTTACTTTAAAAAAAAAACTCATCTTGTTTATGTTCAAAAAAAGAAAGAGTCCCCAGTTTTCTGTTATCTGTCCCGGAGTGATGGCTCCGATCCCAGACTCCGATCAGGTTCCGGTGTCGGGCTGTCACAGTAAGACTTCCCTGAAAAGAGGTCATCATTCAACTTCCTTCTTATCATCAGCTTCATCAACATTGCCTACAGATTGATTGGAGTGCAACAAACTTAGAGGATAAATGTACTGTAAAAAAAAAAAAAGAAAAAAAAGAAACCTGCACAACATGTTATTTGAGAAACTGATGTTGCGAAATTGGCTACAACATCACGTTATTTTCCTGAAAACAGTACTAAAAAAATCAAACTAACTACGATGAAAATGATATAAATTGGTTGGGTTGCCTCCCAGTGCTTGTTTTTAAGTCAACAGCTTGACTACTTCCCTTCTTCTTCAACCAGGATCTTTCTGAGGGACGAAATTTTTTTTTGTCTAATATGGATTTCCATTTAGAATAGTTTCTTCCCATTTCGTTTTCCTTTTTGTCATCCTTTATTTCAGTGAGTATTCTTTTCTTCCACACAATATCTTTAAAAATGTTTGCGTAACTCGACATTTTCTCCAAAGGTTCCTCGAGAGGGATACTGATGTAATGTTGCTTCAGCACCTCTAAAAAAATTTCTTAAATGTTTCATCTTTATGCTGTCTTTGAAGAATTGTGAAAATAGTGAAGAAAGTTGTTCAACTTAATTTTCTGCAACTATTTGTTGTGTTAATGCTGCAACATCACAAATTTCAGCATTTTTTTCTGAACAAATGAGTTTTCCCTCAATGTTGTAATTTCCGCATTTTCCTTCTTTGAATCTTTATGTTTCTCCACTATTTCCACCTTTTTTCATTCATCATAATTATTGACTTACCATCCCCTTTATCGTCTCGTCTTGGAACTTCCATGTCACTTGACAGTTGTCTAAAGTTTCTTGTATTTATTGTTTGAGCTATCTGACTCACTTGATTATCTAAATTTTTGATCGAATTAGCTAAAGTCTGCAAGATAATTTCTATTTTTTATGCATATTCACCGGCAAAATTAATTGGTCTAGCTTGGGGCACCGCATTGTGTGCTGGCTGTGAAAAACTCATTGGATAAACTGTTGTTGTGAATTCCATTGGAAGTTTGGATATTATTTTCAACAAGGATTATAAGTGTGGGAATATGAGTTGTTGTTGCTGTTATAACCTACATAATTCACTGATTCTGGATTCGTATGACACAAATTATAATCATGATATTCTCCACCAAAAAAAAAATATGAAACTTCTTTTATCGTTGAACTTGTTAGTTGTGAGTTCCACTTGAAATCCTCATAATAAATTGATTCTAGATTTGATGGACAACAATCATAAGAATGTGCTCCCCCACAAAATGTACATGAAATATTTATTGTCCTCTGTTCGTATCTCATGCTCATCGCCTCAATCACATTGGTAAGTGATGAAACTCGAACTATCAAGTCTGTCCTCATTGCATCAATTTCATGACTCATAGCAACTTGCTGACTTGAATTCAATCTCTCGGATAACCATTAATAATTTTAGTACACCATTCTTGTTTTACAATGAGATACCTGAAAAAAACAAACAAACAAAGAAAAGTATCAAATTTTTTTTTTTTTAATGTTTCACAAAGATAAAATTTTTGATAAAATTATTCCCGACAATGGCACCAAAAACTTGTTAGTGAAAAATCACATATTAACGCAAGTGCACGTGTCTCTAACTAAGGATAATAAAGATAAGTATGAGTCGAACCCACTATGATAAATTCTCAAACTTTAAATCTAAGTAAACCAAAATTAATTTATAAAGGATAATCGGGTTATACGAATTAAATAGAAATTCAAACGATAAAACGAAGTGCAAACAATAAAATGAAAAAGTAAGATAATGAAAATATTGGTCATGATCAATTTCTTTGTTACGTAAATTTTACTACTGAAGCTATAAATTGCTACAGTATTCGTTCGAACATCAATAAATTTATAATAACCAATATTCCTTCGAATTGCTTGGTGGTTCATTTTATTTCTCTTCTATTTATAGACAAAGTGAAAATAATAAAACCTTCAATAATGCCCTATTCTTGAAGTCATACAAATTGAATGATAACCACTTCGTAAAATTTAATCTGTATAAATTATTATGCATCTAACAATTCCTACTTATTTCTAATATGATAAGAACATGTGTAATCAAATTTTTTCATCGACATAAATTGAATTTAACCATAATCATCATAATAGTTTATTCGAGCAAAAATGAGCAATCGTAACAAGCAATAGAATTCTCGTAACAAATATTTTCTCTTCTTACCAAAATAAATATTAACTCATAAAAGTAGAAGACTTAATCATAGAAATCATATATTCAAAATTGAAAAAATATGATTAAACTTCTCTGCAATGCAATGTTGTGTGATGTTGTAGCAATGCACCGTCCTTCCTTCTTCTTACTTTCTTCTCTGCCTTTCTTTCTCTTCAGCCCTTTCGAACCTTATGTTCGGCTCCCAATGTCTCTGTTCTCTCTATCAAAATGTGCTTCCTTTTAAAATAATCATCCTCCCCAAGATTTTCTTTTTTCTTATCTAATCAAAATATTTAATTTAGATTATATCCTCTTTTTTTCCAAAATCTTGTTGTTTTCTTATTCTTGATTCTCTCAATCAAGAATCTTCCTTATGTAACTTTTAATTTTCAAATACTTTATGTAACACCCGGGTTTTTTTTTAGGAAAATTGAAGACAAAATAAAGGAATAATAAAATAGTCGTTTTAATTAATTTAAAAGAGAAGGGAATAAATTTGGTTAAACTAATTGATTAATTAATTGGTGTTCGAATATTCTAAATGGAGAACTTAAGCTGGGTACGGGATGAAAGTCAATTTAAGAAAATTTATAATTTAAGAACGGGATTTAACGGAAATTTTTGAAGGGAAAAAGGATAACGTTAATTATTAATGTTGTTATTATTATTATTTTATTTAATATTCGAATATTCTAAATGGAGAACTTAAGCTGGGTACGGGATGAAAGTCAATTTAAGAAAATTTATAATTTAAGAACGGGATTTAACGGAAATTTTTGAAGGGAAAAAGGATAACGTTAATTATTAATGTTGTTATTATTATTATTATTATTTATTTAATATAATTTATAAAAAAAAAAAGAAAAGAAGAACACAAAATGGCTTCGAGGAAGCCATTTTGCGTTCGTGCCCGACGCCGAGAGGAAACAGGGGAGAGGCGAGGCACCGGCGACGTTCGGCGGAGCAATCACCGCCGACTTTCGATGTTTTCCGGCTAGACGACGGCGACAAGCAGACTCCGGCCCTTCTCCGCGCACGATTTGAACGGTAAGTCCCCTTTTTGTGCCCTGTTTTGGTTCGGTCGTGGCCGAGGGTGAGGAGCGACTTTGAGCTCCGATCGCCGGTCGAAATGGGCTGCTTCTGGCGTGGGTTTGCCAACCCTTGGACCGGCTTCCATCGCCTGGCTGTGATGAGCCCGAATTGAGTGAAAAATCAGAGAACCCGATTTGGGAATTTCGGGTTTTGATGTGTGTAGCTCGGAATTTTGATTAGTTTAGGCTAATTGGGTGTGAGGGTGATGGATTGGTGAGGAAATTGATGGGAATTGATGAAAAACCGAAAAACGGAAAATTTCTGACTTAGGGCAGTTCGGGTTTTTGTCAATTTGACCTAGCTTGAGTCGTTTGTTTTCAAATTCCTTTTGGCAGGTTAAAATAAGTTATTAGAGGAGTACGTGGCCGCTGGAATCGTTCAATTCCGATAACCGACGTGAAAGTTATGCACGTTTGAAGTTTCAGGTCGGTTTTTACCGAACCCAAATTGGTGGCCCATTTAGTTAGGCTTTCATTGGATTAGGCTAGAAATAGGAGTTTGAGAGTAATTAGTAGATGTAGGCTTGATTTTAATGGTTTGATGAATATTTATCGTAGGTCGAGCTGTAGATGGACAGGTAATCGAGTACCCTCAGTGAGCTAGGACGCCAGGTAAGTAGTGGAATGTGTGTTTGTTGCCTTCGGGCCTACACCATAGAACGGTAGGGATTGGTTGCTTGTTTGCTGTGCTTTGCTTTTTGTTATGTTTTGCTTTGTGTCTTGCATTGGGTGTCATGCATCATTGTTTTCTAAAACTACGAAATCACGTGTTTTGCATGTTTGAGTGGAGAGGATGACGTAATGAAAGATAAGAATTGATTGCAACTTGGTCTCGAGTAGAATAGCTTCGTTGGGCAAGTGGCTCGTTGAGCACCCCGCGAGGGATTTTATTCGAGATGCCCTGCTAATGTACGTAATGTGTCGTGAGTATGAATTCCTCGACCTGTTCGTGCTTGAAGTGCACAATGAGGATTCTACGATCGATTGGGGGAGATTCGTGTTGGCCGTCCTGGACTGTGTTGGGACGTGTGCCTCCGGTCTAGCTCCGTGGATCAAGGCGTGGCCGTCCTGGACTTTGTGGGGGCGTGTGCCTACTTGATTCACCTGAAAGTGAAAGATAAATGCAACTGAAATGAAAAGAAAGCAACTGAGTGTGTAGAAACTGCATGTTAGGGTTGAGTCGAGCATTTAGTGTGTTGATGTGCATTATTTACCTACTTGCTAAGCATTAGGCTTACGTTTTGTGTTCTATGGTGTAGGTGACGAGTACTTTATTCAGGTGAGGTTGATGTGACAGCCAGGACTAGGCAGCAGTTGGTGATGCATGGAGTATGCCGGTGCAGGCTATTGTCGGGGCGCCTCGACCATGGTCTTCGGGAATGTGGGCTGTAAATGATTGTTTGTAGAAATGATAGGAATGTGTAGCTTTCTTTTTAGTTGATGTTTTGAGAGTTATGGGATAGTTTTGGTAATTGTTGTATAGAGTCATAGTTAAGGGTGATGTGTCGCCCTATACTGTGGACTTTCTTATCCTAGGGATGTTAGTATTTTAGATTCCTCTTTACTGCTATTTGGTGAATTTGTATGCTGGTTAGATGGTTAGGAATATTCTGGATTGGTTGGGGTTTATTCGTTTGCAGGTATTTAGCATTTTGGAGGCGCCATTTACAGGCGTTACTTTGCCGAAATTTTCGGGAAGGACGCCGTGGTGCTTAAAGGTTAAGATTAAGGGAAATTAGCGAGTCTAGACTTAGTTTAAATCATGTTTCAACGTGGGTTTGGGTTAGCAAAGTAGCGCTCCGAGCCAGGGTGGGTTCGGGGGCGTTACAAGATGGTATCAGAGCATAAATGGTCGAGTCGTTCAAAGGATTACCCGACAATGCCGGCCGCCATGCAACGTGCTTCATCGACTGTAAGTAATTCTTTTCTTTTAGTTGTTTAGAGCTGAGTTTAGATTTTTAATCTTGTTCAGGGTTAGAACGAAAATCTCGAAAGTACCATGACAACTTCGGTGGATTCCATTAGCCAACTTATAGACGTAGTAAACTAGAGTTCGAATAGTTAGAAATTTATTTGAAATGCGAAACAGACGAGGTAACATCCTTAGAATAGATAAGTAGGATTGAGGATAGAGAGCTGAGAAAATTTTAGGACGAGTTTCCCTTAAAAAGTTACATCTTATGCGAGAAAAGATTTGAATAGATAAGAGTTGAGGCTTTTAGAAAACCCTTGCAGTTTTGAGGTACGATGAGTTAAAAGCATTGAGAGACCCTTAGTACATTATGTGGATAAGATGAGATAGCAAGGTAAGATATTTAGAGTTACATACGTATAAAGATATCAACTGTAGTCAAGGGTTTAGTTTAAGTAAATGCTTGGGGAGTCTGAACTGAGTAATTTAATAGGATCAAGGATAGAAGTATAGGAAGTTTATTTCCAAGGGGAACAAACAAGATAGCATGCATAGAATAGATAAAAGTAGGATTGAGAATATAAAGCTTAGAGAATATTATGATGTAAATGTAAGTTTGATAACCAATGAATGTGAGGAAAGAGGTATGATCGACCCGAGTTAAGTGTAACGCAAAATAGACTTTAGAATGAGAGAGATAGAAGATATATATAACTTAGGGTGATACGCCTAGGAGTGTTACCCATAAGGAGATACAATATATAAATCGTAGATGTATCATTAGTATGTTTATGTGGATGTAGAACGTAAGGCGAGACACACCTTAGACGAACGTAAGGCGAGACACACCTTAGACGAACGTAAGGCGAGACACACCCTAGAATGAGGTAACCTAGGGTGGATACACGTAGGCTTTGTTTCCCTTAGAGAGTTACATCTTACGAGAGATAGTTAGTAAACCTTTGGAGTGTTAGGGATACATTAAATCAAAGTGCAGTTCGAAGATAGAAAATCGTTAAGATACCATTAGGGCTCCAGCAAAAGTAGAGGTAGTGACAAGAGATTTGGAGTTGATAAGATGAAAGAGATTACTCCACTGGGTTAAACTGGATCGATAGCTAAGGATTCAGGTTGGAAGACTTACATAGAGTGGAAGTATCTAGGTATATTACAGTTGAGTATCTAGTTTAAGTAAAGTGTTGTTAATGCTTTAGAAGATGTGACTGATTGAAATAATGTGGTGATTGTGAAATCTAAGTAATTATGTAGAAGTGTTCATCTTAATTAGTATCGAGAAACTTGTTGTGAAGAGAAAGCTAAAATTGGAGTAGAGGATGTTATGAGGTTTAGAGTAACGCATATGAAATATCGAAAGTGAGTATTTATCATAGAAAAGTAACCGGTAGGATATAGGGATTATGTTTGAACGTCTAGTCTCAGTAAAGCATTTTGAGCACTTTTAGAAGATGAGGTTGATTGAGGCAAATTGGTAATTGTGGATCTAGGTGATCATATAGTAATTAAGAAAGCCATTAGATTTTGAGGAATTAGAGAATCAAAGATTAATGCAAAGTGATACGCAATTTTAAAAATAGTTGATCCTTAGGGCATATGTACCAACTTGGTAGTGACTCAATAAAGAACTATTGGGTATTACATGAATGAATGATTGAGTGTTAGAGTGTGATGTTAGAATGATTAGAATTTAAATGCCTTGATTAAGTAGAGCCTCTAGAATTAGGATGATGTTCGGAGATTTAGAATAATGTACGCGATGTTAGGAGGTATGGTAAATCAGCGAGAGGGGGTACCATTGTAGAAATGTAACAGGTAGGAGACTGAACGAGTAGGAAGAGCAAAATAGAGTAGATTTAGTTATTAAACTTTGGAGAAAATCCTAAGTGAAATTAGGTATTTGTATAAGTTTGGAGAGATTTAGGAAAGAGATTAGAAGTGGTGTAATGTAACAAGAGAAAAGTTAAAATTAGTGTGTGAGTGATTTAGAGTTTAGAGAGAGTGTTAAGGTCAAAAGCTTAAAGGTTTGACTCAGATGTAACGAAGTTGGAATCATTGAGGTCAAAGTCAAAAAGTTTAAGAGTGGATAGGTTTAAGTATAAGGTGTAAGTTAGAACTCAAATGCTGGAATTATACAATATAGATAGAAGAAGTGCTAAGTTAGATTATGAATTTTCAATGGATTTAAGAGAATAGAGGTAAGCTAAGAGATAAGTAAAGTTTAATGGAAGAGTAGATAAATTTTTATGGAAGAGTAGGCATTGATTATTTAGAGTTTAGAGAGAGTGTTAAGGTCAAAAGCTTAAAGGTTTGACTCAGATGTAACGAAGTTGGAATCATTGAGGTCAAAGTCAAAAAGTTTAAGAGTGGATAGGTTTAAGTATAAGGTGTAAGTTAGAACTCAAATGCTGGAATTATACAATATAGATAGAAGAAGTGCTAAGTTAGATTATGAATTTCGATGGATTTAAGAGAATAGAGGTAAGCTAAGAGATAAGTAAAGTTTAATGGAAGAGTAGATAAATTTTTATGGAAGAGTAGGCATTGATTATTTAGAGTTTAGAGAGAGTGTTAAGGTCAAAAGCTGATAATTTTATGGAAGAGTATGCATTGATTATTTAGAGTTTAGTGTGAAACTGCAGTATTAGGCGAATAGAAGGAAAGAAAGTTCACACAGAAAGTTTACGAATAAATTTAGGAGTACGGGTAAGTCAGGAAGGCTGTGAAGCTAGGGAAGCTTCAATTTCGAAATCAAGGAAGTTGAGGTAAAAGTGGTTAGAGATCAATTAAGGTATTTGGGTGATGAGTGTTGAGTGCTAAAGTTGGAACAAGTTTATTTAGACCTAAAAATTTGAGTGTTTGGTAATGACTGAAAGTAGGAGTTAGACAAGTTGAGGAATAGTTGATAGGTTTAAGAGAGAAGAGCTTTGAGTGTGAGAGTTGTGTTGAAATAATTAATTAATGAAAGAATTTGCTCCACCGTAACAAACTAGGTTAGTGATTGAGAATGAAAGTTTAAAGATCTACGTAGAGTTAGGAAGCTAAGAGATTGTGATATTTAGAGTCAAAGTTGAAGATAGGAGTGACATTTATCGGAAGATACTCTAGACTGTTGTAAGATTTCGGGGTTAAGGAAAATAGCTTAAGTAATAAATAATAAGCATAAACGTGGAATGTAGTTGGGGAAGCTAGAAGGTATCAAATGTGGAAAGGGGTCACACAGAAATTTTACGTGTAAGTCGGAGAATATTTAGTTTGGACCTAATGAGTTGCGAGTATTTGATGATAATTGAGGTAGAAGTTGGATAAATGAAATGTAGTTGATGAATGATGAAAGAACGATGAAAACTTAGGTACGATTTGTATGGTAAACTATGGAGTATAAGTAGAGCGGTAGAATAATCAATGTAATGTCGAAATAAATAAGGAGTATCAGTAAACTGGTAAATAGAGGAGAATTTCATTAGAGGATTTATTATGTCAAGACCAATGGATAAGGTTAGTGTGATTAATAAAATATGGCGAGGTAAATAGGTATAAGGAATGAGAGTGATAAATTATAAAAGAGATGATTGAGTAGAAAAGAACTTGGAAATTGAGGACTTAGAGTAAGAAGTTTATTAGTAAGTTTTAATGTTACGCTATTGAGATAGCTTTGGAGATATGAGGTAGTTAGGTAAGCATTCGATAGGCACTGGATTAGAAAAGTAAGGGACTAGGTGAACTTAGTTAGGAAGATTTAAAGCTGTGAATTACACGAAAGGTATTTCAGTCAAATGATATTCACTAATAGGATTTAAGTTGGGAGGCTTCAAGGGGTCGAAGACAATGAGCATTAAGGATATGTTGTACAACATTTAGAGTGTTGTGTGATGAGTTAGGAACGAGTTAGTCCTGATCTAAGAATTTATTGAGGTTAGTAGGAATTGAGGTACGAAGTGTACTCATTAGTATCTTATGATTACTCGATTGTAGTAGCATAGAGGGTTGTAGTGGTTTGTGTGTGCGTATTTAGCAGACACAGAAGTAGAAAGTGAGGAATTAGATTAACTGAGCTAGAGAAAAGATCGAGTTGAGAATTCAGTTAGAAGGGCTTGAGGGTATGAATTAGATTACAGTTAGTGGACGTGTGAATATTCGAGTTAGAGAGTGCAAAGTTAGGTGAAGTCGGAACTCGGGGAATGTAGCACCAGATAGGTGAGTAGGGTTGGGTAGTTGAGTTGAGTAAATTGAGAAATAACAAGGACACAAATTTTGAGGACAAAATTTTTGTAAGGAGGGTTGATTGTAACACCCGGGTTTTTTTTTAGGAAAATTGAAGACAAAATAAAGGAATAATAAAATAGTTGTTTTAATTAATTTAAAAGAGAAGGGAATAAATTTGGTTAAACTAATTGATTAATTAATTGGTGTTCGAATATTCTAAATGGAGAACTTAAGCTGGGTACGGGATGAAAGTCAATTTAAGAAAATTTATAATTTAAGAACGGGATTTAACGGAAATTTTTGAAGGGAAAAAGGATAACGTTAATTATTAATGTTGTTATTATTATTATTATTATTTATTTAATATAATTTATAAAAAAAAAAAAAGAAAAGAAGAACACAAAATGGCTTCGAGGAAGCCATTTTACGTTCGTGCCCGACGCCGAGAGGAAACAGGGGAGAGGCGAGGCACCGGCGACGTTCGGCGGAGCAATCACCGCCGACTTTCGATGTTTTCCGGCTAGACGACGGCGACAAGCAGACTCCGGCCCTTCTCCGCGCTCGATTTGAACGGTAAGTCCCCTTTTTGTGCCCTGTTTTGGTTCGGTCGTGGCCGAGGGTGAGGAGCGACTTTGAGCTCCGATCGCCAGTCGAAATGGGTTGCTTCCGGCGTGGGTTTGCCAACCCTTGGACCGGCTTCCATCGCCTGGCTGTGATGAGCCCGAATTGAGTGAAAAATCAGAGAACCCGATTTGGGGATTTCGGGTTTTGATGTGTGTAGCTCGGAATTTTGATTAGTTTAGGCTAATTGGGTGTGAGGGTGATGGATTGGTGAGGAAATTGATGGGAATTGATGAAAAACCGAAAAGCGGAAAATTTCCGACTTAGGGCAGTTTGGGTTTTTGTCAATTTGACCTAGCTTGATTCGTTTGTTTTCAAATTCCTTTTGGCAGGTTAAAATAGGTTATTAGAGGAGTACGTGGCCACTGGAATCGTTCGATTCCGATAACCGACGTGAAAGTTATGCACGTTTGAAGTTTCGGGTCGGTTTTTACCGAACCCAAATTGGTGGCCCATTTAGTTAGGCTTTCATTGGATTAGGCTAGAAATAGGAGTTTGAGAGTAATTAGTAGATGTAGGCTTGATTTTAATGGTTTGATGAATATTTATCGTAGGTCGAGCTGTAGATGGACAGGTAATCGAGTACCCTCAGTGAGCTAGGACGCCAGGTAAGTAGTGGAATGTGTGTTTGTTGCCTTCGGGCCTACACCATAGAACGGTAGGGATTGGTTGCTTGTTTGCTGTGCTTTGCTTTTTGATAAATGCAACTGAAATGAAAAGAAAGCAACTGAGTGTGTAGAAACTGCATGTTAGGGTTGAGTCGAGCATTTAGTGTGTTGATGTGCATTATTTCCCTACTTGCTAAGCATTAGGCTTACGTTTTGTGTTCTATGGTGTAGGTGACGAGTACTTTATTCAGGTGAAGTGGATGTGACAGCCAGAACTAGGCAGCAGTTGGTGATGCATGGAGTATGCCGGTGCAGGCTATTGTCGGGGCGCCTCGACCATGGTCTTCGGGAATGTGGGCTGTAAATGTTTGTTTGTAGAAATGATAGGAATGTGTAGCTTTCTTTTTAGTTGATGTTTTGAGAGTTATGAGATAGTTTTGGTAATTGTTGTATAGAGTCATAGTTAAGGGTGATGTGTCGCCCTATACTGTGGACTTTCTCTATCCTAGGGATGTTAGTATTTTAGATTCCTCTTTACTGCTATTTGGTGAATTTGTATGCTGGTTAGATGGTTAGGAATATTCTGGATTGGTTGGGGTTTATTCGTTTGCAGGTATTTAGCATTTTGGAGGCGCCATTTACAGGCGTTACTTTGCCGAAATTTTCAGGAAGGACGCCGTGGTGCTTAAAGGTTAAGATTAAGGGAAATTAGCGAGTCTAGACTTAGTTTAAATCATGTTTCAACGTGGGTTTGGGTTAGCAAAGTAGCGCTCCGAGCCAGGGTGGGTTCGGGGGCGTTACACTTTATTCCTTCAAATCTGCTTGCATCATCAGCAATCTACAAAAAATATCGATTTTGAATAAGTATTTCCTTAAAAGAATCTAAAACGTATATTTTATACAAATCTGATGTTATACACAATTTATAGCATTATGTAGCAAAATCTGATTCTTTTATTTAATTAATCACCAATTTTTAACAACAATATTCATAAAATATCATATGTAATAACTTTTTTCCAAAAGTTATCATAAGTCTATTTGAGATTAGACATCATTTGGTCCATCTCATATGGGACAACCATATTCAAATCCAGATAAAAAGTAAGCACTATTTGTTCCACCTCATACAGAATAGCTTAACTCAACCCCACCACACAACGACCCATTATGTATTTTCGTTACATTTCATTTCAGTTTTTCTTAATGAAAACATATACATGAAAAATACATTTAAATCTTTTTTGAAAAATGATGCAGGTGTATGTCAAGGACAATATTTAATCAAAGTATGTCATATCATGTTTATACCAAATCTCAATCTAAATCACAAATGTCCCACATCATCATCAAAATGAATCATGATATATTAAATCTCACGCTAACCAGTAGAACACTACATAATGTTATATGGAACTACAACATAAAGACAATCTATTACGTGTCATGGAGTCATACATTTCAAATCGTAACATGTCAATACAAAGTCAACAGTTTTAAACCAAACAGAACCATATGCGTAATACTATCATCACAATTTCATTCACATTATCATGTATCAATTCTAATGCTATTAAATACTATCATACATGACACCCCATAGAACTGCCACATAGGTAACTAAGTTACATGCTATGAACATACCAAAAATTCATATTTATAGTCTATGCATATCAATCAACATTCCTAAAAGAAATTAGAAATTATATCCATTCTAACATGAAAATATAAAATACATCCTTGCACTTTGTGTCCTAAGTTGTCAAGCCAAATGCATGCATCATCATTTAACTTAGAGCTTTAACACAGTTATAATAATTAAGGCAAGTGTGTCTTGCTTTGATCAACTTAAACAAGTGTGTCTTCCAACGGAGAGTCTTCAACTAAAAGTTACCCTTTGATAAAGTGTAAAAAGAGAGGTGTAAGTGAGGTGTCAATGACTCAAAGCATTGAGTCATCAGCTGCAAATCTTGTAGCTCACCTCATTGTTTTTAATCAATAAATTATTTAGTAAATCCCAGAATTTGACATCTTTACTAGCTAGGCATTTCATGACCTATCAACTTCCTCAGTCACCCACTATTTAAAGTTTGAATTAACGCACAATCATTTTTTCTAAAATTTACACACACCGCGACCACCCACTCCCCCCGGTCACCCACTCTCGAGAAGTACTCATAGTCCGGGTTCCCACTGTAATACCCGAAATTTTCTACGTCGTGTGTGGCCTTAGAAGGGTAGCTTAATATTAAGTGGTGAGGATTTTATGTTTAAGTTGAAGCAAAGTGATGAATGCAAGGAGAAGAATAAGGATGTTGAAAAGTCAAAGAAGTTAAGAACCAATAGGAATTAATTGTATAAAGTAAGTTTTATAGAGAGTTGGAGGAGATGTATTCACGTTGAAATACTTGGTTTTTTTTATAAATTGAAAAATTGTGGGAAAAGAATTAAAAGTAAAAAGTTAAATGATTTTATAAAATATAAAGGTTTAATGTTAAATGGAAAAACTCATCTTCTTCCTTCTTTCTATCCACGAAATTTTCAGCATTCTCCTAGAGTTCTCCATCATCTTTTCTTCAAGATTTCTCAAGGGTTAAGGTAAGATTTTAAATGGGTTTTTGTAACAACCGACATTTTGCCTATATAATTTCTCCCCGAATCATTTTGTGGGATTTATTTGGTATTAATACAATGAACGTTTTGTTGGAAACCAAATCGATGGAAATTATATATAGATACATATAAGTATGTATATTTGAATAATGGGATAAAAACCAAACTAATGTATGAGTGAATGAAACCATTAGTTAGAGATGCATGGAGGGATAAATTGGAAAGGAATTAAGGTTTGTGGCTGGGAGCCAATGGATGGTTGCCAAATGTCCATAACTTGCTGAGAAACCTACATGTTCTCTTCTCTTCTACGTGACCCTTCTCACTCATCCCTTCCTCTCTGTTTCCTCTCTTCTAGACGGAAATCATCTATCGAAGCACCTTCGATATTCCTTGATTTTTTCTTCTGTTTCTGCCTAAGGTAAGCATCTGCTTATGCTAACGTGCCTAGACAAGTTAAAATGACAGTTTTGTTGAAGTTTAGGGTTTGTGATATTTTTGAGAAAACTCGTTGTTATTGCATGAAAACATGTTGGTTTGTTTTCTAAAAACCTGAATGGAGTTAGGAGCATATCCTACAAGTTATTTGTTAGCATTTGCAGCTTGTTTATTTTCCTTCCGTTCATGTACAGGTCCGTGCATAACCGAGACGACCAATAACATCAACTCTACAGCAAACAAGTAAGTTCATACCCGTAGGTTGTCCCTTAAGGCCCTACATCACGGAGACTCTAGGATTTTACTTCTGTCGGGAGGTTTCGGGTAGATAAGTTGAAGATATATTCCGAGTTGTCTGTTTTTCCTTTAGGTTCTGTTGTGTTATTTCTGCTGTCTGCTGTTTTAATTGTAAGCACTGTGAATGTCCATGCGTACACGATTTTCTCGAAAGTTCATGTAAAACTGTTTTTTGTACCCGGTTTGAAGCTAAGCAAGATAAAATCTGACTAAAATGTATTGGTTAAGTGTGGGACGGGGACTGGCCTACTGTTCTGTTTCTGTATATTTGTTTGTGTCTGTCGTGCACTTGTCAGTTCCCCTATAAGCCCCACTTATACCCCTTTGCCACTAAAACATAATGTACTATACTGTCACCGTATTTCTGAAAGTTCATGCATACCATATGCATCACTGCATTTATATATGTTTTTACTGAGTTTTAGACTCATAGCTGGACTCCCTGATGTAGGTATGGATTCTCCAGATGAGGACTTTGTGCCTCCGTCTGATGAATAGGTGGCTAGTGGCTCGAGCTCTCGGGGGTGGTTGCTGCAGCCAGACATATTTCTGTCCCGAGGTTTAAGTTTTTAAAGTAAAGTCCATGTCTGTAAACTCTACTGAAATTCTGGTGTTTTTGTTTTAAAACTCTGTTGGGGTTCTGTGCTTTTGTTTCAAAAACTCTGTTAGAAATTCTGTTGGGGATTTTATAATGTATAGGTTCTGATGTTCGAGTTTTAAAACCTCTGTATTTGACAGTTGAATACATGTTCTGAAGTATTCTGGAATTGTTTGGAATATTTTGTACTTCAGGGTGTGCATGGATTATCTCTGATTTTAGAGTCATCCATGTAATCTGTTTTCCTTAAATTTCTGTCGTGTTTTCCTGATATGCCCAAGAATCATATTTTGAATCATTTTTTGAAGCTTGAAGCTTTCATACCTCCTGTTTTCACGTCTTCTGTTCTCATGTAATCATGTTAAAAATTGTCAAATTCTGCCCTTTTAAACTACATCTTTCGATCACGTCCACCGCTACTTGTAAAATCATATCCACCGCTGCCCGCTGCCCGTTTTAAAAACCACGTCCACCGCTACTTGTAAAATTTTATCCACCACTGCCCGCTGCCTGTTTAAAACTGCATTCACCACTGCCTTTAAAATTCCATCTTCCATCTGACGTCATCTGTTTTGTCTTATTCGCATCCACCGCTGCCTTTAAAATTCCATCTTCCGCCTAACGTCATCTGTTTTGTCTTATTCGCATCCACCGCTGCCTTTAAAATTCCATCCTCCGCCTGACGTCATCTGTTTTGTCTTATTCACATCCACCGCTTCCTTTAAAATTCCATCCTCGCCTGACGTCATCTGTTTTGTCTTATTCGCATCCACCGCTGCCTTTAAAATTCCATCCTCCGCTTGACGTCATCTGTTTTGTCTTATTCACATCCACCACTGCCTTTAAAATTCCATCTTCCGCCTGACGTCATCTGTTTTGTCTTATTCGCATCCACCGCTGCCTTTAAAACTCCATCTTTCGCCTGACGTCATCTGTTTTGTCTTATTCGCATCCACCGCTGCCTTTAAAATTTCATCTTCCGCCTGACATCATCTGTTTTGTCTTATTCGCATCCACCGCGGCCTTTAAAGTCCACTTCTTCCGCCAGCCTTCTGCCTATGTCTTTCTGCCTTTATTTCCTGTTTATTCTGTTTATTTATTCTCATCGTCCCTTTCTGTTCCCTGTTCTCTCCAATCCCTTCTGTTATTACTTCTGTGATCCGGTTATAAATTAACTCCTAGTTTTTAAATCTAGAGAAAGTCTTCTATCTTTGTGAAGTTTTAAAGGTTCGATTTATAAAAGTCCTCTGCCTTCTGTTCTTCGAACTGCAATTATCATCCAGTTTTATACATATGTCATCCAGTTTTATTTCCAGAGAAGGTTTCTTCTCCCTATAACGTTAAAAAAAAATATAGTTTGTGTTTTTCTGTTATGTCCCGGAGTGATGGCTTGGCTCCCGGATTTCGATTGGAATCGGGTCCCGGGCCGTCACAGTTTTGATCATAATGCAATTAGATGAAGGATTTTAGGGTTTTTAAGGTGTTTTTGGAGTATTTGATTAGAGTTTGGAAAACCCTAACTATGGAGTCCGAAATTCCTCTTTAAATTGATGGTTCTCTTCCCAAATTTAGTGGCTTAACTCTTAGATATGTTAGTGTAGATGATTTTTAGAGTTAGATTGAAGTTATGGTAGAGAATAGTTGAAAACCGGTTTGGTGAACTATGTGTGCCGATTGTTTTCCTAAAGCGGCCCCGAATCCACCCCGACTTGATGCGCTACTTGACTCACTCTAACCCCGATGAAAACGATGTTGAAAATGATTTTTATAAACCCCAAAACATAAAATAAAACTGACATAGCTGAAAATTTTGACAAAGTAACGCTGTAACGGTCGAGAAATCCGTTTTAGGGATTTCGAGCTATAAGTTTCGAATTTTAATGTTTTAAGCGTTTATAGAGTGATAATTTGTAGAAATAATGAATTAGGTTCAAATGGCCAACGAGGAGTTCGTTAGAGCCCTGAGAATAACTAGAAATATTTGGAGGAATAAGGAAATTTTGGAGAAATTAAACCGATAGAAGAAATAACGACTAGAGCTAAGGAAATTAACTAAGGGCAAAAAGGTAAATTTGAAAGTCAAATATTTTAATTAAAGGGTTTTCTGTCTCTTTCTCCCCTCACTTTTCCTCTCCCTCACGCGAGCCTCCCCTCTCATTCTCTTTGGGCGATTTCTTCTCTTCTCCATCGCCAATCTCCAACTTCGATCTACTCCTCCGTTCTTGGCGGTTTTCCTTCAAGTTTCTTCATCAAATCAACCCTCCAAGTAAGCTCTATGCTTTAGTCGAGTTGGTAGTCGTTTTTGGAGTTATTTTGGTTTAGGGTTTGTGAAGAAAATTAGGGGTTTCGTTAGAAATCGTTAGGGTTGTTTATTTATTACTCATTGATGATGTATTAGAGATTATTGAGGTTGTTGGAGAAGATTAATGGTGTTGGTCGATGTTTAATGTGAAAGTTAGGTTGTTGGAAATGTAGTTGGACACCATTAATGGAGTTTTGAAGTTGGTGAGCACCAAGTGCTCGATTAAATGCCAGAATGAAATGAATTAGAGTTTTAGAAGAATTTGTCCTAGCTCGAGACGTCGATTTGTTTAAATTTGATGTTTGAGAATCAATATTAACGATGTGTTGTTAAATGCCCTAGGTAACCCAAGTTCAAAGGACGGTGCTCGGCATATCTAGGACGCCAGGTAAGTGAGTGTTAGGTTTCCGGCCACTAAGGCCCTACGTCGTACGATGTTGATAATGTTGGTTGAGATGAAATTTAGGTGGTTACAGGGGTTGGTGTAAGACGGGTAGTTTAAGTAGTGCCTTAGCGGTTAATTAGTGGTCGTTCGATAGGTGTTTATGTGTATGTTACCCCTCATGAATCATGTTTTATTAAAGTGCATACGGACTATTTACGAGCATGTTTTATGAAATGTCAAATTAACGAACGATCATGAATTCCAAATGATGTATGTTTCTCACGGGACTAAATGTATGTTTCTCACGGGACTAAATGTATGTTTCTCACGGGACAAATTGTATGTTTCTCACGGGGCAAGCCATGTGTTTCTTACAGGGCAAGTTATGATTCTCACAGGGCAAGAAAATGGTTTAACGAAAAAGAAAACGAAATGAAATTGTTTTACAAATGTCATGCATATATGTAATGTTATGTTTAGCACGCTCCTTACTAAGCATTAGGCTTAATGTATTTATCGTATGATGTAGGTGACGAGAACGAAGGTGAGGAACCTCCCTACGATGATCAAGTGTAGTCGGTCGGTGGACGGAGCTCGTGACGGCGGAGCGTGTTTTGGCAGGGCTGGTTGACTCACGGTTAGGTGTTTTTGAGAGTTTTGGGTGATGTTGGGTTAAATATGGATTTGATAGAGTGATCGTAGGATTTGATATGTTTTAGGATGTATGGTGATTGAATAGATTTTGTACTGTATTTTGTAATGTTTTGATGTTTTTCAAATAGGAAGGAAATGTTAAACTTTTAAACGGAACCACGCGGTTCGTTTTTATGAAATTCGATTATGTTTAACGTGAATTGTGTCGTTTTTGAGTGTTTGAGTAAATGTTATGTTTGGAGAGTATTTTATGGAGATATGTAAAGATTGGGTGAAGATTTTGAGTGAAAAAGGGAAGAAGTTGTAGAGTTTTGTGTGTTGTGCGTTTTGGATTATGTATATAAAGTGCAGGGTATGTAAGGGTGAAGAAAAGGAAAGGAAAAGAAAAGAGGGAAGAAAGAAGTTCGGCTCTCTGGAGGAATTCCAGTGAGCCTGTCGATTGATCGCCTCTGGGAGGCGAGCAATCGCTTCTTGGTCGTTGCAGGTCACAGCTCTCTGGAGAAATCTATAGAGGGTGGCGACTGATCACCACAATTGTGGCGATTAGTCGCCACAGGCGATTCCAACAGGCGATATGATCGCCTGTTGAAATCGCCCAGGGCGATCAGTCTCCCCCCTTTTTGGGCGACTGATCGCCATGCTGTTTTAAAAAAAAAAATGTTTTATTTAATTTTTTTCTTTATTAATTAATTGATTTAATTGTTTTTAAGTTTTAATTGTTTCATAATGGTTTTAAACGATTTACTAAATGAACTTCGATTTCAATTCCGATTTCGATTTCGATTGAGATTTGCGCTTTAAGTACAGTTAAAGTAAACGAGTATAAAAAAAAAAAAAATTTATCTCACTAGGATACGGAATAGGGTCATGACAAACGCCTGAAAATGGCGCCTCCAAAATGTTAGGTACCTGCAAATGAATCAATTCTCAACCAGATCCAGAATACTCAGAATACTCTTACTTTACTAACCAGCATACGAAATCTCCAAATAGCAGTAAAGAGGGAAACTAAAATACGAACATCCCTAAGTGAAGAAAGTCCACAGTATAGGGCGACATATCACTCTTAACTTAATTATAACTTTCCAAACATCAACCAAAAAGAGTTATGAATTCTCATCATTTCCTTAAACAGAAATCTACAATAAACTACCAAAATACAAAGCCCCACATCCCCCGAAGACCATGGTCGAGGCGCCCCGACAACTGCCTACACCAGCGTGCCACGTGTGCCACCGACTGCCGCCTACTCCTGGCTCCATCATCTAGCTCACTTGTAACACGTCACCACCTACACCACAGAACACACACACACACACGTAAGCTTACGCTTAGCAAGTAGGGGATAACAAATATAAACATGCACACACGACTCTCACACAACCCTAGCACATACAGTTACTAATAAAGTTTGTCTGCACCGACAGATGCCTTAGTTTCCCGCACCGAAAGGTGCCTTATTGCCCGCACCGAAAGGTGCCTTAGTTGTCTGCACCAAAAGGTGCCTTATTGCCTGCACCGAAAGATGCCTTAGTTGCCCGCACCGAAAGGTGCCTTACTCTTTAACCGACTACCATGCCAAACAATGCAACACAACACAACAATGCAACTCAACAACATGACACAACACATCATAGCCAAACAATGCAACATAACACGACAAAACAACAACACATCACTAAGCAAAAACAAATAACCATTACTTACCATTCTATGGTGTAGGCCCGAAGGCAAAAAGGATAACAACCACTACTTACCTGGCATCCTAGCTCCCTGAGGATACTCGGTTCCCTGTCCACCTACGGCTCGACCTACGATAAATATTCAAACTTCATTCAAATCAAGCTTACATTCACCAATTTACGCTCAAACTACAATTTCTAGCCTAACTCAACTAAAACCTAACTAAACAGGTCACTAATTTGGGTTTGATAAAAATCGACGCGAAATTTCGAACGCGCGTAACTTTTGCGTCAGATGTCAGAATCAAACGATTCCAGCGACCACGTACTCCTCTAATAACCTAGTTTAATCTGCCAAAAGGAAATTTAAAACAAACAACTATAGCTAGGTCAAAAATGGCAAAATCCGATTCTTCTCTAAACTGGGAATTTCACCACTCTCGGTTTTCCATCAATTTTCACCAAATTCCTCACCAATCGACCACCCACACCTTCAATTAGCATAATCTAACCAAAATCCCGAGGCTACACACAAAAAACCGAAACGCCCAAATTTGGAGTTCACCATTTTTCGCTCAAATTGAGCTCCTCAAAGCTCGGCGACCATTGCTGGTCCAAGGGTCGGCAAACCCATGCCGAGAACACCCACAATCGGCCGGTGATCGGAGCTCAAACTCGCTCATCACCCTCGGCCACGAACAGAACCAAAACAGGGTAAAAACCGAGCCTTACCGGGTGGTTCGTGCACAGAGAGAGCCGGACCCTGCTCGTCGCCGTCGTCTGGCCGGAGAACGTCGAAAATCACCGGTGAACGGCTCACCTACGCCACCCCGCGTCGATCCGCCTCTCCCTTTTTCTCCTCTCGGCCGTCGGGCACTCGAACAATAGAATGGCCTTCGAGCCATTCTGTTGTTTTGTTTTTATTAATAATAATAATAATAATAATAATAATACTAATTCCTATTAAAACATTAATAAATCATCATTTACCGTTTTGTCCTCCCATATTTTCGACAATTTAAATTTCATTAAATCTCGTTCTTAAATTATAACCTCCGGCTTAATTTCACTGGGACCCGAACCTAAATTAGAAACCATTTGTTTTCTTTTAAATTAATTAAAACAACTATAAATTAAACAACCACCTTATCCTTTTATCTAATTCTCAGGTATTACAGTTTCTATATTTTTGGGTTGGCCAAGTTCTTTGGTTGGTTAATTTGAGTATTTCAATGGATGGTGGACGTGTAGAGGTTTACGGAATGGGGTGGCACGTCAAAATTCATTGAAAAACGAATAACTTATGGCCGATTGAAGTTGGATGATGAAAAGTGTGAGGAATTTCGGGTTTTGTTGTACATTTGGTTAAAATTTGTCTTTAGCTTTATCTTAGGCAAGTTTTTAGAATTCTTAGAGTGTGCTAAGTTAATTTCCTTATATTGTTAGGTTGTCGAGCGAGTAAGTTAACTGGACGAAGTGAACAGACACGTGCTAAGCAATCAGGTAAGTAGAGGAATGTTTTGTTGCCTTAGGCCTACACCATGGAACAGTAGGATTTAATGGTCGGTGGTTTTTTTTCGCTTTGTGTTGTGTTGCATATTCTCTTGGCATGCATCATGGTTTTAAATTATGAAAAACACGAGTTTTCTTGCATTGTTTTGGAGTTGCAAGCGTGAAACGTAATCAGATAAAAAGAATGGCAAATCTTAAGGCATTGGGAGTCTGAATTTCTAGACGGTCATAGGATTCTACGACTAATGCAGGTAAAATCTTAAGGCATTGGGAGTATGAATTCCTAGACGGTCATAGGATTCTACGATCGATGTGGGGAAGTAAAATTGGTGGCCTTCCTAGTCGGTCATGGGAAGCATGCAATCCGGTTTTGCTAAGGGTGGATCGATATATGGCCATCCTAGACGGTCATGAGATGTGTACACAATTGATTCACATGGCTTATGAACATATTAATGCAATGAAAAGGAAATGAGCACAACTGAGAGTTAGAAACTGCATGTGATAGGATTGGTGGCATTGTGTGTTGTTTGCATTCATTATTCCCTACTTACTAAGCATTAGGCTTACTTTTTGTGTTCTATGGTGTAGGTGACGATATTTTCGCAGGTGAGCTAGATGAGGGAGCCCAGGACTAGGCAGCAGTTGGTGGCGCATGGAGTATGCCGGTGCAGGCAGTTGTTGGGGTGTCTCGGCCATGTTCTTCGAAAAGTTTTGTGGGGATTTCGGTATTTTGCAATGTAGATAGTTTTCTAACTATTTTGGACGATTGTGGGCCGTAGTCGTTTTGTTGAATGGTTTGTATATAAATGATTGTGGTTTAAAACTAAATGTTTTCAGGTTTTTGGTTTATAAAATTTCAGTCGTTATTCTGCTCGTTTTCCTTTGTATGACAAACAACGTCGGGTTCATTGGTTTTCACGTTTTCGTTAACATTTTCAAGTCGGTTTTTTGAAATTTTTACGGGACACGGAGTCGGGGATGTCAAGATTGTTGGGATGAAATTTTGGGTGAATTGGAATAGTTTGGCTTGAAATGAAATTGAGGAGAAGTGAAAATGGGCACTGTTGGCCGAGACAGGGGCGCGCTAAGCTGGGGATGCGCACACAGCGCCCAGCGCCGATCGATCGGCATCTCAGCACTGTTGCTGCCTGGCGACCCGAGAGGTCGCCGATCGATCGGCGCTCGGCGCCGATCGATCGACACCTCGTGCGCGCGAGGGCCACTGCTGCGCGTTCGATGCACGTAGCAGGTGCACGCGGTGCGCGCGCGAGCCGCCCAAACCAGACTATCCCGGGTTTTTTTTAAAAAATTTTGGTTTTCCAAATTGTTTTAACTTAACATTTTTCGATGTATTTTAAACGTATTGTAGGCACGTTTTCCAACTATTTTTTAGAGTTCGAACCAAAAACCGAGTCAAAAATTTATCAAAAATTATTTTAAATTTTGTTTTAAACGTGGTATGGGTTAGCAAAGTAGTGCACCGAGCCGGGGTGGGTTCGGAGGCGTTACACCCACACAACCCTAGACATCCACTCCAACTTTTACGACGTCCGCAAAAAAGTTAACTTCAAATTTTCATAACATTACTATTATCACTAAAATATATTCATTCAACAAATATTCAAGTTAAATTTTCAACACATCAATTATGACTATCTCAATCAATATCAACCATCAAATAGACCACATGGATATCACATAACTAATACGATAAACCACTGGTTGTTACAGTTTCTTTTCAAAGCAACACATCTAGTCATTCCAATTCTACTTTCTTTTTGTGTAATCGCAGACTTTGTCACCCATCTGACGCAATAATTCAGTCCATCTAACACAACTTGAAAATCTCATATGTTGATACTAATGTACGTCTATGTTTAGTTGGTCATATACAAAAAAAATAAAGGACTACCTTTTAGTTCTCGCCTTTACACTTATTCATTGTGATGTGTGGGACTAATTTCATACATTAACTCATGATGGTTTTTGTAACGCTCCCCGAACCCGCCCTGGCTTGGTACGCTACTTTGCTAACCAACCCCGCGTTTAAAACGTTGTTTAAACAATTTTCGTAGAATTTTCGACTTAAAACGATTAATAATAAAAACAGCGAAAGTAACCCGACGTTATTGATTTAAAAAAAAAAATCGACAATATAACGACTAAAAGGTTAAAATCCAAAACCTGAAAAACAAACACATTTAAAATCACAATTCCAACCAGTATCACCTAATTCCATAAACATCAAACCATACTAACTAAACTAATCAAAATATCTTCAAATACAAAATAAAAATCCATACAAATCCACCACAAAACCCAAAACTCCCATACAATTCACACCCCAAATATCAAACCACAAAATAGGCATACAACCACCAACTCCAACCAAAAATCCACCACAAAACATAACTACTCAATCAACTACCAAAATACCCCCAAGAATCAGGTCGAAGCGCCCCGACAAATAGCCTGCACCGGCGAGCTCCGTGGATCCCCGACTGCTCCTAGTCCTGATCCTCACTCTCGAGCTCACCTGAGAATGCTCCGTCACCTACACCACAGAACACAAAAACATAAGCCTAATGCTTAGCAAGTAGGGCATACACATGCGACAACCCGATGCAATCAACCTAACACAATGCAGTTTCTATCACTCAGTTATGCTTATTTGCTGTTCATTGCTTTAATTTGCTTTTCTTTGCTTTAATTCTTCATAGAGGTCCCCTCGGGGTGCTACTACCAGCAACCCAGCCCGACAAGGCCCACTATTCAGAATTCCATGTTTTGCCAATCATCCATCATAGAGGTCCCCTCGGGGTGCTACTACCAGCAACCCAGCCCGACGAGGCACCCTATTCAGGATTCTAGTTTTAGCCGGTCACCTCTCATAGAGTTCCCCTCGGGGTGCTACTACCAGCAACCCAGCCCGACAAGGCACCCTATTTGAGACGCAAATACAATTACCTTTAATTGCTTACATTTATGCTCACGATGCCAACCAATGCTATTAACCGTACCTAGCGTGCTATACATGATGCATGCTTCAAATATGCTAAACCACACGAATCAACAACACAACGCAACCCGAAATAGACAACCCTACCGTTCTATGGTGTAGGCCCGAAGGCGAAGGGATAGCTACCACTACTTACCTGAATGCTCGTCCAAATCACTTGTCCAATTACCGTCCAAATCACTCGTCCGACGACCTAAAATCACGAAAACTCAAATCGATAAGCTTTCAATAAACTCTAAAAGATTTTCTAACTAAAACTAAAACTAAAACTAACCAACAACTAAACAACTCTCACATCTAAACACCTAAACCCGGTTTTTGTACAAATTACCGACGTCCAACTTTAAACGGCCATAACTTCCTCGTTTTTCAACGGATTTCGACGTGCCACCCCAACTCGGAAAGCTCTACACGTTTACTATCCATTGAAATGCTTAAATCAACCAAATAAATCACTTAACCAATCCAGATTTCACAAATACAGAATCGGCCAGCAATGTATAAAATCGGGTTTTTACCAATTTACTTTCAAATCTTCAATCTAACCTCCTAACCACCTAATCTATCCATTCAACAACCAAATCCACCAAATTAGAAGGAAAACAAACAATTAGAAGTCAAAATTCGGAATCCCTAACCCTAGGTTTTCAAACATCCACAAAACTCAACCAAATCCTTTCAAAGCACTCACAAACTTCATCCACATGCATATAAATAAAAACCCAATTAAACTTACCTTGAAATCACTTGAAGAAAGGAAGAAAGAGGGAGGCAAGGATCGGCTATGGAGGAATGAGAGAGAAGCACGAAGAAGAGGGAGAAAATGAATGAAAAAAAATCTATCTTTCTCTCTTTTTAAATCCTTTAATTAATAATCATTTAATAACTCCAAGTAAATTACCACAAAGCCCTTCATCCCCATTGCATTTCCAACGCCAAAGATACCAAAATTCACCATTATTTTATTCATTCATTCACACAATTTTACCATTGGTTGTTTGACTTTCAAACACCAATTTCAACCAATCCCAAAAGTTTGACATTTCAAACTCTCTCTCTCACTTACTCTCTTTAAATTCAACGCCAAAGTCATCCATAAAACACCATTAATTCAACCAATTTTACTAAGTCAAATTGGTATAAAGTGTTAGACTTTTCAAACCTCACTTCTCCACCTCTCCACCAATCACAATAAGTTGGACTTGTCAAACTCTCCAATTTCACTTCTTCTAATACACTTCAAAACAAAACAACACCCTAGAATAACTAAACCCTCCTAGTACGTCTAATCATAAGTTACGCACGCAATAGAAAATTCTCGGGTGTTACAGTTTTAAATATTTCTTACAATTGTTGATGATTGCGCAAGAACTACTTGGGTATATCTTTTGAAAACAAAATTTGAAGTTCCTTCTATACTTTACAAATTCTTATGATTGAAACTCAATTTTATTTCACCATCAAGAGAATACGATCAAATAATGCTTCAGAGTTTTTACTCATAGAGCTTTATAGGATAATCATGAGTTGAAACATCCCAACAAAATTGAGTGGTTGAACGGAAGCATCATCATATTTGAATGTTGCTCTTCTTTTAAAATTTTGGGGACAGTGTATAATAATTGCAATTACTTGATCAATAGGTTACCCTCACCAATTCTGTCCAATGTATCTCTTGAAAAATTGAATTGAAAATTGTCATCCTACGATCATTTAAAAGTCTTTAGTTGTCTTTGTTTTGTATAAGCTTTGTCACATGATCATGATAAATTTACACCCAGAGCTCGTGCATCAATTTTTCTAGGAAAGCTATAAAGGATTATAAACTCTTGACATTGAATTAAACAAAATTGTTGTTTCTAGAAATGTTGTTTTCATGAGAAAATTTTTCCTTTTGCCAATCTTTAACTTCTAAAAATTCAGCTTTCGTTTTACTCATTTTTTCAACACCTTCAGACTCTTCATTTGTTGATAATTCATTAGTATCAAAATGAAGAAAATTTATTATCTGGAAATCCAACTCGTTCATCTAGATTGATCAAAATGCCTTCTTACTTGAGTGATTATCATTATTACTTGGCTAATGCTGACAATTCTCTATATCCTTCTACTTCGAAGTCAAAATATCCTATATCTAATTTTCTGTCATATCCTCGCCTATCTTCCTCTTACCGAACATATAATCTTACTAGTTCATCTCATACAAAACCTAAAACCTTCAAACAAGCTAAGAAATTTCGTAAATGACCTGCAAATAGAGTTGAAAGCTCTTAAGAGTAATTCGACTGTTGCAAGTGTGTTTATAAAATCAAGTAAAATGCAAATGACACCATTGAAAGATACAAGGCTCGTCTAGTAGCCAAGGGATTGACATAAAAGGAAGGTGTTGATTACTTAAATATTTCTCCTATTGCAAGCTATTTACAGTTAAACTATTTACCAATTTGAATATCAAATTAAAGGGGTTCTGAAATAGGGAGACGATCAACAAAATTATGTGTGCCAATTACATAAATCATTATATGGTATAAAATAAGCTTCGAGGCAATCATTCTCTAAATTTTCTAAAAGATCGTGATTAGTTACGCGGTGTCTTAGTGTGTTGTGGAACACTATGCAAGACACCAATAATAAGTGCAATAATGAACAATAATAAAATACAAAAAGTAAGGAGACATGAGGTTGGTAATGTAGTTCGTCAATTGCCTACGTCTGCGAGGCCACCCTAGAATTAAAAACAATTCTATGAGTTCACAAAGTTACAAGACACTCAGTCTAACACAAAATAAGACTCCCTTTTTTCTTTGTCGCCGCCTCTTCCTAACTTCCCTATTGAATCTATTTTTTGCGAGCTCTCCTCGTCTTGAAAACGATCCCTCCTGGAATCTGAACACAACAAGATCCCCTTGTGGATGATGACTCCTCCCGGAATCCAAATGTGACAAGCACCCTTTGTCGATGATGACTCCTCCCAGAATCCATGTATGGCAAGATTCCCTTGCCCACGATTAGAACTCCTCCCAAGTTCCAGACAGCCTCCTCCCGAGACTGAGCTTCAATGAAGAACACAATAAACGCACCTGTGACATTGTCTGTAACACTAGTCGTTGTCTTCGGATGCAACTAATCAACGCACTCATAAAATAACGAAAACCAATCAGAACAGAGTGTGTAGGACAGTCTATTATAGACCGAATCAATAATAACTTACACCACACGAATCCATGGGTGAAGAAAGAAGAATAACTCGCGGCACACAAAATAAAGATGGAAGAATCAATAATCTGCGCACTCTTTCTTGTGAGAAAAGAAAGCTTAAATATAATTCGTAACAACCTTATCTGTAAATTAATTCAAACAGCAGATCAAATTAGAATCGCACATAATAAGGAAACCGAATTCATCAATTTGGTTGTGTGACACCGCTTGTGCTATTTTAGGAAAGTGTTGCCAACTTTATAGAAACGGATCCCAATAATTTAGGAACGGATCCCACAAATGTTGTGATCTAATATCTCATCATAATCCACCAAGTAATTTTCAAATCTACCTTCCAAAAACTATTTTTCCAAAATGATAAAGGTACTTGATTTCCAAGTAACCACTTTCCTTCTTTTACAAGCTTTATATATATGAACTTCCAAAGATAACTACCTTCCATAATTGAAATAGATAATTCCTTGATTTATTTGAACTTTCAAAATTCAATTGAATAGTTTCTTGATTTTCAAGAAACAACCTTCCAAAATATAATTTCCATAAATCAAATTTTCCATAATGTCATAATATCGTAATTTTCCATAATTGTCAATTGCCAAAAAATCAATGCTAATAATATTTACATTTACAATCTCCCCCTTTGGCATTTTTTGACAAAATCACAAACTCCCCATGCATGTTGGCAATTAACCAGAACTTCTCATTAATTGAAAATCACTTGTAACATTGCAGATAACACCAACACCATAACACACAAAATACTCATCCTTTTTGCCATAAAAAGACAAAATGGTATAAAAGAATGTCATAAATAAAATATCCATCTACAAAAAATAGAAAATCCAAAAGTAAGAGAAAACTTTAGAAGTTCATAAGAAATCCATCATTAAGTAGAAATATCATCAGAAGAAAGATCAACCCGATTGTAGTTGTTAGCAACTGCTCACTCAAGTATCTTTATCTTAAACCGTGTAATCTTCATTATGAGAGACTGGAGCTTCCTTTCCTGCCACTTCTGGGAGATCAAGTGTAACATCGGCCTCTTTAACTTGTTCCTGCAAATTGGAAACATCATCAACTCCTTTCATAGTAGACCTTTTCCCGTAAAGATCATTAAGCAGTCCCGTGACCATTGTTTTCTTCTTCTCAATAACAACTTGCTGATGATTCAGGAAATTTAGCATATCTTGAAGAACTTTGATTGAACGAGATAAGAGGGTAGAGTTAGAAGTCTTGTCCATGTTTGGAACATTTTCAGGAACATCGTTCAGATCATTAACATGATTTCCAGCTAGAAGCTTATAGTTTATTCTTATCTCCTCTTTTTCAATAAAAACTTCTTCTTTTTCTCTAATTATCGAACGTTGAGAAGATAAAATGTTGTAGATTAAGCAAGGAAATGGAAGAGCTGACCGTCCATTTTTGCCATCAGCGTGCTTAACAATTTGATCAAAGAAGAATTTTCCAACATCAAATGCAATTGAGTTCCCGATTTTGAATAATAAAACAACCATTGATTTATTCACACTTGTCCCATGTGAGGTGGGAAGCCAGTTTCTCTTAGCTATCTTGTGCAGGATAGCATATTTCACAGTAAGTTGAGATGCAGGGAAATTCTTTCCACGGGGTCATTCTCATCTGACACCTCCTGTGACATCGGCAATAATTTTGCTAAAATTGGGAGTAAATTTCTCAGTATCAATCCAATGACTGCTCAGATGTGTATTTATCACATTAGGAGATAATTTAAACATATTTCCCCTTACAAACACTTTACCAAAATTTTGATGTTCTGGGTTCTTCACATCCAAATCTAGAATGAAATAGAATTCTTGAACCACTCTCTAAACAAATGATTTTAATCCTCTAAAAGTTCTTTCCAGTCCTTGACTAACAAGATGATACACAATCCCTTCACATTTAGAAAAATCCCCTTCATGAATATTTCTCTCGGGCTATATATTCCTTTTTGAAAAATTTTCCCAACGATTGGCATGAAAAATAGATTTAAAATCATTTTTTACAGAGTGAGCAAAATGCTAACTTGTCTTGACACTTAACTTCTCCTTTGACACTGATTGAGAATGTGTGGAATATTTTGACACGGGACTTGGATTTATCTTCCTGTGTTTGGCCTTGAGAGTTTTAACAGAAATTGGCTTTGGAGTTTCTTTCCTGGTCTTAGTAGATTTTGTAACTGAAATCTCCTGCATTTCATCACCAGAGGAATCAATTTCAATTTCTTCTTTACTGAACCAATCTTCATCTGAGGAAATATTTTTCTCCGACGGAGCTCTCTTTCCTTTAGAGGCTCGAGAAAAATGAGAAGTATCAGGTGCCTTAGGAGGAGCGGCACTTGTCTTGGAAGGACCTTCACTCGAACAACTAAAGCACGTTTGTACACCAGTAGGGTCAACTTGCTGGAATGGAAAAGCATAAACAACAGATTTTGAGAAGTCAGCCTTGAAGACAATGGACAGGTCCTTGAGAATGGAAGTCGAGAACTCTACAGGCGACATCTTCGATATCGAGAGCTCTCGGCTTGAATCACTTGCAATATTTGGTTCAGAAACATTACCTGCAGAAACTTCTTCAATAATCTCTTCAATAATAGCCATGGAGAAGCATAAAACAGAAATCCTTAACTTTTTTAGGGGAAGAAGCTTCAAAATCGACTGTGCTTTGAATTGACAGAGAGAGAAAGATATAGAGAGCGAGGGAACAAATATTAAAGATATTCCTGTTTGATTTTAATAAGCCATAAATTTTCAATTTGAATTTTGACATAACCTCAACAAATCTCAAAGATATTTCTCCAATTTCCATGTAATTTTTCAAAAAATAAATCTGAAATCCCTTAGAATTTTGAGAATAATTTCAATGATATTATCGAAATAAACCATAACTTCCATAAATATTTCTTCAACTTCTCATAAACTTTGGAAAATAAATTCAAAATCTTCAAATAAGGTGGAAAATAAACTCAAGGAAATAGCCATAATCAAATCCCATAAAAACCTCCATCAATACATTTGAGATTAACTCCAAATTTTCGTAAAGACTGTCGAAAGCTTCATAGAACCCCTTGTGTCATGCAGGAAGTTACAGACCAAAAAGCTCAAAAGAAATATTAGCAATAAAAGAAATTGTCTAAAACAAGTGGCAATTTTTTTTAATAAAAAAAAAATCAAAAGAACCTCTTCACATAACACAGAGGCCTAAGGCAGACCTCAATTCTTCAAATCTCACATCATCCAAAGCTTTGGTAAAAATATCTTTTTTCATCACCATATGCTCCAAAGTAATAATTTTGTCTTCTACAAGAGATCAAATGAAATGAAGTCGAATATCAATATGCTTGGTTCAAGAATATTGAACCGGATTCTTAGAAATATTGATAGCACTCAAGTTGTCGCAATAGAGTGTCATGACATCCTGTGTGACACCGTAGTCTTTCAGCATTTGTTTCATCCAAAGAAGCTGTGTACAGCTACTACCAGCTGCAATATATTCTGCCTCGGTAGTAGACAGAGAAATAAAATTTTGTTTCTTGCTGAACCATGACACCAAGTTGTGTCCCAAGTAAAAACATCCACCGGAAATACTCTTTCGATCATTTGAACTACCAGCCCTGTCTGCATCACAATAGCCAACTAGATTTGTATTTGTATCAAATGAATACCAGATACCATAGTCAGTTGTTCCGCTAATATATTTGAGAATCTGTTTTACTGACACTAGGTATGACTCTCGAGGATTTGCTTGAAATCGAGCACATAAACCAACGCTGTAACAAATATCCGGTCGAGTAGCAGTTAGATAGAAGAGGCTGCAAAACAAACTCCTATATAAACGAGCATCAACAGAAATTCTCTTCTCATCTTTGGAGAGTTTTTCATGCGTACCAATCGGTGTTCTTCTAGGACAAGAATTCTCCAACTTAAACCGCTTCAACAAATTCTTGGCATACTTGCTTTGAGTAATGAAGATTCCTTTTTTTCCTTGCTGAATCTGAAGTCCAAGAAAATAATTGAGTTCTCCTACCATACTCATCTAAAATTCTCCTGTCATTTAAGCGACGAATTCATCTACCATCACCTGTGACACTGAGCCAAACACTATGTCATCAACATAAATTTGAGCAAGTAAAAACTGACATTTGTCACGACGAATAAAAAGGGTTTTATCTACTCCCCTTTGCTCATATCCCTTGAACAATAAATAATGTGAGTTTTTCATACCACGCTCGAGGGATTTGTTTGAGCTCATATAATGCCTTCTTCAACTTGTAGACATACTCGGGATGATGAGTGTCTTCAAAACCCTTTAGTTGAGCAACATATACTTCCTCATTAAGAAAACCATTGAGAAAAACACTCTTTAGATCCATTTGATATAGCTTGAACCGCATAACACAAGCAATAGACAACTAAAGACGAATGAACTCAAGACGAGCAATCGGTGCAAATGTCTCATCAAAGTCAACTCCTTCAATCTGCAAGTACCCTTGAGCAACTAACCGAGCCTTGTTGCGGGTGATGTTGCCATGCTCATCGCTTTTGTTCTTGTATATCCACTTGGTGCCAATGACATTCACGTCGGGAGGACACAACACTAAGTCCCAAACTTGATGTCGGGTGAATTGACCAAGTTCCTCTTGCATAGCCTCAATCCAATACTCATCTAGTAAGCCTTCTTTCACATTTTTGGGCTCAATAGTTGAAGTAAAGCAAGCCATATGAATCATTTCACGATAGTTTACTTTCAGTTTATCTCTGGTTTGAATACCATCATTTAGTCCTCCAATGACTTCATCTGCTGGATGGTTTTTCTGGACACGTGTGGACGGTTGCCTGCTGTCCAAGGTGGTTGCCTCTACTTCAACAATTGTGACAATCTGATATGAGACACTACCTGTGACATCACCTGGAACACTGGTGGGAACACTAGAGCTTTCATCATTTGGACTCTGGATTATGTCTTCTTTGGGAGTATCAGTTGTTTCCAGAGAGTCGTCCACTTGAAAATTTGCCGATTCTATGACAGTTCGAGTCCTTTTATTGTAGACTCGATAAGCACGACTATTAGTAGAATAACTGAGAAAGATAGCCTCGTCACTTTTAGGATCAAGTTCCCCCCTATGTTCCCTGTCATTTAACACAAAGCATGTACTGCCAAAAGGATGAAAATAATTTAGATTTGGAGTTTTGCCTTTCCATATCTCATAGGGTGTCATAGAAGTTCCTCTATTAATATACACCCGATTTATTGTGTAACATGTTGTGTTCATAGCTTCAGCCCAGAGTTTTTGTTGAACATTCCTTTCATGTAGCATTACGCGAGACGTCTCTGCTAAAGTTCGATTCTTCCTTTCAACGACTTCATTTTGTTGAGGAGTTATAGATGCCGAGAATTCATAAGCTATCCTAAGTTGACTACAGAAATATGAGAATTTTGAATTTTCAAACTATCGCCCATGGTCACTATGGATGCGTATAATTTCATGATGACACAATCTTTTTCACGTTGGAGCCGAATACACAATGCTTTGAATGCTTTGAAGTTGTCGGACTTTTCTCTAGGAAATTCTACTCATGTATATCGTGAGAAATCATCAACTGTTACGTAAACATAGTGTTTTCCTCCAATACTTTCTGACGGCATTGGACCCATTAGATCCATGTGGAGCAATTCAAGCACTCGTGTTATTGCCGGTATCTGTGACTTTAGGTGTGACACCTTGGTTTGCTACCCGATTTGACACGGTCCACACACTATGCCTTCATCAAAGTTTATTACGGGAATTCCACGAACAGCTTCCTTGGAAATAATCTTCTTCAGCATCCGAGTATTAACATGTCCCAACTTACGATGTCATAGAATAAAATCTTCCGTGCTTGAATGAAAACAAGTTGGTAAAGAGGAAATAAGATAACAATTGTCAAAAGATCTTACTCCTTCTATAATGCAATTTTCATCGTGATCGAAGACCATACACTTCTCACGAGTAAAATGCACATTTAAAATTTGATCACACAACTGGCTAATGCTAATCAAATTTGCCTTTAGACCATCCACTAGAAGAACATTCTCCAACTTTGGCAATCCGGGAACATTTAGTGTGCCTTTACCGATGACACTGGCATTGCCACCATTGCCAAATGTTACTTTTCCCATACTTTCAGATATGATATTCTTCAAAAACCTTTCTTCACCTGTCATGTGCCTAGAACACCCACTATCGAAGTATCAAGTATCAGTTGAAGTGGCTTTGAGAGAAAAATGTGTAACGTAGTATTTCAAGTTTGACTTCTTTACACATTTTTGTTGAGAAGATCTGCGAGTTGAGAAATTTCTAGCAGTACCTTGTCTCAAATCAGCAAGATAGGTGAAGCATCTAGGATGAATATGACCAGGACGGTTGCAATAGTGACAAACACAGTTAAATTTATTACCTTTTCTAATGGAAGCAGGGTAAGATGTTTGTTTTTTCACAGCTTTTGCAGTACTCATTGCAGTCTGTTTTCCTTTGTAATCATTATCCTTTACTGATACTGTTTGTGGCAATGTGCTTTCTCTTTTGTAATCAAGTCCATAAGACACTTTTTTGTGACACCGAGTTTTTCCCTTTGAAAGTAAGTCCATAAGACCCCGTTTGTGATACTGAGCTTTCACCTTTGTACCTCAGACTAGAACGATCACCACATGACTTGTTGATTCTCAAAATATCATCTAGCTTAGTAGACCCCGAATTCAACATTTTAACATCTTTCTTCATGAGATTCAGCTCCTTGGATAGATCTTTAACTTCATCCTGACTCGTCTTCCATTGTGCTTCCAACTCGGTAACATTATTTTTAAGATTTATCTTCTCATCCCTTAAACTTCTAATTTGAATACGTTGTTGCTGATTCACTTTAACAAGTTCGATCCATTTTTCATGGAGAATCTTGTATTCCACGAGAAGATCTTCTTTTGTAGCTTCCTCATCATCTTTGTCACTATAGGTTGATATATCGTCTATGACATCCCGTGTAACGCTCCTACTTTCTGTGTTCAACTTTAGCAATAAATTTGACATGGTTGTTCTAAAGTTTATCTTCTTTTTCTGACTCATCCTTACTCTAAGTTGTGTTGAGAGAGTTTTTCTTCTACTTCAATGTATTAGCGCATTCCGCCTGAATATGCCCAAAGTCATCACATTCTCTGCATTGAATTCCTCTGTTCTTGAAGTGTTGATCTGAAGGATGATTTTCTTCCATGTACTTCTTATTGCTTGAAGACTCATTCTTGGTGTTAGTGACACTAGGCTTGACACCACAATTATTCATGTCAAATCTCTTCATAACTTTGCTAAAGTTCTTAGATAACAGCGATAGAGACTCCTCAAGATCGTCTTTATCATTTTCATCCAAGTCTTGTATCTTTGCTTTTAGGGCTACTCCTTTCACCTTCTTTGCTTCCGTATCCACTCCAAGATTCATTTCAAATGTCTTAAGAGATCCCATTAATTCTTCTAGCTTCATTTTATAGACATCTTTGACTTCTTCAATAGCAGTGACTTTATAAGCAAACCGTTGATGAAGAGATCGTAGAGTTTTTCTTACCAATCGTTCTTCAGGAAAAATCTCACCAAGAGCAAACGCCTCATTTGCGATGTCACATAGTTTGGCATTGAGTTCGGCAATATTCTCGTCTTCATGCATTTTAAGACTTTAAAACCTTGAAGTGAGCGTCTGCATCTTTGAGAACTTTACAGCCGATGTTCCTTCATAAGTAGTCTGAAGAATCTCTCATGCTCTTTTTTCTAACTCACACATGGAAATAAGTCTGAATTGAGTAGGATCAACTCCATTGAAAATAGCATTAAGTGTCTTTGAATTGCTATTTGCCAATGCATCTTCTGTCACGAACCAACTTTCTTCGGATTTAATATATATAACACCACCTTCATCAATGGTTGTGGGAGGGTCTCATCCTGTCAGAATAGATCTCCAAGCCTTCTCATTTAAAGCCTTGATGAATGCTCTCATCTAGGCCTTCCAATAGGCATAGTTACTGTAATGTCCCCTTTATCTATAACGTCCCCTTTTTTTATACCTTAAAATTCTCATAAAATTTTTTTTGACTTTATTTAATGACTTTATTCATTTCCTCGAGCGACATCGTTTAAAATATTAAACCTTGGTAATGGAAGACAATCGTGTATGGAAGACTCGTTATAAAGTAAAATTAACCAAAATTCCAAGTTTGACACAATAAAAAGAACCTCGGTCGACCCCCAAAGCTTTTGGTCGACACTCCACATCTCATTTGTCTCTAGTTTTTGTTTGTACTGAGACCGGTCGACACCTTGCAACAGCGGTCGACACCTTGTCTGGTAGTGGTCGACCCCTGCTAATAGGGTCGACACCTCATTTGTCTCTGGTTTTTGTTTGTACTAAGACCCGTTGACACCTTGCAACAGCGGTCGACGCCTTGTCTAGTAGGGGTCGACCCCTGCAAGCACAAGTCTACATTTCAAAGTCAAAATGTCATCCTTCTACGCCTAACACTTCATATTTTACCCACTTATCCCCTTTTTCTTTTACTTACTCATCACCAATTCACTTCCTTTACTTTCTAAACCTTTTTCAACATCTAATACACTCTTAAATACATTACAAACTCAACGATTATACTTTAATAACATAATAATTTATCACCATATCTACACCATGAGTACTTAGCGGAATTCTAGAAACGAACTGCATGAGTACGTCTAAAATGAACATATCCGTACAGACGAAAACGAAAGACTCCCCAACATCTCCAGTATTTCAAAATAGAAAATCTAATTATCTATAAGCTACTTATACATATCAAAACTAGAAACATTACCCATGAGACACATACACATTGCCCTCGGTCAAAATTGCTCAGACTGCACAGTGCACTCCCACGGGCATCCTTCTTCAATTCGTACGTTCATCTTGTTGGGAAACATCTTCCTCACCTTCTTCAAGTTCACCTACTCCATAGAGACACCTATGAGATAAAACTCAGTAAGTTTATGTAAATGTTAATGCATGACATGCATATGAAATTTTATAAATCCCGTGCATTCATTCTTTTATCAGTCCATGACAGTCTTTGGTTATCGAAGCATCACTCGGCAGATAGATATGGCACATCAAGCGATTAGATAACCCGCACCATCTGAATAGAGGAAAACATGCTCACCATGGAACGCCATGTCTGAACCTCTCTCTGATAACCACCACATAGGGGTTGTTTATATGATACTTTCATTCTTGTCATTCTTTTCATGAAATCGATGCAAAAATTCATTTTCATGTCATTTCATAAATCAATTATGCATGAACAGTTAAAATGCATAACATAAAAACGTGAACAACATAAGTACCATCAAAGACAATACATAACCTATAAAACAACTAACCCTAGGCTACCCATCCAAAAACATATCAAAATTTCATTACTCCAAGTTCCTCCACTAACATAACTGCCTTATGGTGTAGGCCTATCGGCCACAGTAAGTCACGAAAACTTACCTCAGGTCCTTCGCAATTAAGTCTTAAAAATCCTTGACTTTGCTTTGTCAATCAAGCAACCTAACAAACATCAATTTAAACCTTTGATACACACCACCAGAATTTTTAGATTTACACTACCAATTTTTGTCCAACTTTGAACGCTCATAACTTTCTCGATTCTTAATGAAATCGAGTGATTCAAGTTGCTATGAACTCCTTCAAGAGTCCTTTATCCAATGGCACAATCTATTTAATCAATAAAATCACGAGCTAGGCCAGTTTATTCAGAAACTAAAAGTGCTCTGTTTTTATGCATTTTCCATACCCATTTCAAAATTTCTCTTCTAATATGCATAGGTTTTCCATTCTAATTCATCCACAACCTTGACATACTCTTAACTAAGTTAAAACATCAAAAGAAGAAAGAAAACTCAACCCTAACTCTGAAATTTTGGAGCTTCAACACTCATGCCTAAATATTCTTCACAATTTCACCAAAGCATGTATTTTACATGAAAAAACTAAAGTCTAATATAAACCTTACCTTAAATCTTCCAATGGAGGTTGCTAAGCGTGAGAGGAGAGGCTTCAAAGGAGGAGAGGGCAGCGTTTTGCGTGGAAGAAGAAGAAGAAGGGAGAGAGAGTTATAGGTTTAAATTTTGTCTTTATTAGGTTTAGCTCCCCACATCTTTCCTTAATTAAATTTTCAGCAACATTATTTTCTCTCCTTATTGTTTGAACTCCTTTTGGTTACTTTCTTCAATACTTGTTCATTCAAAATTTCGTCCAAAATATACTTTACATTAATAAAGTATTTGTACACAATACTTTAGGGACAAAACGTACAAAATTTTGGGTCTTACAGTTACTTCCATCCAATAGAGGTGGACGCATTGTTGAACCTCCTTCCTTCACAGAGTCCATCGCACAAATAAAAACACGATCAAGTCCCGCGAATCCCTCTTAAGAAACAGAAGCGACTTGCTCTGATACCAAATGAAAGATCGTGATTAGTTACGCGGTGTCTTAGTGTGTTGTGGAACACTACGTGAGACACTGATAATAAGTGCAATAATGAACAATAATAAATACAGAAAGTTAGAAGACAGAGGTTGGTAACGTAATTCGGCAATTGCCTACGTCTGCGGGGCCACGCCCAGAATTAAAAATAATTCTCTGAGTTCACAAAGTTACAAGAAACTCGGTCGAACACAAAGTAAGACTTCATAGTTTCTTTGTCGCTGCCTCTTCCTGAATTCCCCAGTGAATCTACTTTTTGCGAGCTTGATAACTCTTATTTTAGAGTTAATTTATGCAAATTTTACATGAGAAAACTTGTATGATTTGAGTGGATTAAATAAGAAGTTGTGGATTTTAATACAGAAGCCGCAATGATGCTTGTAACACATGCAGTATCAAGAATCTAGCAGAAATATTCTGTATTTTGGCATATTTTCAGGAATAAGAATATTTTTATAATTTATCTGATTTTTGTATTACATATCTTAATGCAGAAGAGCAGCGGGAAATACCACAAAAAAAATGTGGAAAAATTCAAACGTAAAATCAATGAAAAGAATGAAAGAAAATTAGGAGGAGCAAAATAAAAATAGAAAAGCTGTGATTTTCACCAAAAAGAGAAGCCACAAATCAAGGGATCCAGATTTGAAGGGAGATAATGGAGAGAAAGGAGGCCAATTGGATGACATAAACGGTAGTTAAAATCGGATGACAGAGAATCAGATAACAGAGAAAGGAAAAAGAGAATTGGATGCAGAGAAAGGAAAAATAGAATCGGATGACATAGAATCGGATGACAAACAATCGGATGACAGAGAATGATGACAAAACAATCGGATGACAGAGAACGGAAGACAAAGCTTTCACACAAACAATCGGATGATAGAGCAGCATAAAATACAATCAGATGACAGAGCAACATAGACAAAGCAACGGATGACTTAGAAGAGTGGACGACAAAATAGAGCAAATTAAGAAGATTCTATCATAATTATAAGCCGTTGATCAAGGGAATCAGCGGATTAGAAGGAGAAAAGAAAGGAACAGACTGGAGAGAGAAAAAAAAAAAGATGACACGCAGAACGAGGAGAAGAAGCAATTATAAAAGAGAGGATTTTTATTATTTTGGTGACAAGAGGGAGCTCTTGTAACGCCCCGAGTTTTCTGAACCCGGTTCGTTACTCATAATCCTGAACCGAACTATGACATTTTGAGAAAATTTTAAAATTTCATTCAACGATCAAAATTTGACCCTTTAAACATTAAAACTTGCAGCGGAAAACCATTTGTATAAAACAACATTTATTAAATGATTAAAATATTAGAGACAGTTGGTTGAAATAAGACAAAGGGAAAACAGAACACATCTACTGCTGAATAGTTCCAGCGGTAGAAATAGAGACAGAATAGTATCGGAGGTAGAAACGAGAATAGAAGGCATCCACCGCTAAACAGTGTCAGCGGTAGAAGCAGAAACAAAAGACATCTTCTGTTACCAACATCCACCGCTCACGTCAGCCGAACGACACGTCGACTTCTCACATCTACTTCTCACATCCACCGCTCACATCTGCCGACGACACGTCAACTACACACATCTACCGCTCAACAGTAACACTCGACTCTATCACCCAACATCTACCGGTGAACAGTACACTCAACATCCACCAATAGACAGCATCCACCGATAAACAACATCTACCAGTGAACAGTGACACTCAACATCCACCGATAAACAACATCTACCGATAGACAAAAACACTCAACATCCACCGATAGACAACATCTACCGATAGACAAAAACACCCTAAACAAAGAATAACTCCGACTGCTAGAAGAACTTGTAATTTACTGAAATCATTCAAAACAACTTGACCCTATGAAACTTTTGAAATCCAGTAAGAATCACGATTAAAACCAACGATGTATCATTGTCCGAGAAATCTCAAAATTGTATCAGAAATACTAAAAACTATCACAATCATTAAAATTCACAGCTTAGTTAAACTGAACTATTGTTCACTAAACTTTCTAAGAAAATCCAAAATAGAAAACTATAACTAAACCAAATCATGTTTCATAATCAGGAAAAACCTCAAATCATTATAAACCTTAAACTACTGCTGTCACCAAAAATCCTCAGCACCCTCCAACAAATCACTTGACTATTAAGACTTCACATACTGACATTTATTAGACTGCCTCATCAGTGCACAAAACCGTGGCATGAATGTACTCCTCTAACAAGCCTAGTCCTCAACAAGTTCAGAGAACACACCTGCTGACACTTCTTCACCTACATCACAAAACTCATCTATTAGCCTAATGCTAAATAAGTAGAGCAATAATGTAATGATAAGCTGAAACATAAATCCCAGTCATGCAGTTTCTACTTTCACATCTCAGTTGCATCCACATTCTTTCTCTGATCTGATCTCTCGGTTCCATTGGGAGTTGGATCAATTATTCCAAAGTCATACATCCTGTTCATCGATTAAGGGGCGGATTAGTTCCCTTAATAGCTGATCTGATCCTAGATCCTATATTCTATTGGGAAGCGGATCAATTTTCCCAAAGTCATACATCCTCTTCATCGATTAAGGGACGGATTAGTTCTCTTAACAGTTGGTCTATTACAATCTATTCATACCTTACCATGTCATTACATGTAAATTCATTTTCATGTTCTTTCCAAAAACATGATACATGACATACAGAAAACATTCAAACAAGCATAAACCTACTGTTTTGTGATGTAGGCCCGAAGGCACACACATACTCTACTTATTTGGTTTCCTGGAAAAGCTTGGTTGCAAACTACTTCGGGTTTTGCTCAAACCTAGCTTGGAGAAAATGGGAGAGAAAATCACCGAGAGAGACTCTGCTTAGCTGAGGTGAATGCTGAGAAAGGAAAATGAGAAACAGTGGCAGCTAAACTGTAACACCCGACTTTACGGGATTTGAATTATTCCAATATAAATGATATTTTTGTAAATACGTCAAATTAAGTCCGTTTTGCGAACAGAAAGTTTTAACGAAGCCGTAATAATAAATTGGAATTTATGGTGAAATATGAAAATTTAGAGAAAACGGATCGTTAATTAAATAACGAGATAAGTGGAGAAACAAATAGAGAATTAATGGAAGGGGGCAATTTGGTAATTGAACAAACCAATTTTGTTAAATAATTACAAACTCCTTTATTCTTCTTCACTTCACATGATTTTTCCCCTTTTCTCTCAACCCTCATCGACGACTTCACCCTCTCAACGACGATTTCCTTCAAACTCCGGTGACGCGTCACGTTTCTCTGTCGTCTTCGCTCCCTAGGTAAGGCTTTAAACTTTTGGAGTGTTAGATTTTGATTTCTAGGGTTAAACAGATTAGGGTTTCGTTAGGATATTCGTTGAAAACGTGGATTGATGTTTGAAATTGATAGGTTTAGCGTAGTTATACCTCTAATCGACGTATTGATGTTTATTGGGCATAGATAATCGATTTATCGAATAATATTGGAGTTGCGTTTGGTTTGAAGCTTGAAAAAAAACTCCATTGATGGAAATTTCTATATGTTGAGCACAAATTGCTCGATAAAATGCCGCAATGAGCTAGAATAGAGTTTTAGGAAAGTTCCTTTAGCTAGGAGTTAGTAGTTTTCGAGATTTAAGGTTTAGACTCGATTTAATCGCGATTTGTTGTGAATTGCCTTAGGTGAACAATGCTCGTGGACGGAGCTCGGTGTGCAACGGACGCAAGGTAAGTCTTCGTGATTTGTTTGGCTGTCTTGGCCTACACCATAAGATTTGAGTTGATCGAGGAAATTGGAGATGCTTGTGTGTTTCGGGTAATTAGAACGGGTAGTTAGTTTTAGGTTTGGTTAGGTTGTTAATTGTTAAGTTTATTGTTGTGTGTTTCTATTTGTTTCTATTTCGTTCATGGCATAATATTTGTTCACGCATCATCGTTTTCAAAAAGGCATGAAAAAGAATTTCGATGCATGTTTTACAAAACGAAAAGGTAAACGAATGTAATGATGGCCACGTCGGTGGCGGTGGTTCAGACATGGCTATCAGGTGAAGCATGTCTTCCCCCCGGTTATATACGAGGGGCTATCCAATCGCCGGATGTGCCACTCCTATCTAGCGAGAGAGAAGCCCCGGTGACGTAAATGAAATGAATAGCGAAAAGGTAGGACGCATGATTTATGAACTGTACATGCATAGCATTAGCATTCACGTGCATTCACTTAGATTTACTGAGCCTCTAGCTCACATGTTTAATTCTATGGTGTAGGTGATTTTGAGACAGGTGAGGAAGACGTCCCTCCGCTTGAAGTATGAGCACGTTGAAGGAGGATGACCCGTGGGAGTGCGCTGGCAGTCGGTGCGTAATTTTGACTAGTGGGGACGTAGGTAAACATTTTGGGAAATGATAGATAGAATATAGGAAATTGTATAATTAAACATTTTAGGATGTTTGGATCTGGATAGATATTTATAGTGTTTTTGGAAAATTGAAAGTATTTTGTAATGTTTTGATATTTTCAAACAGGAGGAAATGTTAAGTTTTTTTAAACGGATCCACGCGATTTGTTTTTATGAATTGGGTTATGTATTTTAAATGTGTTTTGAGTCGGTGAACGGGTGATTAGTAGAGAGTAAAACGTATGTGGGTGGTAGTGTTATTGTGTAGAATATATTTATGAAATGTTAGAGGAGATTTGGTGAAGTGTTTATGCGATTTGCAAGGAGATCGATGGGTGAAGTAGAAAGGAAGAAAAAGAGGGATGCAATTCCTATGGAAATTCGGATTCCAGAGGACTTGGCGATCGATCACCGGGGAGGGCGATCGATCCCCCTCTTGGTCACGCTTTGGAAGAAATTCCAGAACGTGTGCCAAATGATCGCTGGAGAAGGCGATCACTTGGCAAAATGGTGATCGCCAATGGGCGATCGATTGCCATTTTTGGGCGATCGATCGCCCCTCAAATTTATGGGACAATTGTCCCTTCTACCCCTGGCCGATTGTTTGTTAGTTTTACATGATTTTAAATAATTGTTTAGGTTTTATTTGAATTGTTTTAATGGTTTTATTTAGTTTATTTACGTTTTAATTGGCATAATAGTTGTTTTAGGTTTTGTTCAAATGGTTTTAACAAATAATTTTCAAACGATTTTAACGATTTAGTCTCTGATTTAAATTCCGCTCAATTGTTACGAAATTTTATAAAGATAAAAAAAAAATATAATAAGAAAACTAGGATACGGGTGAGGGTCGTTACATAAACCTCATTAAACTCTCCCTTAAATACGTTATCCACTATAGATCTCTATTTACCATTTTGCCCTTATTTAGTCACTAATTAACCTAATCAATAATTTTCTCAATTTCATTCATAAAATGTACACTATTAGTTGACAAGGTAAAATCGGTTCGATGGACTGGGTGTTACAATCTACCCTCCTTAAAAGAATTTTGTCCTCAAAATTCAATACCTGAATAATCCTGGATGTTGGTCCATCATGTCCTGCTGACATTCCCAAGTTGTCTCCTCTATGCTTTGGTTATGCCATAATACTTTCACTAGTGGGACCTCTTTGTTGCGCAACACTTTCACAGCATAGTCAAGGATCTTTACTGGTTTCTCCTCATAAGTAAAAGTAGGATGAATTTCAACGTTCTGCTATTCTACAACATGAGTTGGATTTCGCATACACTTCTTCAGCATAGAAACATGGAACACATTGTGAATTCCCTCTATAGAGACTGGTAACTGTAACTGATATGCTGTCTTCTCAATCCTCTTCAAGATTACGAAAGGTCCGATGTATCTAGGATTTAACTAGCCTCTCTTCCCAAATCTGACAACTCTTTTGAACGGTGAAACTCTAATTCTCTACGTCTTCTATCGGCATAACTTTTCTGTCGACTTTGAGCTGTCAAAATTCGTTGTCGGATAAGAGCAATCTTCTCAACTGTTTGTTGCACAATGTCAGGACCGATTATTCGTGCTTCTCTAATTTCATCCCAGTACAGTGGAGATCTGCACTTTCGTCCATATAATGCCTCGTATGGTGCTATGCCTATTGTTGCCTGAAAACTGTTGTTATAAGAGAACTCCACTAATGATAAATACTTACTCCAAGAACCCTGGATTTCTAATACACATACACGAAGCATATCCTCCAATGTTTGAATAGTCCTCGCAGATTGTCCATCTGTTTGAGGGTGAAAGGCTGTGCTAAAATTGAGCTGTGTTCCCATAGTCTTGTGCAAACTCTTCCAAAACTTAGATGTAAATCTAGAATCCCGATCTGATACTATAGTGCTTGGAACTCCATGCAGCCTAACAATTTCATGTACATATAATTCAGCGAGCTGATCCATCGAGTATGTCATCTTTATGGGTAGAAAATAGGCAGATTTGGTTAGACGATCAACTATCACCCAAATTTCATCATGTCCCTTTGCTGTCCTAGGCAATCCTACCATAAAATCCATCGTTATTTGTTCTCATTTCCATTCGGGAACTGGTAATGGTTGCAATGTTCCTGCAGGCCTCTGATGTTCAGCTTTAACTTGTTGGCAAACTAAACACAATCCTACGTACTCTGCCACACTTCTTTTCATTTTGGCCACCAATAATATTGTCTAAGGTCTCTGTACGTTTTTGTACTTCCAAGATGGATAGAAAACCTAGAAGAATGAGCCTTAGAAAGGATTTCTTTTCGAAGTTCATCATTACCCGGAACAAATCATCTATCCCGAAACTTAAGAATTCCATCTTCAGAATAATTGAAATCCGACTTATCAGTAGAATCCATGCATGACCTATACTTATCGCATTCCACATCATTTGTTTGTACTTCCTTTATCCTTTCCAAAATTGTAGGCTTCAAAGATATGGCTGAAAGCATAGCTGACACACTAGACACAGCTTCTAGGTTAAATCTTTGGAATTCTGACTCTAAGGCTAACGGTAAGTTAAGAATCAAGGCTGAGGCCGATGTTGTCACTCTACTCAATGCATTAGCCACTACATTCGCCTTACCGGAGTGGTATTTAATCTCTAAATCATAGTCTTTGACAAACTCCAACCATCGACGTTGTCTCATATTTAATTCTTTTTGTGTGAAAATATATTTCAGACTTTTATAGTCCGAGAATATTTCACAAGATTGTCCATACAAGTAATGTCTCCAAATTTTTAATGCAAAAACCACTGTAGCTAATTCTAAGTCGTGTGTAAGGTAATTCTTCTCATGTGTTTTCAACTGTCAAGAGGCATAAGCTATTACTTTTCCATCCAGCATCAACACACAGCCAAGACCAATGTTGGAAGCATCACAATAAATGCTAAACTTTCCATTCTCATCGGGGAGCGTTAGTATTGGGGCATTGGTCAGTCTCTGTTTCAAAGTCTGAAAACTAATCTCACATTCCTTAGTCCACACATACTTCATGTTTTTCCTTGTTAACCGAGTAAGGGGTGTGGCAATCTTCGAGAATCCTTCAATAAACTTCCTGTAATATCCTGCTAATCCAAGGAAACTCCGAATATCTGTAGCATTCTTTGGTTGGGGCCATTCCTTAACTACTTGAAACTTGGCTGGATCGACAGATATCCCATCTCCCGAGATGACGTGACCTAAAAAGTGAACTTGGTCCAACCAAAACTCACACTTAAAAAACTTGGCATAAAGTTGGTGCTGCTTAAGTACTCCTAATACCAAGTTTAAGTGTTTTGCATGTTCATCCTCAGTACGTGAATAGATTAAGATATCATCAATAAACACTATGACAAATTTATCTAGATACTTGTGTAACACTTTATTCATGAGATTCATGAAAGCTGCTGGTGCATTAGTCAAACCAAAAGACATAACCAAAAATTTATAATGTCCATACCTTGTGCGAAAGGCTATCTTAGGGATATCTTCTTATTTGACTTTCAATTGATAATAACCAGACCTAAGGTCAATCTTAGAGAAGACTCGTGCACCATTAAGCTGGTCGAATAAATCATCAATCCTTGGCAATTGTGTGATGACCCGAATGTGAACGTATGAGTACGACTGCGGGGCAAACCTCGGGTTGCGGGGCAAACCTCGGGACCTAAGCCGAGTGTAGGCGAATCCCGGACTCGAGTATAGGCAAATCTCGGGTCGTAAAGAGAGGGTCGTCACAATCCCACATCGCTTGGGGAAGTATATGGAAATGAAACATATGTAAAGAGACCTTCCCAACATAGCAAGACGCGTAAATGTAACACCCCTTATACTGTACCCATTTACCGTATAAATTTTTCATTTTTATTTTTTTACATTTTAAATAAAACTTTAAAACCTAACGTTAAAGCGGAAATGAAATCGAAGCCGAAACCGGAATTGAAATCGAAGTTCGTTTGGTAAATCATTTACAATATAAACTAAAACTATTAATAAAACTTAAATCATTTAAACATTTAATAACATTAAATACAGAGGGGCAGAATCGGAACTAGCTGCCAAAAAAAGGGGGGGGCGATCGATCTCTGTAAACTACAGAGATCGATCGCTGCTTGCATATTGGCAGCAAGCGATCGATCTCTGTAGTTTACAGAGATCGATCGCTGCATGCTTGCATGCAGCAAGCAATCGATCTCTGCTTTCAGCAGAGATCGATCGCTGCTGCCTACATCAAGGGCAGCGATCGATCTCTGCTGAAAAGCAGAGATCGATCGCTGCACATTATGCAGCGATCCTCCTTTTCCTTCAAGACTTTAACACTTCAAAATTGACACATTTATTTGTTCTCTGGAATCCGATCTCCAGAGAGCAAATCACCTTCTTCCTTTCACCAGTAATCACTAAAACTCACACATGCACTCAACCGATTAAAACATAACCTAAACTCAATCGACTCGCTTTGGACTTTGCGAAGTCCAACTTCGTGGATAGCTCTAAAAACCGAGCTATCCGTAACATCCTACAAACAGCATTTCAAAACATTTTCATTTAACTTAGACATTTAAACCAAAACATTTCATAACGTTATCAAAACAGTTTAAACAAAGACATTTTACATACATTTACCAAAACGTTATCTAACTCCTATCCAGATCCAAACAACCTAAATATTCTATAAAATTATCAGATCAAAACATCCCAAAATAACCCCAGACTCCATACATACATCCCCACGGGTCATATCGCGCCTCGACTGCTCAGCGCACTCCCACGGCCATCATCCATCAGCTGCTCCTACGTCAGGAGGAGGAATATCATCCTCACCTGGGTCAACGTAACCTATAACGTCACCTACACCATACAGACACATATGAGATATTGAAATCTCAATAAGCTACGTAAATGCAGATGCATGCGTGCGTATGCCATTCATAAAACGTGCAGATTACAGATTCATATTCAGATACATTTTCATTCTTTTCATTACGTCACAGACAGATTGTTACCGAGATATCAGCCCTCTAAATGGAAAGGATACATCCCGCGGTCGGACTACCACTTTCGATTTAGAGGAGGGGGGTACATGCTCACAAACCCTACAGCCATGCCTGAGCCCCACCTCGCGTAACCAGATACAGATACAGAATTCTTAAACACGTGCGGAAATCCATTTCTATGACATTTGAAATACGGGATGCATGAACATTAATCAGCGAAAGTAACAAAACTCATACATATCACAAGACAATATGGTACCTGACACTACAGCGGGTTGTTCTTCATCCACCCGAATCCATCATGGAGAATATCGTCGGCTTTATCATAGCAGGGCCACTTTCAAAGCTGTACAGTTTTCTTGTTAATATGGGCCGACTGTTGTTACAGGGGAAGCATCAAATGACTCTGGGGATTTGGGCAATACTTGAATATGTGTCCAACTTCTTCACAATTGAAAACCTTTCCCGCGTCCCAAACCTGCACTTGCCTAGGTGACTCTTCAACATTTCTCTTGGCACTGGGAAAACTTCTTGGTATCCTGCACCTTCTTTCCTATTCCTTGGTTACTCTGGCCTTCACTAGGCCTCTTCATCCCCCTATGTTTGTGTGGCTGAACGAACTTTCGTGGGGCTTCCTTTGGTCCAGCACACTTCAATTCTGCATCTTCCACTTCCAATGTCGGGGACACAACTTCTCCTAAGACAAACCTTTAATACCCGAAAACTTGACTCCCCTGTAAATCTCCGGTTTCAGTCCATGCATAAACTGAAACACCTTATCTACGTACATTAATTACAGAGGTCATTTCTTTCCTTAAAACACGTGCGGAAATCCATTTTCTATGACATTTGAAATACGTGATGCATGAACAGTTAATCAGCGGAAAGTAAACAAACAGCATACATATCAACAAGACAATATGGTACCTGACACTACAGCGGGTTGTTCTTCATCACCCGACTCCATCATGGAGAATATCGTCGGCTTTATCATAGCAGGGCCACTCTTCAAAGCTGTACAGTTTCTGTTAATATGGCCGACTTTGTTACAGTGGAAGCATCAAATGACTCTGGGATTTGGGCAATACTTGAATATGTGTCCAACTTCTTCACAATTGAAACACTTTCCCGTCCCAAACCTGCACTTGCCTAGGTGACTCTTCAAACATTTCGGGCACTGGGAAAACTTCTTGGTATCCTGCACCTTCTTTCCTATTCCTTGGTTACTCTGGCCTTCACTAGGCCTCTTCATCCCCCTATGTTTGTGTGGCTGAACGAACTTTCGTGGGGCTTCCTTTGGTCCAGCACACTTCAATTCTGCATCTTCCACTTCCAATGTCGTGGACACAACTTCTCCGTAAGACAAACCTTTAATACCCGAAAACTTGACTCCCCTGTAAATCTCCGGTTTCAGTCCATGCATAAACTGAAACACCTTATCCTTATTCCTGTGAACAAAGTTTCCTACAAACCTGGACAAGGACTCAAATTGTCTATTGTACTCGAACACGGACCCCGTCTGCTTCAATTTCAGAAACTCCACCTTCTTTGCGGCCTTGACGGTGCTGTTGAAGTATTTCTCATAGAAAATTTCCTTGAATTGGGACCAAGACATAGCCAGAACATCAGTGGTGGTCTCCATTGTTTCCCACCAAAGTAGAGCATCCCTAGCCAAATGGAATGTTGCCAAGGTGACTTTGTCTCCTTCACCAACGTTGGCACACCTGAACATACTCTTAATCTTCCTGAGCCACTCCTCAACAACAATCGGATTGGATGACTTTCCATCAAATGTGGGCGGCTGTAGCCTCTAGAATCTGTCTCCCGAATGCTCATTGCTGGAACCCGAGTTGGCACTTCCTTGTACTTCTCGGTTCAACAGTACTCCTAACTGATCGGACTGCTGACGCACCAAATCTGTCTACTGGCGCACCAAATCTGTCAATTTCCCTAATCACACTAGGATCCTCCTCAGTTCTCAAGTTTGGCATCTCTCTCGGTACTCTTGGTCTTCCTGGTCATCTAGCCATTATGCTATATTCCTGGACAAGGTTAATTATTCTCATAAATATCTAATAACTAAGGTCAACATAAACACTTACAGTTGTTGGAGTACTTCCATGCGACGATCAGCACTGATGAGTAATCTTTTGAACGGTTTAACTGAATGTCTCTGATACCATACTGTAACGCATCGAGTTTTCTAAACCCGGTTCGTTACTCATAATACTGAACCGAACTATGAGGTTTTGAGAAAATTTTAAAATTTCATTCTGTAACACCCCTAATACTGTACCCGTATTTTCGTACTATATATTTTTTTTTTTTTATACTTTTTACTTTCTTATAGTTTAAATAAAACTTTGTGCGGAAATAAAAACTGAAGTTGAAAACAGAACTGAAATCGGAATTCAATTTGAACCTTAAAAGCATTTAAAACAAACTATAAAACAATTTATTAAAACTTAATATATTAAAACATTTAATAACAGAGGGCAGAAACGGAACTCGCTACCAAAAAGAGGGGGGGCGATCGATCTCTGTAAACTACAGAGATCGATCGCTGCTTGCATAAAGGTAGCAAGCGATCGATCTCTGTAGTTTACAGAGATCGATCGCTGCATGCTTGCATGCAGCAAGCGATCGATCTCTGCTTTTCAGCAGAGATCGATCGCTGCAGCATGTAGCAAGGGCAGCGATCGATCTCTGCTGAAAAGCAGAGATCGATCGCTGCATGCTATGCAGCGATCCCCCAAGCGATCAGACTTCTCCTTGTTTCTTCCTTCTGTTTTCGTTCAATACTTAGCTCTCTGGAATTCCAGAGAGCAGAACACAATCTCAGCTCTCTGGAATCCGATTCCAGAGAGCAATTCACTTCACTTTTCCTTCAACATTTTCACATTTCATTCATTTCATTCATCAACATTATCAACCAAATCATAGCTTCAATCCCACCCAAACGTATTCTAAACTCAATCGTATTACGGCGGACTTGGCGAAGTCCAACTGCGTGGATAGCTCTAAAAACCGAGCTATCCGTAACAACCTACAAACAACTTATAATATTTAATTTAGACAACCAAGCAGTTCCAGAATTTCTATAACGTTTAAATAACGGTTCTAAACCAAAACATTTTAAAACGTTTATCAAACTGTTTTAACCAAAACGTTTTACATGCAATTACCAAAACGTTATCTAACCCCTATCCAGATCCAAACAACCTACATATTCTATACAATTATCAGATCAACACATCCCAAAATAACCCCAGAGTCCATACATACATCCCCACGGGTCAAAAGCGCCTCGACTACTCAGCGCACTCCCACGGCCATCATCCATCAGCTGCCACCTACGTCAGGAGGAGGAACCTCGTCCTCACCTGGATCAACGTAACCTAGCAGATCACCTACACCATACAGACACATATGAGATATTGAAATCTCAGTAAGCTACGTAAATGCAGATGCATGCGTGCGTATGCCATTCAGAAATCATGCTCAGATTCAGATTACAGATACAGAATTACAGATTACAGATTCATTACGTCGCAGACAGACAGATTGTCACCGAGACCTCGACCCACTAACCCAAGGGGGCCCGTCCGGCGGTTGGACTACCCCGTGGGGTTAGAGAGGGGGGGTACACGCTTGCAACACGCACAGCCGTGCCTGAGCCCCATCTCGCATGACCAGAAACAGACAGATTACGTTTATTCATTCAGATTTCGTTACAGATTTCATTTCAGATATACGTTCCTTTTCTTAAAAACATGTGCAGAAATTCCTTTTCATGACTTTCGAAAACCGTGATGCATGAACAGTTCATATCAGCGGAAAGTAAACAAACAGTTCATATCAGCAGACAATATAACATAACCTATAAACAACTAACCTAACTACCCAACCAGAATAACGTAAAACAAACGATTCCTCGAGTATTCTCGAGATGACGACAGAGTATGGTGTAGACCTTTGGGTCAAAGTAAGTCACGAAAACTTACCTTGAGTGCGCTGGATCTCAAGCTTCGTCAACGGGAGTCGTGTGTCTGAGGAAAACACGATATTCGTAGTTAAAACCAATTTGAATTATAAACGTCCAAATTACAAAACCTTTGCTAAAGAATTCTCCTAAATTCTTCACTTAGCTAATTAAAGCTTTTCGAACATTAATTATAGCTCGATTATCCAAAATAACGAGTTTTCCCCTAAAACCCGAAATTTTACCAATTTATAACTTTTTCGCAAATCGACTTTTCTTCGTCCAATAACGTTCAATACGTTCAATTTATACGTAATCACGGCTAACCTATTAATTACGAGTCCTAATTTCGACATTTTATCGAAACCCTAGTTTGCCGAAACGCTACAAATGTCGAAATAAAGCTATAAGATTAAAGGCACATACCGAGGGTAGCGAGAGAGGAAGAAAACGTGAAGGACAGAGGAAGAACGGAGGTCGGACGGAGGTCGGACGTCGTGAGAACGCCGGCGGCCAGAGAGAAGGAAGCTCTCTGTTCTTGGCGCGGGCAGAGGAGAAAAAGACAGAAGGAAAGTGTTCTGTCGAAGGAGAAAGGCAATTGCCTTTTTAATAAAAATTTGATTTGCAAAAAGACCATTTTGCCCTTCTTTGATTTTTATATTGATTTCGTCTTTCGGTTCGTCAATCGTCCAACGATTTGGATTCTCGAAAACTCCATACTTTGCCAATAACTTTTATTCATTGCCAGGGATTTATTAAAACTGTTCGTTCGCGATTCGGACCTCGTTTACTATTTTTACGAGAACGTCTTTTACTTTACGAAAAGCGTATTTACTCGGAATATAGTGTTTGATCTCCGAAAATTCCCATAATTTCCTTAAAATTCTTATTAGTCGTTAGGATCGTAATGACGCTTTGCGTTTGCAAAACTGACTTGATTTGACATATTTACGAAAAATGCCATTAAATAATGAAATATTAATATAACATAATATATCCAAAAATCCGTACAAGCCGGATATTACACATTCAACGACCAAAATTTGACCCTTTAAACGTTAAACCTTGCAGCGAAAAACCATTTGTATAAAACAACATTTATTAAATGATTAAAATATTAGAGACAGTTGGTTGAAAGAAGACAAAGGGAAAACAAAACACATCTACTGCTCCAGCGGTAGAAATAGAGACAGAATAGTCTCGGCGGTAGAAACGGGAATAGAAGGCATTCACCGCTAAATAGTGTTAGCGGTAGAAGCAGAAACAAAAGACATCTTCTGTTACCAACATCCACCGTTCACGTCAGCCGAACGACATGTCGACTTCTCACATCTACCGCTCACATCCACCGCTCACATCTGCCGACGACACGTTGACTACACACATCTACCGCTCAACAGTAACACTCGACTCTATCACCCAACATCTACCGGTGAACAGTACACTCAACATCCACCGATAGACAATATCTACTGGTGAACAGTAACACTCAACATCCACCGATAAACAACATCTACCGATAGATAAAAACACTCAACATCCACCGATAGACAACATCTACCGATAGACAAAAACACTCTAAACAAAGAACAACTCTGACTGCTAGAAGAACTTGTAATTTACTGAAATCATTCAAAACAACTTGACCCTATGAAACTTTTGAAATCCAGTAAGAATCACGATTAAAACCAACGATGTATCATTGTCCGAGAAATCTCAAAATTGTATCAGAAATACTAAAAACTATCACAATCATTAAAATTCATAGCTTAGTTAAACTGAACTATTGTTCACTAAACTTTCCAAGAAAATCCAAAATAGAAAACTATAACTAAACCAAATCATGTTTCATAATCAGGAAAAACCTCAAATCATTATAAACCTTAAACTACTGCTGTCACCAAAAATCCTCAGCACACTCCAACAAATCACTAGACCATTAAGACTTCACATACTGACATTTGTTAGACCGCCGCATCAGTGTACCAAACCGCGGCATGAATGTACTCCTCCAACCAGCCTAGTCCTCAACAAGCTCAAAGAACACACATGCTGACACTTCTTCACCTACATCAAAAAACTCATCTATTAGCCTAATGCTAAATAAGTAGAGCAATAATGTAATGATAAGCTGAAACATAAATCCTAGTCATGTAGTTTCTACTTTCACATCTCAGTTGCATCCACATTCTTTCTCTGATCTGATCCCTTGGTTCCATTGGGAGTTGGATCAATTTTTCCAAAGTCATACATCCTGTTCATCGATTAAGGGGCGGATTAGTTCCCTTAACAGCTGATCTGATCCTATATTCCATTGGGAAGCGGATCAATTTCCCCAAAGTCATGCATCCTCTTCATCGATTAAAGGGCGGATTAGTTCCCTTAATAGTTAGTCTATTACAATCTATTCATGCCTTACCATGTCATTACATATAAATTCATTTTCGTGTTCTTTCCAAAAACATGATACATGACATACAGAAAACATTCAAATAAGCATAAACCTACTGTTTTGTGATGTAGGCCCGAAGGCACACACATACTCCACTTACCTGGTTTCCTGGAAAAGCTTGGTTGCAAACTACTTCGGGTTTTGCTCAAACCTAGCTTGGAGAAAATGGGAGAGAAAATCACCGAGAGAGACTCTGCTTAGCTGAGCTGAATGCCGAGAAAGGAAAATCAGAAACAATGGCGGCTAGACCTCATTAAACCCTCCCTTAAATACGTTATCCACTATAGATCTCTATTTACCATTTGCTCTTATTTAGTCACTCATTAACCTAATCAATAATTCTCCCAATTTCATCCATAAAATGTACACTATTAGTTGACAAGGTAAAATCGGTTCAATGGGACTGGGTGTTATAGCTCTAGATCTATAGCAAGGGAAATGGCAACAATTTTTTAGCTTTCTTCTTCTTCTCTTTTATTGTAGATGTTTTATGAATATTATTATTTCTAGTTTTATTATTATGATTCTAGGCTAAAAATTTTTTATCTTGGTTAGGAGAGAAAATACTTTTTCCATGTTTTTACTTTGATCTATGAATGCTTAGTATTTTTCACTGAACAATTACTCATGGTTTTTATTGCATAAATTAAATTGTGTCGATAGGCATATTTAAATTCACATGTTCCTATTGTATCGACAGGTAAATAAGAATTTAAGATGCATGAGTATTTAAATAAATTAAAATTGTTCCAAAGTAGCTAATAATAATTTATTTGGCGTTAAGAATAGGTTTACATAAAAATTCAGATTAAGTTTTTATCTTTTCAAAGTCGAAAAGAAAATTCTGAAATGAATTTATCTAGGCAATTCGACAGAACCCTAGAAATATTAGGAATTCTTGCTGTTCTGTGACTAATGTTGTAGCATTAATGTAGCATCATGAGTAAATTGCATGTAAAGAGGAAATCAACTCTAACCAAGGCATTTCCCATAATTATCTTTTTAAATCATTTCAATTTTTAGTCTTATTTAATTTTGAGTAATTTTAGTTCATCATTCCTTATTATTTATTTAATATTTTCATCCTTATTTTATAGAAATTTATAGCAAGATTAATTTGATTAAAAATATCCTCGTGTGATCGACTTTTACTTACTTTATTACTTCGTTAGCGACACGTGCACTTGCGTTAGCGTGTAGAAATTCACTAACAAGTTTTTGGCACCGTTGCCGGGGATATTTCTTAATTATTTTATTTTGTTGTAAATTGTTTTGTTTTGTTTTGTTCATTTCTTTTTCAGGTTTACTTGCTTGATGCCTGATGAAGAAAATCACCAGGATCTTGTACCCATAGATCCAGAAAACGAACAAACATTCAGAGCAAGAAGAAAACAGCAACAACAACCTTTTATTGGCGGGGACAATATGGCTCAGTTAGAGGAAGAAAGGAACAATGCTGGTCATGCTGTAGATGACAGAGAGAGACCCATTCAGGACTTTATCATCCCCACTCTAGATGATTTAAATCCTAAAATCGTGAGACCAGACCTTCGAGCGATCAGATTTGAGCTTAAACCGGTGATGTTCCAGATGCTTCAAACAGTCGGGCAGTTTAGTGGAATGGTTACCGACAACCCGCATCGTCATCTAAAAGTCTTTGGAGAAGTTAGCGACTTTTTCAACTTTCTTGGAGTTTTCGCAGAAGCATTGTGACTCAAGCTCTTCCCATATTCTTTAAGAGATAGACCAAGAGACTAGTTAAACAGCATTCCATCAGACACCATCACTACGTGGGGAGATCTTGCCAAGAAGTTTATTATGAAGTACCACCCACACGTGAGGAATGTGAGAATGAGAAATGAGATCACCAGCTTTTTACAAAAGGATGGGGAATCACTATACGAATCTTGGGACAAATTTAAAGAATTATTGAGGCAGTGCCCCAACCACGGAATACCACACTAGATTCAGCTGGAGACATTTTATAATGGACTCAATGGGCAGACAAGATCGATTATTGATGCTACAGCAAATGGAACACTTCTTTCTAAATCCTTCAATGTAGATTATGACTTGCTGGAGAGAATGGCTGTAACGCCCCAAGTTATCTGAACCCGGTTTGCTACTCATAACACTGAACCGAATCATGTCGTCTTGATGCTAAATTTAAAATTTCACTCGACAGCCAAAATTTGACTTTTTCTAAAATTTCAAAATATATAAAACCTGCAGCGGAAATAATTCTAAACAACAATGTAGTAAATCAAAACTATAAATCATGGTTTGAAATGTTAAGAGATAATCAGCAGTTTGGAATTAAAGTTTAAAACTGTGGAATACTAGGAAAAATCGTGGAAGTCTAACGTATCTGCCGAGGAGCAAGGCCAACGGAAGAAGCAGAAAAAGAAAACAAAAGGCTTCTACCGATGACGTGTACAAACAACGCGATGCCATCTGCCGATAACGTCGACGCAACACCATCTGCCGATGTAGTCAACATAACTGCATCTGCCGATGAAGTCAACATAACTTCATACACAACTCCATCTGCCGATGAAGTTAACATAACTTCATCTACCGATGAAGTTAACATAACTTCATACACAACTCCATCTGCCGATGAAGTCAACATGACTTCATCTGCCGATGAAGTCAACATAACTTCATCTGCCGATAGACTTCCATCTTCCGATAGACAACTCAACCATGACTCAACATCTACCGATGGACATCATCTACCGATAGAGAACAAAACAACATCTCACCAACTCCTCGTTATAAAACACTACTCCAACTACAGAAGGATTTACTTACTCTACTGAAATCATTCAAAAACGACTTAACCATTGCATTACTCAAAAATTCAGTAAAAACAATGTTTCCAAAAATCCAAAAAAAATACCAATATCAGAAGATTCATAAAATGTATTCAAAACTTTGAGACCACTACTGTCATAAAATTTTTAGAAAAACATCTATACTGAACTAGTCACTCTCAACTCAACACCTGCAGCCATGAATTAAACCGCCTCAACAGATGACCAAACCGATGCCTGAAAATGCTCCTCCAACCAGCCTAGTCTTCATGTTGGTCGGTAAACATACCTTCAGTAACTTTTTCACCTACATCACAAAACTCATCTATTAGCCTAATGCTAAGCAAGTAAAGCAATGAATGAAATGAATTACTGAATCATAAATCTCCTAGACATGCTGTTTCTAATTTCTCCTCTTTGTTGTATACATAATCGTGCTCTGTTGATCCCTCTGTACGATGGGAGAGTGGATCAGTCATCCCCCAAAGCATACATCCTCTGATCTCAATTAAGGGGCGGATTAGTTCCCTTAACAGTTAGCTGGTCTGATCCCCCTGTAGGATTGGGAAGTGGATCACTTTTCCCAAAACCTCAATCCTCTGTTCTCAGTTAAGGGGCAGATTAATCCCCCTTAACAGTTGTTCTGATCATCCTGCTCACACTTACCATGCGTTTCATGTAAATTCATTTTCGTAATTCTTTCAAAAACATGATGCATGAAAACATGAAAATAAACATACAAAGCATACATAAGTCCTACTGTTTTGTGATGTAGGCCCGAAGGCACAAACAAACTCTACTTACCTGGATTCTTGGCGAGTGCTCGGTTAGGAGCTTCTTTGGAATCTTTCTCATCTAGAACATAAACAGAACATTAAGTCAACCTATACTAAACCTCATTCTAAGGCATTCAGAAAACCTAAGGGAATAGTTGGGAGTTCTGATCGCCAAGCATTACTGATTCTATGCTAAACCCGAACCTACTCACTTTCCGGATGAGTTCCCAAAATACATATCCAACACTCCCCCATACAATCTTCCTTAGTTACTAAGTCAGAAAAATCGAGGTAGAAACTTACCTAGCTCGGCGAACGGACTCGGGGAAGGAAATCGCCTGGGAAATTTGCTGGTTTGAGCTGAAAGCCGAGAGCAAGAATGAACAGTGGCGGCTAAGCTCAATAAATTTCTTTTAAATAGGTTATCCACTAATAAGTTTTTAATTTACCATAATGCCCTTGCATATCCATTCATTAACCTAATCCATATTTGCACATCTTAATTTGACAAATTAAATTGGGTTTAATGGAACCGGGTGCTACAGTCTACCCTCCTTAAAAGAATTTTGTCCTCAAAATTCAATACCTGAATAACTCTGGATGTTGGTCCATTATGTCTTGTTGGCGCTCCCATGTTGCCTCCTCTGTGTTCTGATTGTGCCACAAGACTTTCACCAGCGGCACTTCTTTGTTGCGTAGTACCTTTACTGCATAATCTAGAATCTTTACTGGCTTCTCCTCGAAGGTAAGTGTAGGTTGAATTTCAATGCTTTGCTGTTCAACAACTTGGGACGGATCCCGCACACACTTCTTTAACATCGAGACATGAAACACGTCATGTATCCCTCCCATAGAAGCTGGTAGCTGTAACTGATAGGCTGCCTTCCCAATCCTTTTCAGAATTGAGAAAGGACCAACAAATCTAGGATTCAGTTTGCCTCTCTTTCCAAATCTCACAACTCCTTTGAATGGTGATACCTTAAGAAAAACTTCATCGCCTACTTCGAACTCTAATTCTCTGCATCTTCTGTCAGCATAGCTCTTCTGTCGGCTTTGAGCTGTTAAGATCCTCTGACGGATGAGAGCAACCTTCTCAATAGTCTGCTGCACGATGTCAGGACCAAGCAACTGTGCTTCACCAACTTCGTCCCAATACAAAGGTGATCTGCATTTTCGTCCATACAATGCTTCATATGGTGCCATTCCTATTGTTGCTTGAAAACTGTTGTTATAAGAAAATTCCACCAAGGGCAAATACTTGCTCCAAGAACCTTGAAAATCCAAAACACATGCCCGGAGCATATCCTTTAATGTTTGAATGGTTCTTTCCGATTGTCCGTCTGTTTGAGGGTGAAAGGCTGTACTGAAGTTTAGCTGTGTGCCCATGGCTTTATGTAAACTCTTCCAAAATTTGGATGTGAATCTAGAGTCTCGGTCCGAAACTATAGTAGCTGAAACTCCATGTAGTCGCACAACCTCATGCACATACAATTCGGCTAGCTGATCCATAGAGTAAGTCATCTTGATGGGTAAGAAATGGGCTGATTTGGTTAATCGATCAACTATCACCCAAATTGCATCGTGTCCTTTTACAGTCCTGGGTAATCCTACAACAAAGTCCATGGTTATCTGCTCCCATTTCCATTCAGGAAGTGGCAATGGCTGCAGCATCCCTGCAGGCCTCTGATGTTCTGCCTTAACTTGTTGGCAGATCAAACATGATCCTACATGCTCAGCTACACTTCTCTTCAAACCAGGCCACCAATAAGTTTGCTTAAGATCTCTGTACATCTTTGTACTTCCAGGATGAACGGAGAACCTAGAAGAATGAGCTTCAGAAAGGATTTCGTCACGAAGTTCTTTATTGGCTGGTACGAAATATCTATTTCTGAACTTAAGTATTCCATCATCAGTATAATTGAAGTCCAAATTGTCCGTAGAATCCATGCTCGACTTGAACTTTTTACACTCCTCATCAATGTCCTGGGTTTCTTTTATCTTTTCTAAAATGGTAGGTTTCAAGGAGATGGCAGAAAGCATAGCTGCTACATTGGACACAGTTTCTAGGTTAAACTTATGAAATTCAGTCTCTAAGGCCACCGGCATATCCAGAATCAAAGCTGAGGCTGACGGTATTACTCTACTTAATGCATCAGCCACCACATTGGCCTTACCAGGGTGGTATTTAATCTCAAAATCGTAGTCTTTAACAAACTCCAACCATCTTCGTTGTCTCATGTTTAATTCCTTCTGCGTGAAAATATACTTCAGACTTTTATGATCTGAAAATATTTCACAAGTCTGTCCATACAAGTAGTGCCTCCAAATCTTTAATGCAAAAACCACCGCAGCTAATTCTAAGTCATGCGTAGGATAATTCTTCTCATGCACCTTTAATTGCCTAGAAGCATAAGCTATGACCTTACCATCTTGCATCAAAACACAACCAAGTCCAACTTTGGAGGCATCGCAATAAATACTAAACTTACCATTTTCGACAGGAAGGGTTAGTATTGGTGCATTAGTCAATTTCTGCTTTAAGGTTTGGAAACTGAACTCACACTCCTCAGTCCATGCATACCTTATGTTCTTCCTAGTTAAACGAGTGAGGGGTGTTGCAACCTTTGAGAATCCTTCAATAAATTTCCTGTAATACCCTGCTAACCCGAGAAAACTCCTAATATCAGAAGCATTCTTTGGTTGAGGCCAGTCCTTGACTGCTTGAACCTTGGCTGGATCAACGGATATTCCGTCACCCGAGATCACATGACCCAAAAAGTGAATTCTGTCCAACCAAAATTCACACTTGGAAAACTTGGCGAAAAGCTGATGCCATTTCAATGTTTCTAGTACTAAGGTTAAGTGCCTTACATGGTCATCCTTATTTCGTGAATAAATCAAGATATCATCAATGAATACAATGACAAACTTATCTAAAAACTCGTGAAACACTCTATTCATAAGATCCATAAAGGCTGCTGGTGCATTTGTCAAACCAAAGGACATAACCAAAAATTCGTAATGTCCATATCTCGTACGAAAGGCAGTTTTTGGTATATCCTCAGATTTAACCTTTAGTTGGTAGTACCCCGATCTTAAGTCAATCTTAGAGAAAACTCGTGCACCTTGAAGTTGGTCAAACAAATCATCGATCCTAGGTAATGGGTACTTATTCTTGATGGTTAACCTATTCAATTCTCGGTAGTCAATGCACATGCGCATTGATCCATCCTTTTTCTTAACAAAGAGAACTGGTGCACCCCACGGCGAATAACTCGGCCGTATGAATCCTTTTTCCAACAGTTCCTCTAACTGTTTCTTTAATTCCTTGAGTTCCGTTGGTGCCAATCTGTATGGATTCTTAGATATAGGTTCAGCACCAGGATAGACATCAACCACAAATTCGATCTCTCTATCAGGTGGTAAACCAGGCAGGTCATCAAGGAAAACTTCAGAGAAATCTTGAGCTATTGGAACCTTTTGGAGACTCGGTTCTCCTACCAGCTTTGTGTCTAATACGCTGGCCAGAAAGCATGGATACTCACTACACGGGAAAGGTTTAGCGCCGACAGAGGATAAAACAGACATCCTTCTGTCTCTCCTTGAGGCTTGAAAGGCGTGTTTCGAACCACCAGGGGGTTGGAAACTAACTATTCCAGTTCTACAGTCTATTATGGCATAGTGCTTAAACAGCCAATCCATTCCTAAGATTACATCAAATCCCATGATCTCTAAAATAATGAGATCAGCAGGTAGGTTCTTACCTTCTACTGTCACTACACTATTAAGCAGCATACGACTAGAGCGCATGCGTTCGCCAGAAGGTAAAGCAACATTAAACATATGCTCAGAAAGTGAAGGCTCGACGTCTAATTTATCAGCAAATGCAGACGCTATGAAGGAATGTGTTGCACCTGAATCTATTAAAGTAAAAGCAGGCATAAAATTGACTAGTATGGTACCTGACACAACAGCAGGCTGATCTTCATCACCCGATTCTACCATGGAGAATATTCTTGGCTTAACATTCACAGGGCCATTCTTCAGAGCTGGACAATCCCTATTCATGTGGCCAACTTTATTACAATTATAACAGCGAAGGACTCTGGGCTTTGGGCAATCCTTAAGCAGATGCCCGGTCTCCTCACAGTTGAAACACTTCTCCGCGCTAATTCTACACTCTCCCGGGTGAAATCTTAAACACTTTGGGCATTGAGGGAACTTCCTAGTATCTGGTGTCTTCTTCTCCTTCCCTTGACTGCCCTGGCCCTCACCGGGCCTCTTCGTTCCCCTGTGATGGTGTGGCTGGGTGAACTTTCGTGGAGCTGCACTAAACCCAGCACACTTCATCTCCGCCTCTTCCACTTCTAATGCCGTGGACACTACTTCACTGTAGGACAATCCTTTTATACCCGAGAACTTGACTCCTCTATAAATCTCAGGTTTCAGCCCATGCACAAATTGGAACACTTTATCCTCATCTCTGCGTGCGAGGTGTCCGGCAAACCTTGATAGGGATTCAAACTGTCGGCTGTAATCAGCTACGGTTCCTGTCTGTTTCAAGTTCATGAACTCCAACTTCTTTGTGGTCTGTACCGTACTGTTAAAATACTTCTCATAGAAAATCTCCTTAAATTGCGTCCAAGTCATCGTAAGAACATCATGGGTGGTCTCCATCGTTTCCCACCAAAGTTGAGCATCACCGGCAAGGTGGAAGGTTGCCAAAATGACCTTTTCTCCTTCTCCCACATTTGCACACCTAAACATGCTTTCTATCTTTTTCAACCATTCCTCGGCCACAATTGGATTAGCTGACTTTCCATCAAAAGTGGGTGGTCGCAACCTCTTAAACCTCTCTCCTGCCTGTTCATTGTTGGAACCCGAGTTGGCACTCCCTTGTACCTCTCGGTTCAGTAGCAGTCCCAACTGATCGGACTGCTGGCGCATCATATCAGATTGCTGGCGTACCAAGTCTGTCAGCTGCCTGATCACACCAGAATTCTCAGTACTCTCCGGGTTTGGTGTCCCCCTCTGTACTCTCGGTCTACCCGGTCGTCTAGACATTTTACTATATCCCTGTAAAAGGTTAACTATTCTCATAAATATCTAATAACTAAAACTAACATAAACACTTACAGTTGTTGGAGTACTTCCATGCAACGATCGGCACTGTTGAGTAATTCTTTGAACGGTTTAACCAAATGGCTCTGATACCAACTTGTAACGCCCCAAGTTATCTGAACCCGGTTTGCTACTCATAACACTGAACCGAATCATGTCGTCTTGATGCTAAATTTAAAATTTCACTCGACAGCCAAAATTTGACTTTTTCTAAAATTTCAAAATATATAAAACCTGCAGCGGAAATAATTCTAAACAACAATGTAGTAAATCAAAACTATAAATCATGGTTTGAAATGTTAAGAGATAATCGGCAGTTTGGAATTAAAGTTTAAAACTGTGGAATACTAGGAAAAATCGTGGAAGTCTAACGTATCTGCCGAGGAGCAAGGCCAACGGAAGAAGCAGAAAAAGAAAACAAAAGGCTTCTACCGATGACGTGTACAAACAACGCGATGCCATCTGCCGATAACGTCGACGCAACACCATCTGCCGATGTAGTCAACATAACTGCATCTGCCGATGAAGTCAACATAACTTCATACACAACTCCATCTGCCGATGAAGTCAACATAACTTCATACACAACTTCATCTACCGATGAAGTTAACATAACTTCATACACAACTCCATCTGCCGATGAAGTCAACATGACTTCATCTGCCGATGAAGTCAACATAACTTCATCTGCCGATAGACTTCCATCTTCCGATAGACAACTCAACCATGACTCAACATCTACCGATGGACATCATCTACCGATAGAGAACAAAACAACATCTCACCAACTCCTCGTTATAAAACACTACTCCAACTACAGAAGGATTTACTTACTCTACTGAAATCATTCAAAAACGACTTAACCATTGCATTACTCAAAAATTCAGTAAAAACAATGTTTTCAAAAATCCAAAAAAAATACCAATATCAGAAGATTCATAAAATGTATTCAAAACTTTGAGACCACTACTGTCATAAAATTTTTAGAAAAACATCTATACTGAACTAGTCACTCTCAACTCAACACCTGCAGCCATGAATTAAACCGCCTCAACAGATGACAAAACCGATGCCTGAAAATGCTCCTCCAACCAGCCTAGTCTTCATGTTGGTCGGTAAACATACCTTCAGTAACTTCTTCACCTACATCACAAAACTCATCTATTAGCCTAATGTTAAGCAAGTAAAGCAATGAATGAAATGAATTACTGAATCATAAATCTCCTAGACATGCTGTTTCTAATTTCTCCTCTTTGTTGTATACATAATCGTGCTCTGTTGATCCCTCTGTATGATGGGAGAGTGGATCAGTCATCCCCCAAAGCATACATCCTCTGATCTCAATTAAGGGGCGGATTAGTTCCCTTAACAGTTAGCTGGTCTGATCCCCCTGTAGGATTGGGAAGTGGATCACTTTTCCCAAAACCTCAATCCTCTGTTCTCAGTTAAGGGGCGGATTAATCCCCCTTAACAGTTGTTCTGATCATCCTGCTCACACTTATCATGTGTTTCATGTAAATTCATTTTCGTAATTCTTTCAAAAACATGATGCATGACAACTGGAAAATAAACATACAAAGCATACATAAGTCCTACTGTTTTGTGATGTAGGCCCGAAGGCACAAACAAACTCTACTTACCTGGATTCTTGGCGAGTGCTCGGTTAGGAGCTTCTTCGGAATCTTTCTCACCTAGAACATAAACAGAACATTAAGTCAACCTATACTAAACCTCATTCTAAGGCATTCAGAAAACCTAAGGGAATAGTTGGGAGTTCTGATCGCCAAGCATTACTGATTCTATGCTAAACCCGAACCTACTCACTTTCCGGATGAGTTCCCAAAATACATATCTAACACTCCCCCATACAATCTTCCTTAGTTACTAAGTCAGAAAAATCGAGGTAGAAACTTACCTAGCTCGGCGAACGGACTCGGGGAAGGAAATCGCCTGGGAAATCTGCTGGTTTGAGCTGAAAGCCGAGAGCAAGAATGAACAGTGGCGGCTAAGCTCAATAAATTTCTTTTAAATAGGTTATCCACTAATAAGTTTTTAATTTACCATAATGCCCTTGCATATCCATTCATTAACCTAATCCATATTTGCACATCTTAATTTGACAAATTAAATTGGGTTTAATGGAACCGGGTGCTACAATGGCAGTAAACAGCTACCAGTAGCCTTCAAACATAACTCAATCTACAAGGCGTGCAACTGGGGTTTATGATCTAGATGAAGTTGCTGCATTAAATGAAAAGATTTCTATGCTGGAGAATGCGATCAAGACAATGAACAAACCACCGAAACCAATAACCATAGAAGTTTCCTACATTTTTTTTGTGGAGAGAATCACAATGACAATTCATGCCTCACTAACCCAAAGTCTGCCAATTATGTGGGATATAATAGAAACAATAACCCATACTCACAGACTTACAACTCTGGATGGAAACAGCATCCAAATGTTCAATGGAATTCACATCAGCAGCAGAATGCTACAGCACTAACCAGAGCAACAGAAAATTACACTCAAGGTTTCTCATAGCCAAGTCAAGAACCAATGCCTCAAGAAAAATCAGAAAATTTTGCAACGGAATATGCTGCTAAGACAGACGTGATCTTGCTGAACTTGGCTGCATCAATGAAGAATATGGAGACATAAATGGGGCAATTGGCTCAATCTTTAAGCACGAGGAACGTGGGGTGATTACCGAGCGATACAGAAGTGCCACAAAAACTTGGACTGGAGCATTGTAAGGCCATTGTATTGAAGGGAACCTGAGATTCCAGAAAAACAACATAGAACATAAAATTTAAAGAAACAAGATGAGGTGGTTGAACAAAAGGATTTAGATGAATCAGAAAAATGTAACCCAGTGACTAATGTTGTAGTTACACCGCAGCAACAACCCAACTATCAGTGGAATTCTCAGTCCAGAAGCTTTAGCTCTGAATCTTCGCAGCAACCACAAGAATATTCACAAGATAGTATTCCTCAGCAAAATAAGCAGCTACATTCTGAATAGTCAAACCTTGTTAGAGCAAATGATGAAGGATTACATGACAAGAAATGACATGGTTATGCATAACTTAACAACTCTGATTCAGAATCAAGCAATATCTCGCAGAAATCTTGAAACTCAAATGGGTCAACTTGTTCAAGCCATGAATAACAGATCACAAGGCATGCTGCCAAGTGATACGAAAATACCCAAGAGAGAAGGAAAATAACACTGCAAATCAATTCTGTTACGGAGTGGGAGAGAAGTTGAAATAGTGTTAGAATCAGAAAAAGAAACAGAGATGGTTAAAATAGAGATAGAACAAGAAAAAAAGGTGGAAGAAAGCTCTAGAAAAAGAAAAAATGATGAATCTGGCGCTGATGCTGGAACAAAGCCACAGCATCGACTACCAATAAACCAAAATGAACGACCTCCACCTCCATTTTCACAAAGACTTCAGAAGCAACACCAAGAAAAGCAGTTTAAAATTTTTTTGGATGTTCTAAAGCAGCTACACATTAATGTGCCTTTGGTGGAAGCTCTTGAACAGATGCCCAACTACACGAAATACATGAAAGATATTCTATCCAAGAAAAGCAGGTTGAGAGAATATGAGATGGTGGCCATGACTGAAAAGACGAGCTACATCCCACAGAACAAAATTCCCAACTGGACTGGAGCATTGTAAGGCCATTGTATTGCAGGGAACCTGAGATTCCAGAAAAACAACATAGAACATAAAATTTAAGAAACAAGATGAGGTGGTTGAACAAAAGGATTTAGATGAATCAGAAAAATGTAACCCAGTGACTAATGTTGTAGTTACACCGCAGCAACAACCCAACTATCAGTGGAATTCTAGTCCAGAAGCTTTAGCTCTGAATCTTCGCAGCAACCACAAGAATATTCACAAGATAGTATTCCTCAGCAAAATAAGCAGCTACATTCTGAATAGTCAAACCTTGTTAGAGCAAATGATGAAGGATTACATGACAAGAAATGACATGGTTATGCATAACTTAACAACTCTGATTCAGAATCAAGCAATATCTCGCAGAAATCTTGAAACTCAAATGGGTCAACTTGTTCAAGCCATGAATAACAGATCACAAGGCATGCTGCCAAGTGATACGAAAATACCCAAGAGAGAAGGAAAATAACACTGCAAATCAATTCTGTTACGGAGTGGGAGAGAAGTTGAAATAGTGTTAGAATCAGAAAAAGAAACAGAGATGGTTAAAATAGAGATAGAACAAGAAAAAAAGGTGGAAGAAAGCTCTAGAAAAAGAAAAAATGATGAATCTGGCGCTGATGCTGGAACAAAGCCACAGCATCGACTACCAATAAACCAAAATGAACGACCTCCACCTCCATTTTCACAAAGACTTCAGAAGCAACACCAAGAAAAGCAGTTTAAAATTTTTTTGGATGTTCTAAAGCAGCTACACATTAATGTGCCTTTGGTGGAAGCTCTTGAACAGATGCCCAACTACACGAAATACATGAAAGATATTCTATCCAAGAAAAGCAGGTTGAGAGAATATGAGATGGTGGCCATGACTGAAAAGACGAGCTACATCCCACAGAACAAAATTCCACCTAAGCTGAAAGATCTTGGCAGCTTCACCATTCCTTGCATGATCGGCAACAACTATTTTGGTAAAGCTCTGTGTGACCTAGGAGCAAGTATCAACATAATGCCCATGTCAATTTTCAAGAAACTGGGAATAGGAGAAGTTCGACCCACCACTATAACCTTGCAACTTGCTAATCGCTCACTAACTCAGCCTCAAGGGAAGATAGAAGACGTGCTCGTGAAGGTAGACAAGTTCATTTTTCCAGCAGACTTTATTGTACTGGACTATGAAGCAGACCATGAAGTTCCCATAATTTTGGGAAGACAGTTCTTAGCTACGGGGAGAACATTGATTGATGTCCAGAAAGGTGAACTTACAATGAGAGTTAATGATCAGTAAATCACATTCAATGTGTTGAAAGCGATAAAATTTTCAGATGAGGCCGAAGATTGTTACTTGATAAAAGATGATGAAGTGCCACATGACGAAAAAAAGCATTCAGTACCAGCAAATAGTAAGAGAAAAAGTTATGTAAAGAGAAAGAAAAAGAAAAGAAAATGGTGTGATAGAGAGATACAGCAAAGGAGATTCGAAAAAGGACAATTTGTTTGAGTCTGTAACTCAAGGTTGAAGTTCTTCCCAGAAAAATTGAAATCTCGGTGCTCTGGTCCCTTTGTAGTGATTGAAGTTCACCCATATGGCACCTTGGAATTAAGGGATGAGAAAAAAGGTAAAGAGTTTAAGGTCAATGGCCATAGAGTGAAACATTATCGTGAGGAAAAATTGATGGAAATTGCGTCAATTTCTCTAAAGAATAAAGAGTCCACGTGAAACATGGGGAAGTCAGGCTGAGGACTTAAAACATCAAGCGCTTATTGGGAGGCAACCCAATTTCCGATATCCTTTTGTTTTTTTGTTTTTTGTTTTTTGTTTTTTATTTTTTTTTTAAGTTTTTACTAAAAATAATGTTGATGCTGCAAAGTTTACAATAGCAAATAAAAAAATAAAAAATAAAAAATAAAAAATAAAAACTCAGGTCTGCACAAATCAGGGGAAGAAGAAGCTGATGAAGAGGAAGCACCGTAAAGAAAGTCATCACACAATCCAAATGCTGCAAGTGGAGCTGTAGCATCAGCCGAGAGCATTATCTTTCAATAACAAATCATGGAAGGCTTGCTGCTTCTGCAAAACTAAAATGGCACAGCAACGTGAAACTCTACATCTGATGGAACGACAAATGAGATTCCAGGGAAGTACTTACCCCCTAGTTTTGCTTTCTTATGTTTAAATTTTGAACTCTATTTTGTTCGACAGTGGGGACACTGTCATCTTTAAGTTTGGGGGTAGAAGAAGGTAAATGGGATAGGCGTGTTTTGATGTTTGTTTTGTTCTGATGCTAGTTTTAATTGTTAGTTGGATAAAATCATTTTCTGCTGTTGATTTCTATGCCTTATTCAAAGTTTCTATGTCTTATTTCTGTTGTTTATATTTGGTCAAAGACATAGACCGATTAGTGCATCATTCGGTCGATGGCATTAGTGAGAAATTCGATCAAAGACACCGACCGATTAGTGAATCACTTCGGTTAAAGGTATTGTCAAAAGGGGTTGAGGAATCGACCCTATGTCGTGTTTCTGTTGTTTATCTTGGTTGCTTATTAAATATAAAAAAAAAAAAAAAACAAAGAGAGTAATGAAATTTCTAAATGTTCCCCAATTTGAGCAAGTTTAATGAAAAATGCCTCTATTGCACAGTTTGAAAAGTTAAGTAAGAATTATTCCTGTGAGCTAAATTTTTACTAGAACACAAACTCCTTTTAGTTGTTTAGGAATATTATCCCTTCTAGACATTACAATTATATCTAGGTGTCAATAATTTAGTGTTTGATGAAAGAAATTAGCAATGAAAAACTTCTTCTAAAAAATATATAAAATAAAAACATATAATAAATAATAAGTTTGGGGTTTATACAAAAAAAAGGAATAAATGCAATTTCCTAATCTACTTTCAATTTCGAGTGAGCCTTTTGGATATTCGATGGGTAGAAATAAATTAGAGGAACTTTGAGAGGAACTCCGTTGCATATTTATTGGCTATACTCCTCTATTTGATACGAGTATATATCTTGAGGTGGCACTACTGAGTAACCGGAGGATTTCATCACCAATGTTCTCAATCGCGTAAAAAGGTAGTGTGACTTATAGATAAAGTCAATATTAAAAATAAATAAATAAATTTATTATATATCCCCCTCACTTATTTAAAAAATAAAAGAAAGAAGAAGAACCTTTGAAAGCTAATGGATTTAGGAAGAACATTAAAGAGTTGACATCCTATGATATGTATTGTGATGTTTAGTGTTGATGGTTGAACTTAGCAATTTAAGAGATCACACTTAAACAATTTAGTTCATGGGAAATAATTATTTGTTGATGGATCTTAATTGTGATAGTGGAATTTTTCAAGAATTTACAAATTGGAACACTTTGAAAATTGCATGGAATTTATAAATGGTGGCTTGGAATTTGTTTTATTTTAATTTTATTTTGCATCACTCAAGGACAAGTAATGGTTTAAGTTTTGGGGTATTTGATAACTCTTATTTTAGAGTTAATTTATGCAAATTTGACATGAGAAAACTTGTATGATTTGAGTGAATTAAATAAGAAGTTGTGGATTTTAATACAGAAGCCGCAATGATGCTTGCAACACATGCAATATCAAGAATCTAGCTGAATTTTCTATATTTTGGCATATTTTCGGGAATAAGCAGATTTTTATAATTTATCTGATTTTTGTATTACATATCTTAATGCAAAAGAGCAACGGGAAATACTACAAAAAAGAAAATGTGGAAAAATTCAAATGTAAAATCAATTAAGAGAATGAAAGAAAATTGGGATGAGCAAAATAAAAAAGGAAAAGCTGTGATTTTCACCAAAAAGAGAAGCCACAAATCAAGGGATCCAGATTTGAAGGGAGATAATGGAGAGAAACGAAGCCAATCGGATAACATAAATGGTAGATAAAATTGGATGGCAGAGAATCGGATGACAGAGAAAGGAATAAGAGAATCGGATGACAGAGAAAGGAAAAATAGAATCGGATGACATAGAATCAGATGACAAACAATCGGATGATAGAGAACGATGACAAAACAATCGGATGACAGAGAACGGAAGACAAAGCTTTCACACAAACAATTGGATGACAGAGCAGCATAAAATACAATAGGATGACAAAGCAACATAGACAAAGTAACGGACGACTTAGAAGAGTGGACGACAAAAGAGAGCAAATCAAGAAAATTTTATCATAATTATAAGCCGTTAATAAAGGACATCAACAGATTAGAAGGAGAAAAGAAAGGAGCAGACTGGAGAGAGAAAAAAAAGATGACACACAGAACGAGGAGAAGAAGCAATTATAAAAGGGAGGATTTTTATTATTTTGGTGACAAGAGGGAGCTCTGGATCTGCAGCAAGGGAACCAGCGACAATTTTTTAGCTTTCTTCTTCTTCTCTTCTATTGTGGATGTTTTTATGAATATTATTATTTCTAGTTTTATTATTATGATTCTAGGCTAAAATTTTTTTATCTTGGTTAGGAGAGAAAGTACTATTTACATGTTTTTACTTTGATCTATGAATGCTTAGTATTTTTCACTGAACAATTGCTCATGATTTTTATTGCATAAATTAAATTGTGTCAATAGGCATATTTAAATTCACATATTCCTATTGTATCGACAGGTAAATAAGAATTTAAGATGCATGAGTAATTAAATAAATTAAAATTATTGCAAAGTAGCTAACAATAATTTATTTGGCGTTAAGAATAGGTTTAAATAAAAATTCAGATTAAGTTTTTATCTTTTCAAAGTCGAAAAGAAAATTCTGAAATGAATTTATCTAGGCAATTTGACGGAACCCTAGAAATATTAGGAATTCTTGTTGTTCTGTGACTAATGCTGTAGCATTGTTGTAGCATCATGAGTAAATTGCATGTAAAGAGAAAATCAACCATAACCAAGGCATTTCCTATAATTATCTTTTTAAATCATTTCTATTTTTAGTCTTATTTAATTTTAAGTAATTTTAGTTCATCATTCCTTATTATTTATTTAATATTTTCATCCTTATTTTATAGAAATTTATAGCAAGATTAATTTGATTAAAAATATTCTCGAAGGATCGACTTTTACTTACTTTATTACTTCGTTAGCGACACGTGCACTTGCATTAGGGTGTAGAAAATCACTAACAGAGCTCCTCTCGTCTTGAAAAACGATCCCTCCCGGAATCTGCACACAACTAGATCCCCTTGTTAATGATGACTCATCCCGAAATCCAAATGTAACAAGCTCCCATTGTCGATAATGACTCCTTCCGGAATCCAAATGTGACAAGCTCCCATTGTCGATGATGACTCCTCCCAGAATCTGTGTATGACAAGATCCCCTTGCCTACGATCAAAATTCCTCCCGAGTTCCAGACAGCCTCCTCCCAAGACTGAGGTTCAATGAAGAACACAATAAACGCACATGTGACACCGTCTGTAACACCAGTCATTGTCTTCGGATGCAACTAGTCAACACACTCATAAAATAATGAAAATCAATCATAACAGAGTGTGTAGGACAGTCTATTACAGATCGAATCAATAATAACTTTCACCACATAAATCCATGGTGAAGAAAGAAGAATAACTCGCGGCCCACAAAATCAAGATGGGAGAATCAATAATTCGCGCACTCTTTCTTGTGAGAAAAGAAAGCTTAAATATAATTTGCAACAACATTATCTGTGAATTAATTCAAACAGCAGATCAAATCAGAATCTCACATAATAAGGAAATCGAATTCATCAATTCGGTTGTGTGGCACCGCTTGTGCTATTTTAGGAAAGTGCTGCCAACTTTATAAAAACGGATCCCAATAATTTAGGAATGGATCTCACAAATGTTATGATCTCATATTTCATCATAATCCACCAAGTAATTTTCAAATCTACCTTCCAAAAACTATTTTTTCAAAATGATAAAGGTACTTGATTTCCAAGTAACCATATTCCTTCTTTTACAAGCTTTATAGATTTGAACTTCCAAAGATAACTACCTTCCATAATTCAAATAAATAATTCCTTGATTTATTTGAACTTCCAAATTTCAAATGAATAGTTTCTTGATTTTCAAGAAACAACCTTCCAAAATATAATTTTCATAAATCAAATTTACCATCATGCCATGATATCATAATTTTCCATAATAACCAATTGCCAAAAAATCAATGTCAATAATATTTACATTTACAATAGCATGCAAATGGTTTTACTCAATTTGTTTCTGACCGTTCGCTGTTTGTCATATTAAATCAGGTTCCTTCATTGCTATTCTTGTTTATGTAGATGACATAATAATGACAGGAAACTCCATGTGCAATATGACTCAGCTCAAAGATTTGTTGAATTACAAATTCAAGTTAAAAGATATAGGCAATCTTCATTATTTTTTGGGTCTTGAAATTGCATGAAGTAGTAAAGGATTTAATCTTAATCAGAGATATTATGCCCTGCAATTGTTAGAAGATAGTCGATATCTTGATTGCAAACCAGCCTATACACCTATAGATGTTAATTGTAAGTTGTCACTTGATAGTGGTATTCATTAGGAGACCCTATTGTGTATAGAAGACTTATTGGTAAGCTTTTGTATCTTACAATTGCACGACCAAATATTTCTTTTGCAATGAACAAATTAAGTCAGTTTCTATTGCAACCAAGATCATCTCATTTACAGGTTACGTACAGAAATCTGAGATATGTCAAATGTTCTCCTAGTCAAGGTTAGTTCCATTCGGGTTCATTTACTAGTAAATTGAAAGAAACATATCCAGATTTGATGCAATCAATTACTGGTTTCTGTGTTTTTATTAGAAACTCTTTAATTTCGTGGAAGTTGAAGAAACAACACATTATTTCCAAGTTCACAGCAAAGGTTGGGAATAAAGTCATGGCTCAAATTAGCAGTGAATTAATTTGGTTGCGAGCTCATCTTGTTGACTTTAGAATATATCATCATAAACCAGCTTTTTTGTTTTGGGATAATCAATGTGTTATACATATTGCATTCAACCTTGTATTTCATGACAAAACAAACATATAGAAATTGATTGTCATATAATGCGATAACATCTTCATCAAAAGCTAATTAAAACATTACATATTTGAGTCTTCAAATTGCATAAAGTAGTAAAGGAATTAATTTTAATCAGAGGCATTATGCCCTACAATTGTTAGAAGGTAATCGATATCTTGGTTGCAAACTAGCCTCCACACCTATGGATGTTAATTGTAAGTTGTCACTTGATAGTGGTATTCATTAAGAGACCCTACTGTGTATAGAAGACTTATTGGTAAGCTTTTGTATATTACAATTGGGCCAAATATTTCGTTTGCAGTGAACAAATCAAGTTTCTATTGCAACCATGATCATCTCATTTAAAGGTTGTGTGCAGAAATCTGAGATATGTCAAACGTTCTCCGAGTCAAGGTTTGTTCCATTCAGGTTCATCTACCAGTCAATTGAAATGAACATGTCAAAATTCGAGGCAATCAACTACTATTTTCTATGTTTTTATTGAAAACTCCTTAATTTTGTGGAAATCAAAGAAACAAAAGATTATTTCCAAGTCCACGGCAGAGGCTGAGTATACAGTCATGACTCAAGTCAGTTGTGAATGAATTTGTTGCGAGCTCTTCTTGCTGACTTTTGAATAGATCATCGTAAACCAGCTCTTTTGTTTTGGGATAATCTATCTACTTTGTATATTGCTGTCAACCTTGGATTTCATGAACGTGACAAGCATATAGAAAATGATTGTCATTTAGTGCAAAAACAACTCCACTAAAAGCTCATTAAAACGTTACATATTTGTTTTAAACATGTGCTTGCTTACATTCTCACAAAACGGTTGTATCCAGGTTCTTTTCATGATATTTTATGCAAGATGGAAGTGATAGATATTCATTGTCCATCTTGAGGGGGACTATTACGATAGCTGCTAATGTATATGAGGTGGATAGTTAGTTTTAACTGTTTTCTGTTCTGTATTTTAGAATGAAGAAGCTCTAGTATACAGTGAGTTTGCTTATAGATTATAAATCAAGTTTTTAGTTGAATAAAATAGAACTTCTTGTTTCTCAAGATATCATAGTTCCAATAAAATGAAAAAGACCCACAAATTTATAACTAGTGCGGGCAATGCTTCTTGGGTATCACATGATATATTTGAAAGAAAAAAAAATCTAATTCAATTTTCAAATGAACAAAAGAAAAAACTCTCAAACTTCTCTCAATGCTAAGCACTCTTCCTCTACTTGGGATGTTTTTTTGTTTTTGAGATAATTGAAACCGTATGTTGAAGCCTCTATATATAAAGAGGCTTCAGCACACCTTTCTTGAAAAATAAGAAAAAAAACTGCTGCAGCAATTTGAGACTTCTCCAATTGCTGTCACCAATCGTTGAATTCTTCTAGATGGAGGCTGTGGCTGAAAAAACTAAAATTGAATTCTTCAATTCTCCCCCTCCAGCCATATCCGAAACAAGCATCCTAGCTATGTCTCTGCATAGCTCTAACTTTTCTCGAGTTACCATCTTTGACAACATATCTGCTGGATTCTCATTCATATGAATCTTAACTAGTCTCAACAATTGTCGATCCATAACTTCGCGTATCAAATGATATCGAATATCAATATGCTTCGTACGAGAATGGTACATGGAGTTCTTGCTCAAATCGAGAGCACTTTGAATGTCACAATGTACCTTGTAGTCTTTTTGTTTGATTCCAAGTTCTTGGAGATATCACTTTAGCCACAACATTTCTTTCTCAACTTCAGCGACAACAATATATTCTGCTTCTGTTGTGGATAAAGCAACGCACTTCTGCAGTAGTAACTGCCATGAGACAGCTCCCCCCGCGAAAGTATAGATAAATCCTGAAGTAGATTTTCTACTTTCAATATCTCTGGCCATATCTGCATCCGTATAGCCCTCCAATATTGGATCAGCTCCCCCTAACAGAGACATATTTTAGTAGTACTCTTTAGGTACTTGAGAATCCACTTTACCGCTTCCCAATGCTCCTTCCTGTGGTTGGAGAGAAAACGACTTACCATTCCCACTGCATGAGCAATATCTGGTCTTGTACACACCATTGCATACATCAGACTTCCAACTGTTGAAGAATACGGTACTGATGACATTTTCCCGATCTCTTCCTTGGATGAAGGGCATGCACTCTTGCTCAACTTGAAATGATTGGCAAGTGGAATGCTGACTGGTTTGGTGTTGTTCATATTGAACCTCTCGAGCACTCGTTCAATGCACTTCTCCTGAGATAACCATAACCGTCGTTGTTTCTGTCTCGAACAATCTGCATTCCCAAAATCTATTGAGCTGGTCCCAAGTCCTTCATTTCAAAAGACTTAGAGAATTCATTCTTCAGTTGACTAATCTTCATTGCATCTTTTCCTACGATCATAATATCGTCTACATAAAGTAGAAGTGCAACGAAACTCCTGTCTAAAAATCTCTGAATGTAAACACACTCATCTGCAGCAGTTTTCTTGTAGCCTTGACTCACCATGCACGAGTCAAATTTTTGTACCACTGTCTTGGTGCCTACTTCAGACCGTACAAGCTTTTCTTAAGCTTGCAAACGAGGTTATCACCTGAAACCTCAAAACCTTTTTGCTGCTCCATATAGATTTCTTCTTTTAGATCTCCGTGAAGAAAAGCTGTCTTCACGTCCATCTGTTCAAACTCCAAGTTCATAGTTGCTACCAAGCCAAGTATAACTCGAATTGACGTCATCTTGACTACTGGTGAAAAAATATCATCAAAGTCAATTCCCTTCTTCTGTTGGAATCCTTTGACTATCAATCGTGATTTGTATTTCACCACTTTTCTGCAGCCATCTTTCTTCAACTTGAACACTCATTTGTTTCTAAGTGTCTTCTTCTCTTTTGGAAGTTCTACAATCTCATAAGTATGATTCTTCTACAGAGATTCCATTTCATCCTTCATTGCTAACAGCCATTTGTTTTATTCTTATGAGATACTGCTTCTTGAAAACTCTCTGGTTCTCCATCTTCAGTAAGCAAAAGGTACTCGGATTCTATATATCTTTTAGATGGAATCCGTCCTCGTTCTGACCTACGAACTTCTGGAATAGTCTGAGGAGATTCACCATCATCTGGGCCTTGTGATAGTTTTGGAACATCTGGCGGAGCAGGTTGTGACTCCCCCTGCTCAACAACCTTCTTCCTCATCTTCTACTTCTGGCATGTCTTCTGGCACTATGTTAGCGTCTCTCTCGAACGGCTTTAGTGCGGCATCTGAGTTTTGACCACCAACATTTGACTCCTGAGACATTGTGGGCTTTTCATTGTCTTCTATTGTCTGGCTTTTATGGAACACAACATCCCTACTTCTGATCACTTTTTTCTCCTTTGGATCCCATAATCTGTATCTGAATTCTTCATCTCCATAGCTAATGAAAATGCATGGAGTGGTCCTTGCATCAGCTTCTGTCTGAGCTCTTTGGATACATGTGCGTATGCTAAACATCCAAATACTCTTAAGTAAAAGTATGATGGATTCTTTTGAGACCACAGTTTCTCCGGAACTTCAAAATTCAGTGGTACTGATGGTAATCTGTTGATTAGGTAACAGGCGGATCTGACTGCTTCTCCCCATAATGGCTTAGGCAGCTTAGCCATAATGAGCATACTCTGAACACGTTCCATGATTGTCCGGTTCATTCTTTCAACTACACCGTTGTGCTGAAGGGTGCGAGGGACCGTCTTCTCATGTCGAATGTTGTATGTTTTGCAATACGCATCGAACACCTTGGAAGTGTATTTGCCTCCATTATCTGACCGAAGACACTTCAACTTCTTCCCAGTTTCACGTTCTACCGTGACATGAAATATTTTGAAGTATTCAAATACCTGGTCCTTCGCTTCAGAAAATAAACTCACACCTTTTGAGAAGCATCATCAATGAATGTCATAAAATATCTATTTCTGCCTAGTGATTCAACCTCTAGGGACCGCAAACATCAGAGTGTACCAGACTGAGTAACTCTGATCTTCTTGTAGAAGAGGAATTAAATGAGACTCTGTGCTGCTTGCCAAGTAGACAATGATTGCAAGGATCTAGCACAGCATTTTTTTCAATAGTGATAAGCTCCTTCTTTATTAGGGTAGACAACCATTTCTCACTCATGTGGCCGAGTCTCTGGTGCCACAAATTTTGAGAACCCTCCTTCTTTGCTTCGTTGAGACTGTCTGTATATATCTTCACATGAGTCTTGTACAGCATGCCACAAATATGTCCTCGAGCAACTATCAGAGCGCCCTTTGACATCTTCCATGTGTCGTTGCTGAAATGATTATCATAACCCTATTTGTCAAGGGCTATTCTAGAAAGAAGATTGAGTCGAAGATCTGGCACATGTCGGACATCCTTCAAAGTGATTATACTCTCAACACTTGTCTTAATCTGGATATCACCAATTCCTAGAATCCCAGAGGAACTGGAATTTCTCATCTTCACTGCTCCAAAGTTACCGGTTTTATATGTTGTGAAGTAGTCCTTATGCAGAGTATCTACCACCCATTCTGTGTCTTCTCTTAAGACATGAAGGCATGTCCCATTATGGGTTGAACAGAACGCTACATCTCCAGGAATAATGACTAGCGTTTCTCCACCCTTGTTCTTCGACTGGGAACTGCTCTAGCCTTGCTCCTCTAGCCATTTGTAGCAATTTTTCTTCATATGACCCTCTATTCCACAGTGATGACATTTATATAAAGGTTTTTTGCCATCGGGGGATCTGTCCTTGCTCTTGCTTCTACCTCTCCATTTGTCTCTACTACTCCTTTGTTGTTTTCTCTGTTGTCTTCCTCGTTGCTCTGAGACAAGAGCATGGGTCTGGTCTGTGCCCATGTCCTTTGTCCTGGCTTCCTCATTGAACAGGGCATCCTTAACCATGGACATGGTAAGTTTGCTATATGGAGCCGAGTTGCTGAGAGAAACCACAAGTGTTTCCCAGTTACCAAGAAGTGAACTGAGAAGTAGGAGTGCCTGTATCTCATCTCCAAGTGGCATCTCTACAGACAATAACTGGTTTACCAGACTCTGGTACTCACTGGTATGCTCGGCAACAGAAGTTCCACTTTTGAACTTCATATTGACTAATCGCCTCATCAACAGGGCCTTATTCCGAGTGGTCTTGGCCTGGTACATGTCTTCCAACTTCTTCCAGAGAGCATATGCGTCTGTTTCCTGTGCAACATGGTGGAATACACTATGATCAATCCATTGCCGGATTTGACCAATAGATTTTCGGTTTAATTTCTTTCATTCTGACGCTTTGGCTGGATCAGGTATTTCACCCTTCAATTCTACAAGATCGAACAAATCTTTACAGCTGAGGAGATCTTCCATCCGAGGTTTCCACAGCGTGTAGTTGGTGGCAATGAGCATAATAATAGCTCCAGAAGATGATGTTGATTCTTCTGTGGTCATTTTTCACCTTACAAAAATTTATTTATAAAAATAGGAGCTGAATCTCGCAAAACAGAGTCCACCGTTGCGTTTGGAACGACCGAAAATGGTGGAATAGACACTTCGGGGTCACAAATTAAATTTCTAAAAATTTATAAGGTCAAACTAAAAATTTCTAAACGTTCAGAGGTCAATTTGTACCTTTAAAAAATTAGGGACCTATTTGAAAATTTCATAAAGTTTAGGGATCAAAATGCAATTTTCAGAAAATTGTAGCTGACTTGGCGACACGTGGCACTGAATGGGCGCTGAGGTGGTGCTGATGTGGCTGATGACTGGACTTCGTCTTCCTCAACCAGAAAAAAATCTTAGAGAGCTTGTTTTGATGTCCGTTTTTCGATCTGAAAAAACATACAGACTCGTGGGAACGAGAGCTACCTCCTGGTATAATCAGAAAAATATTTCAGATAGTTTCAAGAAAAAAAAAACTCAATTTTTTCCGACCGAGCTCGTACAATGGCCAATACCCCAACCTTTCTTTGATACCACTTGTTAGATATCACAGGATGTATTTGAGAGAAAAAAAAAATCTAATTCAATTTTCAAATAAACAAAAAAAAAAACTCTCAAACATCTCTCAATGCTAAGCACTCCTCCTCTACTTGGGATGTTTTTTTGTTTTTGGGATAATTGAAATTGTAAGCCTTTATTTATAGAGAGGCTTCACCTTTCTTGAAAAAAAAAAAAAACTGCCGCAGCAATTGAAGATTTCTCCAATTGTTGCCACCAACAGTTGAATTCTTCTAGATGGAGGTTGTGGCTAGAAAAACTAAATTAAATTCTTCAATGCTAAAGATCGGTTTGAGCTGACAAAGCAGCTTGAACTTGTTTGGCCTATGGTCAACGAGTTCTTATACAGTTGTGCCTACTAATTCTTGTTATATAGGTTGGGATATAATTACTATGCAAATTTTCTATTCCTTTTTACTATTTTTCAATTTTCCAAATTAAAAAATTGGTCATTACCGGCCGGATCAATTTATGGCTACCATTAATAGTCGTCGGATTTGGCGATGCTGACTCGGTTCAACTAGTCCATGGATGAGCCTAGTAAAATTTGGGCTAGTCATTCTTGATATAAGGCCATAATGCCCCTTTCACTATAAATTTAATCGCAAACCATATAGTCACCTTGTGACATGTGCTACCATCTTTATTTATTCTTGAGGAGAATTTAGGGTATATATATATATAAATTCTATAATTAAATCTTACACTTTGACTTTTGACTTGTTACTTGCATGTCAATTTCTCATCGTTCTAAGGAATGTTATTTTAGATATGTATAATGTACTACAATCACTATACTACCTATGAATGAAATCTATTTCCGAGTATGAGATTAAATGTACATTTAACTTTACTTCTGTAAATGTGTAAGTGCGTATAACATATATATTAAGGAGTAATAGGATGTGTCTTCTATGAGTTTATTTTCTTATACTTTGTTAAAATGACATTTAAATTAAGAAAAAATAATAATATTTATGTTAAGAGTCTGGTAACTTAATTCTATTTCAACCAAATTGTGTGTTGCCACAAATTATGAATTTTTCCATAATCTGATAGGTTTAGTCGTACTAGATTTGAATCTTAAAATTCATTCCATACTTTGATTTTTCAAGTAAATCTCAATATTTGCTCTTATTTTAAATTTTTGTATTTAGGTTAAATAATTACTACATATAAAAAAAAATCTAATTGTTATATTATGTTTTTGTTCCTCCTAAACTCCAACTTATATTTTTACATTCTTATCTAATTTATAAGATGACGCTAATTAGTCGATATAATTAATGTCTTATTTTAAATACTTATAATTTATTTTAACTATTATATCCATTAAGGAATCAGAAATAATATTAAATTCTAGAAATAAATAGAAAATTATCATTCATTTTAGTAAAAAATAGTTAGAATTAGATAAAAGTAAGCACCTTTCGGTGTCCTCCGTAAATCACGTTCTCCATGTCGTCCTAAATCCCAGCTTATTCCAATTCACAAAGCCCAATGCAATTCAAACTCAAAATAGATAACCATGCAATCCTAATATCAAATAATTGTTTGAATTTATCTGGGTATGCTCAAAACTCCATTGAAATGCTGCTAATCACAAAGTAAAGCAAAAGCAGAAACCACAGTCTAGAGTTTTTGAAGAAAGACTTTCTCTTTCTTCTTTCTCTCTCTAGGTGTAACCCTGCTTGTATCTGCGAAAAAGATCGTCAGTTTTAGCATTTCTGAAAGCACAGCAACCAATCACATAGACAGAAACGAGAGCTATGAGATCTATGAGCAGAACAATGTCTGCCTTCCTCCATTCTTTCTTCAAACTAGCAAGCAAACCAGCTTTGCAAGAATCGCAGTCATAGCAGAGATGGTTTTGGTCGTTGTTCCATTGAATACAGTCCATATCTGCTGCGTTGTTTATAGGACTTATCCAGTATGTCGGATTTACAAATGTGTAACCACATTGAGTTGGTGGCTTACAACATCCTGACTGTGAAAGAAAAATAGGGAAAAAAAAGTCGAGAAAAGAAAAAGGAAGAACATAGGGTCAGCTTGTTGAAGATTCCAGCTTTAAATTTCAAGTGGACGAAGAATACTTTGTTTTTTTTATATATATAAAAAAAGTGGTAGCTTGTGTTCTTGTGTTTGATTATTCTACGCATCAAGACTTTGAGTCTGAGATTGCAGAAGGTTGTCAATGAAGAATATTTTGTGTTTTTTCAAATCCAATATTGCCAAAAAAAAACAAGAACATGATGAAATGAGAAAATATGATAAGTTATCAGATTTTTCTGGAACCTTAAAAAAGAAGAAGAAGAAGAAGAAGAAGAAGAAGAAGAAGAAGAAGAAGAAGAAGAAGAAGAAGAAGAAGAAGAAGAAGAAGAAGAAGAAGAAGAAGAAGAAGAAGAAGAAGAAGAAGAAGAAGAAGAAGAAGAAGAAGAAGAAGAAGAAGAAGAAGAAGAAGAAGAAGAAGAAGAAGAAGAAGAAGAAGAAGAAGAAGAAGAAGAAGAAGAAGAAGAAGAAGAAGAAGAAGAAGAAGAAGAAGAAGAAGAAGAAGAAGAAGAAGAAGAAGAAGAAGAAGAAGAAGAAGAAGAAGAAGAAGAAGAAGAAGAAGAAGAAGAAGAAGAAGAAGAAGAAGAAGAAGAAGAAGAAGAAGAAGAAGAAGAAGAAGAAGAAGAAGAAGAAGAAGAAGAAGAAGAAGAAGAAGAAGAAGAAGAAGAAGAAGAAGAAGAAGAAGAAGAAGAAGAAGAAGAAGAAGAAGAAGAAGAAGAAGAAGAAGAAGAAGAAGAAGAAGAAGAAGAAGAAGAAGAAGAAGAAGAAGAAGAAGAAGAAAAGGTAAGAAAACAGACCTGCAGAGGAGAAAGATGAGAATTAAAGAAATCCATAGCCATGCTATAGCTCTGGTTCAACTCAGAACACATAGTGGAGGAGCTAAGGCAGCCTCTTATCCGATCCCACTTGTAGGATCTCTGAACCCGTCTCCTCAGGAAGGCAGAGAAGTCGTCGAGCCGATACTCCAAGTAAGCTCGGCTGGGTTCGAGGTGGCCGGACCCTCTATTCGTAACCATGAAAATGAACACCACCAAGCAGCCCAGCAAGATTATAAGAACTATCATGGCGATTAGATAGAATATGAGAAGCCATTGGATTCTCCAAAACCCTCCGACCAACCCTGCAATGGCTACTCCTAAGATCAAGATTCCGAGGATGATCAACGGCCATTGTAGAATCTGCACGCACGCGTTGTCTGCTTCCGTCGCCAGCCAGATCCCAATTCCGATGACCGGAATCGAGAGCAGCACGGCCACGAAGTTGATGGCTCCGATCACGTTGCCACTCAGTGCCATTTTTTTATGTGAAAGTGAAGTATCCTTGCTTTTGCGCTGTGCAGTGTGTTTGGAAAAAAAGGAAAATGCAGTAGCAAAAAAGGAGAAACTGAACATATTAATACATGGCATGTGTAACGTGGACCCCACTGAAATTATTTAAAGGTTAATTGCAAATTTGATATCTAAATTTAAAGCTAGAATTCCATTTAGCCAATAAATTTAAGAATAGGTGGCAATTAATAAACCAACTGGTACAATTGTCCTCGTAATTAGGGATGTTAGCAACACTTCTCGCACATTTATAAAAGTTATCAAATATTCACTAGTTATCATGATTAGCTCAATTTCACGCACACACTCTCAAAATAGACATAAATTGAACTATCTTTTAGTATTCAAAATCAATTGTAATACTAAATGTATGTAGGTAGCGGGTGTTCATTGTCCAGTTCAATTCAATTTTTTTATAATATGAGTCCAACTGGTAGAGATCGATTTTGATGATCTTGAAATTGAAATTAGATTTTTTTAGTGCGAGAAACTAAATTAAAACCCAACCCAAAATCTCGATTCGGTTCTAATTCAAATTCAATTCCATTACTAATACAAGAATAAAATCAATATAAAGAATAAGATTGAAGAAAACTTGTAAAGAAATTTTTCAATATTTTCAAATTATGATAAATTAAACTTATTAGATTCTTAACAAAATTTAATTCACATTATCTCTAATTAGCCCTAATTTCATTTCTTATTATTAATAATAAAATTATCTACTAATTATGATTAATTATATATTAAATGATATTAAAATAGAACTTAGAAACTTAGTCAAGATTGTCAAGTCATTTACACAAACAATTAATTATTTTTTAATCTAACAATAAATCAATTCGGTTCGATTACTTCGGTTTTGCGTACGTTAAACCGAATGTCGGATCGTGGACTTTGAAAAAGGACCAAAATCGAACAAAACTGAGCGATCTGATTTGATATGTCGGTTCTGTGGATCCCTTGTCAGGACTCACGCCCTGATTACTTGAATTCCAGACATGAGAATATTAAATATGTTAATGCAACGATGTGTTGGCATTATATTTTTGGCAAAAGATTATTTTTGGTTATATATCTTTTTGGAAATTAAATTCTTTTGGAATATATATTATTCTATCCTTCTATTTTGGAGATAATATTTGGCAGAATATTTCGTCAATTCAAATGTGATTTGCTGGAAAAGGAATCGTAACAAACATGGTTCATATCCCTAACTATTTGGGATACTTTACTAAAATGTCATTGAAAGTGTTTCTGCGGCAATCTTACCAGGCAGAGTTATTTAGATCTTTATGCTGATTTCGTGGGATGAGATCTTTTGAATGAAATGTCTGTTTCAAGAAGATATTGGTGAGAGAAACAGAATTGCACCTAGCCTTGATATAAAAGTCTTTTCTTTGTATGATTGAGGTGCGGATGTGATTATTCTTGTGTGTGCTGAATTCCTCTATTGATCTGGCGTTTTTATTTCTTCACCCATGTCTTAGTGTGGTGTATGTGAGTAATTGTTTCAGTCTTGTCAAAGACTGGTTCGTTGAAGCCTGTTGTGGGTGATCATATCCTAAGACATTGTCAAGCGTCACAGACAATGTCATAGGAGTTTATTCTTGTGATTGTCATCTTTATTGTGGGCAAGGGGAGCTTGCCATACTTAAGTCGAGGGGAGCTCGCAAAACAGTTTCACCAGTGAAGGTTGGAGGAGGCGGCATCAAATATAAGAGGGAGTCTTATTTTGTTTTAGTCCGAGTGTCTTGTAACCTTGTTTGAACTCGTGAAATGTTTTCATATCTGGGCGTGGCCCCGCAGATGTAGGCTGTTTGCCAAACTGCGTTAACAACCTCTTGTGTCGTTAATTTCCGCATTTTAATATTGTCCTATATCGTATTTATAACTGGTGTCACACGAAGTGTTATAACACTTTATAACACCGAGTCACTAACCTTGATCTTTCAAAATAAACTACCAATACAGCAGAATAAACGTAATTATATTGAGTTGGGCCACGATAAATAATTAAATTCAACCCACAATTACACATACAAGTCTTATTACATACAAAATTTATTTAAATTACATATATAGATCATACTGTCATGAATTTTATATAAAGAGTAACTAAATAGTAACTAAATAACTCTACTCCTATGTTGTGTTGATATCATCAAATCATTGATTTTATTAGCAGAGACGGGTCCAAACTGAAAATAAGGAGGGTACACATAATGAGTTTTAATAAAGTCCAATAAGTTAAATCTTACTCTAACTACTTACAAACATATATATATATTGATGTTTTCTTTCCAAAATTAATATATTTTTTTTTTTAATTTATAATTTACTAAAAAGGTGAATTATTGATCTTTTATTGTCTCATTTCTCAAATCACTATAAGATTTATTATTTATCTTAAAACTATTCTTTATTCACACAAATCAATTGTACATTGGTTAGCCCTTGCGCACACCCATACCAATAAGATATTTTTTTTTTTTTTTTTTTTTTTTTTTTTTTTTTTTTTTTTTTTTTTTTTTTTTTTTTTTTTTTTTTTTTTTTTTTTTTTTTTTTTTTTTTTTTTTTTTTTTTTTTTTTTTTTTTTTTTTTTTTTTTTTTTTTTTTTTTTTTTTTTTTTTTTTTTTTTTTTTTTTTTTTTTTTTTTTTTTTTTTTTTTTTTTTTTTTTTTTTTTTTTTTTTTTTTTTTTTTTTTTTTTTTTTTTTTTTTTTTTTTTTTTTTTTTTTTTTTTTTTTTTTTTTTTTTTTTTTTTTTTTTTTTTTTTTTTTTTTTTTTTTTTTTTTTTTTTTTTTTTTTTTTTTTTTTTTTTTTTTTTTTTTTTTTTTTTTTTTTTTTTTTTTTTTTTTTTTTTTTTTTTTTTTTTTTTTTTTTTTTTTTTTTTTTTTTTTTTTTTTTTTTTTTTTTTTTTTTTTTTTTTTTTTTTTTTTTTTTTTTTTTTTTTTTTTTTTTTTTTTTTTTTTTTTTTTTTTTATGATCAACTCTGTGATTGCACTTCTCATAGTTTTAGATATTAATAAATTTATCTAAACAGTTCTTATTAATGTTTTAACTATGCATCATACCTCTTTATGTAAGAAGTGTATTGTGCATATATGTGAATGTCTAGACATATGATTTAGGTAATCATAGTCTAACTCAACTCTTTTCTTATTCTCTTGTGCTATTAATCTTTATGCACAACTCTTTTCATTATCTATATTTCATCCGTGCTATCTAGACATTCCATTTAAAGTCTAATTATATTTTTTACACTCATCTCATGGCTTATATTTTATCATATTTATCTAGACATATTTATTTAAAATTTATCTTATACTTTTTCCACAACTTTCGCTAAACATCTATGATACATGTCTAACTCATGCTTTTTACATAATTTACTATACATTTATTATTATAAATGTCTAATTCAAGAGTTCTTTACATAATTCACTAGATATATATTATTAATATCTAACTTTATTTATATTTATCACATTCCTTCATATGTAGGAATTAATTCATGCATGTATGAATATGCCTAGACACATGACAATGAAATCATTGACTAGATACCATGACTCATTTATTTTTCATTTTTATACTCAACTTTATGTAATGACTATGATATGTAACTCTCACACACCATTTGTGCTATGATAAGTTGTAACGCCCTGAGTTTTCTGAACCCGGTTCGCTACGCAAAATGCTGAACCGAACTATGATATTTTGAGAAAATTTTAAAATTTCATTCAACGATCAAAATTTGACCCTTTAAATGTTAAAACTTGCAGCGGAAAATCATTTGTATAAAACAACATTTATTAAATGATTAAAATATTAGAGACAGTTGGTTGAAATAAGACAAAGGAAAAACAGAACACATCTACCGCTGTATAGTTCCAGCGGTAGAAATAGAGACAGAATAGTCTCGGCGGTAGAAACGGAAATAGAAGACATCCACCGCTAAACAGTGTCAGCAGTAGAAGTAGAAGCAGAAACAAAAGACATCTTCTGTTACCAACATCCACCGCTCACGTCAGTCGAACGACACGTCGACTTCTCACGTCGACTACTCACATCTACCGCTCACAGAAACACTTGACTCTATCACCCAACATCTACCGGTGAACAGTAACACTCAACATCCACCGATAGACAACATCTACCGATAAACAAAAACACTCAACATCCACCGATAGACAACATCTACCGATAGACAAAAACATTCAACATCCACCGATAGACAACATCTACCGATAGACAACATCTACCGATAGACAACATCTACCGATAGACAACATCTACCGATAGACAACATCTACCGATAGACAACATCTACCGATAGACAACATCTACCGATAGACAACATCTACCGATAGACAACATCTACCGATAGACAACATCTACCGATAGACAACATCTACCGATAGACAACATCTACCGATAGACAACATCTACCGATAGACAACATCTACCGATAGACAACATCTACCGATAGACAACATCTACCGATAGACAACATCTACCGATAGACAACATCTACCGATAGACAACATCTACCGATAGACAACATCTACCGATAGACAACATCTACCGATAGACAACATCTACCGATAGACAACATCTACCGATAGACAACATCTACCGATAGACAACATCTACCGATAGACAACATCTACCGATAGACAACATCTACCGATAGACAACATCTACCGATAGACAACATCTACCGATAGACAACATCTACCGATAGACAACATCTACCGATAGACAACATCTACCGATAGACAACATCTACCGATAGACAACATCTACCGATAGACAACATCTACCGATAGACAACATCTACCGATAGACAACATCTACCGATAGACAACATCTACCGATAGACAACATCTACCGATAGACAACATCTACCGATAGACAACATCTACCGATAGACAACATCTACCGATAGACAACATCTACCGATAGACAACATCTACCGATAGACAACATCTACCGATAGACAACATCTACCGATAGACAACATCTACCGATAGACAACATCTACCGATAGACAACATCTACCGATAGACAACATCTACCGATAGACAACATCTACCGATAGACAACATCTACCGATAGACAACATCTACCGATAGACAACATCTACCGATAGACAACATCTACCGATAGACAACATCTACCGATAGACAACATCTACCGATAGACAACATCTACCGATAGACAACATCTACCGATAGACAACATCTACCGATAGACAACATCTACCGATAGACAACATCTACCGATAGACAACATCTACCGATAGACAACATCTACCGATAGACAACATCTACCGATAGACAACATCTACCGATAGACAACATCTACCGATAGACAACATCTACCGATAGACAACATCTACCGATAGACAACATCTACCGATAGACAACATCTACCGATAGACAACATCTACCGATAGACAACATCTACCGATAGACAACATCTACCGATAGACAACATCTACCGATAGACAACATCTACCGATAGACAACATCTACCGATAGACAACATCTACCGATAGACAACATCTACCGATAGACAACATCTACCGATAGACAACATCTACCGATAGACAACATCTACCGATAGACAACATCTACCGATAGACAACATCTACCGATAGACAACATCTACCGATAGACAACATCTACCGATAGACAACATCTACCGATAGACAACATCTACCGATAGACAACATCTACCGATAGACAAAAACACTATAAACAAGAACAACTCCTACTGTTAGAAGAACTTGTAATTACTAAAATCATTCAAAATAACCTGACCTATGAAACTTTTGAAATCCAGAAGAATCACAATTAAAACCAACGGCGTCTCCTATCCAAGAAATCTCAAAATTGTATCAGAATACTAAACTATCACAATCATTAAAATCACAGCTTAGTTAAACTGAACGATTGTTTACTAAACTTTCCAGAAAATCCAAAATAGCAAACTATAAACTAAACCAAATCATGTTCATAATCAGGAAAAACCTCAAAACATTAACATTGATAACCTTAACTCGTGTCATCAAAATCCTCAGCACACTTCAACACAAACACTTGACATTAAGACTTCACATACTGACAATAGTTTAAACCGCCTCATCAGAGCACCAAACCGTGGCATAGATGTACTCCATCAACTTCACCTATTCTTCAATACACTAAGAGAATTCACATATTGTAAACTCAGCACCTACATCACAAAACTCATCTATCAGCCTAATACTAAGCAAGTAGAGCAAGATGAAATGCAATACTGAATTAAAGTCCTATTCATGCGATTTCTACTTTCTCATCTCAGTTGTATTCGTATTCATTGTCTGTTGATCCCTCGTCCGATGGGAAGTGGATCAATTTTCCCAAAGTATAATATCTCTACTAAATTAAGGGGCTAGTCCCTAGATCTGATCCCTCGTCCGATAGAAGGTTGATCAATTTTTTCAAAGTATAAATATCATCTGATCTCGATTAAGGGGCAGATTAATTCCCTTAAAAGTTAAACTGATTCATGCCTCACTATAACATTACATGAAAATTCATTTTCGTATCCTTTCAAAAATATGATGCATGCCAAACTGAAAATCATGCAAAACATACATATATCCTACTATTTTGTGATGTAGGCCCGAAGGCACACACATACTCTACTTACCTGGCTTCCTGGAAATGCTTGGTTGTAAGCTACTTCGGGAGTTTGCTCACCTAAAATTATAAACACAACATTAACTTAACTTCTACTAAGCTTCATTCATCAAATATGCGAAAGGAAACTACTAGTTCATTCCAAACTGACTAAACTCGAGATTAACTAGTTTTTGTCTAACTTCCACATTGCATAACTAGTTCTATGCTTGATCGTTTCAGACGATACAAGCAGCTTTGGACTACTTGGAATATCTACTAACTGAAGGTCAGGACCGTATAACCATATAATGTAAGTTGGCTCGGTCGTGGCTCACCAAAACTCAAAACTGCCCCAAAAACAGCACACTCAAGATTCTCTATTTTATTCCACCATAAACCGTTCATTAATTAAATCTTCACTAAACTTCATTCTAAAGAAATCTAAGGAATCTAGTTGGGAACTCTGTTCTTCGTGCATTTCCCGATTCACCACAAAACCCGAATCAAACTCTTACTCACAGCACTCTAAACATTTTCTATTTTATTCTACCGCAAACCATTCATCAAATGTATATTCTATATTCATCCTAAATCATCTAGCAAGAAGAATTAAAGAAGAACTCACCTGGATTTGAATGAATCAGGCAGGGGAATCGTCGAGAGAACCTGCCGAGCTGAACACCGAAAAGGAAAGTGAAAAGTGTGGCCGCTAAACCCTTAGCTAAACCCTCATTTATATACCATATACTTCACAAATTACACTTATGCCCTTAGTTAACCAAACCTTAACCTAATCAAACAACTAGTCATATTCATTGAATCCCTTAGGATGTAATTCATGAAATGTTGTTATAATTAGGGCCAATAATTATCGGTTGCTACATAAGTGATTTAATGTAAGTGTGTACATCATATTATTTACTTTATCTCATATTTATCAAGTATCATATTAACATGTTATGTGAATGTCAATATGTATAATCCATATCGACATATATGTGAATGTCAATATGCTTGATCAACAATCTCAAAGTGTAAAACCTCACACATACGTATATTCTACAGATTATTTCGCAGTACCGTCTGCATGTCATAATATACCTCCAGATATATAGAGATTTCCGATCTAAGGAGGACTCAGAGTCACTCCCCTTATGTAACGCCCCCGAACCCACCCCGGCTCGGTGTGCTACTTGGCTAACAAATCTCGCATTTAAAACGTAATTTAAAATAAATTTTTGATAAAATTACGACTCGATTTTTTGGTTTTTCCAACCCTCGAAAACGGTTGGAAAACGTACGTAAAATACAAGTAAAACATGTTGGAAAATATCAGGTCAAAACATGTTAGAAATTAATATATATATTTTTTTCTTTTTTTCTAAAGCGGATTACGGGAGCCGATCAATCGGCGCAGGGAGCCCGAAACAGGGAAGTGCAGATCGATCGGCACTATGCCCCGATCAATCGGCACCATCTTGGGTGCGCGATCTTTCTTCGCCTGCAACAGCCGATCGATCGACGCCCTTCCTCACCCCCTTGCACTTCTCTCTTTTCTTAATTTCAAACTTTCCTTCACACTAACTCACAACTACATCATCTAAACTCACACCAAATTTCTCTCGACACTCCTAACTCTTTAACACGTAAATTCTAAAAAAATCGACTCCGATACGTCAGACAAAACGTTAAAACCAAATAAAAATCCAAGTCGTTTACTATATGAAAAATCGAGGAGCATAACTGCTAAACGCTTAAAACTAACAGCCTGAAAACCACACTTTCATAAAGCACGTTCAAAAGATTTCAAAACAATTCACAAACCACATTACAAAATTAAACCAACAAAACCATCAAAGACCTCAAATATCCAGAATAGTTAGAAAACTAAACACAATCCCAAAATACTGTTTCCCCCACACATCCCAAGGAAAACTATGGCCGAGACACCCTGACAAGTGCTTGCACCGGCATGCTCCATGCGCCACCGACTGCAGCCTAGTCCTGGGCTCTCTCATTTACCTCACGTGTGAGTGTATCGTCGCCTACACTATAGAACACAAAAAGTAAGCTTAATGTTTAGTAAGTAGGGAGGAATGCAAATTAAAACAATGCACGATCCACTCAACCCCTAAATGCAGTTTCTACACACTCTGTTGTTTTTATTTCATTTTCGTTGCATTTATCTTCCACTTTTGCATGTGAATCAAGTAGGCACTCATCCTAACACAATCCGGGACGGCTACACCTTGACCCATCGAGCAAGATCGGAGGCACTCGTCCTAATACAATCTGGGACCGTCATACCAGATCTCCTCCACATCGATCATGGAACCCTCAGTGTGCCATCTAGCACGAGCATATCGAGGCGTTCACACTCACGACGTATTACGTAAGTTAGCAGAGCATATCTCATAGAATCCCTCTCGGGGTGCTACACACTAGCCACTCGCCCGATAAGACTATTCTACTCGAAACCATATTTCATAGAATCCCTCTCGGGGTGCTATACACTAGCCACTCGCCACTCGCCCGATAAGGCTATTCTACTTGAAACAAGTTGCATATCAGTTTTCTTATCTTCTTACATTTCGCATTCATAATTTAAAACATGCTAAAACTCGTATTTTGTAATTTAAAAACATGATGCGTGACATTAAAATGCTCAAATCAAAACAACAACCAAACAAACTAATATCCCTACCGTTCCATGGTGTAGGCCCGAAAGCAACAAAAACACATATCCACTACTTACCTGACTGCTCGGCACGTAATTGCTCACTTCATCCGGTTAATTTACTCGCTCTACAACCTACAAATAGGGAAAATAACTTAGCATCAATCTAGAAAATTCTAAGGAACACTTAAACCCAAAACTAACCACAATTTAACCAACTATACAACCCAAAACATAAAACCTGATTTTCTAACAAATTTTGATATCCAAAAAAAAAAAAAAAAAAAAAAAAAAAAAAAAAAAAAAAAAAAAAAAAAAAAAAAAAAAAAAAAAAAAAAAAAAAAAAAAAAAAAAAAAAAAAAAAAAAAAAAAAAAAAAAAAAAAAAAAAAAAAAAAAAAAAAAAAAAAAAAAAAAAAAAAAAAAAAAAAAAAAAAAAAAAAAAAAAAAAAAAAAAAAAAAAAAAAAAAAAAAAAAAAAAAAAAAAAAAAAAAAAAAAAAAAAAAAAAAAAAAAAAAAAAAAAAAAAAAAAAAAAAAAAAAAAAAAAAAAAAAAAAAAAAAAAAAAAAAAAAAAAAAAAAAAAAAAAAAAAAAAAAAAAAAAAAAAAAAAAAAAAAAAAAAAAAAAAAAAAAAAAAAAAAAAAAAAAAAAAAAAAAAAAAAAAAAAAAAAAAAAAAAAAAAAAAAAAAAAAAAAAAAAAAAAAAAAAAAAAAAAAAAAAAAAAAAAAAAAAAAAAAAAAAAAAAAAAAAAAAAAAAAAAAAAAAAAAAAAAAAACGGCCATAACTTATTCATTTTTCAATGGATTTCGACGTGCCACCCCATTCCGTAAACCTCTACACGTCTACTATCCATTGAAATAAACAAATTAACCATCCAAACACCATGGCCAATCCGAAAATACAGAAACAGAACCGGTTCATCAAATTCTCCAAACCGATTTTTGTATAACTTTCATCCAATCCTAAATCTCTTCCTAAAAACAACCTAAACTAACATAATTAAGGATTTAAACCATCAATTAGGAAGAAAACACAGTAAGGGAACCAAAATTTCGGAGTTCCCAAATGAGGATTTTCAAACCTTAACTAAATTCCTTTAAAACTCATGCAAAACACTAAAATCCATCACTTAAATGTATAAAAATTAAAATTCACTTAACTTACCACTCAAAATCCTTGCAAAGATTGAAGAAAAGGGAGGAGAAGGATTGACTATGGAGAAAGAGGAAGAAAATCGTGGAGAATGAGGGAAAACAAAAAGAAGAAAAACAGATTTAACCTAACACTTTTTCACCTTTTTAATTTCCACCCAAAATTTCTTTCTTTTTATAAAAATAACCATCACTTTTCATTTGTAACATGCATTCAACGTGAATGCTTCCAAATCACTCCCACCACACTTTAATTAATTTGCCTTTAATCCAATTTAAACTCAACACTACATTTTCTAACATTTAAATCTAAGTTTTTCACAATTTCCTCTAAAATTTTCACTCTACAATTTGCATAACCCTTTTAATAAATGAATCTCCCATAATGCAACCTTAAGTAACATTATACTCTCACAACAACTCTAACTAGGGTGATGTACGCTATACGAAAAATTCCGGTTGTTACAATCCACCCTCCTTACAAAAATTTTGTCTTCAAAATTTGCGGAATAGTTAATTCTCTACGTACTTACTCTAACACTATCCTCTTTACTTTTAGGTTGCCACTCTAAATACCAACTACACTACAACCTCAAGCTCCCACGACCTCAGGCTCTCGACTAGGAATGATAATTCCCTGCATCTCCAAAGTTTTAAATTCCCTAACTATGTCCTCCATAGCTCACCTACTCATATGTCCTTAGACTTTAACTTGAGCACTCATCACTTAGACCATTAAATCTCTCCAACTTAGTTCTCAACTCTAACTTTTCCTCAAACTCAGTCCATCTAATTCCTCAATTCACACTTTCGTGTCTATCAAACATGTACATAATTTATTCGAGCCCTCAAAGTATCCTCAGTCACGTAAAACAAAAAATCTACTGAGTAAACTTCCTATCCTAAGTCCTCAATTTAGAATTCCACACCATTTTACTATCTCATTTCTAGCTTATCACTCTCACCTCTTGAACCTATTTACCTTAAACCATCATGACACTTCATTAATAATTTAAACATCATCCTCAAACTCCAAGCTCTCACTACTTAAATCTATCCCCTCTGAGTCCTCATACTTATATTCTGTAACACCTGGTTCTTTAGAACCAAGTCTAATTTCTTCCTAAATTAATGACACTTTATAAGGTGATAATAAATGTAGGGTTAATGGATGACTAGGCAGGGGCATAAGGGTAATTAGAAATTTTAAAGTGAATAATGTATTTAAGGAATAGGTTTTTGGATTTAATGCATTGTAGCCGCCACTGTTTTCCAATTCTTTTCGACTCTCAGCTCCTCAGCTCAGCAGAATGCTCTCGGAGGCCCTCCCTTCGATTTCTCTAGCGATTCCTCCGACTTAGGTGAGTCTCCTCATTTTTCCTTATGACTTGACGGTTAGATAGCAGAAGGAGTACAATGTGTGTGTTTTGGGAGTGTTGTAAATGAGTGTAGTTTCAGACTTAGTGCAGAATCGGGAATGCACGAAGATCTAAGCTTCCAAAACTAATTTCCTTAGACTCCTGGATAGTTTAGAATGAAGTTCAACTAATACACTGTCTACGGTTTTAGGTTTGAGCAAGACCCGAAATGGTTAGCAACCAAACAATTCCCAGGGATCCAGGTAAGTAAAGTACGCATGTGCCTTCGGGCCTACATCACAAAACAGTAGGGTTATGTATTGCGTGAATGATTTTGTATGTCATGCATCATGTTTTTGAAAGATTGCGAAAATGAATTTTCATGTAAGGATGGTAAGGCATGAACTGAATGTGACAGACAAACTATTAAGGGAACTAATCCACCCATTAACTTATGAAGGGATTTATAACATTGGGAGGATTGATCCCACTCCCAAGGGAACAGAGGGATCAGATCAGCTATTAAGGGAATTCATCCGCTCCTTAATCGAGTAGAGGATGTATAACATTGGAAAATTGATTCACTTTCCAAGGGAACCGAGGGATCAGATCAGCTTATGAATGAATGTGAATGCAACTGAGATGAGAAAGTAGAAATTGCATGTTTAGGAATTTATGTTTCAGCATTTCATTTCATTACTGTTTTACTTACTTAGCATTAGGCTAATAGATGAGTTTTGTGATGTAGGTGTTGAGGATACTGCAGGTGATTTTCCTGAACGCACAGATGATTAGCCATGGTTGGAGGAGTACATTTATGTTTCGGCCTGGTAAACTGATGAGGTGGATTAACTGATGTCAGTAGTTGGAATGGTTTAGTTGACAGTGTTTCAATCTGCGTATGTTAGGTTTTCATGACAGTAATAGTTTTTAATATTTTGAATACGTTTTATGATTTTCTGATAATAGTATTCGGTGGAGTTTTAAATGTTGGTTCTTACTGGATTTGAGTAATGCAATAATTTGAATTGTTTCTAAATGGTTTCAGTAAAGTGAGTAAATTCCTTTCTGTAGTTTGAGTTGTGTTGTATAGCAAGAAGTTGTTGGTATGTCGCTCTGCTTTCTATCGGTAGATGATGTCTATCGGTAGATGTTGAGTTATAATTATGTTGTCTATCGGAAGATGTGAGTAGAAAATTTGTCGTTTGGTCATCGGTACATGAAGTTTATTCAACCGGATGATGTAGGTTTAATTCTATCAGAAGATGTAGATTTTGCACTATCGGTATGAGTGGGTATTATGCCTTGTCGTTTAGTGATCGGTGTATGCAGTTTATTCTATCGGAAGAAGGGGATGAGGGATTTTTGTCGTTTTTCCATCGGTAGATGCGAGTCGCAAAACTTGTCATTTTGCGATCGGATTGATGTTGGATAATTGATTTACCCAGCTGATGTCATCGGTAGATGCAGTCCACCGAGAGATGTCCTTTGTTTCCAACTCTTCTAGTTGGCGTCATCGGTAGAAGCCTTCTATTTTCTGTTTCTGCTTCTTTCGTTGACTTTATTCATCGGCAGATGCATTTGACTTCTGTGACTCCTCAAGTATTCCACGGTTTAAACTTTATTTCCTAATTGCCAATTGTTTCTTAACATTTCAAACAACGTTTCATAGTCTTGTTTAATTCTATTGTTGTTCAAATGATTTCCGCTGCAAGTTTTTAACGTTTTGAAGTTTTAGAAAAATGTCAAATTCAGATTTTCGAGTGAAATTTTAAATTTAGTCCAAAGTCTCTTAGTTATATTCGAGCTATATGTAACGAATCGGGTTTAGATAATCACTTGGGCGTTACAGTATGGTATCAGAGACATGTCAGTTAAACCGTTCAAAAGATTACTCATCAGTGCCAACCGACGCATGGAAGTATTTCAACAACTGTAAGTGTTTATGTTAGCCTTAGTTATTAGATATTTATGAGAGTATTTAACCTTGTCTAGGAATATAGCAAAATGGCTAAACAACCAGGAAGACCAAGACTACCAAGAGAGATACCAACTCTGAGACAGGAGGAGGACTCTTATGTAATTAGGCAGCTGACGGAATTGGTGCGTCAGCAGACTGACATAGTGCGACAATAGTCCGACCAGTTAGGAGTGTTATTAAACCAAGAAGCACACGGAAATGCCAACTCGGGCTATGGCAATGAGCATACGGGGGACAAATTCCGCAGACTGCAACCACCCACATTCGATGGAAAGTCGCCCAACCCGATAATTGCTGAGGAATGGCTGAGGAAGGTTGAGAGTATGTTTAGGTGTGCCAATGTTGGTGAAGGGGAAAAGGTCACATTGGCAACATTTCATCTGGCTGGTGATGCACAACTTTGGTGGGAGACAATTGAGACCACCACCGACGTTTTGGCGATGACTTGGTCGCAATTTAAGGACATTTTCTATGATAAATATTTTAGTAGCACTGTTCAAACCGCAAAGAAAATAGTGTTCATGCAGCTGAAGGAAACGGGGTCGGTGGCAGAGTACAACAGACAATTCGAATCCTTGTCAAGAATTGCTGGACATCTTGTACATAGGAATGAAGATAAAGTGTTTCAGTTTATGCACGGACTGAAGCCAGAAATCTGCCGAGGAGTTAAATTTTGTGGTGTTAAAGGCTTGACATTTAGTGAAGTTGTGTCCACTGCTCCGGAAGTGGAAGAAGTTGAAAATAAGTGTGCTGGACCAAAGGAGGTTCCACAAAAATTTATCCAGCCACACCAACAGAGGGGAATAAAGAGGCCTAGTGAAGGCCAGGGTAGCCAAGGAACAGGAAGGAAAGTACCAGATACCAGGAAGTTTTCCCAGTGCCCGAAATGCTTGAAGAATCACTTGGGCGAGTGCAGATTTGGGACGGGAAAGTGTTTCAACTGTGAGGAGTTTGGGCATACACACAGAGATTGCCTGAAGCCTAGGATCACCAGATGCTTCAATTGTAACAAGGTCGGCCATGTTAGCAGAGACTGCCCAGTTCCTAAGAATGGCCCTGCTATAATTAAACCGAGGATATTCTCCATGGTTGAGTCAGGTGAAGAACAGTCTGCTGTTGTGTCAGGTACTATATTGATCAACTCTGTGCCTGCTTTTACTTTGATAGATTCCGGTGCAACACATTCATTTATAGCATCTACATTTGCTGATAAGTTAGATGTACAGTTTACTCCTTCCATGCATATGTTTAATGTTACATTACCTTCTGGTGAACGCATGCGCTCTGACCGAGTGATGGTTGACAGTGATGTGTTAGTAGGGGACGTAAGTTTACCTGCTGATCTTATTATTATGGACATAATGGGATTTGATGTAATCCTAGGAATGGATTGGTTGTTTAAGCATTATGCCACAATAGATTGTAGGACTGGAATTGTTAGTTTTCAATTCCCTGGTGGTTTAAACCATACCTTTCAAGCTCTGAAGAAGAGTAAGGAAATGACCGTGATGACTTCTGTCGATTGTAGACCCTCTTCATACAGAGAGTATTTGTGCTTTTTGGCTAATGTCTTAGATACACAACTGGTAGAAAAATCAAGCCCCAAAAAATGTTTTAGTTGTCCAAGATTTTCCAGAAGTATTCCTAGATGACCTTCCTGGCTTGCCACCAGATAGAGAAATTGAATTTGTTGTAGATGTTTACCCCGGAGCCGAGCCCGTGTCTAAAAATCCATATAGATTAGCTCCAAATGAACTTAAGGAATTAAAGAAGCAGTTGGAGGATCTGTTGGAGAAAGGGTTTATACGCCCAAGCTTTTCACCGTGGGGTGAACCTGTCCTTTTTGTCAAAAAGAAAGATGGATCAATGCGTATGTGCATAGACTATAGAGAATTGAACAAGTTAACTGTCAAGAACAAGTATCCACTGCCGAGGATCGATGATTTATTTGACTAGCTTAATGGTGCAAGAGTTTTCTCTAAGATTGACCTTAGGTCCGGTTATTACCAGTTGAAGGTTAAATCTGAAGATATTCCAAAGACTGCTTTTCGCACAAGGTATGGACTGTAAGATCGAGATTGTCTAAGAGGGGGGGTAAATTAGACTTTTAATTAATTTATGAAACTATTCAATTTCTCTTTTGTTACTAACTGGTTAGAACACAGCAAATGAGCAAACAGTAAATAAGAGAGAGAGAGAGAGAGAGAGAGAGAGAGAGAGAGAGAGAGAGAGAGAGAGAGAGAGAGAGAGAGAGAGAGAGAGAGAGAGAGAGAGAGAGAGAGAGAGAGAGAGAGAGAGAGAGAGAGAGAGAGAGAGAGAGAGAGAGAGAGAGAGAGAGAGAGAGAGAGAGAGAGAGAGAGAGAGAGAGAGAGAGAGAGAGAGAGAGAGAGAGAGAGAGAGAGAGAGAGAGAGAGAGAGAGAGAGAGAGAGAGAGAGAGAGAGAGAGAGAGAGAGAGAGAGAGAGAGAGAGAGAGAGAGAGAGAGAGAGAGAGAGAGAGAGAGAGAGAGAGAGAGAGAGAGAGAGAGAGAGAGAGAGAGAGAGAGAGAGAGAGAGAGAGAGAGAGAGAGAGAGAGAGAGAGAGAGAGAGAGAGAGAGAGAGAGAGAGAGAGAGAGAGACGAAATTGATTAACGTGGTTCGGCCAAGCTGCCTACGTCCCCGCTCCAAGGCACTGCCTTATACAGATTTTGAGTTTGTAAAATCAAGCACAGACTACAGTCTCACAAGGATTAAATCTCAAGTTAATATTGAGAGGTGTAGAGGAAAATACAGAGTATGATAATTTCGCAAGTTAGGGCTCAATAATAAAATTCGCAAAAGTTGGATCTTCGTGCTCTAACCTCGGCTTAAATACTCTGTCTTATTTTCTGCTCAGAATTGAATGCTTCTTTCTTCAAATAGAAAATGTTACCGTAGGGAAGCATCTGTACTAGATCAGGTAGTCCTTGCCGTCTGTAGTTGCAAGTCGTCGTCGCCATTAAAGTTCTGGAGTTAATGCTGAAAATGACGTCACTGTAGCTTCGCGGCTATTTTGAATTCTGGCGGAAGATCATCGGTGGAAGCAGCCTTAAAGAGCTATCGGTATGAGTTGCTTCAAATGCCATCGGCAGAAGCATCATTAAAACCTCCATCGGTATATGTCGTCTAGCGATCGGTTGAAGTAGGCTTTGAACGACTTCTTCTTTTGTCGTTTTATCGATCGGTAGATAAAGGCCATCGGCAGAAGCCTTCTTTGCTTTGTCGTTTAGCGATCGGTGTATGTCTATTTTTAACAACTCATCGGCAGATGAGTTTTCATCCTTGTACACTTAATCACGATTGTTAAACAACTAAAATACCCTTTCCAAGGGCATTTCCAACAGATTAAATTACTAATGCATATTCGATATTCTCATTCACTTAACATAATCAAATTACAATATTAACCATTCAAACACATCATCAAAAACATATTTAGACTTAAACATCATTTAAGTCAACAATCTCCCCCTTTTTTATGGTGACAAAATTTAATTTGATTAAGTCACTCTCCCCCATAATCCTAGCTCCCCCACAACACATGCATATATTCCAATATCATTCCAGTTTTTCAAAGAATATTCATACACTATTCATAGCATATCATACACTATTCATAGCATAGCTGAGTAATTTCTCAAGCAGCATCAATTAATCAAATATGTTCTCCCCCATTGACATTATCAAAAAAAAAAAAAAAAAAAAAAAAAAAAAAAAAAAAAAAAAAAAAAAAAAAAAAAAAAAAAAAAAAAAAAAAAAAAAAAAAAAAAAAAAAAAAAAAAAAAAAAAAAAAAAAAAAAAAAAAAAAAAAAAAAAAAAAAAAAAAAAAAAAAAAAAAAAAAAAAAAAAAAAAAAAAAAAAAAAAAAAAAAAAAAAAAAAAAAAAAAAAAAAAAAAAAAAAAAAAAAAAAAAAAAAAAAAAAAAAAAAAAAAAAAAAAAAAAAAAAAAAAAAAAAAAAAAAAAAAAAAAAAAAAAAAAAAAAAAAAAAAAAAAAAAAAAAAAAAAAAAAAAAAAAAAAAAAAAAAAAAAAAAAAAAAAAAAAAAAAAAAAAAAAAAAAAAAAAAAAAAAAAAAAAAAAAAAAAAAAAAAAAAAAAAAAAAAAAAAAAAAAAAAAAAAAAAAAAAAAAAAAAAAAAAAAAAAAAAAAAAAAAAAAAAAAAAAAAAAAAAAAAAAAAAAAAAAAAAAATAAACAAAAAAATAATAATCAAAGAGACAGGCAGAACCAATGCATTCATCACAAAGAAAAGAAACATCAGAGAAAAAATGTAAGTAGAATTCAATAAAATTGTTTACAAACAAAAGCATCTATTTAAAGAAAGAGACAAAATGATTCCAGAAAGCTTGGCTAATCCAAGCAGGTACTTCAAGGTCTGAATGAAAATAGGCATCTACAAGTGCACCAAGAGAATGAATATCAAGAGGAATGGGTGGTTGATAAAGCACCAAGGCTTGACAGGGAGCCGGAGGTGGAACAGGTGTAGAGTATACCACCATGTCCAGGCAGGGAGGAGGCTCTACAGATAAAGCAGCTGGAGAGTCATCCAGTGGACAGGCGGGCTCGGATGCGGGCACGAGAAATGGCACAGGGACAGAAGGAGTAGCAGGGGTAGAGAATGTCAGTTCAGTCTCCTGAAGATCCAAAGGCATCACTCGAAAATCTTCAACTACCTCAGGTCTGCAAAAAGGAAGGAGGAGGTCTTCAAAGGTAGGCTCAGTGGGGCAGAGAGGAATATGTGGTGCAGGGCAAAGAGCCTCAACTTGAGATTTGAGAGCCCGAAGGTTACGGGAAAAAATCTCTTTATTTCGATCCAATTTTCGATCCAGTAGACCCTGAGCCACAACAACATCAATGCTCAAATCCTTTTTGAGTTGAGTGATCTTTGAATCAATGGCTGTTCCGAGATTGTCAATGCTTGACTTCAACTCAGTATACTGTTCCTTGCTGAGAGAAAATCTCCTCTGATGAAGGATGGGAGATACTGTGGCTGGAGCAGTTTGCAAAATTGGTAAGGAAAATTGGACTTGGGGAGCAGATGGACTTGAAGGAGCAATTGGACTTGGAGGCAGAGAAGCTGCAGGTTGTTGGACTGGAGAGGGGGAAGGGATATCCTTTTGGACTAGAGATGGAGGAGGTATAGGAGGCAGAGCTGGTAAACGAAGTGCAGGAGGAGGAGGTGTAGGAGGCTGATCAATGGGAAGGGGCACAGAGGAGGGAGCAGAGATTGCCTTTGAAACATGTGCTCTTGAGGAAGGGGCAGGACGCCTTCGCACAAGAGGAGGAGGTTGGAAGCTAGAAGCCTGAGATTGAGAGGGGGAATTAACAAATGCAGGTATCTCAGAGTCATCCCCGCCTTCAGCAGTGGACTCCTCTAGCAGGCTAAGTTTACGTTTACCTTTTTTGGCAACAGCTGCCTTAACAGGATTTCTCTTAGGAGCATTCACCACAAGCTCCCCTTTTCTGGTTCTCTTAATTCCCATTTTGCTCAGGGTGGTTTTAGAATAGTAACTGGAGGATTGAAGTCTGACAAGATCTTCATCCTCAGGAAATACAACCTCAAACTTAGCTAATATCTTCATTAAAAGCAGGTTCTAAGGTAAAGAGGTAGCTCTGGATGACACTGCTAGAATCATCCTTCGAACAACAACATATCCAATATTGAAGGGGGTCTTGTAGTATAGTGCAAACAGAACAAAAAGCTTCATGGCACTCACTTCGTCATGGTGACCACCCTTAGGGACAATAATGTACCCTATCATCTGATGAAATAATCTGGCCCTTGCGGTCAGGTTTTTGCCCTTTAGATGATCAGGGGTTTGGTTTGGGTTCAAGGCAATGGTCTGGAGAAAACCGAGACCTTCATCAGTACCAAAGAAAGGAGGCTCAGTGCCTGATACATATTTGTAGGGGAGGCTATCAAGATGAGGGCACTCCAGAAGGCCATTAATGAATTGAGGAGTAATCTCTATGTGCTTGTTATACACATAGCTTTTGATAGTAGAGAAATCAGAGGTAAAACTCAGATTAGCATAGAACATTTTAATGGCTTCCGGGTAATAGAATGAATCTACATCAAAAAGACCTAATAACCCGAGTTCCTGCAAGGGTTCGACAATATTCATGCCAGCTAAGTCATCAAAGTAGATACCTCGACGGGAAATTAAAGACTTGTACTGATAGTCGTCATGGTATCTCAACTCAGCAGCTTCAGAGAAAAAGAAGAGAGATGGCCATGCTTTTGCACGAGGGATCACTCGAGGAGGACGAGCTGATATTTTGGCCTTCTTCTGTGCCGGTTTGGAAACTGCGCGGGAGGATAAACCCTGATAATCCATGGGAAGAATAGGACTCGAGAGAGACGATTGGTAGGGAAGGGGTTTTTCTGAAAGAGCGCGAAATGTGAAGCGTCTTTGAGAAGAAGCAGAGTTTAAATGAAAGGAGCATCGCCTGAAGAGATGAAGACACACGTGTAAAACTGATTAGCCCGATGGGTCACACGTGTCGGTAGATTAAGAATTCATCATCCGATACCTACCGATAGAAATGCATCTTCCGATGCCTATGAAAAACACTGCATCTACCGATGCCTATAGAAAACACTGCATCTACCGATGCCTATAGAAAACACTGCATCTACCGATGCCTATAGAAAACACTGCATCTACCGATGCCTATAGAAAACACTGCATCTACCGATGCCTATAGAAAACACTGCATCTACCGATGCCTATAGAAAACACTGCATCTACCGATGCCTATAGAAAACACTGCATCTACCGATGCCTATAGAAAACACTGCATCTACCGATGCCTATAGAAAACACTGCATCTACCGATGCCTATAGAAAACACTGCATCTACCGATGCCTATAGAAAACACTGCATCTACCGATGCCTATAGAAAACACTGCATCTACCGATGCCTATAGAAAACACTGCATCTACCGATGCCTATAGAAAACACTGCATCTACCGATGCCTATAGAAAACACTGCATCTACCGATGCCTATAGAAAACACTGCATCTACCGATGCCTATAGAAAACACTGCATCTACCGATGCCTATAGAAAACACTGCATCTACCGATGCCTATAGAATATACGATGCATATGCATCTTCCGATGCCCATTTCACAACGTTGCTTCTACCGATGACCTCACAACTAAAAACAGCTCTATTACACAAGATTTACCAACAGAGAAATAATCTTAGTTTTTATCTACTCGAATGGGGCCTAACCTTATTTTAATATTATTGAAAGATTTTTCATCCAAAGGCTTGGTAAAGATGTCTGCTAGTTGGTCTGATGAATTAACAAATTCTAAGGATATATCTTCTCTTTGAACATGATCACGAATGAAGTGATATCTAACATCACTATGCTTAGTTCTAGAGTGCTGAATGGGATTTTTGGAAATGTTGATAGCACTGGTGTTATCACACCGAATAGGAATCCTATCATAGAACAGATTATAGTCCTCTAGAGTTTGCTTCATCCAAAGCATTTGTGCACAACAACTGCCTGCAGCAATATATTCACTCTCAGCAGTTGACAATGCAACAGAATTCTGTTTCTTTGAATACCAGGAGACAAGAGATTCACCAAGGAACTGACATGTTCCACTGGTGCTTTTCCTATCAACTAGACTACCAGCATAGTCAGAATCTGAATATCCAACCAGATCAAAAGAAGTGCCTTTTGGATACCATAATCCTAAATCATAAGTCTCACTCAAATATTTGAAAATCCTTTTTACAGCAGTTAAATGAGACTCCTTAGGGGCAGCTTGAAATCTAGCACAAAGACAAACACTAAATAGAATATCTGGCCTACTAGCAGTCAGATATAACAAAGAACCAATCATACCACGATATTTCTTAATGTCCACACTTATACCGTTTTCATCTTTGTCCAATTTGGTTGTGGTACTCATGGGAGTTCTAGAAGATTTGACAGATTCTAAACCAAATTTCTTAAGAAGTTCCTTAATGTACTTTTCTTGACAGAAGAAAATTCCATTAGGAGATTGGCTAATCTGAAATTCTAAGAAGAATTTTAACTCCCCCCATCATACTAATCTCAAATTCACTTTGCATGAGGGAGGAAAACTCATTACACATGTTGACATTAGTTGATCCAAAAATAATGTCATTGACATAAATTTGAACTAATAGAATATCCTTATCCTTTTGCATGGTAAACAGAATTGAGTCGGTGTTACCCTTTTTGAAATTCCTTTCCTTAAGGAAGTTCCTCATCTTATCATACCAAGCTCTAGGAGCCTGTTTAAGTCCATAAAGTGCCTTCTTAAGTCTATACACATAATCAGGTTTTGCAAAATCTTCAAATCCTAAGGGCTGCTCTACATAAACTTCTTTCTGAATATACCCATTTAAGAAAGCACTCTTCACATCCATTTGGAAGAGTGTGAAGTTTTTGTAGCAAGCATAGGCTAAGAGCATCCTAATTGATTCTAATCTAGCAACAGGTGCAAAGGTTTCCTCAAAATCTATTCCTTCTTCTTGATTGTAACCTTTAGCAACTAGTCTAGCCATATTTCTAACAACAATCCCATTTTCATCTAATTTATTCTTATAAACCCATTTTGTTCCAATAATGGGATGATCCTTAGGCCGTGGAACAAGTTCCCATACCTTGCTCCTTTCAAATTGATTTAGCTCTTCTTGCATAGCTAAAATCCAATACTCATCATTCTTGGCATCTTCAAACTTCTTAGGCTCTACTTGAGAAATAAATGCCACATTGGCACAGAGATTCCTAAGAGAGGATCTAGTCTTTACTCCTAATGAAGGATCACCTAAGACTTCATCTATTGGATGGTTTCTGACATATTTTCAATCTCTAGGGAGAGTAGGATTTTCATCCTTGACAGGAACAAAATCTAGAGAAGTAGAGGAGGGTTCTAAGAATTTTTCTACTTGAAGTGAATCTGAGGGTTTTTCTAAGGAAAAAGAGTCCAAATGAGTTTTCAAAGTGACATCCTCATCCACATTGATTGTGGGTTGAGGGGACTCATCAAAGTTAACATGAACTGATTCCTCTACAACTAGAGTTCTCCTATTGAATACTCTATATGCTTTACTAGTAAGAGAATAACCAAGAAAAATTCCAAGATCAGATTAGTGTTGAGAATGAAGCACTTGCTACCAAAGGCTCTAAAGTACTTAACAGAAGGATTTTTGCCATTCCAAAGCTCATAGGGAGTTTTCTCAAGAATAGGTCTTATGGAGACCCGATTTAGCACATAACAGGCTGTTACAACAGCTTCAGCCCAGAAATACTTAGGAAGAGAGTTTTCATTAAGCATAGTTCGAGCTAGCTCTTGGAGGGACCTATTTTTTATCTCAACAACACCATTTTGCTGAGGGGTTCTAGAGGAGAAAAAATTGTGCTCAATCCCATGCTTGAGACACAAGAGTTACTACGAATAGTAACAATGGTGAGCTCCTTTTCATTTTGAACTCTTTTCCTAAAGCTAAAAAAGGTATCAAAAGTCTCATCTTTAGACTTCAGAAAATAAACCCAAGTATATCTAGAAAAGTCGTCAACAATGACAAAGGCATAGAATTTGCCTCCTAAGCTTGCTATATTAGAAGGACCGAAGAGGTCCATGTGAAGGAGTTGGAGAGGCTTAGAGGTAGAGATTGCACTCTTAGATTTAAAAGAGGATTTGATCTGCTTGCCCATTTGACAAGCCTCACAGACCTTATCCTTTTCAAAGGATATCTTAGGAATCCCTCTAACTAAATTATCCTTAGTAATCTTAGCTAAGGTATCCATCCCTACGTGACCTAATCTCCTATGCCAGGTCCTGCAGTCATTAGAAGAATTCACAGCAAAGCATTTTTCATTCAGATATAACAATATCCTCTAAGTCAATAATATAAATATTTTCTTTCCTATAGCCAGAAAACAGAATTTTGCCATTTAAAGCATCTTCAATCAAGCAAGAATTTGACTTAAAAATCACTTTATAACATTTATCACATAACTGGCTAATACTAAGTAAATTATGCTTTAATCCATCAACTAATAAAATATTCTCAATAATAGGATTAATGCTGTTACCTATGTTGCCGATGCCAACAATTTTTTCTTTTTGGTTTCCGCCAAAAGTAACACTTCCTTTCTTCTTGTTGACAACTGCAAACTTGGTTGAGTCTCCTGTCATATGCCTCGAGCATCCACTGTCGAGGTACCATTGATTTCTTTCAAGAGAACAATCAACCTGCAAAACAGAAGATCAAGTTGTCTTCGTTGGTACCCAAACCTTTTGGGTCCTAGAGTTAGGTCTGGTTCCCTTAGGAACCCATTGAAGTTTACTACCAGATTTGATATTGTTTGATTTTAAAGGACACTCAAAAGATTTATGTCCTACTTCATTACATGCATGACAAGTGGACGGTTTGACAAAGAAATTCTTAAAAACTTTTCTTTTATTGAACTTATCATATCCTATACCTGCTTTATCATGAGTAGCTCTATGATTTCCTATCAGGAGTGTTAGGTTTTTGCTACCATTTGAGAACCAAAGAATAAGTTTATTCAAAGACTCATTTTTCTTCTTAAGTTTAGTGATTTCCTTTTCAAACAGATTAGTTTCCTTGGCATGCTTTTCTATTAGACCTGCATTGTCCTTTTTCAACAAATTGTATTTGGCCTTTAACATGCTAAATTGTTTCACCAAATCATTAAATGCATCTATTAGTTCACCATCTTCATTATCACTTTCACTATCACTTAAAATACTGGAAGAAAGAGAACTAACCTTATCCTTGTGTGCCATAAAGCATAGATTGGCAACTTCCTCATCTTCTGAAGAGGAGGTGTCACCATCACTATCATCCCAAGTGGCCTTCATAGCCTTCTTCTTAAATTTCTTGGGATATTTCTTGGCCTGTGGACAGTCTGCCTTCATGTGGCTAGGCTTGCCACACCCAAAACAGGTGATCTCCTTCTCTTTTTGAGATTTCTCAACCTTTGGAAATCTCCTTCCTTGCATTCTCTTTCTCTGGAGGAATTTGCTGAACCTCCTTGTAATGAGGGCTATATCTTCATCATCTTCTTCTTCTTCTTCCTCAGATAGCTCTTGTTTGCTGGAGGAGGCTTTCATAGCAATATCTTTTCTTTTTGTAGCCTCCTTTTCCTTGAGGTCTTCCTTCTCGTTTGACCTTATTAGAGGTTTTCCTTGAGCTCCTCAAGCTTTAGAGCTTTAAGATCCTTTGCTTCCTGAATGCCAGTCACCTTTGGTTGCCATGCTCTCGGTAGGCATCTCAGAAGTTTCCTTACCTGTTCTTCACCTGAGTAAATCTTACCAAGAGCTTTAAGACCATTAGTGATTTTAATAAATCGAGTAAACATAGAACTAATGGTTTCTCCTTTTTCCATGGAAAACAGTTCATATTCATGAACTAACATGCTCAATTTACTCTCTTTAACCTAGTTTGTGCCCAGTGTGTGATCTCTAATAAGTGCCAAATTTCTTGAGCACTCTCACACCCTTGTACTCTATTAAATTCGTCTCTATTTAAAGCACAGTACAAGGTGTTTATTGCCTTGGCATTTAGGCTCAGGTTCTTTTTGTCAGTATCATTTAGTTCGTGTGAGGCTTTGGGGATCCTAACACCATTCTCTGTTTTAGTAGCAATGTATGGACCATTTTCTATGTTATTCCATATGTCATAATCCATAGCCTGAACATAGATTCTCATCCTAGATTTCCAGTAAACATAATCATTACCATCGAAGAATGGAGGTCTGGTGGTTGATTGACCTTCCATTTGTGTAGAGTGTGTGTTGAATGCCATTTCAAATATCATAATATTTTCTAGATAAACAACTTAGACAATATTCAACCTTGCTCTGATACCAATTGTAAGATCGAGATTGTCTAAGAGGGGGGGTGTGAATCAGACTTTTAATTAATTTATGAAACTATTCAATTTCTCTTTTGTTACTAACTGGTTAGAACACAGCAAATGAGCAAACAGTAAATAAGAGAGAGAGAGAGAGAAAATTGATTTAACGTGGTTCGGCCAAGCTTGCCTACGTCCACGCTCCAAGGCTCCCCCTTGAAGATTCTTAACCTTCTCCTCACGAGAATAAACAAATCAGAATTCCGGGCTCCGATCAACTGCCTTTTACAGATCTGGATTGAACTTGACGAGCTTCAATCCACTGCCTTATACAGATTTTGAGTTTGTAAAATCAAGCACAGACTACAGTCTCACAAGGATTAAATCTCAAGTTAATATTGAGAGGTGTAGAGGAAAATATAGAGTATGATAATTTTGCAAGTTAGGGCTCAATAATAAAATTCGCAAAAGTTGGATCTTCGTGCTCTAACCTCGGCTTAAATACTCTGTCTTATTTTTAGCTCAGAATTGAATGCTTCTTTCTTCAAATGGAAAATGTTACCGTTGGGAAGCATCTGTACTAGATCAGGTAGCTGTTGCCATCTGTAGTTGCAAGTCGTCGTCGCCATTAAAGTTCTGGAGTTAATGCTGAAAACGACGTCACTATAGCTTCGCGGCTATTTTGAATTCTGGCGGAAGATCATCGGTGGAAGCAGCCTTAAACAGCTATCGGTATGAGTTGCTTCAAATGCCATCGGCAGAAGCATCATTAAAACCTCCATCGGTATATGTCGTCTAGCGATCGGTTGAAGTAGGCTTTGAACGACTTCTTCTTTTGTCGTTTTATCTATCAGTAGATGAAGGCCATCGGCAGAAGCCTTCTTTGCTTTGTCGTTTAGTGATCGGTGTATGTCTATTTTTAACAACTCATCGGCAGATGAGTTTTCATCCCTGTACACTTAATCACGATTGTTAAACAACTAAAATACCATTTCCAAGGGCATTTCCAACAGATTAAATTACTAATGCATATTCGATATTCTCATTCACGTAACATAATCAAATTACAATATTAACCATTCAAACACATCATCAAAAACATATTTAGACTTAAACATCATTTAAGTCAACATGGACATTATGAGTTTTTGGTCATGTCCTTTGAATTGACAAATGTACCAGCAGCCTTCATGGATCTCATGAATAGGGTGTTTCATGAATTTTTGGATAAATTTGTCATAGTATTTATCGATGACATTCTGGTCTACTCACGAACCAAGGAGGAGCATGCAAGACACTTAAGCTTAGTGTTAGGATTACTGAGGCAACACCAACTTTTTGCCAAGTTCTCTAAGTGTGAGTTTTTGCGAGACCAAGTTCACTTTTTAGGACATGTTATTTCAGGGAGTGGTATAGCTGTCGATCCAGCCAAGGGTCAAGCGGTTAAGGAGTGGCCTCAACCGAAGAATGCTACTGATATTAGGAGTTTCCTCGAATTGGCTGGGTATTACAGGAAATTTATTGAAGGATTCTCAAAGATTGCAATACCCCTCACTCGACTAACTAGAAAGAACGTGAAATATGTGTGGACTGAGGATTGTGAGCACATTTTTCAGACTTTGAAACAGAAACTGACCAATGCTCCAATTCTGACCCTTCCTGTCGATAATGGTAAGTTTAGCATTTATTGTGATGCTTCCAAAATTGGTCTAGGTTGTGTGTTGATGCAGGATGGTAAAGTAATAGCTTATGCCTCGAGACAGTTGAAAGCTCATGAAAAGAATTACCCTACACATGACTTAGAATTAGCTGCTGTAGTCTTTGCATTAAATATTTGGAGGCACTACCTGTATGGACAAACTTGTGAGATATTTTCGGACCATAAAAGTCTGAAATATATTTTCTCTCAAAAAGAACTGAATATGAGCAACGTAAGTGGTTAGAGTTTGTCAAAGATTATGATTTTGAGATTAAGTACCACCCTGGCAAGGCAAATGTAGTGGCTGATGCTTTGAGTAGAGTGACTCCTTCAGTCTCTACATTGATTCTTGATATACCGATAGCTTTAGAGACAGAATTCCAAAGATTTAACCTGGAAGCTGTGTCTAGTGTGACAGCCATGCTTTCGGCTATATCTTTGAGGCCTACTATTTTGGAGAGAATAAAGGAAGTTCAAATGAATGACACTGAATGCAATAAGTATAAGTTGCGCATGGATTCTACTGACAAGTCAGATTTCAACTGCTCAGTGGATGGAGTTCTCAAGTTTCGAAATAGATAGGTTGTTCCGGCTGATGCTGAACTTAGAAAGGGAATCCTATCTTAGGCACATTCTTCTACACTCTCTATCCATCCCGGAGGTACGAAAATGTACAGAGATATCAAGCAACATTATTGGTGGCCAGGTATGAAAAGAAGTGTGGCGGAGTATGTGGAGTCCTGTCTGATCTGCCAGCAAGTCAAAGCTGAACATCAGAGGCCTGCTGGAACCTTGCAACCTTTACCAGTTCCTGAATGGAAATGGGAACAAATAACTATGGATTTTATTATAGGATTACCTAGAACAGCAAAGGGTCACGATGCAATCTGGGTAATAGTTGATCGTTTAACCAAATCTGCTCACTTCCTGCCAATGAAGATAACATACTCGATGGATCAACTGGCTGAGTTGTATGTGCATGAAGTTGTTAGACTGCATGGAGTTCCAAACACCATAGTATCAGACCGAGACTCTAGATTTACTTCTAAGTTTTGGAAAAGTTTGCACAAGGCTATGGGAACACAGCTTAGTTTTAGCACAGTTTTTCACCCTCAAACTGATGGATAGTTCGAAAGAACCATCCAAACATTAGAGGATATGCTCCATGCATGTGTGTTAGACTTCCAAGGTTCATGGAGCAAATACTTGCCCTTGGTTGAATTTTCTTATAACAACAGTTTCCAGGCAACAATAGGCATGGCACCATACGAGGCATTATATGGACGAAGGTGCAGATCTCCATTATATTGGGATGACGTTGGGGAAGCACAATTGATTGGTCCTGACATTGTGCAGCAGACAGTGGAGAAGATTGCTCTTATTCGACAGAGAATCTTAACAGCTCAAAGCCGACAGAAAAGTTATGCCGATAGGAGACGCAGAGAATTGAAGTTTGAGGTAGGTGAAGAAGTTTTTCTCAAGGTGTCACCATTCAAGGGAGTTGTGAGATTTAGAAAGAGAGGAAAGTTGAACCCCAGATTTATTGGACCATTCACTATTCTGAAGAGAGTTGGGAGGGCAGCCTATCAGTTGCAGCTATCGGCATCTATGAAAGAGATACACAGTGTGTTCCACATTTCTATGTTGAAGAAGTGCATAAAGGACCAAAATCAAGTTGGGGAACAGCAGGACATTGAAGTTCATCCTACTCTTGCCTACGCGGAGAAACCAGTAAAGATCTTAGACTATGTAGTCAAGGTGTTGCGCAACAAAGAGGTTCCACTGGTAAAAGTCTTATGGCACAACCAGAACATTGAGGAGACAACTTGGGAGCGCCAACAAGACATGATGGACCAACATCCAGAGTTATTCAGGTATTGAATTTTGAGGACAAAATTCTTTTAAGGAGGGTAGATTGTAACACCTGGTTCTTTAGAACCAAGTCTAATTTCTTCCTAAATTAATGACACTTTATAAGGTGATAATAAATATAGGGTTAATGGATGACTAGCCAGGGGCATAAGGGTAATTGGAAATTTTAAAGTGGATAACGTATTTAAGGAATAGGTTTTTGGATTTAATGCATTGTAGCCGCCACTGTTTTCTAATTCTTTTCGACTCTCAGCTCCTCAGCTCAGCAGAGTGCTCTAGGAGGCCCTCCCTTCGTTTTCTCCAGCGATTCCTCCGACTTAGGTGAGTCCTCTCATTTTTCCTTATGACTTGACGGTTAGATAGCAGAGGGAGTACAATGTGTGTGTTTTGGGAGTGTTGTGAATGAGTGTAGTTTCGGACTTAGTGCAGAATCGGGAATGCACGAAGATCTGAGCTTTCAAAACTAATTCTCTTAGACTCTTGGATAGTTTAGAATGAAGTTCAACTAATACACTGTCTACGGTTTTAGGTTTGAGTAAGACCCGAAGTGGTTAGCAACCAAACAATTCCCAGGGACCCAGGTAAGAAAAGTACGTATGTGTCTTCGGGCCTACATCACAAAACAGTAGGGTTATGTATTGCGTGAATGATTTTGTATGTCATGCATTATGTTTTTGAAAGATTGCGAAAATGAATTTTCATGTAAGGATGGTAAGGCATGAACTGAATGTGACAGACAAACTATTAAGGGAACTAATCCACCCCTTAACTTATGAAGAGATTTATAACATTGGGAGGATTGATCCCACTCCCAAGGGAACAGAGGGATCAGATCAGCTATTAAGTGAATTCATCCGCCCCTTAATCGAGTAGAGGATGTATAACATTGGAAAATTGATCCACTTTCCAAGGGAATCGAGGGATCAGATCAGCTTATGAATGAATGTGAATGCAACTGAGATGAGAAAGTAGAAATTGCATGTTTAGGAATTTATGTTTCAGCATTTCATTTCATTACTGCTTTACTTACTTAGCATTAGGCTAATAGATGAGTTTTGTGATGTAGGTGTTGAGGATACTGCAGGTGATTTTCCTGAACGCACAGATGATTAGCCATGGTTGGAGGAGTACATTTATGTTTCGGCCTGGTAAACTGATGAGGTGGATTAACTGATGTCAGTAGTTGGAATGGTTTAGTTGACAGTGTTTCAATCTGCGTATGTTAGGTTTTCATGACAGTAGTGGTTTTTAATATTTTGAATACGTTTTGAGATTTTCTGATAATAGTATTCGGTGGAGTTTTAAATGTTGGTTCTTACTAGATTTGAGTAATGCAATAATTTGAATTGTTTCTAAATGGTTTCAGTAAAGTGAGTAAATTCCTTTCTGTAGTTTGAGTTGTGTTGTATAGCAAGAAGTTGTTGGTATGTCGCTCTGCTTTCTATCGGTAGATGATGTCTATCGGTAGATGTTGAGTTATAGTTATGTTGTCTATCGGAAGATGTGAGTAGAAAATTTGTCTTTTGGTCATCGGTACATGAAGTTTATTCAACCGGATGATGTAGGTTTAATTCTATCGGAAGATGTAGATTTTGCACTATTGGTATGAGTGGGTATTATGCCTTGTCGTTTAGTGATCGGTGTATGCAGTTTATTCTATCGGAAGAAGGGGATGAGGGATTTTTGTCGTTTTTCCATCGGTAGATGCGAGTCGCAAAACTTGTAGTTTTGTGATCGGATTGATGTTGGATAATTGATTTACCTAGCTGACGTCATCGGTAGATGCTGTAACACCCGCTTCTATTAAATCAAATCTAATTTATTATTTATGAAGTACTTTTTTAGAAGGGCTGGGAGGGGGAGTTATTGATTAGGTTAATAAATGATCAGGCGATGATATGATGGTAATTAGCATTTTACCTAGTGGATAATGTATTTAAGGAAAAGTCCAGTGAGGGGAGCCGCCACTAATTCCTTTTTCCCTCTTTCGGTGTTCAGCTCGAGCAGTGGAACTCTCTAGGCGATTCTCTCGCCCGATTCCCCTACAACCTAGGTAAGTCTTGTTTTCCTGCATTTTAGTGATAAGTTTACTAAGAGAACACAATGTGGAAGTGTTGAGGTTGCTGTGATTGAGGGTGGGTTCGGGTTCTTGATGGTAAAGAGGAATGCATGAGGGCCTGAGTTTCCAAACTACTTTCCTTAGACTCTTGGGTAGTTTAGAATGAAGTTTAACTAATACACTGTCTACGGTTTTAGGTTGAGCAATACCCGAAGTGGTTAGCAACCCAGTTAATCCCAGAGAAATCCAGGTAAGTAAAGTTTGCTTGTGCCCTCGGGCCTACATCACAAAACATTATGGTTTGTAAGCTGGAGTGTTTTGGTATGTCATGCATCATTTTTTTTAAAGTATACGAAAATGTAATTTTAATGCATGTTGGCATAGTGAGGATTGAACATATTGAAACAGCCATGTGAAACAGATTTGCTGTTAAGGGAATTTATCTGCCTCTTAATGAGCCAGTGGATGTATATACTTTGGAAGGGTTGATCCAACTTCCAATTTCACAGGGGGATCTGAACATGTGAATCAGATATGCTGTTAAGGGAATTTATCCGTCCCTTAATGAGCCAGTGGATGCATATACTTTGGGAGAGTTGATCCAGCTCCCAATTTCACAGGGGGATCTGAACAGAAACGAAACATGAACAACTGAGTTGAGAAAGTAGAAATTGCATGTTTAAGAATTTATATTTCAGTGAGTCTTTTCATTACTGCTTTACTTACTTAGCATTAGGCTAATAGATGAGTTTTGTGATGTAGGTGTTGAGGACACTGCAGGTGAATTTCCTGAGTGCACAGATGATTGATGTGGTTGGAGGAGTACATCCATGTCTCGGCTTGGTAAACTGATGAGGCGGGCTAACTGGTGTCAGCAGATGTTGAGGTTTAGTTGATAATGATCTAGTCTGAGTAGGTCGAGTTTTCATGACAGTAGAGATTTTAGCATTTCGAATACATTTTGAATATTATTGATTCTAGTAACCTGTTGAGTTTTAAGTGTTGGTTTTACTGGATTTGATAAATGAAATGGTTTGAATCGTTTTTGAAAAGTCTTGAAGAGGCAAGAGAATTTCTTTCTGTAGTTAGAGTTGTGTCTGTCTTCTATCGGAAGGTGATTTTAATAAAGCTATCGGATGATGTCGAGTGTTTTAGTCGTCCGGTGATGTCGAGCTTTTGCTCGTCAGATGATAAGGGTTAAGTCATTCGGATGAGGAGATCATCCGGCTGACGTCACCGGTAGATATAGAGAAAAGTCGTTCGGATGAGGAGATCATCCGGCTAACGTCACCGGTGGATGTCTTTGTTAGACTGACCGGATGACAAAATTTATATTTTGTCGTTTAGTGACCGGTGGATGTCCCTGTTAGACCGACCGGATGACAAAATTTATATTTTGTCGTTTAGTGATCGGTGGATGTCCCTGTTAGACTGACCGGATGACCAAATTTATATTTTGTCGTTTAGTGACCGGTGGATGTCCCTGTTAGACTGACCGGATGACCAAATTTTATGTTTTGTCGTTTAGTGACCGGATGAAGTCTTCAGATAGACTTCCCCCTTCGTTGACTTTGTTCAGCGGACGACGAGTTTGACTTTTCCAACCTTTAAAGTATTTTCACGGGTTAAACCTTCGCTTCTTAATCGATTGTTTGTCAACATTTCCAACATTTTTTTATATGGTTTTTGGTTAATTTTATTTTTGTTTAAACGAATTTCCGCTGCAAGTTTTAAATATTTTGAGCTTTTAGAAAATGTCAAATTTGACTGTCGAGCGAATTTTTTTTTTTAAAAAAAAAGAGATTTCTTAGTCATGATCGAGCTTTATGTAGCGAACCGGGTTCAGAAAAATTCGGGGCGTTACAGATGCAGTCCACCGAGAGATGTCCTTTGTTTCCAACTCTTCTAGTTGGCGTCATCGGTAGAAGCCTTCTATTTTCTGTTTCTGCTTCTTCCGTTGACTTTATTCATCGGCAGATGCGTTTGACTTCTGCGACTCCTCAAGTATTCCACGGTTTAAACTTTATTTCCTAATTGCCAATTGTTTCTTAACATTTCAAACAATGTTTCATAGTCTTGTTTAACTCTATAGTTGTTCAAATGATTTCCGCTGCAAGTTTTTAACGTTTTGAAGTTTTAGAAAAATGTCAAATTCAGACTTTCGAGTGAAATTTTAAATTTAGTCCAAAGTCTCTTAGTTATATTCGAGCTATGTGTAACGAATCGGGTTTAGATAATCACTTGGGCGTTACACATTCACTACGCTCAATTTGTCCAACTTCTATCTCGGTCATCATCAAACGCTATCAAAGTTTTAAGTCTAAATTACCTCATTTCTCACTCTTCACCCGACGACATGCATGGTGTATAACCCTTCAAATTCCATCCCATAACTTAAGAGTTTAAACTTTCCTAACTCTTCCAAATTTAACATATTTCTAAGTTTACTGGTATAATTTCTATGTAAACTTTCATTTGTTCTTAATCAATATCTTCTAATTCCTCAATTTTACACGGAACACTAAATCCTTACTGACTAATCTCCTCACTTACCTCTTCCTAAGTTCGTCCAAAATCTAGAATGTACTCTAGTCATCCTTCTAGCTTTCATCTCACAATCTTTACTTTCTTACTCATACTCTAATAGTACTCGAGTTTCAATTTACATATTCTAGATTCCAGCCTAAGCTATTCACAAAATCACTGGTTTCGACTTCGTTACATACGAGTCGAATTTTTGAAACTTCCTAATTTAACCTTATCCCTAACGTACTCGAACGTTTTTCGTGCAATTTTCCGTTCCTCTCATTCATAATTCCTACTTTTTTTTTTTAGATTGTACTCCACTTAACACTTATGATTTAGATCTCAAATCTTTCTATATAATACTATTGCTAATCTCTTTTCCAAGTCTTTCCACCCTTATACAAATATTTAATTTTCCTCCAGATTCACTCATAAATTTTATAATTAATCTACTCTCTTTTACTTTTTCAACTCGGTTTCTCGATATTATCCTAAATTTCTTTACAACAAGTCACCCAATAACCTTTTTGTTTGCAAACTTGTTGTAGCTAACTTAACACTCTTACTCCCAATATCCTAACTATTACGTTACTACTATTAATACTCATTCTCACTGATTCACCATACATCCCAACATTGCGTACCTTATTCTAAATCCCAGAACATCATCTTAATTCAAGAGACCCTACTTAAGCAAGGTATCTAAATTTCTAATCCTTCTAATCACGTACTTTAACACTCAACCACTCATGTATTCATTGAATACAATCATTTGTTTAATTTCTCACTTTCTTAATTAGGTATCTCCATCATTATTCATATATCAAGGTTACATTTCCATGGTTCTTCAATGAGGATTTCTTTATCCATTCACTCCATAACTAGTCCTCATTGTTGCATTCACGATTCTTACTCTCAATCATTATAATCTCGAGCATTCATCAAGGGTTGTCAATTCTCTATGACTCTAGTTTGGATCATTCTAACTATACCTCTTAACACTCAATAGTCCCTACCATTGTTAACCTCACTTAATTTGACAATCAATCAAACTTACAACTTCCTCTAACTTAGGCTAGGCTCCCCTCTTGGTTTTTCTTGCATAAAGTTCATTAGAATTTTTCCCACCGAATACCGATTATTGTCTCAAATTCTCAAAATCCCCTTAACAATTTACTTAATCTAGACACTCGAATACAATCTACATTTAAATACTTCTAACTCTACATAATTCTAAAATATACCAGTTTTACATCTACACATATCCTCATAAACATAGTAATGGCATTACGACGGTCTAAGGTATCTCCCAATAATTTCGTTCTCAATTTCAAACTTCTATTTGGTTCATCGTATCCTAGAACTTCAAGGATTTGCTACCTAGGGTCCAATTTCTATCCATTCCAACCTTATCCCACATCAAAATATTTCTCTAAGGGTAATCAAATTCTAGGTGTACTATTCTGATAGTCAAATCTTAGGTTATCTATTCTGGTACCTAGCTCCCTCATTCTAAGATTTACTTTATCTCGCATTCATCCCACCGTATCCCCATCAGAACATAACTCACATCTTCCTTAGCGACTATTACTTTTATCTAAGTTAACACTTACAATTCCACTACAAAAACCTTTGTCACAAAGAAATGCAATACGCTCGAGTTTATCGATGTAAAAGCAAACATTGAATCAACAAGCATCATACCAGAAATAACAGCGAGTCAATCTTTATCCTCCGACTTAATCTTCTTTGCAGCGGGACAGTCCTTAGCTATGTGTCCAGGCTCATTACATTTGTAACACTTTTTGACCTTTGGCTTTGAGTATTCTCAAAAAAGATGACCAATTTCAAAACAATTAAAACATCTGCCCGCATAGTGCCCACACTCTCCTGGATGGACTTTCAAATACTTGGGACATTGCGGATACCCTCTCCTTTGCTGCCGTCACGGCTTCTTTTATCCCCTCGGATTATTTAAATTTTCTCCCGGCCTTTTTATTCCTTGAGGCTGTGAAGAAGATTTTCCCATGCTCATCTGGGATGTAATTTCCTTAAAGCTTCTCCTAGGATTTTCTACTAACTTAACACACTCCCAGTTTTCCATTACTACTTCTATTGTCTTCGCCGCCACATCCATGTATAATGCATCTACTCATTCAGATATAATCAACCTCTAATTTACTAGTAAACTCCACATTTCAGTTTGCATACAAACCAACTCTGTAAGAAGCTTGACTAACTCTTCAAGCTCGTTTCTAGGTTGTCCTGGTTGTCGTGGGTTCCTTTCCATTTTAATTCTAATCCTGTGCAAGTTTAAAACAATCTAATCTTAGTTATAAACTAACTAAAAGGAAAGAAATACTTACAATCGGTGAAACACGTTGCATGGCGGCCAGCATTATCGGGTAATCCTTTGAACAACTGGACCAATTTGCTCTGATACCAACTTGTAATGCCCCCGAACCCACCCCGGCTCGGTGTGCTACTTGGCTAACAAATCCCGCATTTTAAGCGTAATTTAAAATAAATTTTTGATAAAATTACAACTCGATTTTTGGGTTTTTCGAACCCTCGAAAATTGTTGGAAAACGTGCGTAAAATACAAGTAAAACATGTCGGAAAATATCAAGTCAAAACATGTTAGAAATTAATATATATTTTTTTTATTTTTTCCTAAAGCGGATTACAGGTGCCGATCGATTGGCGCAGGGAGCCGATCGATCGGCACCCTCTCGGGTGTGTGATCTTTCTTTGCCTACAACGCCTGCACTTCTCTCTTTTCTTAATTTCAAACTTTCCTTCACACTAACTCACAACTACATCATCTAAACTCACACCAAACTTCTCTCGACACTCCTAACTCTTTGACACGTAAATTCTAAAATAATCGACTCTGATATGTCAGCAAAAATGTTAAAACCAAATAAAAAGCCAAGTCGTTTACTATATGAAAAATCGAGTAGCATAACTGCTAAACGCTTAAAACCAACAGCCTGAAAACCAAACTTTCATGAAGCACGTTCAAAATATTTCAAAACAATTCACAAACCACATTATAAAATTAAACCAACAAAACCATCAAAGACCTCAAATATCCAGAATAGTTAGAAAACTATACACAATCCCAAAATACCGTTTCCCCCACACATCCCACGGAAAACTATGGCCGAGACGCCCCGACAAGTGTCTACACCGGCATGCTTCATGCGCCACCGACTGCAGCCTAGTCCTGGGCTCCCTCATCTACCTCACCTGTGAATATATCGTCGCCTACACCATAGAACACAAAAAGTAAGCCTAATGCTTAGTAAGTAGGGAGGAATGCAAATTAAAACAATACACGATCTACTCAACCCCTAAATGCAGTTTCTACACACTCTGTTGTTTTTATTTCATTTTCGTTGCATTTATCTTCCACTTTTGCATGTGAATGAAGTAGGCATTTGTCCTAACACAATCCGGGACGGTCACACCTTGACCCACCGAGCAAGATCGGAGGCACACGTCCTAATACAATCCGGGAAGGCCATACCAGATCTCCTCCACATCGATCATGGAACCCTCAGTGTGCCATCTAGCACGAGCATATCGAGGCGTTTACACTAACGACGTATTACGAAAGTTAGCAGAGCATATCTCATAGAATCCCTTTCGAGGTGCTACACATTAGCCACTCGCCCGATAAGACTATTCTACTCGAAACCATATTTCATAGAATCCCTCTCGGGGTGCTACACAATAGCCACTCGCCCGATAAGGCTACTCTACTTGAAACAAGTTGCATATTAGTTTTCTTATCTTCTTACATTTCGCATTCATAATTTAAAACATGCTAAAACTCGTATTTTGTAATTTAAAAACATGATACGTGACATTAAAATGCTCAAATCAAAACAACAACCAAACAAACAAATATCCTTACCGTTCCATGGTGTAGGCCCGAAGGCAACAAAAAAACACATCCACTACTTACATGACTGCTCGGCACGTAATTGCTCACTTCGTCCGGTTAATTTACTCGCTCTACAACCTAACAAATGGGGAAAATAACTTAGCATTAATCTAGAAAATTCTAAGGAACACTTAAACCCAAAACTAACCACAATTTAACCAACTATACAACCCAATACATAAAACCCGGTTCTCTAACAAATTTTTGATATCCAACTTCAAACGGCCATAACTTATTCGTTTTTCAACGGATTTTGACGTGCCACCCCATTCCGTAAACCTCTACACGTCTACTATCCATTGAAACAAACAAATTAACCATCCAAACACCATGGCCAATCCAAAAATACAAAAACAGAACCGATTCATCAAATTCTCCAAACCGATTTTTGTATAATTTTCACCCAATCCTAAATCTCTTCCTAAAAACAACTTAAACTAACATAATTAAGAATTTAAACCATTAAGTAGGACGAAAACAAAGTAAGGGAACCAAAATTTTGGAGTTTCCAAATGAGGGTTTTCAAACCTTAACCAAATTCCTTTAAAACTCATGCAAAACACTAAAATCCATCACTTAAATGTATAAAAATTAAAACCCACTTAACTTACCACTCAAAACCCTTGCAAAGATTGAAGAAAAGGGAGGAGAAGGATCGGCTATGGAGGAAGAGGAAGAAAATCGTGGAGAATGAGGGAAAAAAAAGAAGAATAACACATTTAACTTAACACTTTTTCACCTTTTTAATTTCCACCCAAAATTTCTCTCTTTTTATAAAAATAACCATCACTTTTCATTTATACCATGCATTCAACGTGAATGCTTCCAAATCACTCCCACCACACTTTAATTAATTTGCATTTAATCCAACTACACTTTAATTAATTTGCCTTTAATCCAATTTAAACTCAACACTCCATTTTCTAACACTTAAATCTAAGTTTTTCACAATTTCCTCTAAAATTTTTACTCTACAATTTGCATAACCCTTTAATAAATGAAACTCCCATAATGCAACCTTAAGTAACATTATACTCTCACAACAACTCTAACTAGGGTGATGTACGCTATATGAAAAATTTCGGTTGTTACAACTTATATTTTCTGACTTTACACATGTCACACAATACATAGCTGGTGAAATATATATTGAGTTCAAATGTGACTAATTGTACATCCTGTGATATCATTTCTATATATTTATAATTTCATGATGCAATATTCAAAGATCCTTATTATGCATACATTGAATGCATAATAATACATGCTAATAATGCATGTGAAATGAACATGCAAATCTTTGTTAAATGACAAGCATTACGATGCATAAATAATTGTTATGCAATTGTCTAGACACCTATGATGATGTCCCAAAACTTATGAAACTCCAACACTTTAACAAGTTAAAATTACATTTTAAAATCTTTGCTAGCACCTACTTCGCAACTTATATAATATAACATAATTTATATTAATATCCTTGTTTACATATTATTTTGTTATTTTTATTCATTTTTCATCACTGTGTGTGTTTGTAACATCATAAACAAGTGCAAGTTTTCAAAACTCAATCCTCTGCATTTCCATTGTTTCAACAATTTTAAATTTAACATTTTATAATTTAGATTTGACCATTTTCACGTCTCTAATCAATTGACCATTTTTAGTTATTCCAATTATCATAATATGTCAATTAAACTAACATCAACATTTCTATACCAATTAATTAATGAATTATAATGAATTCCTTACGTTTTTTTTTTTTTGTATATATTCATGAATTAGTAGGGTAAGGAATAACTTACCTAAAATTTCGTTTTTGCTTCGAGATTGTTATACCAAAACATTTCTCTCAATGCTAGAAACACTGTTTGTGTTGAGAGTTTTCGTCAAAACCCGACGAATGGTCGGATTTTCATATTTTCCCTTCTCTTTTCTTTTTCTTCATTTTCTCTCTCATTCTCCCTCATTTCTCCTCCTTTTTTGCTGCTTCCCGCAGCAATTTAAATAATTTTTTAATAATATTTATTTATTTAAATATTAATTCACACCATTTTATCTAACTTATTCATGTAAAAGTATCATTTTACCTTTCTTTGCATAAATTATTAAAAAACTACTATGATATATTATCCATTAATCGTACTTAACTTAAACTAATTACTTTAGATTAGTTTCTAAGCTAATCACCATGATTAATTTAATTAATCATAATTAGTCATAAATCCAATAGTGACACGTGACAGCACCTCATTGATTGTATATTTTATTACATGACAAACTACTTTAAGATGGTAAAAATATTTCTTCTTCAATAATCGTCTCCAAATTCTCACTTTCAAATCTAATTTAGAGTGATTTACCAAACAATACAAACTTTTATCATAATAAGTATTTTATATCACTTCTAATCACATTTAATTATTCTAATTGCTATTATTATAATTAATCTTAACTAGGGTCATCACATCCTAATTTTACTCTAAAGTTAATTAGATGGTTACCTAAAATCCATGTGATATTTGTATCAATTTTTTAAATTCGTATTCTTTTTACTAAGGTGTTAAATTTCAAAATCTACTAGGTAAAAAAAAACTTAGGTTATAAAATTCTCTGCTGTCAATAAGCTCAAGAATCAAACTAATGTATCAATATTTTAATAGTAATATTAGATTTACTATTTATTTATACACTATAATCTTCTCTATTGACGTGACGTTATGTGTCACTCATTAATTGATATAATAATCATGATAAATTTTATATAATTTAAATAAGACATTAATTTAACTAATTAAAGTAACGCATATCAGAGGATAAAATTAGATTATAAAATCATAAGTTAGACATAGATTACTCTTATTTTAATTACTGATTTCAAATAAATTATTATTAGGGTAATTATCAAAATAGATCATGAAGTAAGGAAGTATTTTCAATTGACATCTTGAACTTTTAATTTCGTTAATTGATATTTTTTCATTTAAGACGTTAGCAATAGACAACTAACCGTTAACTTCCGTTAAAATCGGTTAAATCTCTCTATCCCATTCACTGCATAGTTCAAATCAATTTCCATCAACATCCAAAGATTATTTAACCGGTGCTCTAGCAAGGTACAACCAACTGAACAAACCCAGAACCATTGATAAAAGGAAAAGAGATAAGGGGCGAGAAGCAATTAATTTTCATTTATTTACCCAATCAAAGAGAGAGATTACCATCATATATTATAATTGAATATGCAATCCAAAATTGAAATTACTATCTTATCCATCAAATTTGTCCACAGTTTCTCTCATCTTCTTCCATCGATACTTGGACAGCAATGGCGGCCCTGGAAGCTGCACTTTCCATCTCCTGCGCTCATCCTTCTTCTACTTCCCCCAATTCCTTCTTATTTCCAAGGCGGTTGCGCTCCACAACGCTCTCTGTTTTCAATTGCACTTCTTCGTCTCCTCTTTCTCTCAATTCTCTAAATACTCCTCCACGCCTCGTTTTCCATAATCCGCAAAGAAAACTCTGCTTTGTAGTAGGATCGACGGTGCAAGATATTGTTTTGGAACAGAACCCAGAAGTCGACCTCAAGAAAAAGATCTGGCTCTTTAATTTGCCATGGTCGCTCACTGTAGAGGACATCAAGAACTTACTTGGCCAATGTGGGACTCTAAAAGACGTCGAGGTAACGAATCTTTTTCAAGTTGTTTAATATTTCAAGGATGGATTTGCTTTAACTCGTCTGATTCTAGATTATAAAGCAAAAAAATGGAAAGAGCAGAGGGTTCGCCTTCGTGACAATGGCTACTGCGGAAGAGGCCCAGGCTGTGATAGATAAGTTCGACTCTAATGTACGTTTTTCCATTTCCAATTTAAGTCTTGTGTAATTTCTCTTCTTTGTGTTTCTGCAAATGCAATATTTTATGAGGAGATTGGATGAAGCATTTGTAATCTAAGAATGTAATGCATTAAGTTGACAAGTTGAAGAATTGCCAATTTTTCTCTAAAATTTCATCATTGTCGTTCATTTATAGTAATGAATTTCAGGATTATAGTCAAAATATAGAATCATGTTCCCCGGAATATAACATTTTTATCTCTTGATTAAGCAATATGGTTGGCAGGAAGTACTAGGGAGGGTTATTAGAATAGAGTTTGCAAAAAGCTTAGAGAGACCTTCCCCGCCTCGCCCTCCAGGCCCTCCTCCCAGTGAAACTCGCCATAAGCTTTATGTGTCAAATCTTGCGTGGAAAGTGAGGTCCAACAATCTCAGAGATTTTTTCTCTGAAAACTTTAAACCCGTTTCTGCAAGAGTTGTCTTTGATAGTCCGACCGGGAGATCTGCTGGCTATGGATTTGTCTCTTTTGCTACAAAGGAGGAAGCAGAGGCTGCCATTTCTGCCTTGGATGGGAAGGTATAATATGTTGATTTTATTCTTTCTAACATTAGTTCTTTCTTGCTGATGTTAGCGAATCTGAATCTTGACTACCATGTGATGGTTCAGTTCATGTTGGGTTGCAGCTTATGTTTTAAAATTAAAAAATATTATATATTCCGTCTAGCTTCATTACATTGATTCGAATTAAATTTTTATTCTTTTTTTTTTTCTTGGTAGTGTTGATATTTGGACTTTTGGGAGGATTTCCCACTTTGGCTTGCAAACATCATGGTTTTGTCCTAAAAAAAAGTTCATATTGTCTGGTTGAAAGCTTGTGAGCTAGATTGGTCCTCGATAAATTACCAATAATCCAAAAATTGAAGTTGTTTTGTTGAGCCAAGAAAGGGTTGAACTTTCTGGACATCGTGCGCCCACTTTTTTTTTCTTTCAAAGATTTCTGGTTATTTTGGTAGATGAAGATGAAAATTTTTAGAGCAATTGTTTCTTTTAGAAGGGCAGAATCGAAATATAGTATTGAACACGGTTAATTTTTGAGTTATATGGCAGTAAATTCAATGGAATTAGTTATCCTGAGTATGCTACTGTGAAAGGATATGCTAGATGTCGTTAATTGTGTGAAATTTTTGAATTAGATCATGCTATTTTGAAACACAGATGAGGCTTTTCGTAGTAGTCCAAGGGGTTGTTTACTTTTGGGCATGCTTCATCTGTGTTGCTATTCTTTTTTTGGACACATTTGGATGGTGCTCTGATGGGAATAAAATATAAGGACAAAGTAGGAAATGAAAACACCGAGGTGGCAAAAAAGTTAGTGGGTGCCTTGGTGGTTATAAGCAAGGAGAGGAGAATGAAGGGGTTAGCAAATATTTTCTACAACAAATTCTGCTTAGGGTAGTTTATTTTCCAAGTGTGTAACTAATGGGTCAGAAACCTACACAATGCAAAATAACTAACACAACACAAGAAAATAACAAGAACACAAGAATGAACCACTTTGGAAGAGGGAAATAGTAGGATTAGAGACCACAAGTTCAGAACAATCTGAGACTCGGAAACAGAGGAAGAAATGCCCTTCCGCCTCTACCCTATTCCTTATACTCTACTCACGCTAGCGCTGCCCACTCTAACAAAATTTGACAGCGCAATATTGTTTTATCAAAATTACCCGTCTAGCTGGACATCCCTTCTAGAATAAGACTTCCCAAAATATTTATCTTGCTCCCGACTTCCTCCAGTAACAATACTCCTCCCTTTCACACCAGCCTTGTCCTCAGGGTTAGCAATTGGAAAATGCTGCTTCATCTCTACTAATCTTTCTCATGTGGCTTCTTTCTCGGTTTTGACTAACCATTTCACTAAAATCTCTGGTTGATCATGTTTGTTTCGAGTAGATAGCACCTTGTCAAGAAACAAAAATTCGGGATCGTTCCCCATGCCTTCCACAATAACCGGGGCTGATGATATAGGATAACACTTTCTTGAGTTTGGAAATATGAAAGATGAGATGTACCTTCGATCTGGCAGGTAGTTGAAGCTTATAAGCTATCGGGCCAATCTATGATAAAATAAGAAATGGACCATGATACCGAGATGACAGTTTTGTCGTTGCTCGATGTTGAATCAACGTTTGGCGATATGAGTGTAGTTTAAGCCAAACCATATCACCCTCCTTGAGTTCCTTCTCCACTCGATTAGTATCGACATATTTCCTCATTCGGTGTTGTGCCTTCTGCAAATTAAATTTCAAAAGTTTGAGTTGTGCATCTCGCTCTTGCAGTTGTTGCTCCACTGAATCGAAGGAAGTTTTACCGCCACAAAAACGAATAAGTGTAGGAGGATCGCGACCATATAAAGCTTTGAAAGGTGTAGTTTGTGTGGCCCCCCGAAAATTGTTGTTCCAATACTCTGCCCAAGAAAACCAACTACTCCGTTGCTTGGGTTGCTCCAAAACAAAACGCTGTAAATATACTTCCAAACAACGATTTATCACTTCAGTTTGACTGTTGGAGTGAGGATGATAGGCCAAACTCATCCTGAGTTGGGTTTGCTGTAAGCATAAGAACTCCTGCCAAAATTAACTAATAAAAATCTGATCATGGTCACTGACAATGCTCTTGGGGGTCTCGTGGAGACGAATAATTTGCTTACAAAATAACTTAGCCACTGAATTTGCGGAATATATGTGCTTGAGAGCAAAAAAAATAAGCGAATTTAGCGAGTCTGTCTACCAACTCTAATATCACTTTGAACTCGAATAACTTAGGAAGACCTTCAATAAAGTCCAACGATATATCCTCCAGACCTGCTCCGGCATAGGTAACGGTTGATGTAATCTCGCCAAATTGGATGTATCGATTTTATTCTGCTGGCACACCTTGCAAGTGGCCGCTAATTTGTAGACATCCTTAGCTAGTCCCTCCCAATAAACATTAGCTCCAATGTGTTTGTAAGAGCAAAAAAACCAGGTCCCTGTGGGAGTACAATGGAATTCCTCTTAACAATTTTTTATTTCAAAGTGGAATTAGGTGGAATAAAAAATTTTCCTTGAAGAACAAAACAAAATCTCCTATGGAGATTCCTTCCCAATTTAATAGTCTCTTTGAGTTGCTGTAATTTTCCATCCTAGATTTCCTCTTCCAAAACAGCCATAGCCAAATACTAGGGCTGAAACTAGAAGAAAAAAAATTCTAATTGCACCATCCACCTCTTCGTGAATGCACATACGCAACTCGGTTTTCTTTCCTTGATTTGAAAAAAAAATGTCAAACTCGTAGCCGATTAATTTTACTAGTCACTGTTGTTGTTCCAAAGTGGATAACGTTGTTCTAATAAAAATTTTAAAGACTTTTTATCCGTATAAATATTGAACATTTGTTCTAACAAATAGGGTCTCCACTTTTGGACTCTTAACACCAAGTCCATGAGCTCACATTCATAAACTAATTTGATTTATATCTTACTGGATAATCCATTACTAAAATAAGCAATTGAGAGGTTGAATTGCATGAGAACGGCTCCAATTCCTTCCCCCAAAGCATCTACTTCGATATCAATCTTGCATTGGAAATTTGGAAGGGTTAAAACCGGCGTACTAGTTACCTTTCTTTTCAACTCGTCAAATGCTTCTTCCACTGTTGCAATCCCAAGAAATTGCTCTTTTTTCAATAAATTCGAGCTATGTGATGTATATCCAGGGGCCCTCATTAGATCTCGTGCCAAGAAGTTTCTTAACATGATTGCTCATTTCGTAGGTACTTCATTTTTTTATAGTGTTGAAGAACCCCCATCCAACATGGATAAGGAGAAGCCCACTCACCTAGTGAAGTTGGGAAGCCATGAAGGAAGTTCAGACTTCCTTGGAGGATAGGCCTGCGCTCATGCTTGGTTGGCGCGGGCCCATCTACGCCTTGGGATCCTTGAGTCCAAGGTTGCAACAACCTTTTAGTCTTTGATATTGATCTATATTTTGAGGCCCTTTTATTTTAAGTTCTTTTTGTTAAAGTTTAATGTTTTGTAATCGGACTTGGAGATGCATTGTCTTTTGTTTAAGTTACACCAAGTTCAAGTCCAAATAAATCCCTTGGCCAATCCTATCAAGGGGAATGCATTGTCTTTTGTTTATTGTGTTTTTACTTATGGGAGACTAATGAGACTTCGTGGCCCTTGACTACATTGAAGAATGACGAGAAGGGTGTCTTGAAAGATGAAAGAGTTGTTTTACCAAAGTGGAAGGATGACATCTTCAAGCTTATCTTGACCAAGCATTAACTCATTCTCAAAGTTGTATTTATTTTTGTTAACTTAATGTTAGCTATAATAAATAGGTTTCATTCCTACCCTTGTAAGAGGTCGAATATTTGGATAAAAAATCATGTTATTGTTGTGAATCTTCTTCACTTTTCTTGTATTTAAAATACAAGTGCTTTCACTTGAGCTTGGCGAGTCATATTCAAGTGAGTGTTAGTGTAGTTTGGTGAGTTATATCCAAGCTAGCCTCCACTTGAGCTTGGTGAATCACATTCAAGTGAGCGCGAGTGGTTCCTTAACTAGCTTGTTTGCTCAAGTTAGTCTATCCATCTCGTTCATCTACTACTTAGCAAGGACCGCTAAGTCCATTTCCCCAAAATCTAGCCCGAGCATCCCACGGGTCTCCCTTGTTCTCTTTTACTTTTCCATCCACTTCATTCCCCAAGTATTGAAAGTATGTCACTATGATACCCTAGTTCTTCACGAAGCGCCGGTAATAACATGCTAAACTCAGAAATCCACGCACCTCCATAATAGTCTTAGAAATCGAACATGTTGACATACTTTGAATTTTATTCTCTTATGCTTCAACTCCACGAACGCAAATTTTATGACCTAAATAATGCATAGAGGATTGGAAAAAAAACATTTCTTTCGATTCAAAATAAACTTACACTTCTGAAGCTTCCCCAAGACCAGTTGCAAGTGTTTGTAGTGTTCTTCCACCCCTTTACTGTAAATCAAAATATCCTCTCAAAAAACCAGCACAAAACAATGTAAATATGGACAGAATTAATCAGGCATAATAGCTTGAAAGGTTGTAGGTGCGTTCGTCAACCCAAAAGGCACGACAAGGAACTCATACTGACCTTTATGAGTCTGAAACGTTGTTTTCTCATTGTCTTCAGAACGCATTCAGATTTGGTGATAACTACTTTTATGATCTAATTTCGTGAAAATAGTTGCTCTCCAAAGTTCAGCTATTAATTCTTCAATAACAGGGATAAGGAACTTATCTGGAACCCTAAGTTTGTTTAATTCGCGATAATCGACACAAAATTGTCACCCCTCCTCTTTACAAACTAGCAAAACTGGGCTTGAATACAAGATTTGACTTGAATGAATAATAACAGTGGCTATCATATTGCACCAACTTCTCTATTTCGTTCTTTGTAAATACAAATATTTGTTGGGGCATATATTAGGAGAGTGGCACCCGATTTCAAAAGGATACTATGTCACCTTTTCGACAAGGATTTTTGAAGTCCTGTTGCTCACGAAGCAGGACCATTTTAGAGGAAGAATATTGGGCTTAGCTGTAAGAAAGTTGGGTTGTAGGATAAGTAGATAGGGCCTGCTGCCCCCCTCGGATTTCCCTACTGTAACCTGAATGATCTTATTGTCATATTTAAGAGCTAACATCATTATTGTCTCATAGACATTTCACGGTTGCATAATACGGATGTCGTCTTGTAACTCCCATGATAGACTATTGAGAAAATCCCCAAGTAAGGCAGCTCGATCCATGCCACGAATGCGAGTTGCTAAATTTTGAAATAAATCTCCATATTTCTCAATTGACCCAGATTGCTTAAGACTCATAAGTTGTTCCTGAGTGGATCGAAATTCTTTCGGCACAAACCTTTGGCCATAGCAAATTTCAACTATTCCCAACTAAGTCTAGACTCATCTTTTCTTACTCACTCAAAATAATCTCAGGCCTGTCACATAAAGTAATCAGATGTAGCCCACACTCTATTGTCTTGATGAATCCCATCGACTCTAAAGTAGTGCTCTAGTTCTAGTTCCCTCACTGTTAAAAGTTCCCATGTCAACCCGAGGAAGATTGCTCCACTTTTGGCATTGTCGAACCGAAGTCTGTCATACTGTGATGGTCGCACCAGGGAGGAGGAGATCGTCGGTTAAAACTCTGCGTTCGAATTGGGCATCCCATGAGTGTACTCCTCGAGGTTGATCTAGTCAGCCAAGAAAATGTTGATTGTTGAACGAAGAGAAAAGAATGATGTATGTTGAAGTAAGTTGAGAAGAACAATAGACTTTGGAGACGATGATGAACAATAACAAGAAAGGGAGAGAGAGAGAGAGAGGGTAGGTTTAATTGATTTGATCGATATCTTCTAATACAACCCTTACACCCCAATTATATCATATTTACCACCAACCATGGTTTAGTAACCATGGTTATGCTAACATCCCCCCTCAAGAGCAATACCTTCGATCGAAGATCTTGAATGTGAAGTCAGAGAAATGTGCAGGCGGAAGAGGCCTTGTAAAAGCATCTACAAGTTGATTCACTGAGGGAGTGAATTTGACCATCAATGACTTAGCTAGAACTTTTTCTCGAACAAAATGAAAATCAATTTCCACATGTTCGGATTTTGAGTGTAGAACTGGATTAGATACAAGGTATGTTGCGCTCAGGTTGTCACATAAAATGAGAGGAGCCGGGATTGAGACAATACCAAGTTTCTTAAGAAGTGATTGTAACCATAGAATTTCTGCTTCGCCGTTTACCACACTTCAATTTTCAGATTCGGTGCTAGAGCGAGAAACCACCTTTTGTTTTGCAGAAGACCATGAAATAAGATTATGACCTAAAAAAATATAGAACCCATTTGTACTCTTCCTATCATCCGGACAGGAAGCCCAATCCGCATCAGTGAAGCAAGTTAAATGGAAAGATGAAAATGGCGAGAAGGAAATACCAAGAGATGAAGTACCCTGCAGATATCGCAAAATTCGTTTGACAGCCTACCAGTGAATATCCGAGGGGGCATGCATGAATTGAGAAACCTTGTTTACAGCAAAAGCCATATCCGGTCTAGAAAGGCAGCAGTCTTGTAGACCACCAACCATTCTATGGTAGAGAGTACCGTCATGAAGCAGAGTACTTGAGTGTTTAGAGAGGATGGGTCCCGAAACCATGGGGGTGGGAACTGGTTTGCAAGAACTCATATTAGCTCTGTGAAGCAACTTAGATATGTACTGGGATTGAGAGAAGCTCATCCCAAGGAAGTAAGAAAGGGATCCAAGGTCTCTTACCATAAATTTTGACTGAAGGTAGAGGAGAAACTGATCCAGGAGAGAAGTTGAGTAGCCAGTAAGAATAATGTTATTTATGTAGACTAGCATAATCATAATGGAGGAGTGCTTGCAACATATAAAAAAGTGATGTATTAGACTTTAATGCCGAGAAACTCCACCATAGCAGAACATTGTATAGTTTGTGGTACCATGCCCGAGGAGATTGTTTGAGACCGTAAAGAGTTTTTTGTAATAAACACATCACAGATGGGTAAGAAGGATCAACAAAACCTGGAGGTTGCTGCATAAAAATTGTATCAGTAAGATCACCATGTAGAAAGACATTGCTGATATTCAGTTGTTTAATGGTCCAACCAAATGAGACGGCTAAGGACAACGTAATACGTATGGTAGTGGGCTTTACAATTGGGCTAAAAGTCTCATCATAATCAATGTCCTCTGTCTGGTCATAACCTTTAGCAACTAACCGGGCTTTATAGCGGTCAACTTTGCCATTTGCTGTGAGTTTAATTTTGAAAACTCACTTGCATCCAATAAGTTTGACCCCAGGTGGAATATGAACTAATTTCAAAGTATTGTTTTTGTTGAGCGCGGTGATCTCATCCTTCATAGCATCTAGCCATTGTGGAAACTTAGAGGCTTGTTGGAATGATTTTAGTTCAATAAAAAATTCAGCAGAAAGAGCCTTTGGTTTAAATATGTCATCTTTGGATCTAGTTCTCATTGAATGATCATTAATAGTAAGAGGCCGATTGCTGAGAGTGGAACTGCTGACTGGTAAAACGGGAGATGAAGAAGGTTGAGAAGAAGGAATAGAAGGTGTGGAGGCTGAAGTCCTTCCACGGCAGGAGAAGGAAAGGGTAGCATCCTCGTTGTCAGACTGGAACAAGAAAGGGAAGCTAGTCGTTGGAGGGAAGATAAGACTTGTGGAATGCAACTCCTCTAATATATATAATAGAGCCTTACTCTACAACTTTCTTAAAGGGGAGGAGGATTTGGATGGATGGATATTGTGAATAGGACTTTGTAGAAAAGGGAGAGGGATAATTGGAATGGAGAAGGAAGATTGTTGTGAATCAGATAGAGTAAAGGAAGTAAAAGGAAAGGAAGATTTTTGACATGACATGAAATATATGTTTTTTTTTAGTGAGGATCTAAACAGATATAACCTTTATGATGAGCACTGTAGCCCAAAAAGACACAAGGTAAAGAACGAAGTTGAAGTTTGTGATAATTGAATGGACGAAGAAATGGAAAGCATAGACAGCCAAAAACACGCAATGAGGAATAGACTAGAATCGAGTGGAACAAACATTCAAAAGGAGACTTATGGCTCAAGACAGGTGTAAGTAACAAATTGATTAATGTCGTAGCAAAAGTATAGGGTCAAAAATGTTGAGGAACTGAAGAATAAAAAAGTAAAGTGAGGCCAGTTTCAACAACATGGCGATTTTTGCGTTCTACATGTCCATTTTGAATTAGAGTACAAGGACAAGAAACATGATGGTGTATACCAAGAGACTTAAAGACATTTGAGAGAGATTGAAATTCTCCACCCAAATCGGATTATAAGACTTTAATGTTAAGACCAAAATGAGTGTAAATAAATTTATGAAATTGTATGAAAATATTGTGCACTTGACTTTTTAATTTCAAACACAAAAACCATGTAAATCTAGTGCAATCATCAACAAACAAGACAAAATATCGTACACTAGTTGTAGAATTTACAGGAGATGTACCCCAAAATATCCGTATGAATAATGTCAAAAGGGAAACTAGCATGAGAAGTAGTAAGTTAAAATGGTAAACGATGAGTTTTACTCATTTGACAAAGAGTACATAACTTTGAAACAATGTTCTTAGTACAACGAACGTGACACAAATTTAAAATATTCTGTAAAATAGCAGTAGAATAATGACCTAGTCGTAAATGCCACAAGTGAGATGGATGACTAGTTTGAGCTGAGAGAGACAGAATTTGAGATGCCTAGGGGGTCCAGTACAATCCCTTAGTGAGGGAGCCCCGAAGGAGTATTTTGTGGGAGATCCAGTCCTTGATAAAAAAATAATTTGAGTCAACATAGATAGAATTCTCATGACATAGTTGATTAATGTTAAGCAGATTATGAGCAATTTGTGGTGTATGAAAGACCGTGTTTAATTTAAGAGGACAACATGTCGTCGGTATACTAGCATAACCAAATTGAGAAATTTTGGAGGACTTACCATCGATTGTCACAACATGATGAGAACTAGTATAAGGGGTTGGCTGTTGGAGCATAGAGGAGTATGGTGTGAAGTGGTGGGTTGCACTAGAGTCTAACAGCCATGGTGCGGAAGAGGTTGGAGTATTCGGGTTTGGGAGAGTCAAGAGGCCAGCAGAGTGTGCTTGGGAGGGGAAATGGGTGAACGGAGGAGGGGGGGTAATGTTATAGTCTGCTGGAAATGAGGGTCGGTAGGAGGCATTGTGCTTGTGATAGCATATGATGGCTGAATAACTCACCTTGTTGCAAATTGACACCTCGGTTTGAAGTGGCTCGGGGGATGTGGGCGCCAAGAGTTTGGAGAAGGCGCTGGCACAAAACCAAATTGAGGGGGAGCAATGTGAGTATTAGGTATGTTCTGGACATTGTAGAACGGCCGAGGAGTCCATCCTGTGCGAGAAGGACGTTGGATATCAGTATTGATTTGAAGAGGGCTTGATGCTAGAGGGATCAAATTCTACTTCTCCTTACGGAAGTCATAACTTTGAAGAAGACTGTAGAGTTCCTCAAGTGAAAGTTGATCTGCCTATTGGTGATGGAGGTGACAAAGGCATTGTAGTCACTACCTAGTCCCCCGAGAAAATATAATACTTGGTCGCGGTAGGAGACTAGTTCTCCAATTGCCGACGGGGTGTTGCACTGAGACGAGATTTTCTATATATAGGTGCTTGCAAAAACTCTATCCTTAGTCAGAGAATAGAGTTGGCTACGAAGATCGGTGATTCTTGCTAAAGAGGAGGAGACAAACATTCTGGCCAGCGCAAGCCAGATCTCATTGGCAGAGTTGAAACATACATTATGGGGAAGAAGGTTTTCAGAGAGTGAGGAGAAAATCCAACTCATGATGAACCGGTTATAGCGTTGTCATATTGTGAAATTGGGGTTGGGTTGAAGAGAGAGAGAGTCCAAGTATTGAGGAGGCGATGGGCAGGAACCGTCAAGAATGTGGTCGATTCTATTTGCTATAACAATGTTCAGAAGTTGGGCTTTCCAGACGAGATAGTTTGAGTTATCAAGTTTGATAGTGAATGTTTGGTTCATGGAAGGGAAGGGAGGAAGAGAAACCGATAAGGGAGTCGAAGGGGGCAAGGGAATAATTGAGCTGGAAGACGCCATAACTCACAAGTTTCAGGCTCTGAACCATGAAGAGAAAATGATGATGTACGTTGAAGTATGTTGATCGATATCTTCCAATACAACCCTTACACCAAAATTATATCATATTTACCACCAACCATGGTTTAGTAACCATGGTTATGCTAACATTAAAGTGTGGCGGTCCATTTTGTAATGCATTGTCGGCCCGTCAAACAACACTCTTCAGGCTCGGGTCAGTGCCAGACCGTAGCATGCCTTTACCTTTGTCAAAAACAGAGCAAACACTGGGACCAACGTCTAGAGAGTTGCGGGAAACCCGCAAAAACTAGAGTTCTGCCACCAATTCTGGCAAGAGTCTTTAGAGACTCTTCCACTCATGGTAATCTAGTAAACTAATGTGAGAGTGTGACCATTTGCTCGATAGTATGATCCAAATCAGTCTTGAGAACCAACAAATCCTTCTCTATTTCATCTAATCGATCTCCTTGTGTGACTGGTTTGGCCATGGGTGGCTCTTATACCAAACGATCGGTCGGAAATCTGCACAATGCAAAATAACTATCACAATCCAAGAATAAACCATCCTTGGAAGAGGGAAAATAGTAGGATTAGAGACCACAAGTCTAGAACAATCTAGACTCGAAAACCGAGGAAGAAAGCTCTGAACAACCTGATTACAAAGCTGAATGAATAATCCACCCAACCCAGCCTCTACCCTCTTATACTCTACTCAGCTAGCGTTGACCACTCTAACAAACTTTGACAGCTCGGTATTGTTTTATCAAAATTACCCTTCCAGGTGGACACCCCTTCTAGAATAAGACTTCCCAAAATATTTATCCTCCTCACCACTTCCTCTTCTAACAATAACTCGGGGTAGTTTCTAGATTGGTGTTTTGCCATATCTATTTTCGTTCGGTTGTTTTATTCGTGTTAGTCCTATGCTACATTTTTAGTTCATCATACTTGTTCGGTATTTTAATCATTTATATATTTCTTAATACTTCATTTCACTATTTAGATATTGGAAACTCCTTTTCTTAAAGTGCGACTGAAGAACTACTTGTGGTTGATGGTTGTGAATTGCAATTTTGCATAATATCTTTAGTATTTAATGATATTATGCTAGTCAATCATTTATTTGATCAACTAACAAACTTAGTTATGCAGTCTATTTCATGTGCATATTCAAGCAAACAGTTTGCAAAATTTCATTTTTATGTTATGACTTTAGAATTATCAATAGGTCCCTTTTTTTTCCTGGTAGGTCTTGGGAGATTTCTCTCCAATTCTTCTTCTTTCAAAGTTCATGTCTACCGCAATAAATGATCAATTTTCTGTGCTTGACAATTTTGTTCTGTTCATGACAAAGCAAAGCTTAAATAAAACTGTTTGACCTTCCCTATAATAGCCATAGTTTTTATAAATGTGTAAAAGTAATGTCTAGTGTGAGCCATATTTTTTTCATTTGCTCTTCCATCTTCCAGGAACTGATGGGACGACCGCTGCAAATAAAGTTCAGTGAGAAACCTTCCGAAGAAGCAAAAATAGGGGAAGAAGTAGAAGCAACAGTCGAAGGTCAATCGTAATTTTATCTTGTACTCAACGACCCAAGTAAGTCAAATCATAATATGTTTTATTGATCATATGCATATTTGTCTTAGCTAACCTCTAGTTATCTTTTGTAAAACAGGAGCATAATTATTGTTATTTATACTGGTTTTCTTTTTACTTGAAATTCCATTTTTGGGTATTGACAAGTAGATATGGACCTTTTCTTCATTCTTTACCTTCCTATCATTCATATCTTTTCGATCCTAATATCGGCTAATTGAGAATGCTCATCGAGAAGGTAATTCTATCAACTCTGTGTACTTTATGAGTGAAACCACGTTAAAGAGTTGTTTAAGAACTGAATTTTGAGTCTTTACACTAACAAAATTGTCAAGTATTAGTTCATTTTTAGTTCATGAGTGATGATTGGAATGGAAAGCGTGATGAACCCTAATTTTCTTCAGTAAGTTTCTTCCTTTGGGCAGATTGTGATATACATATCTCTTAAACACTGAGCTTTTGGCTGAACTCGAGTTGAATTTCAGAAGTTTATGAATCCGATTTCATGACAACTTCAGTACCAAGTTTATAGTTTTCCACTCACAATTGATAATATCTCAACCGATGAGTGAAACGAAGTTTCACACAAGAGAACGTTCCTCGTCTTTTTTGGTTTTTCGGACATGGATAGTGAAAACATTTTACTTCAAATTTCATAAACTTTTATTACCTAATATGTAGCTAACTAATATATTTCAAATTATGAATTAATAAGTATATGTTTACCCATAAAATCCCAAAGAGAAAAATAGAATGATAGAGTTTGACGACTTGCATTTTGTTTAAATTAGACCAAATCATGCGTGCTACAAAAAAGTTTGGAACAAAATCATAATTTTCTAAGAATATGTGAAAACAAGCCATTAGGCTAAGTTTCTCACGTTTGATTAATTCTTACAATATTAAGTCATACGACACAAATTTCAAAGTGGTCACGTGGTTTAAATAAAACGATGTATAAATATTTAAATTTAACTAATTAATATATATGAAGTTAGAATGCTCTCATGATTCAATATTAGTCTCAATTTTTATTTACCATTGAGCAAATAAAACTCAATTACTCTCATTCATGACTTTTGATAGACGAACAAGCTAATCAACTAAATAATTTCATGCAACAAAACCCATCAAGAGTACGTGGATAGCATGATTAAGTACGTCACTAAATACTTATCCCATTAATAAAAAAGAAATAATAATATTAATCTTGAATATATTATTATTAATAATAAGAAAAATATAATAAACTCTTTGCTTTGACGTGGGTGCTGCAGCAATCACTGTCACCATAATTGGTGTTGGGAGGAGTTTCCTGGTTGTTCCGCAAATGGAGAGAAACAAGTTCAACGATAACCTTTCTCTGCTATCTACAACAACATGATGAAGCTTCCTCTTTCCCGGTGTATTCCTTTCTCTTTCTTCTGTTCTGCTTCACCTTATTTTAAAAAACAGACTCAGAATATCTTTTTTTCGTCTAATTTCTTATATGTTCCTTGTTTCTTCTCCACATTTTCTTCAACAAACGCATTGCTTTCTCATCTTTGAATAATGGGGATCTGTCTTTTCTTTTAACAATCCTCAGCTTTCTTCACCCGCATTTAATGTTGGGTGTTATTGTGCCGTAGACATTGTCGACCGATTACAGAACATCGACCGATCGCCCCTTATATTCTCTAGCTGTTCTGCAAAAATGCTTCCAGGAAGACTCCAAATTATGGAAGACAAACAGTCGCCTAATGAACACCCACATGATATGACCCTATGAAACAAATCCTATTGGTTACCATTTATGTTAATTGCTTGCTCTGATGGAGATTAAGCTTAATGAAGATAATGTAGAATAAAAGATAGGAATGGTCCTCTCTCCCTGTCCAACTCAATTATACGAAGTTTTCTCCATCAAATACTTCACTGAAGAAATAAAAGGAAAAGGGAGAGAAAAAATCAACAGAGTTTTTTATTTGCTTTTATGGATCAAAGTAAGTAAATTTCTCTATTCCTTTTAATTAAAGTTTGTGAAAATTTTTTCTATTCCTGTGGTATGTTATAATTTTCTTATGAAAATGAAAAACTATGAAGAAAAATAATGAACATGTGGTATCAAAGCATTGTTATAGAACTGTTGATTTTCCATGATGAATAATTGTATGTTTATCCGCTGTTGAATGATTGTTTTTCTGTTAAAATAAGAATGAAGAATTGGTGAAATTAAGAAATTTTGGAATTATTGTTCACCAAAGTTATTGTGATTGATGACTGTTCATGATTGAAAATAATGAAATAATTCTTGATTTTGGATGCTTTTGTGTGAATCAAGATATTATTAATTTCATGCTTCATTAATTTGATATCTGAATTATGTTTAATTCGTTAGTCATCAAAGTGGCCGAATTATAAAGGTTTTCACAGATATCAAATTTATTAGAGCCAATTACTCATGTTTTATGTGATGCTCGATAATGAAATGACATGATGAGAATTATAATTTTAACATGAGTATATTAATTTTCGTGATTATAAAATATGTTGAATCGCCCAAAGGTGGATTGGTTATTTTATAATTATGAATATGATTGTGGTAAAATTGATATGCTTTGAATAGGTGCGTTTAGTATATCCAAAGATAACGAACATATCTATATCGAGTATATTGATTACCAATTATGTGAAATTTAAGTTGAGTATCAATTATGTTTATGATTTTATATTGTTGTGTCACCCAAAGGAAAACTTCAATATATATTTATGATTGTTTGATTGTCTTATGACTCAAAGCATTAAAGTTGAACATGTTTTATATTTTGCAGCATCTATTCATGTTGCTCTTCATTCGCAAGCCGCATCTGTTGTAAAGTTTTCTGGTCTAAATTTCTCTGAATGGTGCGAACAAGTTTAGTTTCACCTTGGTGGATTGATTCTGGTTGTACTACTTACGTTTCTAATACGATGCAAGATTCCTTACAACCCAAACTATAAGCCCAAATGAAAGATACATCTTTATGGGCAATCGGGTAAAAGTTCCAGTTGAAGCCATTAGAACATATCGTTTAATGTTAGACACTGGATATCAATTAGATCTTTTTTAAACTGTTTATGTTCTATCTGTTTCTCGAAATCTAGTTTCATTATCGAAACTTGATACAGCTGGATATTCCTTTATGTTTGGGAATGAATGTTTCAGTTTGTCTAAAGATAATGTTCTTATTGGTTCTGGTGTTCTGTATGATGGTTTGTACAAGTTAAAACTTGATTATTGTTTTGCTGAAACCCTATTAATTGAGCATCGTAATATTGGAACGAAACGTGGTTTAATGAATGATGTTCTACTAATTTGTGACATAAACGATTAGGTCATATATCCAAAGAAAGAATGAAAAGATTGATAAAGAATCAAATTCTTCCACATTTGGATTTTACTGATCTAAATATTTGTGTTGATTGTATTAAAGGAAAACAAACAAGAAACACAAGTAAGAAAGCAGCCACAAGAAGCAAACAGCTCCTTGAAATTATACACACCGATATATGTGGTCCTTTTTGATGTTCTATCTTTTGGTGGAGAAAGATATTTTATCACCTTTATTGATGATTTTTCACGTTATGAATATATCTATCTACTGAATGAAAAATCTTAATCAATAAATGCTCTCGAAGTGTTTATTACTGAGATTGAAAGACAATTAGATAGAAAAGTGAAAATTATGAGATCTGATAGAGGTGGTGAATATTATGGCAGTTATGATGAAAATGGACAACATCCAGGTCCATTTGCTAAATTCCTAAAAAAGTCGTGGTATTTGTGTGCAATACACAATACCAGAAACACCGGAACAGAATGGTGTTGCAGAAAGGCGTAATCGTACTTTAATGAATATGGTTAGGAGTATGTTAAGTAATTCATCTTTACCCTTATCATTGTGAATGCATGCTTTAAAGACTGCTGTATACTTGTTAAACAGGGTTTCTAGTAAGGGAGTTTCAAATACACTATTTGAACTATGGACAGGAAGGAAACCCAGTTTAAGGCACCTGCATGTTTGGGGTTGCCCAACAGAAGTAAGAATTTATAATCCACATGAAAGGAAACTAGATGCAAGAACAATCAGTGGTTACTTCATTGGTTATCCAGACAAATCTAAAGGGTATAGATTTTACTGTCCTAGCCATAGTACGAGAATAATTGAAACTGGAAATGTTAGGCTCATTGAAAATGGTGAGATCAGTGGGAGTTTGGAACCACGTAAAGTGGAAATTAAAGAAGTTATGGTACAAGTTCCAATACCTATAACTTCTGCTCAGGCTGTTGTTCCAACAGTTGTTGATCATATTAATGACTTATACGAACAACAAATTAATGAGCCAACTTCACGTAATGAGGTTGTCACGAATGAACCTATAAGAGATGAACCACTAGAAATACCATTAAGACGATCTGTAAGAGAAAGAAGATCTGCTATTTCTAATGATTATGTGGTTTATCTTCAAGAGTCCGATTATGATTTAGGACTTGATGATGATCCAATTTCGTTTTCACAGGCCATAGAAAGTGAAAATTCTGATAATTGGTTAGATGCCATGAAAGATGAGTTAAAATCAATGGAACAGAATGAAGTTTGGGAACTCGTCGAATTGCCTGAAGGTTGTAAAAGAGTTGGGTGTAAATGGGTCTTTAAGACCAAACGCGACTCTAATGGCAATATCGAACGAAATAAAGCCAGACTTGTTGCCAAAGGTTTTACTCAGAAAGATGACATTGATTACAAAGAAACCTTTTCTCCTGTTTCTAAAAAGGATTCTTTCAGAATTATTATGGCAATGGTAGCTCATTACGATTTAGAGCCCCATCAAATGGATGTGAAAACTGCCTTTTTGAATGAAAATTTAGATGAGGAAGTTTATATGGACCAACATGAAGGTTTTGTCATTAAAGGACAAGAACACATGGTGTGTAAACTAAAGATGTAATACCCGGCTCGTACGGATTTTTGGATTTAATATATTATATTAATACTTTATTATATATATATATGGCATTTTTGTAAATATGTCAAATCAGGTTCATTTTACGAAAAGAAAGCGTCATTACGATCCTAACGAATAATAGGAATTTTAAAGAATTTACGAGAATTTTTGGAGTAATAACGCTATATTCCGAGTAATTAAGCTTCTCGTAAAATGAAGGACGTTTTGGTAAAAATAGTAAACGTGGTCCGTTTTGAGAACGGACAGTTTTAATAGATTCCAAATAATAAGTTGAAGTTGTTGGCAAAATAAGAAAATTGAGAGAAAATAAATTGCTAGCCGATTGACGAACCGAAGGACGAAACTTATATAAAATCAAAGGAAAGGGCAATTTGGTAATTTTACCAAATCAATTTTTAATTTAAAATGACAAACTTCTTTATTTCTTCTCCATTTCTCCCTGTTCTTCACGAAACACCAGAGAGTTACTCTCTTTCTCCCTCACGCGAGCCGTCGACGTTTTCCTCCCAATCCGACTCCGTTTCGACCTCCGATCGTTCCGTTTTCTTCGTGCTTTCTCCTCCAATCGACGTACTAGGTATGAACCTACAATCTTAGAGCTTTTATTTTGATGTGAGTTTTAAACAATTAGGTTTCGTTTAGGTTTTGTTAAAAATCGAGATTTAGGGCTCGGAATTGATAGATTGTTATAGTTTACGAACGTATTTTCCGTATTAAGCGTTATTGGAAGAAGTTAGGACGATTTAGGAGAAATGTTAAATTTGTAAATTTCGGGTTTTCGGAAAACTCGTAAATTGTATTTCGAGGTATCGAGCGTAGATTAATGGATTAAATGTCTCGATAAGTTAAATTGGAATGTTAGGAAATTTCTTTAGTTAAGGTTTTGACAATTGGACGTTTATTAACTTAAACTCGTTTTAACGTCAATCCTTATAAATTGCTTAGGTGAACAGCGCTCGTGGACGGAGCTTGAGCTGCTTTGGACACGAGGTAAGTTCTCGTGATTCTTCTCTGGCCGATTGGCCTACACCGTACGTCGAATGTCGTGTCGAGAAATTTTGGAGATGCACTTGTTTTATAATGCTTTGGTTGGGTAGCTAGGCTTATTTGTTTTATAGATTATGTTTTACAGTCTTTGATGGTATACATTATTGCTTGTTTACTTTAAGATATGAACTGTTCACGCATCACGTGTTCTAAAGAAAAGCATGAAAATGAACTTCCACACAGGGTTTTAAGATAATGTAAAGCATAACATAGGCCGAAAGGCATATCGGCCGAAAGGCATATTGGCCGAAAGGCGTATCGTTTATCGGTCACGCGAGGTGGGGCTCAGGCACGGCTGTACGTGTTGTAAGCGTGTACCCCCCACCTCTAGCTGGAAAGAGTAGTCCGCCCGCTGGATGAGCTCTCTCCGGTTAGAGGGATAGGATCTCGATGACACCTATCGTGCATTGCATAGTAAAGAAAATAAAGCATGATTTATCGAACTCATACGCACAGCATGCATTGCATTTACGTAGAGCTTACTGGGATTTCATCTCATAGTGTGTATGTATGGTATAGGTGATTACGAGGATACAGGTGAGGATGAGATTCCTCCTCCTGAGGCTTGAGTCCAGTTGACGGAGGATGGCTGCGGTGGTGTGTTGGCGCAGTTGACGCTTACTTGACCCGTGGGGACAGTATGTATAGATTTTGAGGGTTTGGGACATTTTGGGCTGATGTTTGTATAGAAATTATAGGATGTTTGGTACTGGTAGTTGATAGGTTTTATGTTTAATATTTCAAATGTTTTGGTAAACTGTATATAGAAAATGTTTTAGTTTAAACTGTTAATTAAATGTTATGGGAATGTTTTTGATGGTTTTAGGATGGTTACAGATATGCTGGATTTTTAGAGCTATCCACGCAGTTGGATTTCGCAAAGTCCGCTGCAAGTTGATTGAGTCTAGAATACATTTTGGTTGAGTTTAAGTTATAAGTCGATTATGATTATTGATGAGAAATTGGTGCAAAAAAATACGTGAGGTTGCTCTCTGGAATCGGATTCCAGAGAGTTTTCATTAAGTGTTTTGCTCTCTGGAATTCCAGAGAGCAATTGTAGAAAAAAAGGAAAATGATGAAGGCGATTGAAGAAGGCAAGGGAACGTATGGAAGATCGCTACATGCAGCGATCAATCGCTGCAGCAATGCAGCGACTGATCGCTGATCGCTGCTCACTGCAGGGAATGCAGCGATCAGTCGCTGCATGCTGCAGGGACTGTTCGCTGCCCCTTTTGTCACGGGCTGGACAGTTTTGCCCTCCCCTTTATTTGTTCTGGTTTTTGTAATTATTTTATAGTTTTAATTATTTTATTAAATAGTTTTATGTTTCTTTTAAGAGGTTTAAAAGTTAGATTTCAATTCCGATTTCGATTCTGATTTCGATTTCAGTTTAGGTTCCGCTTAGTGTTTATTTAAAGTATAGAGATACAAATAATAATAATAATAATAATAATAATAATAAAAGTAAGGAAAACTGGTACAGTATTAGGGTCGTTACAACTATGGTATCAAAGCCCCCGGGTTTTAAAATCGGTTCTGTAGACTGCTCGACTGCACAGCCACTACGCGGACATCCTTCATCAACTGTAAGTATGTTTATAGCTTTATTCGATTTCTAGTTTCTTACAATATTTGTTTAACTTTTTATAGGAATTTTATAATTATGGTGCGTCCACGAAATGACCGAGACGACACGATAGACACTCTTAAGGATTTTATCGCCCAGCAGTCCCAGCATATGGAGCGACAGTCTCAGCAGATGGAGAGACAGTCTCAGCAGCTGGGTACTATGATAGACCGAGAGGGCATTAGAGCTCGAGAGACGGCTGTTTCGGGTAACCGGGGGATGGAGAGATTTCAGAAGCTTCAGCCCCCTATATTTAACGGACAGTCCACAGATCCCTCTTCCGCCGAGGAGTGGATTCGCACTATGGAGGACATGCTGGCGTATGCTAGCATAGAGGACGGAGAGAAGGTTGCATTGGTGACCTATCACTTGGCACTTGACGCCCGGTTTTGGTGGGATTCCATCAGAACAACCACCGATGTGACGATCATGGGCTGGGAGAGATTCAGGACATTGTTTTACGACAAGTATTTCAGCCATACCGTACGAGAGGCGAAGATGGTTGAGTTTATGCAGTTGCGACAGATTGGTTCTATTGCCGAGTACGTGAGGAGGTTGGAGGCATTGTCCCGATTCGCGTCACGACATGTCAGCGTTAACGAGGACAAGGTACGCCGATTTTTACAGGGACTTAGTCAGGAGTTTCGGATGCGCCTTACCATATCTGGGGTACGGAATGTATCCTATGACGATATTGTGGCTAGGGCGCTTGATATTGAGGCAGTTGATCAGAGTTCTGCCAGACCGAGGGAGCCATCTAAGGGCTTCTTCCGTGAGATTCGACCTCAGTTGCTGAACCGAGGTTGGCAGCCCAGAGCACAGCCCCAGCAGCAGCAGAGGGGTGTGAAGAGACCTCTTGAGGGAGGTAATGACCGGGGAAAGGGGAAGCAAGTACAAGGCATTTCTCAGGTACCGGTTTGCCCTAAATGTGAGAAGGAATACAGGGGCCAGTGCAGGTTAGGCACAGATGTGTGTTATTGGTGTGGAGAATCAGGCCATTTTGCTAAAGACTGCCCGAAGCGGGGCCGAGATCAGTCAGGCAGTGATCAGAGGAGGATTATGCCGAGGATCTTCGCATTTATCGAACCTGGTTATGTTGACGACGAGGATCAGCCTGCCGTGATAGCAGGTACTATATTGCTTACGGGCGTAACTGTATTTTCTTTGTTAGACACGGGGGCTACGCATTCTTTTGTTTCCACTGCTTGTGTGTCTAGATTGAAGCTTGCGCCTGAGTTAGCAGAGTGTGAATATAGTATGATGCTACCTTCGGGTGAGAGTATGCAGTCTGGTCGTGTTGTCCAGGGCAATATTATCTCGATTGGGGACATCACCCTCTATGCTCGCCTTATTGTTATGGGCATCGAGCACTATGATCTCATCTTAGGGATGAATTGGCTATCACAGCACTTCGCCACCATCGATTGTCGATCCGGGATTGTGACCTTCCGACCCCCGGGTAAAGCCGAGTTTTCTTATCAGGCGATGAGCAGATTGAGTAGCTCGCCTATTTCTTATTCCATGAAGGTCAACGAGCAGTTTAAAGGTGCGTGCTCTATTTATTTGGCCTCTGTATTTGATTGTCAGTTGCTCAGCGGAGAAAAGCCGAGCGACATTCCTATTGTCAGAGAGTTCTCTGGGATCTTTCTTGATGATCTTCCCGGGTTACCACCAGACCGGGAGATCGAATTAACTATTGATGTCTATCCAAACTCCGCGCCGAGGTTCAAGAACCCATATCGGTTGGCACCAGCTGAGTTGAGGGAATTGAGGACTCAGCTTGACGAGTTGTTAGAGAAGGGTTTTATTCGACCTAGTGTTTCACCCTGGGGTGCGCCTGTTCTATTCGTCAAGAAGAAAGACGGGACCCTCAGGATGTGCATTGACTACAGAGAGTTGAACAAATTGACGGTGAAAAATAAGTATCCATTGCCTCGGATTGACGATTTATTTGATCAGCTGCAAGGTGCCCGAGTATTTTCTAGGATTGATCTACGCTCGGGTTACAATCAGCTGAAGGTCCGGAAGGATGATATACCGAAGACGGCATTCCGAACGAGGTATGGGCATTATGAGTTTCTTGTCATGTCTTTTGGACTTACTAATGCCCCTGCAGCGTTTATGGATTTAATGAACCGTGTCTTCAAGGAGTATCTGGACAAGTTCGTGGTGGTTTTCATCGACGACATTGTGATATACTCTAAGACGAAGGAAGAACACGAGGAGCATCTGAGGATTGTTCTGAGGACCCTATGTCAGCACCAGTTGTATCCGAAGTTCTCCAAATGCGATTTTTGGTTGGATCAGATCAGTTTTCTTGGCCATGTCATATCGCAGGATGGAGTTTCTGTTGATCCGAGCAAAGTTCAGGTGGTCAGAGATTGGCCACAGCCAAAGAATGTACGTTAGGTGCGTGGATTTCTCGGATTAGCTGGCTATTATCAGAAATTCATAGAGGGATTTTCGAAGATCGCAGTTCCTCTTTCACGGTTGACTCGAAAGAACGAGAGATTCATATGGTCGGCTGCTTGTGACGATAGTTTTACGGAGTTAAAGCAGAGGTTGACCACCGCTCCTGTATTGGCGTTACCTGTTGAGGGTGACAAGTTCAGTATTTATTGCGATGCGTCAGGAGTTGGACTAGGTTGTGTGTTGATGCAGGAGGGGAGAGTTATTGCTTATGCTTCTCGGCAGCTGAAGCCGTACGAGCAGAATTACCCTACGCATGACCTTGAGTTAGCAGCTGTGGTTTTCGCACTGAAGATATGGAGACATTACTTATATGGGTAGCAGTGCGAGATATTTTCCGACCACAAGAGCTTGAAGTATTTATTTACGCAGAAGGAGCTAAATATGCGACAGAGGAGGTGGCTAGAGTTCGTCAAAGATTACGATTTCGATATCAAGTACCATCCAGGAAAGGTGAACAAGGTTGCTAATGCTTTGAGTAGAGTGCCTTCTGCGAGTCAGCCTTCATTAGCAGCAATGTCAGTTACGCTGCGGTCTGAGATTGAGAGGTTCGACGTGGAGATAGTGGCAGAGTTGTCCAGTATGCTCACCAACATTTCTCTCAGGTCGACTATTTTGGATCGGATACGTGAGGCTTAGCAGAATGATACGGAGTGTGAGGAGCTTCGATCCAGCATGACATTGGGAGACTCGTCGGATTTTCATTTATCAGAGGATGGTATTCTGAAGTTCAGACATAGGTGGTATGTGCCTAACGACGAGGATATGAAGAAAGAGATATTGGCCGAGGCACATTCTTCGGCATATTCAATGCACCCGGGGAGTACTAAGATGTATCGGGACCTAAAGCAACATTTCTGGTGGCCGAACATGAAGAGGGAGGTTGCCAAGTACGTTGAGACCTGTTTGGTATGTCAACAGGTGAAGGCAGAGTACCAGAGGCCGACCGGAACATTATTGCCACTGCCGATTCTGGAGTGGAAGTGGGAGCAGATTTCCATGGATTTCATTGTGGGGCTCCCGAGGACGACGAAGGGCCACGACGGCATATGGGTTATTGTGGACCGATTGACAAAGTCGGCCTACTTCTTATCAGTGAGGATGACGTCTTCTATGGATCAGCTCGCCGAGCTTTATGTGCAGGAGATTGTTAGACTTCACGGTGTGCCAGTTTCTATTGTCTCAGACAGAGATCTGAGGTTCACGTCGAAGTTCTTGAAGAGTCTGCACAAAGCTATGGGGACTCAGCTTAATTTCAGCACTGCATTTCATCCTCATACTGATGGTCAGACAGAGAGGACGAATCAGATTTTGGAGGATATGCTTAGAGCATGTGTGCTGCAGTTTCAGGGATCGTGGAGCAGATATTTGCCTCTGATTGAGTTCTCGTACAACAACAGCTTTCAGGCTACCATTGGCATGGTACCGTACGAGGCTTTGTATGGTCGGAAATGTAGATCTCCGTTATATTGGGACGAGGTTGGCGAGGCCAGCATCGTTGGTTCTGAGATTCTACAGCAGACGGCAGAGAAGATTGTCATTATTCGACAGCGTATCGAGGTAGCTCAGAGAAGACAGAAGAGCTACGCTAACACGAGACGGAGAGAGCTAGAGTTTGAGGAAGGTGATGAAGTTTATCTTAAAGTTTCTCCGTTCAAAGGTGTTGCGAGATTTGGAAGGAGGGGTAAGTTAAACCCTCGTTACGTGGGGCCCTTTCCTATTCTGAAGAAGATCGGGAGGTTGGCGTACAGATTAGAGCTTCCGGCTTCTATGGAGGGTATCCACGACGTATTCCACGTGTCCATGCTTCGGAAGTGTTTGCGTGATCCATCACATACCGTGGAAGCGACAGAGATCGAGGTACAACCTACCTTGACTTATGAGGAGAGGCCAGTACGTATTTTGGAGTCTTCCATCAAGGTTTTGCGCAACAAAGAGATTCCGCTAGTCAAAGTCCTATGGCGGAACCACGAGGTGGAAGAAGCTACCTGGGAGCGATAACAGGATATGATGACTAGGTATCCTGAGCTATTTGTGTAGTTAAATTTTGTAGACAAAATTCTAAATAAGGTGGGTGGAATGTAATACCCGGCTCGTACGGATTTTTGGATTTAATATATTATATTAATACTTTATTATATATATATATGGCATTTTTGTAAATATGTCAAATCAGGTCCGTTTTACGAAAAGAAAGCGTCATTACGATCCTAACGAATAATAGGAATTTTAAAGAATTTACGAGAATTTTTCAGAGTAATAACGCTATATTCCGAGTAATTAAGCTTCTCGTAATATGAAGGACGTTTTGGTAAAAATAGTAAACGTGGTCCGTTTTGCGAACGGACAGTTTTAATAGATTTCAAATAATAAGTTGAAGTTGTTGGCAAAATAAGAAAATTGAGAGAAAACAAATTGCTAGCCGATTAACGAACCGAAGGACGAAACTTATATAAAATCAAAGGAAAGGGCAATTTGGTAATTTTACCAAATCAATTTTTAATTTAAAATGACAAACTTCTTTATTTCTTCTCCATTTCTCCCTGTTCTTCACGAAACACCAGAGAGTTACTCTCTTTCTCCCTCACGCGAGCCGTCGACGTTTTCCTCCCAATCCGACTCCGTTTCGACCTCCGATCGTTCCGTTTTCTTCGTGCTTTCTCCTCCAATCGACGTACTAGGTATGAACCTACAATATTAGAGCTTTTATTTCGATGTTTATGGAGTTTTAAACAATTAGGTTTCGTTTAGGTTTTGTTAAAAATCGAGATTTAGGGCTCGGAATTGATAGATTGTTATAGTTTACGAACGTATTTTCCGTATTAAGCGTTATTGGAAGAAGTTAGGACGATTTAGGAGAAATGTTAAATTTGTAAATTTCGGGTTTTCGGAAAACTCGTAAATTGTATTTCGGGGTATCGAGCGTAGATTAATGGATTAAATGCCTCGATAAGTTAAGTTGGAATGTTAGGAAATTTCTTTAGTTAAGGTTTTGACAATTGGACGTTTATTAACTTAAACTCGTTTTAACGTCAATCCTTGTAAATTGCTTAGGTGAACAGCGCTCGTGGACGGAGCTTGAGCTGCTTTGGACACGAGGTAAGTTCTCGTGATTCTTCTCTGGCCGATTGGCCTACACCGTACGTCGAATGTCGTGTCGAGAAATTTTGGAGATGCACTTGTTTTATAATGCTTTGGTTGGGTAGCTAGGCTTATTTGTTTTATAGATTATGTTTTACAGTCTTTGATGGTATACATTATTGCTTGTTTACTTTAAGATATGAACTGTTCACGCATCACGTGTTCTAAAGAAAAGCATGAAAATGAACTTCCACACAGGGTTTTAAGATAATGTAAAGCATAACATAGGCCGAAAGGCATATCGGCCGAAAGGCATATTGGCCGAAAGGCGTATTGTTTATCGGTCACGCGAGGTGGGGCTCAGGCACGGCTGTACGTGTTGTAAGCGTGTAGCCCCCACCTCTAGCTGGAAAGAGTAGTCCGCCCGCTGGATGAGCTCTCTCCGGTTAGAGGGATAGGATCTCGGTGACACCTATCGTGCATTGCATAGTAAAGAAAATAAAGCATGATTTATCGAACTCATACGCACAGCATGCATTGCATTTACGTAGAGCTTACTGAGATTTCATCTCATAGTATGTATGTATGGTATAGGTGATTACGAGGATACAGGTGAGGATGAGATTCCTCCTCCTGAGGCTTGAGTCCAGTTGACGGAAGATGGCTGCGGTGGTGTGCTGGCGCAGTCGACGCTTACTTGACCCGTGGGGACAGTATGTATAGATTTTGAGGGTTTGGGACATTTTGGGCTGATGTTTGTATAGAAATTATAGGATGTTTGGTACTGGTAGTTGATAGGTTTTATGTTTAATGTTTCAAATGTTTTGGTAAACTGTATATAGAAAATGTTTTAGTTTAAACTGTTAATTAAACGTTATGAGAATGTTTTTGATGGTTTTAGGATGGTTACGGATATGCTCGGTTTTTAGAGCTATCCACGCAGTTGGATTTCGCAAAGTCCGCTGCAAGTTGATTGAGTCTAGAATACATTTTGGTTGAGTTTAAGTTATAAGTCGATTATGGTTATTGATGAGAAATTGGTGAAAAAAATACGTGAGGTTGCTCTCTGGAATCGGATTCCAGAGAGTTTTCATTAAGTGTTTTGCTCTCTGGAATTCCAGAGAGCAATTGTAGAAAAAAAAAAAGAAATGATGAAGGCGATTGAAGGAGGCAAAGGAACGTATGGAAGTTCGCTACAGCAATGCAGCGACTGATCGCTGCTCGCTGCAGCGAATGCAGCGATCAGTCGCTGCATGCTGCAGCGACTGTTCGCTGCCCCTTTTGTCACGGGCTGGACAGTTTTGCCCTCCCCTTTATTTATTCTTGTTTTTGTAATTATTTTATAGTTTTAATTATTTTATTAAATAGTTTTATGTTTCTTTTAAGAGGTTTAAAAGTTAGATTTCAATTCCGATTTCGATTCTGATTTCGATTTCGGTTTAGGTTCCGCTTAGTGTTTATTTAAAGTATAGAGATAAAAAATAATAATAATAATAATAATAGTAAGGAAAATGGGTACAGTATTAGGGTCGTTACAAAAGAAGTCAATATACGGACTTAAACAAGTTTCCCGGCAATGGTATCTTAAGTTTAATGATACCATCACCTCCTTTGGATTTAAGGAAACTATCGTTGATCGGTGTATATATCTAAAGGTCAGTGAGAGTAAGTTTATATTTCTGATTTTGTATGTTGATGATATCTTGCTAGCTACTAATGATCTTGACTTAATGTACGAAACCAAGAAATATCTCAATATGAACTTTGAAATGAAAAATATGGGAGAGGCATCTTTTGTGATTGGAATTGAAATATTCCGAAATAGATCACAAGAATTGTTGGGATTGTCTCAGAAAGCCTATATTAATAAAGTTCTAGAGAGATTCAGAATGAACAAATGTTCGGCAAGTGTTGTTCCAATTCAGAAAAGAGATAAATTTAATCTCAATCAATGTCCAAAGAATGAATTGGAACGTACACAAATGAAAGATATTCTTTATGCTTCTATTGTGGGCAGCTTGATGTATGCACAGACTTGTACTAGACCCAACATTAGTTTTGCTGTTGGAATGCTGGGACGGTATCAAAGTAATCCAGGCATAGAGCATTGGAAAGCTGCAAAGAAAGTACTGAGGTATTTACAAGGAACGCAAGATCACATGCTCACTTACAGACGATCTGATCATCTTGAAGTGATTGGATATTCAGATTCGGATTATGCTGGATGTGTGGATACTAGAAAATCCACATTTGGCTATTTGTTCCTTTTAGCCGATGGTGCAATCTCATGGAAGAGCGCGAAGCAGTCTGTCACTGCTACGTCCACTATGGAAGCTGAGTTCGTGGCATGCTTTTGAGGCCACAATTCAGGGTTTATGGCTGCGGAACTTTATTTCAAGCCTTGGAATTGTTGACAGTATTGCCAAGCCGCTGAAAATTTATTGTGACAACTCCGCAGCAGTCTTCTTTTCTAAAAACGACAAGTATTCCAAAGGTGCTAAACATATAGAGTAGAAATACTTGGCCGTTAAAGAAGAAGTTCAGAAACAGAGGGTGTCAATAGAACATATTAGCACCAACTTTATGATTGCGGATCCGTTGACTAAAGGATTGCTACCAAAGACATTTACGGAACATGTAGAACGAATGGGCGTTTTCGAAGGTTAACTTTATGTTTATGTTTGTGTTCTTTATGTACTTGACACTTTTGAGCTCATGTATTGATAATTTCTTATATACACTTATGAATCCTGTTTAATTATGTTAAAGGCATTCATAATGACATTATGTAATGATGAAGTTATAAACATGTTTTATCTTTAAAAAGGACATTAATGTGGACCAGTATGTTATTCCTACTTATAGATCATATTGAGTATAGAATTGATAATGTGATACATGGAAGGAACTGTGTCCTCTCTCTCTCTCATAAGAACGAAAACAATAAGTTTTCTCCATCAAGAACCACTGCTCAAGAAAACCTAAGAGAGAAGGGAGAGAAACTATTCCTTAAGCATGGACCCTGGTAAGCTAATTTCCTTCCTTGTGAATTGAAGTATGTGAAAATCATTGATTCAACGTACTGACGTTTTTCTATGATGAAAAGGAAGTGAAAAATTAAGCAAATATGAGTGATAGAAAATATCATGTTTATGCTTCTGTAATTTTATTTTAATATTAGAGTTGTGAAAAATCAATTGATTCAAGATTCTGTAATTGCTCTATTAAGAATATAAGAGCAAATTAAGTTGCAAATTAAGTTTACATTTAAATGTTCTTTTCAAGAAAATCTGCAAGAAGTATAATTACAAGTAAGATTTATTTTAAAAATACAAACAAACACAGAATTTTATGAGTAAAAGCATGATTTTTATTTACTATTTCTTTTGAATTCGAACAATATATATATAATAATAAACTGTCATGGTGTAATGTTTAAGGTGGAAGCTGATCGATGCTTGGTTTTAAAGAAGACTAACATCACGAAACTTCAGTATAACCAGGACCGATGTTTGGACGCCGAGAAAATTCTGCAAATGTTGTACAACTTGCTCTCCAGTTTGGCCTTTCTTTCTCTTCCCTACTCCTAACTAGTGAATGCCCTGTTGAATTTGACCTCCAAAATCTAAAGGTCTCACCATTTTTGTACATTTTGTGAAGCTCCAATCTATCTGGGTCTAAACTTTCTTCTTCATCGTCGTCCTCTTCTTTTATGTAAATGCGTAATTCATCATTTCCTACCTCATTGGTCTGGTCGACGGAGTTATTTCTGGTGCTGATTCCGGCCCATTCGTGTGCTTTTCCTGCTGATTTCTCGAGATTCCGGCGACAAACGGGGCAGGTTTTGTGAGATTCTAGCCAGAGATCGACGCATTCTTGATGGAAAACGTGGTAGCAAACTGACAAAAGACGAAGAACACTTTCGTCGTCAAACTCCACCAAGCAGATTGCACATTCCACATCGCACTTCTGTTTGCGAAAATCTTTAATTCTGGAAAACGGGAACGTCGGAAACGATCTTATCAACGAAGGGTCGAGGCCAAGTTTAACGGCTTCATCCGATCTTCCACCGAGATTCGTCGACGCAGATCGTCCGAAGTTCCAGGAATGCAACACATTTTCCATAAAACACCTACAGAAGTAAACGGAAAAGAAGCCAAAGAAGAAGAAGATGAGCAGAATAACAGTCAAAAGCAACGTAGTTGGAGGGGAAGCATATTGATCGGAGTGCAAAGGGTAGCTGGAAGAATCAGGCATCGTGGCCTACGTCCGTTGGCCGGAGAAAAACTTTTTCCGGCTGTCTTGATCTTTGCATGTGGATGGCCAGGAAGGAAAATTCAAAAGGGTGAAGAAGACGATGGATGGAGCTTTGTTTTGAGAATAGAAGGGTAATTAGGAGAGTAATTAGAGATAATTAAGGAGGATTAAAAAGAAGCATATGGAAGGAATGCTTGATTTAGAAAGGTGATGCGAAACTAAAGCTATTCAATACAACGAGTCCTATTGAGAAGGATGTGGAGTTTGCTATTACCTCCTCTTATTTAGAATGCTGTACAAGTTTTCTAGTAGATTTTAATTTGGACATGTCGAGCATGCTCACAAGACAACTAACTTGTGTTGGCTCGTTTATTTGCGCTCGCAAGCCAACTCAGCTTCTTACTTATCTCCAAAAATCAAGTTGAAATTGGAGTTTGAGCAAACATCTAAATGAGATTTAGTCGACCCAAAACTCAAAAGACTCAATTGGCCCTTCTAGATAGATACCAATTGAATAATAATAATAGAGATGGAATCGGTCTGGTTCAGTTTGGCTTGGTTTGGTTCCGCTCAACTTGAAAATAAACCCATCGGTTCTGTTTCAAATTTTTTGAAACCAAAATCAAATTGATCGGCCTTCGGAACTGACCCCGAACTCGACCGATATTTTCAATTTTGCTCGGTTTTGATTCTTGATTTTTTCGGTTTAAACTCGATTGGTTTGGTTTTGTCCACTTTAAACTCGGTTTGCAAAATGAAGATTCTTCCTCACTGTAATTAAAAACTAATGAAAGGTTGAGCAAGAAAGTAATATAAGCAACATTATAATTACACAGCAGCACATCAGCTGAACTTCCAAGCTGCAGAAAGTGGTACAACATGGCTTTGATCACTGAAGAAAATGCTGCTTCTACTCTCCAAATCTACCCAACCAAGACCAAATATTTGTATCTGACGGTCCTCTTCTCCAAAGCATAGATAGATTTATTTGTTGACAGTGAAGCTACTCGATATCGTCGATCCAATCCCCATAAATCCGGCTGATTTTATCTGGGCCCTTCCATTTCTGATGAGGTCTCTGGGCAGTCCTCTGAACTACGAGGCTCGCTCTCTGAAATGATTCGGAGTGAGGAACCATAGAAACCGCGCTGTCTCCCTGAGGATTAATGCCTCCTCCTTGCTTTAAGTCGGGAGGGAGAGTCGATAAATCTCTAGTTTCCGTTTCCATCAGGCCGCCCCCGTATCGGTGTAATTCTACGAGGAAACAACAAAGCTTCAATTGGACAATGATCAGACAATGACAACACTAAATTCGTCAAACCCAAAATTTATACTCGAGCAACGATCAAAGCTAGTCTCACGAAATCATCGTTCAAACCCGACGAAATGTTTCGAATAATTGGGCTCCTCCCACTGATCAGCAAAAGGAGATATGAAAAGCTTTACCATCAAGTTATAACTACATAGCTGAAGAAACTCGATGACTATTCGATATGGAACTACTAATTTGTGTTGGTTAGATTGGTATATCTATCTACTTAACAGAATCAATCAATGGCTGCAACAAGACTTCATAGAACAGAAAGATGGAAATCTACAAGTTCATCAGACATACCAGCAGCTCCATGGGCGAAATGGCATTTGCTTCCAAATGGGCAATATCCAGTCAACTCCCACTTATTGCAGATCCTTGTTTTCCAGTTTGAGGGCTTCATATTTGCTGCAGCAGTGGGAACGCCATTATACCCGCCTGGACCTAAGCTTATAGCCACGCTCTCTCGGTTTTTCGACTGCTCATCGTGAAGAAACGTGCAATTATCCCCGTAGGGACAACCTTCTTCTGAGTAAAACTTCTTACAATGTCTTCCCTTATAGGACCTTTGAGTCTCAGTGCCAAAACCTGAAGATCCAATGGAAGGAATCTGAAATTCCTCTCTGGGTTCAGCCATCACTGCCCTTTCTTCGTCGTGGGCAGCCACGATTTCTTGCCAATTTGGCGGTGGTCGTCTAAGCTCTTCAATGCTATGAGCAAAATTGCAATTTGTGATGTATGGGCAAGTCCCAGCTCGGAATTTACAGCAGAGCTTGGTCTTGAAGAACATTTTTCCGATAGCTTTCGATCGGTTTGAGGATGTCGCATCTTGAGAGTTTCTAGATTTCTTGCTTGGAGGCTCGCTCCCTGATAGAGATTGAGACTGTCTCTGATCATAATTCGAGTTTGTGAGATTCTCCATGAAAATTTCACCGCCATTGTTCCAAGCTCTGTATTCGTCTTCCGTCGCCCAAACCTCGTTCAACCAGTTTTCACTCCCACTGTCTGCGATCACGTGTACCACATTTCCAGTCTCACGGAAAGCCATGGCAGACCCGATTCCTCAATAATCCTACAACTTTTCAGCAAAGGACCAAATTGTTGCGGATGAACCCTAAATTTTTACAACTAAAACTCGCGAAAACACATCTGAAATCAACGAATCTTCTCAAGAAGTCCCAAATTTTTTAAATTAAAGAAATGAGTCTTCAAAACAAAAATGTAGAGCAAAGCCTACTGATTTAAGAACTTCCATCGGAGGACTTTCCGACAGCAGAAAGATGAAGAACAAGTAAATCATACTAAAGAGAAGCTGAAAAAGAAAGCTCGCCGGATATTTGGTATCACAGTATAGATCTACAAACCCAGAATAATTCAGCCAACGGATTGCCGTAGGAAAACGCAAAAAACAAAGAGAAGAACTCAAAGAATGCCAGTAAAAAGGAGGAATTCGACGACGGAACAGATGAAAATGGCTCACAGACAGGCGGGTGTATCATCACAGGTTGAAAATTCAGTGGTAGATTTTCAGTTCGAACAGGATTACCCAGAAAACCCAAAAAAGAAGGAGAGGATTCGACGAGTTTAGATAGCAAAAAGGTCGTAGACGGGAAGTGAGGAAGGAAAGGGTCAAAGAAAGGAAAGTGATTCGTGAATAAAGTTATCCATGCTTCGGTGCTTCTGTCCTTACTTTTACCATTTTCTGAGTTTTTGTCTTTCTTTCGGGGACTGTATCCCATGATGACGTTCTTCCTGGTCAATCTAAGTTTTGCAGTGATCAGACGGTTCTGATTTCATCACCACTCCACTCTTGATCTTCAATCGTACAATCATGATATAAATCGTGTAAATGTTTGAAAAATTTTATTTATTTTTTATAATAATCATATGTGACTGCGAATGTGACAAAATAATGGTACATTAATTTGTGCTATAATACTAATGGAAATGATGGTCAATGTTATATAAAAAAAGGACACCTTTTGTGTGACTTGTACTCTATTGAACTCGTGAAAAAATAGTGTGTAGTTTATTTCCTTATGATTTAATAAGTTTAACCACTGACACATGGTTATCCAACTACAATTTGACCAACTTCTGCAACTTTTGTCATAATCACTTTTAGCTGTAATACTAACGAAAATGATGGTTAGTGACGGTAACAATCTTTAACCTATGGAGTCAGGGACATTATAAATTTTAAATTATTTTTGTTAACCTAACCAATCTTAAATTATCTTTATGTCAACAACTCAATCTTTCAAGTATGGTCGCCTATATTCTAACTGCGTGTGACATCGCGATCGACGCGTGAAGTTGATATCCCCAATTCCCTGGTACATTTTGCACCTATTGCAAGTGCAGCGACCACATTTGAATTCCAAACAATCGCGCGAACGATAATTTAAAGTTTGTTTTGTCACTGACTGTATAGTTTAAAATTTCTATTGATAATCACCCTTAATTAAAATTATGGTAAGTTAATTTGTGCTAGTATTACTAGTGGAAATAACGGTCAATTTTATGCCAAAAAAGGACATCTTGTGTGACTTGTACTTATTTGAATCATGATAAAATAGGGTAATCTTGTGTGACTTGGCAACACAGTCCAATTAAAAGAGCTCAGTGCAACAAGTACAAAACAAAGAAATGTAAACTCAACTGCCTTCATATTTTGGATCAGCCATCACATAATGATATGCTGTGACCAGTACAAAGATGAAGATGCCAAGAATATTGGCAAACATTCCCAGGTCTTGATCATCAAACATCTGCAACACAATCATCCATACACGTTACATAAACTACCTTATTTTTCTAACAGGTTTGCAGGAAGTAATAAACATCAAGAAACTTGATCTCCAATGGCGAGTAGAATAAGTAAGCCTCGTTGAGGATTACACAAGTCCAGTATAAAAGGTTTGTTCATCTATTTCAATCTCATAGTTAGTCCACAAGTGAACATTGTCACCCTAAAGATGAACTGCTTCAAGTTCTAGGTGGGGAAAATCAAAGAAGAATAGAGCGTCCAATCTATAGGTTCAGAGAGAAACAATTAAGTGCTACGCAGTATAAATCATTTTGCTACTCATAAGCTACAATGGATGTTCATGTCACTTCAGTTCTTCGTTTATAACACACTGATTCATGGAATATCATGAAAATAATACTGCATTACATTCACAAACTATGGAATTCCCTACGGAAATCTAAGTAACCATTGCAACTAAGTTCATACTTCTAGGGCATCAACTACACAGGAAGTCAACTCTAGCTCCATTTAGAAAACGTAGATCTTGACCAAAAGCCGTGGAATTCCAGGGATTTACCATCAATTCCAAGTTAATTAACATTTACTAATTTCGAGATCTTCCCCAAAATACGATAAACTACGAGGGAGCTTGTATAGTCTACAACGAAAATAATCCGCATACGACCTGATCGATTCGCAACAGTCAATAGAAATAAATACAAATAATTTGCCGATATCTTAAATCGCAATCGGAAAAAGTAAAACGAAAACCATAGAAAATTTTGAAGCGCATCAAGATCTTAATGGCCAAGACGTTTACGAACAAATTTTTCGTGAAGTGGAAATCAACAAAAAAAAAACAAAACAAAACAAAATCTGCAATAAGAGAGAGAACCTGTAACAGTCGGCAGGGGCAGAGAAATAGAAGAAATCAGAGTCAAAGACGGAGACTGAAACCGTCTCTCTCCGCTTCCTCTCTTTTGGACAATTAGGTTGTAAGGGTGTGCAGAACAGGCCTGGAACCGGGGACCGGACCGGGCCGTCCGGCTGGGTGCAAAGGTTCTGCAAAGGTTCAGTCTCGGGAACGGTCTGGGGCCCTCCAAAATCGTGGTCTACGGTTCGGTTCTCGGTTTTGGAGATTGTTCAAATATTAAATTTTACCTGGACCAATCATAATCTACCCAAAGCCTACCCAGCAGCCAAACCACTAACCTCACCTTATCTCCTCTCTCTCTCTCTCTCTCTCTCTCTCTCTCTCTCTCTCTCTCTCTCTCTCTCTCTCTCTCTCTCTCTCTCTCTCTCTCGTCGCCTTATCGTGGCCAACCCCCAACTCGAGTCATCTTATCCATTTCGTAAATAAGAACAATAATCAATTTTAGCTCGAATGATTTGTAGAGGAACCCTACCTTCTCTGATCCATTCAACACGTGCAATTTTTTTCTATCTATATGCTCTGCAATTTGTACTTGAATTCCCTTTGCACCTACCTGTTCTTTGATTTGGACTCAGCCAATCAAAAATCATTCCATTCTCAAATCAAAATAGATGTAGAAGAAATCCTACTTTCATACAATATCTTAATTGAATTATATCTAATGATCAATAAATTCAGTTTCATTTGATATCTACACGTATCAAAATTCTAGCAACAATCTAATTGATTCTATCAATATTTGGACTGGAATTAACGAACAACCAATAACAATATTAATGTTTATTAGTCTTGAATAGAAATGGGGCGTGGCCAAGTGGTAAGGCAATGAGTTTTGGTCCCGCTATTCGGAGGTTTGAATCCTTCCGTCCCAGAGTATGCATACTATATATATAATAGTATTATGATATTATATATCATAATATTCCATAATATTCCTAATTCGCAGTCGCCATTGTTGTTCCATTCTGTCAACACTTCCCAAAGTCGCAACTCGCACGAATTTGTCAAGTTCAGTATCTCAACTTATTCGGATTTCTCAGCTTGCTCGATATTCATCGTCGAGTCAGTTTGATTTCAGAGTTTGCATTTCCAGTTTGAGTTATAATTGGCGATTGTCTCCTTGTCTTTTCTTGATATGTGCAGCATAAAACTTGTTGATTCTTTCATTTTCTTTTGGATTAGTTTGGTTTTAGATCGATATTGATTTTTTTCTCTCATATGCCAAAATTTTTGCTTGTCGGCTAATGAATATGGTTAAGATCGGTTTTGTCTTTTAGGGTGTGAAGTACAAAGATGAAGAAGAAGAGAAGGCTGGGGATTAGGATTCGGAAGGACATTGTTTTTGTACCAAGTATTTTTTTAATAAAAAATTGGAACCAAACCTGAACCGAACGGTTCTTGCTCCAATAATTTGGAACTGTAGGTAGAGATGTAAAATGAGCGAGCTGACTCGACAGTCGGCTCGGTACTGGTGGGCTTGCTTCAGCTCGGTTTGTTTAACATTGACTCATGTGATAGATTCAATAAAAAATAACCAAATTAATTTAATCTAAAATGAATTCTAAAACTGAAAAGGAGCAAGAGCCCAGTTCCTAAATCGATACGTTAGAAATTCTATAAGTAAATCGTTAAAGCAAGAAGGACATACCTAGATCCACTGTTTGAATACAAAATACCGTAGATCAGGTACGCGGATCTTCTGAATTCGACAATTGCCTTCTCAAACGCTCTCTCTAGAGTGATAGAGGTTCCAAGAGGCAAAAAGTTCGATTGTGAATTAAATTCCAAAACTGAAAAGGAGCGAGAGCTCAGTTCCTAAATCGATTTGTTAGAAATTTACAAGTAAATCATTAAAGCAATAAGGATATACCCATATCCATTGTTTGAATGCAAAATACTGTAGACGGGGTACTTGGATCATCCGAATTCGACAATTGCCTTCTCAAACGCTCTCTAGAGTGATAATGTAACGACCCGGGGAGGATCGCCACGAAATTCTTGACTTTTTATAAAACTTTAACTCATATTTGAACTATTTTCTCATTCTCTCTTTTTTTTTTCTTTCTTTAATAACAGTATACCTAACAGGCTTAAAGACTTCAACTTAATGGATGGAAGGTTAGTCCCTCGTACATGCTTCCAATCGACGTACAAGTTGCATGGGTCTGCATGCATCAACCGATAGACATTGTGTCTTCCGGATGGCACGTGCACCCCACATGACTCATTTAAACACCTATCGGCAGATGCGAATACTCGCATCGACCGACGATCACGTGTATCTCGTGTGACCAATTAAAACATCTACCGATAGACATGTGATATTCATGTGTTCATCTAAGACATCTTCCGATAGCTTACAAGCTCTATATCATCCGATCACTAAACGACAAATTATCACTTACATCATCCGGTCATTAGACGACAAATTATCACTTACATCATCCGGTCATTAGACGACAAATTATCGCTTACATCATCCAGTCACTAGACGACAAAACCATGTTTGTATCATCCGGTAAAAAGACTCCTTAGATCATCCGGTGACTTTATTACACTACCTCTGCCGATGAAGAAACATACTACATCTTCCGGTGAAATAGGGAAACATCATCCGGTGGACATGTGCTCCCCACGTGCATAATTAAAACATGACCCTGTCACTAAACGACAAGAAAACCCTCACATCGTCCGATGGCTAAACACTCTACATCTGCCGATCGCTAGAAGACAAAATAACCCTTTCATCATCCGATGACTTAAACACTCTACATCTGCCGATGAAGGACATACTACATCTTCCGGTGACGTCATCCGGAAGACTCAATCGTTCGATTTCTATCATTTGACATCTGCCGATGACGTCAGCCGGATGAATGCCTCATCCAACTCCTATCTTACGGCAGTAAAACACTATAATCATCAAACAACCTCATCCAACAGAGAATACTACAACTCACCCAAACCTTAACCTGGGAATTATAAACCCTAATGAGTGAAAACCATGTCCCATACAAGATACACATAGCGGAAGGCTTAAACAAAACAGACCATTCAATATCCTTAAAATCGTTAACAGACTCTGAAGTCAAACCATTAAAAATCCAAATCTCATTGTTATAAGAAAACTCTATTCTACTTAGTCATATGTTTATCATAAACTTCTCTGACTTACTATGGGTATAACCAGGGTACTTGATCGCCTATCCAGCCTTCACTGTCACACTGAGCATCCTCCAGCAACCAAGCTTAAACATCTTCATTGACCTTGAGTTCCTCACCTGAAAACTCGTCACCTACATCATAAGGTTTAAACTATAAGCCTAATGCTTAGTAAGGAATGCAACACTAACATGGATGCATGATTTGGGAAATTCACATGCTCATAAGTCTTTTCTTGTTCATGTCCTTGCTCATAATCATCATTCATAATCATGGATCATATTCATCATTCATAATCATTGATCATATTCATCATTTATAGTCATTGATCATATTCATCATTCATAGTCTTTGTTCATATTCTTCATTAATAGTCATTGATCATATTCATCATTCATAGTCTTTGTTCATATTCTTCATTCATAGTCATTGATCATATTCTTTGTTTAGGTTGTGTGGATCAAGAGAGGATTTGTGCCGGTAAAGGGGGTTCGACAGTGAGTTTGATCTTGTTCTCTACTGCGGGTCGTATTCACATGTCCTTCTTTGGACTGTGACATACGCCGAACCGCCCCCAACCCTCACTTAATCCACGTTGCATAAATCTTATATATACACATATACATACATATCTTGTTCATGGAAAACATGCGTTAAAACATTTTCTTATGCTTGAGAAACATTCATGATGCATGAACATGAGAACTTTTAACTCATCAAACTATGACAAGGATCATACCAGAGCAGACAACTTCACATTCACTAGCAGGTCATCAAATAGTATAACTCGCAACATACATAAATCCTTCAAGTGCAGACAAGCTCATTATCATAAGGTAAACGTTAGACATCTCAACCTAGTACTCCCATGATGTAGGGCTCTATTAGCCGAAAATCTTAATACATTCACTTACCTGGTCTCCTTAGCACTTGAGCTCCTTTCTCTTCAAACTTCTTCACCTAAACATTTACATTGCAGTAGTTAAAACAAAATCCTAATAGTTCTAATCTCGAGTTATCCTAAGATCTAATAGCTAAGAGTCCTTCTCGAGTTCTTAGTTTAATACTCAATGTAACCCGAAATCCCAAAATCAAAACAGACGGATTCGATAATGATAACTCAGGGTTGGTTGTTTTAAATGTCCAGAATCGATTCGGAATGACATTACCAATCTCGGGTTTCAAAATGTTCTTATCAATACTCGGCCATTGAAGAATCCAAAACTTCAATACAGAGCTGAAAAACTGGGCTAATAAACTAACAGATAACCACATTGTTAAACCCGTACCTCGAGCACAAAGTAGCCGAGAAGCAGCAAGGAAACCGCTCGCCGAAGGAAGGATTTCCAGCTGACAGAGAGCGAGAGCTTGGGAGAGAAGAAATCGCCGGAAGTTTTGGTTGTCGGCTACAGTGGTTTAAATGAGGTTTGAATCCTTTCCTTTTTCTTTAAATACTGGCCTCAATCCTCCATTATTACAACTTTGCCACTCAACCTAGTTTAGATCCACATGTGATTAATTAAGCTTGGCATAAATCCTAAACTACGAAGATTAAATATTTATGATCATTAATACAGTTAAGAAAATCACCTGGCCGTTGACTCGGGTGTTACAGATAAAGATTCCAAGAGGCAAAAAGTTCGATTGTGAATTAGGGATCATAACCCTATATTTAACTTAATTGGATAATTTACCAGTTTGCCCATCACAAATTGGTAAATTACCCCTGGTTTCTCTACACATTATAATATAACCATATTATATTTAATATACTCCAAAGTCCGTTGAAATCATATTAAATCACTTTAATATGGACTTAAACCTGATGATAATATAATATATAATTTATAGTTTAACAATTTAGATCCAAATAGAATTATAAATCAACTTGGATCAAATTATAAACTAATCTATTACACATTATAACTTTATCCTTATGATATCAAATTTTGTTATCATCTAAACAGAGTATACTCAAACAATATCGTCCATTAATTATATCAAATGCAGGACCAAAATGGCTTTCGTCACAATTATCGTAACTAAATCTATCAATGATCACAAACACCAATATAACTAAATGACACAGATCAAATATGGATGTGTAGCATGAAAATTACATGTAATGTGATTTAATATGCCTATTTCCAACTAGTCAAATCAAAATTTTATTGAGATCATTAAAACTCAAATGCCAGAGTAAATTAAATGAATAACTCATAAAATTAATACTGCAGTAACCAAAATATTCATTACAAATATCTATAGAATAGAATCACGTAAAAAAATACAGACTGCCAAAACATCAATATCTCCAAGAGATACAACCCTCATATGAGCAACATGCTCGTGAAAGACCTTGGTTCGTAATCCCTTGGTTAGCGGATCCGCAATCATGAAGTCTGTTCCAATGTGATCTATAGATATTTGACCACTCTGGACCCTTTCCTTCACAACAAGAAACTTGATGTCCACAAACTTAGACTTTGGGAAACTTTTATTGTTGTTGGAGAACATCACAGCTGACTGATTGTCACATAAAATCCAAAGTGGTCTTTCAATACCATTCGAGATTCGCAATCCCGTGACAAAGTTACTCAGTCATAATGCCTAATTAGATGCCTCATAATATGCTATAAACTCAGCTGCCATAGTAGAAGAGGTCGTAAGTCTCTGTTTGGCACTCTTCTAGGAGATAACTCCTCCAGCTAAAAGGAAAATATAGTCCGACGTTGACTTCAAGTCATCTTGGCATCCAGCAAAATCAGAGTCAATATACCCAATGATCTCGAGCTGATCTGATTTCTTGTATGTGAGCATGTATTCTTTGGTTCTCTGTAAGTATCTGAGTACCATTTTTACAACTTTCCAATGATCCAATTCAGGATTGCTCAAGTATCTACCCAACATGCCAACTATGTACGTAATATCCAGATGTGTGCATACTTGAGCATACATTAAGCTTCCTACAACCGAAGCATAAGGAATCTTTTGCATTTCTTTGACTTCAAAGTCACTTGAAGGGCATTGACTTTTATTTATCTTGTCTCCTTTGGCAACAGGGGTATCTCCTATTTTGCATTCTTGCATTCCAAATCTTTTCAAAACCTTCTCGATATAGCTCTTTTGTGATAATCCAAGTATACATCGACAACGATCTCGTTATATCTGGATTCCTAATACAAAAGAGGTATCACCAAGATATTTCATTTCAAATTTCTTTGAAAGAAATTTCTTGGTTTCGTGCAACAAGTCTATATCATTGCATGCTAATAATATGCCATTGACATATAAAACCAGAAACATCATTTTATTCTCACTAAATTTGTGGTATACACAATCATCAACTTTATTCGCCTCAAAACTATATGAGGTGACTGCTTGATAAAATTTGTAATTCCATTGACGGGAAGCTTGTTTTAACTCGTAGATTGATTTTTTTAATTTACAAACTAAGTCCTTTGATTTATCCGAATCAAAGAACTCGGGTTGCACTATATAGATCGTTTCATCAATATCACCATTAAGAAACGCGGTCTTTACATCCATCTGATGTAGCTCTAAATCAACATGAGCTATTAGTGCTATTATAGTTCTAAAGGAATCTTTCGTAGATACCGAAAAGAATGTTTCCTTATAGTCAATGTCTTCTATTTGAGTAAAATCCTTAACAACAAAACGTGCTTTGAATCTCTCAATGCTACATTTTGAATTCCTTTTAGATTTAAAAATCCATTTACAACTGACGGGTTTCAAACCGGCAAATAACGGGACGAGATCCCAAACGGCATTGTCCTTCATGGACTTTAACTCCTCATTCATGGCATCAGTCTACTTTTGAGAATCTGAACTCTTAATGGCTTGGTTGAAAGTGACAGGGTCATCTTCTACTTCACTGAGTTCCTCATGTTCTTGTATGAATACGATGTAATCATCCGAAATCGTACTCCTTCTCTCTCTAGTGGACCTCCGTAATGACATATTTTCTCGAGGCTGTTGAGTTTGTTCTTTGGGAATGACTTCTTGAAGAGGTTTAGGAAGTGATTCAACATTGTCTTTTTCATTATCCACTTGATCGAAATCAAGGGAAACCAAAGGAAGATGAACAATTTCCTCCTCAAAGACAATATCTTTCTTATCTCCCCTCACAAACTCTACATCCTCGAAAAATTGGGCATTTCCCATTTCAAAGAATGTCTTTACAGTGGGACGATAAAATTTGTACCCCCTTGACCGTTTAGGATTTGGCTCTTTCTTCTTAAAACTCTCTAAATGTTAATTTCAATTCTTGCTCTTTCGTAACTTGTGTGTTTCATTGTAACACCCCAAATTAATTAACCCGGTTCGCTACTCACACTTGCTGAACTGAACTAAGAAATTTTAAAAATTTTAAAACTCCACTCAACGGCTAAAATCGACATTATTTCGAAACATCAAAACCTTGCAGCGGAAAACATTTATGTAAAAATAGAATCATGATGAATACAGACTAGCAAAAACCTTGTGTTCAAAATCGTTAAAAACTACTCTGCGACATCTGAAAACAATTCAACAATACTACGCAATCCGTTATCCACAGATATCAACATTGCTTTGGACGATATCGCTTCAAACAACATTAATTTATACGACACCGTTTTGGACGACAACACTCTGGACGACAATTTTGGACGATGACTCATCCACTGCTCTCTACGACAATTTACTTATGATTTTAGACGACTGTTCCTCAACGTCCACGGCTACATAGATTTATCGTCTGCGGGTTATCGTCCACAGACTTACTTTGTAACGCCCCGAGTCTTCTGAACCCAGTTTGTTACTCATAAACTCGAACTTGACTAAGAAACTTTGGACCAAATTTAAAATTTCGCTCGAAAGTCTAAATTTGACATTTTCTAAAATCCCAAAACATTTAGAGACTTGCAGCGGAAATCATTTGAGAAAAAATAGAGTTAAACAAAACTATAGAACAATGTTTGAATAATCAGTTGAGATGTTAGGGAACATTCGGCCAAAAGAAATGAAGGTTTAAATCGCGGAATACTTTGAAAGTTGCAAAAGTCAAACTCGTCTGCCGCTGTACAAAGTCAACAAGAAGGCAGAAATAAAACTGAAGATCTCCACCGATGACGTCAGCCGGAAGAGTCATTCTTCTAGCTTCAGCCGATCGCAAAACGACAAGTTTTGCTACTGCATCTACCGGTGACGTCAGCTAGATGATTCGTTCATCCCGCCTCCAGCCGATCACTAGACGACAAGTCTTTTACTCACGCCTTCCGGTAGGTAAAATACTCGACATCAACCGGTTACAAAATGACAATTTACATCCTACATCTTTCGATGGATTTAACACACGACATCCACCGGTGACTAAACGACAAAACTTCTACTACATCATCCGATGGATTTAACACTCGACATCCACCGGTCACTAAACGAAAAATTACATTCTACATCATCCGATGAATTTAACACCTGACATCCTCCGGTCACAAAACGACAAATTTTCTACTTATATCTTCCGATGGCTTCCACTGAAGACATCTTCCGATAGGCAACAGAACAACAACTCAGCATCTGTCAATAGACATCGTCTATCAATAGAGAACAGAGCGACATTTCAACTATTCCTTGCTATACAAACACAACTCTGACTACGAAAAGAAATTTACTTACTTCACTGTAACTATTCAGGAACAATTCAAAACATTGCATTACTCAAGATCTAGTAAGAACCAACATTAAAACTCAACAAAATACTATTATCAGAAAGATCTCAAAGACGTATTCAAAATATTGAAACCACTACTGTCATGAAATCTCAACACGCTTAAATTGAAACATTGTCAACTAAACCTTCACACCAACAGACATCAGTTAAACCGCCTCATCAGGATGCCAAAACGTGGCATGAATGTGTTCCAACAACTTCGTCTATTCCTCAGTAAATTTAGAGAACTCTCCAGTAGTTACCTCAACACCTAAATCACAAAACTCATCTATTAGCCTATTGCTAAGCAAGTAAAGCAATAATGAAATGATATGCTGAAACATAAAACCTAAACATGCAGTTTCTACTTTCTCATCTCAGTTGTACATTCGTTCGTTTATTGATCTGATCCCTCGGTTCCCTTGGGAGTGGGATCAATTCTCCCAATGTTATACATCCTCTACTCGATTAAGGGGCGGATGAATTCCCTTAATAGCTATTCTGATCCCTCAGTTCTCTTGGGAGTGAGATCAATTCTCCCAATGTTATACATCCTCTACTCGATTAAGGGGCGGATGAATTCTCTTAATAGCTATTACATTTCAATCTGTACTTGCCTTTCCGTGCCATTACATATAAATTAATTTTCGTATTCTTTCAAAAACATGATGCATAACACGCAGAAAATACTCAAGCATGCATAAACCTACTGTTTTGTGATGTAGGCCCGAAGGCACATACAATACTTCAATTACCTGGATTTCTGGGGAAATGTTTGGTTGCTAACCACTTCGGGTTCTGCTCAAACCTAAAACCGTAGACAGTGTATTAGTTAAACTTCATTCTAAACTATCAAGGAGTCTAAGGAATTTAGTTTGGTAGCTCAGATCTTTGTGCATTCCTGATTCTGCACTTAACCCGAAACTACACTCATTCACAACACTCCCAAAACACATACATTGCACTCCCTCTGTTATCTAACTGTCAAGTCATAAGGAAAAATGAAGGAACTCAGCTAAGTCGGAGAAATCGCTGGAGAAATCGAAGGGAGGGCCTCCTAGAGCACTCTGCTAAGTTGAGGAGCTGAGAGTCGAAAAGAATTGGAAAACAGTGGCGGCTACAATGCATTAAATCCAAAAACCTATTCCTTAAATACGTTATCCATTTTAAATTTCCAATTACTCTTATGCCCTTACCTAGTCATCCATTAACCCCACTTTTACTATTGTCATTAAAGTGTGTCATTAATTTAGAAAGAAATAAGACTTGGTTCTATAGAACCGGGTGTTACATACTTAGACTTATCGTCCAGACCACGTGACTTTTTCATCTACAGTTCACGTGACTTTATCGTCCACGGGTTACATAAACTCATCGTCCACAGACTAACGTCCATAAATTTATCATCCACAGACCACGTGATTTTACCGTCCCCAGTCCACGTGACTTTATAACTTTGGACGGCAACACTTCAGACAACTTGTCCACAGAATGGACAACTGTCTTCCCTGCGATTGTGGACGACTATTTTCTCCTACAGTTTGGACGACTATTTTGTCCACAGAATAGATGACTGTTTTCACTTACAACTTTAGACGATGTTCTCGTCCACGACTTTGGACGATAATTCATCCACAACTCTAGACGACATTCCCAACAACTAAACAATACTTTAACTGATTATGCAATAATCAGTGGACGATTCTGACTACTAAGAGGACTTATAAATTTTGACAGCAACCATTCAAAACAACTTAAATCCATTTCTTACTCAAATCCAGAAAAACTACAGTTAGAACCTGTAACACCCGACGTTTCGGCCAGGTGATTTTCTGACCATTTTCATTGTCACCCTCTTATTTAACCTTTATGATTTAAAATTTAATGTTAAGATAAATTATTACAAGTTAAGTAAAACTAGGTTGGGTGGCAGTTTTGTAAATTAAAATCGATGGATTTAGTATAAATAGGAAATGGAAACCTTAAATCTCATTTATTGCCACTGTAGCCGACATTCCCTCTCGGCGATTTCTTCTCTTCCAAGTTCTTGCTCTCGGCTACCAGAACTTTCCTCTGCCGACGACCGGTTTCGAGCTTGCTCTTCTCTGCAAATCCACACCCGAGGTATGAAATGGACAATGTAGTCATTCATTAGTAAATAGGGCTCTGTTTTCAGCTCGGCACTGAGTTCGGATATTTTTAGCAGTGGCCGAGTAGCTTTAGACTTTTTAAAATCTGAGAGTAGAAATGTCATCCCGAATCGATTCTGAGCATTTTAAGTAACCAACTCGGATTTAATCAATGGTAAAACCTGTCCACCTAGTTTCGGATTTCAGACTGCAGTGTGTCAACAGAGGAATCGGAATGACTTTAGCTATTAGATCCTAGGACGGTTTATGATTAGGACTATTAGGACTTTGTTTTAACTACTGTAATGTACATGTTTTAGGTGAAGAAGTTTAAAGGAAAGAAGCTCGGATTGCTAAGGAGTCCAGGTAAGTGAATGTGTTAAGATTTCCGGCCACTAGGGCCCTACACCGCAAGGGTATTAGGAAATCACTGAAATGTTAACTTGTTGACTATGATTTGTTATTTCCACGACATGAAGAAGTTGTGTAAGTAAATGTAAAGTTACAGGATGTTCTACTTGTCCTTATGGTATGACTTTTCTCTGTGAACCTCATGTCTATGCATTATGCCCACGTTTATGATTAAGTAGAGAACATGAAAAGTAAATGTAACCATAATTAAGTGCAGAACGGGGAAAAGACTATGCTATGTATGACTCGCGAATTCTCCCACTGGTGGAGGCCGAGTAATGATATGTATGACTCGCGAAATCTCCCACTGGTGGAGGCCGAGTAATGATATGTATGACTCGCGAAATCTCCCACTGGTGGAGGCCGAGTAATGATATGTATGACTCGCGAAATCTCCCACTGGTGGAGGCCGAGTTAATGATATGTATGGCTCGCGAATTCTCCCACTGGTGGAGGCCGAGTAATGATATGTATGACTCGCGAAATCTCCCACTGGTGGAGGCCGAGTAATGATATGTATGACTCGCGAAATCTCCCACTGGTGGAGGCCGAGTAATGATATGTATGACTCGCGAAATCTCCCACTGGTGGAGGCCGAGTTAATGATATGTATGACTCGCGAAATCTCCCACTGGTGGAGGCCGAGTAATGATATGTATGACTCGCGAAATCTCCCACTGGTGGAGGCCGAGTAATGATATGTATGACTCGCGAAATCTCCCACTGGTGGAGGCCGAGTAATGATATGTATGACTCGCGAAATCTCCCACTGGTGGAGGCCGAGTAATGATATGTATGACTCGCGAAATCTCCCACTGGTGGAGGCCGAGTTAATGATATGTATGACTCGCGAAATCTCCCACTGGTGGAGGCCGAGTAATGATATGTATGACTCGCGAAATCTCCCACTGGTGGAGGCCGAGTAATGATATGTATGACTCGCGAAATCTCCCACTGGTGGAGGCCGAGTAATGATATGTATGACTCGCGAAATCTCCCACTGGTGGAGGCCGAGTAATGATATGTATGACTCGCGAAATCTCCCACTGGTGGAGGCCGAGTAATGATATGTATGACTCGCGAAATCTCCCACTGGTGGAGGCCGAGTTAATGATATGTATGACTCGCGAAATCTCCCACTGGTGGAGGCCGAGTAATGATATGTATGACTCGCGAAATCTCCCACTGGTGGAGGCCGAGTAATGATATGTATGACTCGCGAAATCTCCCACTGGTGGAGGCCGAGTAATGATATGTATGACTCGCGAAATCTCCCACTGGTGGAGGCCGAGTAATGATATGTATGACTCGCGAAATCTCCCACTGGTGGAGGCCGAGTAATGATATGTATGACTCGCGAAATCTCCCACTGGTGGAGGCCGAGTAATGATATGTATGACTCGCGAAATCTCCCACTGGTGGAGGCCGAGTAATGATATGTATGACTCGCGAAATCTCCCACTGGTGGAGGCCGAGTAATGATATGTATGACTCGCGAAATCTCCCACTGGTGGAGGCCGAGTTAATGATATGTATGGCTCGCGAATTCTCCCACTGGTGGAGGCCGAGTAATGATATGTATGACTCGCGAAATCTCCCACTGGTGGAGGCCGAGTAATGATATGTATGACTCGCGAAATCTCCCACTGGTGGAGGCCGAGTAATGATATGTATGACTCGCGAAATCTCCCACTGGTGGAGGCCGAGTAATGATATGTATGACTCGCGAAATCTCCCACTGGTGGAGGCCGAGTTAATGATATGTATGACTCGCGAAATCTCCCACTGGTGGAGGCCGAGTAATGATATGTATGACTCGCGAAATCTCCCACTGGTGGAGGCCGAGTAATGATATGTATGACTCGCGAAATCTCCCACTGGTGGAGGCCGAGTAATGATATGTATGACTCGCGAAATCTCCCACTGGTGGAGGCCGAGTAATGATATGTATGACTCGCGAAATCTCCCACTGGTGGAGGCCGAGTAATGATATGTATGACTCGCGAAATCTCCCACTGGTGGAGGCCGAGTAATGATATGTATGACTCGCGAAATCTCCCACTGGTGGAGGCCGAGTAATGATATGTATGACTCGCGAAATCTCCCACTGGTGGAGGCCGAGTAATGATATGTATGACTCGCGAAATCTCCCACTGGTGGAGGCCGAGTAATGATATGTATGACTCGCGAAATCTCCCACTGGTGGAGGCCGAGTAATGATATGTATGACTCGCGAAATCTCCCACTGGTGGAGGCCGAGTAATGATATGTATGACTCGCGAAATCTCCCACTGGTGGAGGCCGAGTAATGATATGTATGACTCGCGAAATCTCCCACTGGTGGAGGCCGAGTTAATGATATGTATGACTCGCGAAATCTCCCACTGGTGGAGGCCGAGTAATGATATGTATGACTCGCGAAATCTCCCACTGGTGGAGGCCGAGTAATGATATGTATGACTCGCGAAATCTCCCACTGGTGGAGGCCGAGTTAATGATATGTATGACTCGCGAAATCTCCCACTGGTGGAGGCCGAGTAATGATATGTATGACTCGCGAAATCTCCCACTGGTGGAGGCCGAGTAATGATATGTATGACTCGCGAAATCTCCCACTGGTGGAGGCCGAGTAATGATATGTATGACTCGCGAAATCTCCCACTGGTGGAGGCCGAGTAATGATATGTATGACTCGCGAAATCTCCCACTGGTGGAGGCCGAGTTAATGATATGTATGACTCGCGAAATCTCCCACTGGTGGAGGCCGAGTAATGATATGTATGACTCGCGAAATCTCCCACTGGTGGAGGCCGAGTAATGATATGTATGACTCGCGAAATCTCCCACTGGTGGAGGCCGAGTTAATGATATGTATGACTCGCGAAATCTCCCACTGGTGGAGGCCGAGTAATGATATGTATGACTCGCGAAATCTCCCACTGGTGGAGGCCGAGTAATGATATGTATGACTCGCGAAATCTCCCACTGGTGGAGGCCGAGTAATGATATGTATGACTCGCGAAATCTCCCACTGGTGGAGGCCGAGTAATGATATGTATGACTCGCGAAATCTCCCACTGGTGGAGGCCGAGTAATGATATGTATGACTCGCGAAATCTCCCACTGGTGGAGGCCGAGTAATGATATGTATGACTCGCGAAATCTCCCACTGGTGGAGGCCGAGTAATGATATGTATGACTCGCGAAATCTCCCACTGGTGGAGGCCGAGTAATGATATGTATGACTCGCGAAATCTCCCACTGGTGGAGGCCGAGTAATGATATGTATGACTCGCGAAATCTCCCACTGGTGGAGGCCGAGTAATGATATGTATGACTCGCGAAATCTCCCACTGGTGGAGGCCGAGTAATGATATGTATGACTCGCGAAATCTCCCACTGGTGGAGGCCGAGTAATGATATGTATGACTCGCGAAATCTCCCACTGGTGGAGGCCGAGTAATGATATGTATGACTCGCGAAATCTCCCACTGGTGGAGGCCGAGTAATGATATGTATGACTCGCGAAATCTCCCACTGGTGGAGGCCGAGTAATGATATGTATGACTCGCGAAATCTCCCACTGGTGGAGGCCGAGTAATGATATGTATGACTCGCGAAATCTCCCACTGGTGGAGGCCGAGTAATGATATGTATGACTCGCGAAATCTCCCACTGGTGGAGGCCGAGTTAATGATATGTATGACTCGCGAAATCTCCCACTGGTGGAGGCCGAGTTAATGATATGTTCAAAGAGGATGCTTAAGGCTGGTTGCTGGAGGATGCTCAAGGTGACAGTGCGGGACTGGAGAGGCGATTTATGACCCCTGGTTAAGACTCTTATGTTACAGTATGTTAAGAATATGGTAGTTTAAGTAGGATGAGATTATTTAAAACGTTGAGCTTTGAAACTGTCTAGTGGATCATTGAGTCAGGGAATGATTATATAGATTTATAAATGGTCAGTTGCTTAAGTCTTCCGCTATATGCATTTTGAATGAGTTGTGTTTTCTTTCTGTTGGAAGGAGTCATTTGATGATTTAGAGTTCTCTACCGTAAGACGGAAGCTGGAAGAGGTAGTCTTCCGGCTGACGTCATCGGCAGATGCCGAAGGGTAGATGTTTGTTGGTTTAGTCTTCCGGCTGACGTCATCGGCAGATGTAGTGCCACGTCATCGGCAGATGTAGTGCCACGTCATCGGCAGATGTTGTGTGTTGCCATCGGCAGATGTTGTGTGTTGCCATCGGCAGATGTAGTGCCACGTCATCGGCAGATGTTGTGTGTTGCCATCGGCAGATGTAGTGCCACGTCATCGGCAGATGTTGTGTGTTGCCATCGGCAGATGTTGTGTGTTGCCATCGGCAGATGTAGTGCCACGTCATCGGCAGATGTTGTGTGTTGCCATCGGCAGATGTTGTGTGTTGCCATCGGCAGATGTTGTGTGTTGCCATCGGCAGATGTTGTGTGTTGCCATCGGCAGATGTTGTGTGTTGCCATCGGCAGATGTTGTGTGTTGCCATCGGCAGATGTTGTGTGTTGCCATCGGCAGATGTAGTGCCACGTCATCGGCAGATGTAGTGCCACGTCATCGGCAGATGTTGTGTGTTGCCATCGGCAGATGTAGTGCCACGTCATCGGCAGATGTTGTGTGTTGCCATCGGCAGATGTAGTGCCACGTCATCGGCAGATGTAGTGCCACGTCATCGGCAGATGTTGTGTGTTGCCATCGGCAGATGTAGTGCCACGTCATCGGCAGATGTAGTGCCACGTCATCGGCAGATGTAGTGCCACGTCATCGGCAGATGTAGTGCCACGTCATCGGCAGATGATGTGAGTTAATCTATCGGAAGATGTAGTTGCCTTAAGCCATCGGCAGATGTTGTGTGTTGCCATCGGCAGATGTAGTGCCACGTCATCGGCAGATGATGTGAGTTAATCTATCGGAAGATGTAGTTGCCTTAAGCCATCGGCAGATGTAGTGCCACGTCATCGGCAGATGTTGTGTGTTGCCATCGGCAGATGTAGTGCCACGTCATCGGCAGATGTTGTGTGTTGCCATCGGCAGATGTAGTGCCACGTCATCGGCAGATGTAGTGCCACGTCATCGGCAGATGTAGTGCCACGTCATCGGCAGATGTAGTGCCACGTCATCGGCAGATGTAGTGCCACGTCATCGGCAGATGTAGTGCCACGTCATCGGCAGATGTTGTGTGTTGCCATCGGCAGATGTTGTGCCACGTCATCGGCAGATGTTGTGTGTTGCCATCGGCAGATGTAGTGCCACGTCATCGGCAGATGTAGTGCCACGTCATCGGCAGATGTAGTGCCACGTCATCGGCAGATGTAGTGCCACGTCATCGGCAGATGTAGTGCCACGTCATCGGCAGATGTTGTGTGTTGCCATCGGCAGATGTAGTGCCACGTCATCGGCAGATGTAGTGCCACGTCATCGGCAGATGTTGTGTGTTGCCATCGGCAGATGTAGTGCCACGTCATCGGCAGATGTAGTGCCACGTCATCGGCAGATGTAGTGCCACGTCATCGGCAGATGTAGTGCCACGTCATCGGCAGATGTAGTGCCACGTCATCGGCAGATGTAGTGCCACGTCATCGGCAGATGTAGTGCCACGTCATCGGCAGATGTAGTGCCACGTCATCGGCAGATGTAGTGCCACGTCATCGGCAGATGTAGTGCCACGTCATCGGCAGATGTAGTGCCACGTCATCGGCAGATGTTGTGTGTTGCCATCGGCAGATGTTGTGTGTTGCCATCGGCAGATGTAGTGCCACGTCATCGGCAGATGTAGTGCCACGTCATCGGCAGATGTAGTGCCACGTCATCGGCAGATGTAGTGCCACGTCATCGGCAGATGTAGTGCCACGTCATCGGCAGATGTAGTGCCACGTCATCGGCAGATGTTGTGTGTTGCCATCGGCAGATGTAGTGCCACGTCATCGGCAGATGTAGTGCCACGTCATCGGCAGATGTAGTGCCACGTCATCGGCAGATGTAGTGCCACGTCATCGGCAGATGTAGTGCCACGTCATCGGCAGATGTAGTGCCACGTCATCGGCAGATGTAGTGCCACGTCATCGGCAGATGTAGTGCCACGTCATCGGCAGATGTAGTGCCACGTCATCGGCAGATGTAGTGCCACGTCATCGGCAGATGTAGTGCCACGTCATCGGCAGATGTAGTGCCACGTCATCGGCAGATGTTGTGTGTTGCCATCGGCAGATGTTGTGTGTTGCCATCGGCAGATGTTGTGTGTTGCCATCGGCAGATGTAGTGCCACGTCATCGGCAGATGTTGTGTGTTGCCATCGGCAGATGTTGTGTGTTGCCATCGGCAGATGTAGTGCCACGTCATCGGCAGATGTAGTGCCACGTCATCGGCAGATGTAGTGCCACGTCATCGGCAGATGTTGTGTGTTGCCATCGGCAGATGTTGTGTGTTGCCATCGGCAGATGTTGTGTGTTGCCATCGGCAGATGTTGTGTGTTGCCATCGGCAGATGTAGTGCCACGTCATCGGCAGATGATGTGAGTTAATCTGTCGGAAGATGTAGTTGCCTTAAGCCATCGGCAGATGTAGTGCCACGTCATCGGCAGATGTTGTGTGTTGCCATCGGCAGATGTAGTGCCACGTCATCGGCAGATGTAGTGCCACGTCATCGGCAGATGTTGTGTGTTGCCATCGGCAGATGTTGTGTGTTGCCATCGGCAGATGTAGTGCCACGTCATCGGCAGATGTAGTGCCACGTCATCGGCAGATGTAGTGCCACGTCATCGGCAGATGTTGTGTGTTGCCATCGGCAGATGTTGTGTGTTGCCATCGGCAGATGTTGTGTGTTGCCATCGGCAGATGTAGTGCCACGTCATCGGCAGATGTAGTGCCACGTCATCGGCAGATGTAGTGCCACGTCATCGGCAGATGTAGTGCCACGTCATCGGCAGATGTAGTGCCACGTCATCGGCAGATGTAGTGCCACGTCATCGGCAGATGTTGTGTGTTGCCATCGGCAGATGTTGTGTGTTGCCATCGGCAGATGTAGTGCCACGTCATCGGCAGATGTAGTGCCACGTCATCGGCAGATGTAGTGCCACGTCATCGGCAGATGTAGTGCCACGTCATCGGCAGATGTTGTGTGTTGCCATCGGCAGATGTAGTGCCACGTCATCGGCAGATGTTGTGTGTTGCCATCGGCAGATGTAGTGCCACGTCATCGGCAGATGTAGTGCCACGTCATCGGCAGATGTAGTGCCACGTCATCGGCAGATGTAGTGCCACGTCATCGGCAGATGTAGTGCCACGTCATCGGCAGATGTAGTGCCACGTCATCGGCAGATGTAGTGCCACGTCATCGGCAGATGTAGTGCCACGTCATCGGCAGATGTTGTGTGTTGCCATCGGCAGATGTAGTGCCACGTCATCGGCAGATGTAGTGCCACGTCATCGGCAGATGTAGTGCCACGTCATCGGCAGATGTAGTGCCACGTCATCGGCAGATGTAGTGCCACGTCATCGGCAGATGTTGTGTGTTGCCATCGGCAGATGTAGTGCCACGTCATCGGCAGATGTAGTGCCACGTCATCGGCAGATGTAGTGCCACGTCATCGGCAGATGTAGTGCCACGTCATCGGCAGATGTAGTGCCACGTCATCGGCAGATGTTGTGTGTTGCCATCGGCAGATGTAGTGCCACGTCATCGGCAGATGTAGTGCCACGTCATCGGCAGATGTAGTGCCACACACTGGCTAAACATTTGTCCACTAAATTCCACATATACTGCCAGTGCACCAGATCGTGGCAATGGATGCACTCTACCAACTGCGCCTATTCTTCAGTATACTCAGAGAATTCACCTGTAGTCACCTCAACACCTACATCACAAAACTCATCTATTAGCCTAATACTAAATAAGTAAAGCAATAATGAAATGAAATGCTGAAACATAAACCCTATTTATGTTGTTTCTACTCTCATAGCTCATGTTGAATTTATGTTCGTTCTCTGTTGATCCCCCTGTTCGATGGGAAGCGGATCAATTTTCTCAAAGTTTGCATCCTTTGACTCGATTAAGGGGCAGATTAGTTCCCTTAATAGCTGATCTGGATCCCCCTGTTCGATTGGAAGCAGATCAATTTTTCAAAAGTCTGCATCTTCTGACTCGATTAAGGGGCGAATTAGTTCCCTTAATAGCTGATCTGATTCAATCTGTTCATGCCTTACCATGCCATTTCATATGTAAATTTATTTTTGTATTCTTTCAATAACATGATACATGCCAAACTAAAAATCATACAAAACATGCATATATCCTACTGTTTTGTGATGTAGGCCCAAAGGTACACACAGACTCTACTTACCTTGTCTCTTGGAAAATGTTTGGTTGTAAGCTACTTCGGGAGTTTGCTCAAACCTAAAACCATAGACAGAGTATTAATTAAATATTCACTAAACTTTATTCTAAACCATCCAGAAATCAAAGGAAGCTAGTTGGGAGCTCTGTTCTTCGAGCATTCCCCGATTTATGACAAAACCCGAATCCAACACTCACTCACAACATTCTCAAAACACACATTTACAATCCCTCTGTTATCTTACCACTAAAATAACAAGAAATTGAAGCAAAACTCATCTAGGTTGAAGAAATCAGGCAGGAGAATCGCCAAGAGACACCTGCTGAGCTGAGCGCCGAAAAAGAAAAGAGGAATAATGTGGATGCTAAAACCCTTCACTAAACCTTTCATTTATATCATATATTTCACAAATTACACATGTAACGACCACAGCCCGGCCCACAGCCCTCAGGCCCAGAAGTCGTGCATCACTGCCACGTGGGGTGTAACGACCACAGCTCGGCCCACAGCCCTCAGGCCCAGAAGACCGAGCCCAGAAGTCGTGCATCACTGCCACGTGGGGTGTAACGACCACAGCCCGGCCCACAGCCCTCAGGCCCGGAAGACCGAGCCCAGAAGTCGTGCATCACTGCCACGTGGGGTCCCTCAGGCCGTACCACGTGTACTCACGATCTTCCCACCCCCTGCAGTGGGTTTTTGCCATCCTCCCCACTCGAACCCAGGCCCTCAGGGACAAGCACCCAGGCTACGAATGAGGAGTACCACTGAGCCAGGCTAACGACCACAGCCCGGCCCACAGCCCTCAGGCCCAGAAGACCGAGCCCAGAAGTCGTGCATCACTGCCACGTGGGGTCCCTCAGGCCGTACCACGTGTACTCACGATCTTCCCACCCCCTGCAGTGGGTTTTTGCCATCCTCCCCACTCGAACCCAGGCCCTCAGGGACAAGCACCCAGGCTACGAATGAGGAGTACCACTGAGCCAGGCTAACGACCACAGCCTGGCCCACAGCCCTCAGGCCCAGAAGACCGAGCCCAGAAGTCATGCATCACTGCCACGTGGGGTCCCTCAGGCCGTACCACGTGTACTCACGATCTTCCCACCCCCTGCAGTGGGTTTTTGCCTTCCTCCCCACTCGAACCCAGGCCCTCAGGGACAAGCACCCAGGCTACGAATGAGGAGTACCACTGAGCCAGGGCAGTGATGCACGACTTCTGGGCTCGGTCTTCTGGGCCTGAGGGCTGTGGGCCGGGCTGTGGTCGTTACAAAAAAGGCGCCCCAGGCCCTCAGGGACAAGCACCCAGGCTACGAATGAGGAGTACCACTGAGCCGGCTGGCTCAGTGGTACTCCTCATTCGTAGCCTGGGTGCTTGTCCCTGAGGGCCTGGGTTCGAGTGGGGAGGAAGGCAAAAACCCACTGCAGGGGGTGGGAAGATCGTGAGTACATGTGGTACGGCCTGAGGGACCCCACGTGGCAGTGATGCACGACTTCTGGGCTCGGTCTTCTGGCCCTGAGGGCTGTGGGCCGGGCTGTGGTCGTTACAACACATATACCCTTGACTAACCAAACTTTAACCTAACCATTGTTTCTCTCATTCCCCTCTATTAACATACTCAAGCAATTAGTCATATCCCCATTAATTCCATAAAAACGTACACTACTAACGTCAATTCAAGTCGATAATTACCGGGTGCTACATTCATACATTGTTCATGTACTAGAAAAATACTTTGTAATTCTTCAATTGTAAGAGTGTTTAAATCATTTGACTATTCAATAGAATATACCACATAATTGAACTTTGGTGTCATGGATCTTAGAATATTCTTGATGATTGCTACATCATCCATCATCCATCATACTCATCTCAAATTCGCCGGTCATTTGAGCAACAAATTCATCCACCATCACTTGTGACACCGAGCCAAACACTATGTCATCAACATAAATTTGGGCAAGTAAAAACTGACCTTTGACACGGCAGATGAAAAGGGTTTTATCTATTCCCCCTCGCTCATATCCCTTGGATAATAAATATTGCGTGAGTCGTTCATACCACGCATGAGGAGCTTGTTTAAGCTCATATAACGCCTTCTTCAATTTATAGACATACTCGAGATGATGAAGGTCTTCAAAACCCTTTGGTTGAGCAACATAAACTTCTTCATTAAGAAAACCATTGAGAAACGCACTCTTCACATCCATTTGAAATAGCTTGAACCACATAACACAAGTAATAGCCAATAGAAGCCGAATCGATTCAAGACGAGCAACCGGAGCGAATGTTTCATCAAAATCAATTCCTTCAATTTGAGAATACCTTTGAGCAACTAGCCGAGCTTTGTTGCGAGTGATGTTGCCATGCTCATCACTTTTGTTCTTGTAGATCCACTTAGTACCAATAACATTCACATCGGGAGGACACGGTACTAAGTCCCAAACTTGATTTTAGGAGAATTGGCTGAGTTCTTCTTGCATAGCTCCTATCCAGTATTCATCTAGTAATGCTTCTTCCACATTCTTAGGCTCGATCGTTGATGTGAAGCATGCCATTTGAATCATTTCTCGATAATTTACCCTTGGCTTATCTCTGGTGCGTATACCATCATTCAAACTTCCAATAACCTCATCTGCAGAATGATTCTTCTGAACACGTGTAGACGGTGGCTTGTTCATTAAGGTAGACACTTCTACGTCATCAACTATCTCTGTTTAATCTGTGACACCGCCTGAGACACCATCTGTGACACAAGATGGAACACTAGTGCCTTCATTGTTTGAAATCTGATTTTCATCTTCTTTCGGATTATATGCTGTGTCCAGATAGTCGTCTACTTGAACGTTTGCAGATTCGATAACAGTTTGAGTTCTTTTGTTATAAACTCGATAAACATGGCTATTTGTAGCATAACCGAGAAAGATAGCCTCATCACTTTTAGGATCTAGTTTCCCCTTGTGTTCCCTGGCATTCAACACAAAGCAGATGCTGCCAAGCGGATGAAAATAATTGAGATTCAGAGTTTTACCTTTCCATATCTCATAGGGTGTCATAGAAGTTTTGCCACGGAGATACACACGATTTATGGTATAGCAAGCAGTGCTCATAGCTTCAGCCCAGAACTTTTGAGGAACATCCCTTTCATGTAGCATTACTCGAGTCATTTCAGCTAATGTACGGTTCTTCCTTTCAACAATCCCATTTTGTTGAGGAGTCTTTGGTGCCGAGAATTCATGAGCAATCCCTAGGTGTTACAGAAATCTAAGAAATCAGAATTTTCAAACTCTCTTCCATGGTTACTACGAATTTGAATAATCTTCAAGATAACACAATCTTTTCCACGTTAAAGTCGAGTACACATTGATTTGAAGGCTCTAAAAGTGTCGGACTTTTTTCTAAGAAATTCCACCCATGTGTAGCGTGAAAAATCATCAACAGTAACGAAGACATACCGTTTTCCTCCAATACTTTCAACAGGCATTGGCCCCATTAGATCCATATGGAGTAATTCAAGTACCCGGGTAGTTGTGGATGACTGTGACATCTGGTGTGACACCTTGGTTTGCTTTCCGATTTGACATGGTTCACATAATTTTTCTTCATCAAACTTTAATACAGGAATTTCTCGGATAGCACCTTTCGAAATAATCTTTTCAAGCATTCTGAAATTAACATATCCCAATTTTCTATGCCATAGAGTAGTATCTTCCATACTGGACTAAAGGCAGGTAGACGAGGAAGAAATAAGATAGCAATTGTCCGATGATCTAACTCCTTCAATAACACATTTGTTGTTTTGATCGGACACCACACATTTTTCATTTGTGAATTGCACATTCAATTCTTGATCACAAAGTTGGCTGATACTGTCTAGATTAGATTTCAGACCATTTACCAATAAAACATTACTCAACTTTGGTAATCCAGGAACATTCAACGTTCCTCTTCCAATGACATTCGTTGAGACACTGTTTGCCGAATGTTACTTTTCCCACGGATTCTGGTCCAATATCCTTCAAATATCTCTCTTCACCTGTCATATGTCTAGAACATCCGCTATCAAAATACCATGCATTAGTTCTGATTGCCTTTAGTGAAAGATGTGTAACATTACACTTCAAACTTGATTTCATTACCCATTTCTGATAAGGGAATCTGTAAGAAGAAGCATTTCTAATAGTATCAAGTCTTAGATCCGAAAGATAATTGAAGCATTTAGGACGAATATGACCACGACGTTGGCAATAATGACACACAAAACCATATATGTTACCTTTTCTGCTTGCAGCATGATAGAAGTTATAGGAATTTGATTTTCTGTCAGTTCTTGGCATTCTGTTTGCAACTTGCTTTCCTTTGTAATCAAATCCCTTGTCTGACACCGGCTGTGACACCGAACTTGCCCTTACAAATTTCATCACAGTGCGATTTTCTTTTACTGCAACAGTCTGTTCAACAGATCTTTCACCTTTAAAACCCAATCCAGATCGATTTCCACCTGATTTGCTGACGTTGAGAATATCATCTAGCTTAGAAGAACCCGAATTTAGCATTTTGACATTCTTCTTCATGAGACTTATCTCATTGGTTAGATCTTTAACTTTTTTTTTTTTTTTTTTTTTTTTTTTTTTTTTTTTTTTTTTTTTTTTTTTTTTTTTTTTTTTTTTTTTTTTTTTTTTTTTTTTTTTTTTTTTTTTTTTTTTTTTTTTTTTTTTTTTTTTTTTTTTTTTTTTTTTTTTTTTTTTTTTTTTTTTTTTTTTTTTTTTTTTTTTTTTTTTTTTTTTTTTTTTTTTTTTTTTTTTTTTTTTTTTTTTTTTTTTTTTTTTTTTTTTTTTTTTTTTTTTTTTTTTTTTTTTTTTTTTTTTTTTTTTTTTTTTTTTTTTTTTTTTTTTTTTTTTTTTTTTTTTTTTTTTTTTTTTTTTTTTTTTTTTTTTTTTTTTTTTTTTTTTTTTTTTTTTTTTTTTTTTTTTTTTTTTTTTTTTTTTTTTTTTTTTTTTTTTTTTTTTTTTTTTTTTTTTTTTTTTTTTTTTTTTTTTTTTTTTTTTTTTTTTTTTTTTTTTTTTTTTTTTTTTTTTTTTTTTTTTTTTTTTTTTTTTTTTTTTTTCTTCTCATGAGACTTATCTCATTGGTTAGATCTTTAACTTCATCCTGACTTGTTTCCAGCTTGGTCTCCAAATCATCAATAACATTTAGAAGATCATTCTTCTCATCTTTCAAATTTCTAATCTGTATGTGTAGAAGCTGATTTACTTTAACAAGCTCGGTCCATTTCTCATGCAGAAATTTGTATTCTCCAATAAGATCTTCTTCTGAGACTGGTTCTTCTTCTTCATCACTACTATTGGAAAAATTGTCTAAGACACCGGGTATAACACCACCGTTTTCTTCTCGTTCTTCCTTTCCAACAAGCGCCACATGATTACTCTGAAATTCGTATTCCTTCTCTGACTCATCCTCACTCCAGGTTGCATTCAGAGAATTCTTCTTTTTCTTTAAGGTATTAGCACATTCTGCTTGTATATGCCCGAAACCTTCACACTCTCTGCACTGAATGCCTTTGTTCTTAAATGGTTGATCAGATACATAAGTTTCTTCTCTGTGCTTCTTGTTGCTTGAAGAACCATTTTTAAAGTTTGTGACACCCTGTCTGACACCGCAAGTATTTCTTCCAAATCTCTTCATAACTCTACTGAAATTCTTTGAAAGCAGGGCTAGAGACTCCTCCAAGTCATCTTCATCATGCTCGTTGTAATTCTGTACCTCTGTTTTTAAAGCAACTCCCTTTGCCTTCTTTATTTCGGTGTCTTCTTCAAGATTTATCTCGAAAGTTCTAAGAGATCCCATCAACTCTTCTAGCTTCATTTTAGAGACATCTTTGGCTTCTTCTATGGCAGTGACTTTATAGGCAAATCGTTGTGGCAAAGACCTTAAAATTTTTCTTACAAGTTGTTCTTCGGAAAACATCTCACCGAGAGCAAATGTTTCATTAGCTATGTCACATAATTTGGCATTGAATTCGCCAATAGTCTCATCTTCCATCATCCTTAGATTCTCAAATCAAGTGGTTAACATTTGCATTTTGGGCAATTTTACCGTAGATGTTCCTTCAAAGGTGGTTTGAAGAATTTCTCATGCCCTTTTTGCAGATTCGCATGTGGAGATGAGTCTGAACTGAATTGGAACCACACCATTAAAAATAGCATTTAGAGCCTTTGAATTGCTAAGTGCCAAAGCATCTTCATTTACGTTCCAATTTTCTTCGGGTTTTGGAGATATAATACCTTCTGTATCAGTGTTCATAGGGTGATTCCAATCTGTTAAAATAGATCTCCAAGCCTTCTCATCAATAGCTTTAATGAATGCCCTCATCCTTGCTTTCCAATAACCATAATCACTTCCATCCAACAATGGCAGACGCATTGTAGAACCTCCTTCTTTCATAGAGTCCATCGCACACGAACTATAATCTTGTCCCGCTGATCCCGCTTAAGAAACAGAAGGGACCAGCTCTGATACCAATTGAAAGATTACGATTAGTTATGCCAATTGAAAATGCAAAGATATTGCATATAAGTTGGCATTGATTTTTTGGCAATATTTATATATATTTATGAAGATAATATGTTTTTCCAAATTGATAATTTATTTCTTGGTGATCAAGAAATATTGTATTCTGATTATTGGATGGCGTCATGTTAACAATCATGAAGATTCTGTGAAAGAGAAAAATAAGGAAACAAGATAAATAGGAAAGTTATTGAAAAAGCTAAAGGCACTTGTTTTTTGGAAAACTTTGTTTTGGTAAGCCAAATTGATGGAGATTTGGTAAAATCTGTTGGGCTTCGAGTTCCCATGAATAATGGAATGCTTACCTAAATTTTCGGAGCCATATCAAGGAAGTTAGCGATACTTTCCTAAAGTGTCACACGGTGTGTCACTCAACCGAATTAGTTAAGATTTGTTTATCTTAATTCTTGCGACGTTCTATCTAATTTGGTAACTGACTGAATCAAAGATATGGAAGCTACCAATGATATTTAAAGCTTTCGTTTCTGTGAAAGCTGTTGACGACGGAGTTTTGATTTTCGCGTGAAAAGGTTTATTCGTTCTTTGTGCCGTCGCTTTTCTTTCACTCCCAACGTTTCTGCGTTTGGGTCTATGATTGTTTTACACACTCTTCTTATGTTGGGGATTGCATCGATTTATTGAGTGTGTTGATTATTGCGTCCAAAGACAACACTCTGGTGTTCCAGGAGGTGTCTCAGGAGGCAATATTTCTTTGTTCTTCATTGAAGCTCATTCTTGGGAAGAGGCTGCATTCGAACTCGGTAGGAGTTCTGTTTTAGACAAGGGGAGCTTGTCACTTTGATCTTGGGCGATGGAATCTTGCCATAACACGGATTCCAGGAGGAATCAACAACAAGGGGATCTTGTTGTTTTCTAGATCTAGGGAGATGTCAATCTTAAGTCGAGGGGATCTCGTAAAAACAGTTTCCTTGGGGAAGTTAGCTAGAGGCGGCGACAAAGATAAGAGGGAGTCTTTATTTGTATAAGTCCGATTGTCTTGTAACTTTGTGAACTCAAAGAAATGTTTTTATATCTGGGCGTGGCCCCGCAGACGTAGGCTGGTTGCCGAACTGCGTTAATAACCTCCTATCTCATTTATTTCTGCATATTTATATTGTTCGTCATTGCATTCATTATCGGTGTCACATGTAACACCCTGTGTGACGCCGCATAACTAATCGTAATCTTTCAATTAGTATCAGAGCTGGTCGCTTCTGTTTTTTAAGCGGGATCAGCGGGACAAGATTATAGTTCGTGTGCGATGGACTCTATGAAATAAGGAGGTTCTACAATGCGTCCGCCATTGTTGGATGGAAGCAATTATGCTTATTGGAAAGCAAGGATGAGGGCATTCATTAAAGCTATTGACGAGAAGGCTTGGAGATCTATTTTAACAGGTTGGAATCACCCTATGAACACCGATGTAGAAGGTAATATATCTCCAAAACCCGAAGAAAATTGGAACGTAAATGAAGATGTTTTGGCACTTAGCAATTCAATGGCTCTAAATGCTATTTTTAATGGTGTGGATCCAATTCAGTTCAGACTCATCTCCACATGCGAATCTGCAAAAAGAGCATGGGAAATTCTTCAAACCACCTTTGAAGGAACATCTACGGTAAAATTGTCTAAAATACAAATGTTAACCACTCGATTTGAGAATCTAAGGATGCAGGAAGATGAGACTATTGGCGAATTCAATGCCAAATTATGTGACATAGCTAATGAAGCATTTGCTCTCGGTGAGATGTTTTCCGAAGAACAACTTGTAAGAAAAATTTTAAGGTCTTTGCCACAACGGTTTGCCTATAAAGTCACTGCCATAGAAGAAGCCAAAGATGTCTTTAAAATGAAGCTAGAAGAATTGATGGGATCTCTTAGAACTTTCGAGATAAAACTTGAAGGAGACACCATAATAAAAAAGGCAAAGGGAGTTGCTTTAAAAACAGAGGTACAGAATTACAACGAGCATGATGAAGATGACTTGGAGGAGTCTCTAGCCCTGGTATCAAAGAATTTCAGCAGAGTTATGAAGAGATTTGGAAGAAATACTCGCGGTGTCAGACAGGGTGTCACAAACTTTAAAAATGGTTCTTCAAGCAACAAGAAGCACATAGAAGAAACTTATGTATCTGATCAACCATTTAAGAACAAAGGCATTCAGTGCAGAGAGTGTGAAGGTTTCGGGCATATACAAGCAGAATGTGCTAATACCTTAAAGAAAAAGAAGAATTCTCTGAATGCAACTTGGAGTGAGGATGAGTCAGAGAAGGAATACAAATTTCAGAGTAATCATGTGGCGCTTGTTGGAAAGGAAGAACGAGAAGAAAACGGTGGTGTTATACCCGGTGTCTCAGACAGTTTTTCCAATAGTAGTAATGAAGAAGAAGAACCAGTCTCAGAAGAAAATCTTATTGGAGAATACAAATTTCTGCATGAGAAATGGACCGATCTTGTTAAAGTAAATCAGTTTCTACACATACAGATTAGAAATTTGAAAGATGAGAAGAATGATCTTCAAAATGTTATTGATGATTTGGAGACCAAGCTGGAAACAAGTCAGGATGAAGTTAAAGATCTAACCAATGAGATAAGTCTCATGAGGAAGAATGTCAAAATGCGAAATTCGGGTTCTTCTAAACTAGATGATATTATCAACGTCAGCAAATCAGGTGGAAATCTATCTGGATTGGGTTTTAAAGGTGAAAGATCTGTTGCACAAACTGTTGAAGTAAAAGAAAATCGCTCTGTGATGAAATTTGTAAGGGCAAGTTCGGTGTCACAGCCGGTGTCAGACAAGGGATTTGATTACAAAGGAAAGCAAGTTGCAAACAGAATGCCAAGAACTGACAGAAAATCAAATACCTATAACTTCTATCATGTAGCAAGCAGAAAAGGTAACATATATGGTTCTGTGTGTCATTATTGCCAACGTCGTGGTCATATTCGCCCTAAATGCTTTACTTATCTTGCTGACTTAAGATTGGGTACTGTTAGAAATGCTTCTTCTTACAGATTCTCTTATCAGAAATGGATGATGAAATCAAGTTTGAGGTGTAATGTTACACATCTTTCACTAAAGGCAATCGGAACTAATGCATGGGATTCTGATAGCGGATGTTCTAGACATATGACAGGTGAAGAGAGATATTTGACAGATATTATACCCAAATCCGTGGGAAAAGTAACATTCGGCAACGGTGTCCCAACGGATGTCACTGGAAGGGGAACGTTAAATGTTCCTGGTTTACCAAAGTTAAGTAATGTGTTATTGGTAAATGGTCTGAAATCTAATCTAATCAGTATTAGCCAGCTTTGTGATCAAGAATTGAATGTGCAATTCACAAGAGAAAAATGTGTGGTGACCGATCAAAACAACAAGTGTGTTATCGAAAGAGCTAGGTCATCCGACAATTGCTATCTTATTTCTTCCTCGTCTACCTGCCTTCCATCGAGTATGAAAGACACTATTCTATGGCATAGAAAGTTGGGACATGTTAATTTCAGGATGCTTGAAAAGCTTATTTCAAAAGGTGCTGTCTGGGGAATTCCTGTATTAAAATTTGATGAAGACAAATTATATGGACCATGTCAAATCGGAAAGCAAACCAAGGTGTCACACCCGATGTCACAATCATCCTCAACTACTCGGGTACTTGAATTACTTCATATGGATCTAATGGGGCCAATGCCGGTTGAAAGTATTGGAGGAAAACGGTATGTCTTCGTTACTGTTGATGATTTCTCACACTACACATGGGTGGAATTTCTTAGAGAAAAGTCCGACACTTTTAGAACCTTTAAGTCAATGTGTATTCGTCTCCAACGTGAAAAAGATTGTGTTATCTTGAAGATTATTTGCATCCGCAGTGACCATGGAAGAGATTTTGAAAATTCTGAATTCTCAGATTTTTGTAAACATCTAGGGATTGCTCATGATATCTCGGCACCTAAAACTCCTCAACAAAACGGGATCGTTGAAAGGAAGAACCGTACATTGGCTGAAATGACTCGAGTAATGCTACATGAAAGAGATGTTCCTCAAAAGTTCTTGGCTGAAGTTATGAGCACTGCTTGTGTAACGCCCCGAATTATATAAACTCAGTTCGTTACTCATAATACATAACCATACTATAACATTCTGAGAAAAACTTAAAATTTCACTCGACGGTCTAATTTTGATCCTTAAACGTAAAAACTTGCAATGGAAATATTTTTGTATAAAACAACATTTATTAATTTAATTAAAATATTACAGACAATTGGTTGCAAGAAAACAAAAATAAAATAGAACACGTCCACCGCTGAACATTTCCAGCGATAGAAACAAAGGGCATCTACATCTAAACAGTGTCAGCGGCAGAAGCAGAAATAAATTTGACTCAGCGGTAGAGGCGAAAATAGAGGGCAATCACCGCTAAACAGTGTCAGTCGCACGACATGTCGACTACCCACACGTCCACCGCTCACGTCAGTCGAACAACGCGTCGACTACACACGTCCACCGGTCACAAAACGACAAAAATCTAATACTCACACCAACGTTCACATCCACCAGTCACAAACGACAAAAATCTAATACTCACTCCTACGCTCGCATCCACTGGTCACAAACGACAAACACTCAACATCCACCGGCGGACTACATCCACCGATAGACAAAACACTCAACATCCACCGGTGGACTACATCCACCAATAGACAAACACTCGACATGACGGCATAACAACCATTTTCACTCTGTACAAAGAAAACTCCGACTACTAAAAGAACTAGTGCATTTTACTGAATTCCTTCAAAACAACATAATCCACAATTTCCAAAAATCCAGAATAGTAGACTACGACTAAAACCAAATCGTGTTTTCACATCAGAAAAGCACCAGACCATATATATAAAAGAAACATTAAACTGCTACTACCAATATTCTCAACATGCTTAAACTGAACCATTGTCAACTGACTTTCACACCTACTGACATCAGTTAAACTGCCTCATCAGTTCACCAGGTCGAGACATGAATGTGCTCTCCAAACCAGCCTATTCCTTAACATGCCCAGAGAACACACTTTCTGAGGCTTCTACACTAATCACAGAACTCATCTATTAGCCTAATGCTAAATAAGGAAAGCAATAACGAAATGAATGCTGAAACATAAATCCTAATCATGCAGTTCTACTTTCACATCTCATTGCATTTACATTCTTTCATTGGTCTGATCCCTCGTTTCCATTGGGAGTTGGATCAATTTTCACAAAGTCATACATCCTCTTCATAAATTAAGGGGCGGATTAGTTCCCTTAACAGCTGATCTGATCCTAAATTCCATTGGGAAGCGGATCAATTTCCCCAAAATTATAAATTTCTTCATAAATTAAGGGGCGAATTAGTTCCCTTAATAGCTTATCTGTTACATCTGTTTATTTCTCACCAAACCATACATGTAAATTCGTAGTTTCAACATCCACCGGTGGACTACATCCACCGATAGATAAAACACTCAACATCCACCGGTGGACTACATCCACCGATAGATAAAACACTCAACATCCACCGGTGGACTACATCCACCGATAGATAAAACACTCAACATCCACCGGTGGACTACATCCACCGATAGATAAAACACTCAACATCCACCGGTGGACTACATCCACCGATAGATAAAACACTCAACATCCACCGGTGGACTACATCCACCGATAGATAAAACACTCAACATCCACCGGTGGACTACATCCACCGATAGATAAAACACTCAACATCCACCGGTGGACTACATCCACCGATAGATAAAACACTCAACATCCACCGGTGGACTACATCCACCGATAGATAAAACACTCAACATCCACCGGTGGACTACATCCACCGATAGATAAAACACTCAACATCCACCGGTGGACTACATCCACCGATAGATAAAACACTCAACATCCACCGGTGGACTACATCCACCGATAGATAAAACACTCAACATCCACCGGTGGACTACATCCACCGATAGATAAAACACTCAACATCCACCGGTGGACTACATCCACCGATAGATAAAACACTCAACATCCACCGGTGGACTACATCCACCGATAGATAAAACACTCAACATCCACCGGTGGACTACATCCACCGATAGATAAAACACTCAACATCCACCGGTGGACTACATCCACCGATAGATAAAACACTCAACATCCACCGGTGGACTACATCCACCGATAGATAAAACACTCAACATCCACCGGTGGACTACATCCACCGATAGATAAAACACTCAACATCCACCGGTGGACTACATCCACCGATAGATAAAACACTCAACATCCACCGGTGGACTACATCCACCGATAGATAAAACACTCAACATCCACCGGTGGACTACATCCACCGATAGATAAAACACTCAACATCCACCGGTGGACTACATCCACCGATAGATAAAACACTCAACATCCACCGGTGCTACTACCAATATTCTCAACATGCTTAAACTGAACCATTGTCAACTGACTTTCACACCTACTGACATCAGTTAAACTGCCTCATCAGTTCACCAGGTCGAGACATGAATGTGCTCTCCAAACCAGCCTATTCCTTAACATGCCCAGAGAACACACTTTCTGAGGCTTCTTCACCTAAATCACAGAACTCATCTATTAGCCTAATGCTAAATAAGTAAAGCAATAACGAAATGAAATGCTGAAACATAAATCCTAATCATGCAGTTTCTACTTTCACATCTCAGTTGCATTTACATTCTTTCATTGGTCTGATCCCTCGGTTCCATTGGGAGTTGGATCAATTTTCACAAAGTCATACATCCTCTTCATAAATTAAGGGGCGGATTAGTTCCCTTAACAGCTGATCTGATCCTAAATTCCATTGGGAAGCGGATCAATTTCCCCAAAATTATAAATTTCTTCATAAATTAAGGGGCGAATTAGTTCCCTTAATAGCTTATCTGTTACAATCTGTTTATTTCTCACCAAACCAATACATGTAAATTCATTTTCGTATTCTTTCAAAATATGATGCATGCCATACAGACAAATTCAAACATACATAATTCTACTGTTTTGTGATGTAGTCCCGAAGGCTCATGCATACTTCACTTACCTGGCTTCCTGGAAATGCTCGGTTTCAAACTACTTCGGAAGTTTTGCTCACCTAAGTTATAAACAGAATATCAATTAGATTTTTATTAAACCTCATTATAATCTATCCAGAAATCTAAGGAATCTAGTTTGGGAGTTCTATACATAGTACATTCCTGATTCACCACAAAACCGAAACTAACCCCCACCTACAGCATTCACCAAAGCTCACATCTATACTCCTCTCTACCATCACTAGTTACAATGTAACACGAAATCGAAGTAGACTCACCTAGTCTGGAGAAAAATCAAAGAGGGAATCGCCTGGAGAGGTCTGCTGAGCTTGAGCTGAATACAAAGAGAGAGAGTATAGAAAATAGTGGCGGCTACAGTGCATTAATCACAAAACCTCTTTCCTTAAATAGGTTATCACTATAATTTTCTATTTACCATTATGTCATTACTTAGTCATTTATTAACCTAATCACTAATTTTCCCAGTTTTATCCATAAAACGTACACTACAAGTTGGTTAAGTAAATTGGTTCAATGAAACCGGGTGTTACAGCTTGTTATACCATAAATCGGGTGTATCTACGAGGTAACGCTTCTATGACACCCTATGAGATATGGAAAAGTAAAACTCTGAATCTTCATTATTTTCATCCGTTTGGCATTGTAACACCTGGGATGTTTTTAAATTGGAGAGAAAATAAAAGAACAATAAAATAGGTTGTTTAATTAATTTAAGAATTAGATTTGATTCATTTAAGTTATGTTAGTTCTTGGGTTAAGTAGTTATGCTCGGGAGTTTCGATGGAGGAGTTAGAACGAGGGTGAGGTGAGAGATTTATCGAGGGTTCGTTACGTTATGGTTGAATGTACGGGAGGGTAAAACGGTAATTAGCTAGTTTAAATTAAAGAAATAGTTTAGTTTTATTATTATAATTTATTATTATTATTATTATTATTAATAATAATAAAAAACAAAAAAACAACAGAATGGCTTCGCCATTCTGTTGTTCGTCGAGTGCCCGACGCCGAGAGGGCGAACAGGGGAGGGAGAGTCGCCGATCCACCGCCGCAGTTTCCGGCGTTCTCCGGCCAGCTCCGACTAGACGACGGCGGCGAATCAAGGGCTAGCATCTCCGGCTGTCTTCGCGCACGAACCGACCCGATAAGTGTGTTTTTTTGCCCTGTTTTGGGTTCGCGCTTGAGTCTGAGAGCGACGAGCTTGTTTTGGCTCCGATCGCCGGTCATTTTTAGCTGCCCTTAGCGTCAGATTTCCGAGCTCAACGCCGGCAATGATTGCCGAGCAACAGGGAGCTCGGATTGAGCCAAAATCTGAGAACCCTATTTTCTGAGTTTCAGGTTTCTTGTGTGAAACCTTGATTTTTCGTTAGATTATGTTAATTGGTGAGGAATTGGTTGATAATTGATGAAAAATTAGAAAAGGAGAAATTCCGGGTTAAGGGGCAGTTCGGGTTTTTGGATATTTGACCTAGCTACGGTTATTCATTTTAAAATTTCTTTTGGCAGATTAAAATAGGTTATTAGAGGAGTATGTGGCCGCTGGAATCGTTTGATTCCGACAACCGACGCAAAAGTTACGCGCGTTTGAAATTTTGGGTCGATTTTTATCGAACCCAAATTAGTGGCCCATTTAGTTAGATTTTAATTGGAGTAAGCTAGAAATAGTAGTTTGAGAGTAATTGGTGAATGTAGGCTTGGTTTTAATGGAGTTTGAAGTTGGACGGTAAAATTGGCATAAAAAACCGGGTTTTGAGTGTTTAGGTTGAATTGTGTTATAGTTTTAGTTAATTGAGGTTTAAGAAGTTCTTTAGAGTTTACTAAATTAAGTTTTGTTACTTTAGGTGATCGAGTGATGGAATTATTGGACGAAGTGTACAATGGAGCAACCAGGTAAGTAGAGGACGTTTGTTTTGCCTTAGGGCCTACACCACGGAACGGTAGGATTTATTTTGTTGTTTGTTGTTTGGTTGTCTTCTTTGTTGGTTAAGCATTGTTGGTTGATTGCTTTGCTTTGTTTGGGAATTGTTGATGGTTGATTGCTTTGCTTTGTTTTGGTCTGGTTAAGCTGTCTTCTTTGTTGGTTAAGCATTGTTGGTTGATTGCTTTGCTTTGTTTGGGAATTGTTGATGGTTGATTGTTTTGCTTTGTTTTGATCTGGTTAAGCATTTGTGGGACATGCATGGTTTGAATGGTGAGTAGGAAATGCATGGGTGTCTCGTAAGAGATGTACGCTTTGGGTGTCTCGTAAGAGATGTACGCTTTGTGTCTCGTAAGAGATGTACGCTGGGTGTCTCGTAAGAGATGTACGCTTTGTGTCTCGTAAGAGATGTACGCTTTGTGTCTCGTAAGAGATGTACGCTGGGTGTCTCGTAAGAGATGTACGCTTTGTGTCTCATAAGAGATATACGCTTTGTGTCTCGTAAGAGATGTACGCTTTGTGTCTCGTGAGAGATGTGTTTGGCATTGTGTTTGGCATTGTGAGCATGAACGTAATCGGATAAAGTAAATTGTAAAATGCATCTCGAATAGCGTGCCTTGTCGGGCTGAGGTGCTGGTGTGTAGCACCCCGAATGGAACTCTATGAGAGATGATCGGCTAAAACACGAAATCCTGAATAGTGTGCCTTGTCGGGCTGAGGTGCTGGTGTGTAGCACCCCGAGGGGATCTCTATGAAGGATGACTGGCTTACAGCAAATAAGCATAACTGAGTGTTAGAAACTGCATGTGTTAGGTTGATTGCATTTTGTGTTGTTTATATTGAGTAGTGTGGGAATGAATTGCTTTGTTCGTTGTTGTTTGGTGATTGTTTGGTTGTTGTGGTTATTTTATGTTGTGCATTGAGTGAGCATGAGTTGTGAGCACGGGTTTGATGATCAGTGAACATGAGTTGTGAGCACAGGTTTGATGAGTGAGCATTAAAGGTAATGAGGCAATTAGGAATGCAAAGTGATCCTGTGTAGAGTTGCTTCGCCGGGGAGTAGTGCTCGTGGAGCACCTCGGGAGGGTCTCTACAAGGGATGTGTTGTGTGAGTGATATTGTGTAGAGTTGCATTGTGGTGTTGTGGTGTTGTGTTACGTTGTCGTGCTGTATTAAAGAATAAGGCATCGTTGATGCGGGCAAATCTGTGTTTTGTTTCGTGTCGTTGTGTTGTTTGGTTGTTTTGTTCAGCGTTGTATGTAGCTTGCATTTGATCTAGTCGTATTTGTTAATCCCTACTTGCTAAGCGTAAGCTTACGTGTGCGTGTGTGTTCTGTGATGTAGGTAACGACGCGGGTACAGGTGAGCTATGTGAGTCAGCCAAGACTTGGGAGCAGTCGGAGATGCACGGGGCTTGCCGGTGCGGGCAGTTGTCGGGGCGACTCCACCATGGTCTTCGGGAGATGTGAGACTTTTAGTATTGTAGATGTCTGCTTGCGGAATTGTTGGAAATGCGTAATGTTTTTGGTTGGCAGTTATGGGATAGTTATGTGTATTCGTTGTATATAGTCATAGGTCAGGGTGATGTGTTACCCTATCTTGGGGATTTTCTTTATTTTGTATGTTGATAGCATTTCTTGACGATATGTGGTTTGTTAGAGATTTCGTAGGTTGATTAAATGGTTAGAAATATTCTGGATCTGGTTGGGATTGGTTTGTGTGCAGGTACCTAGCATTTTGGAGGCGCCATTTTCAGGTGTTACTTTGCCGAAATTTTCGGGAAGGACGCCATGGTGCTTAAAGGTTAGGATTAAGGGAATTTAGGGCGTCTAGGCAGCTAGGTATGAAGTAAGAGAGTTTCGGGAGTTTAGTTTTAGTTTTAGCTGTGTAAGTTTCTTTTATGTTTGGGAGTTTATGTTTTAACGTGGGATCGGTTAGCAAAGTAGCGCTCCGAGCCGGGGCGGGTTCGGGGGCGTTACAGGCAGCATCTGCTTTGTGCTGAATGACAGAGAACACAGGGGGAAGTTTGATCCCAAAAGTGATAAGGCTATATTTCTCAGTTATGCTACTAATAGCCGTGCTTATCGAGTTTACAACAAAAGGACTCGAACTGTTATCGAATCTGCAAACGTTCAAGTAGACGACTCCCTGGACACAATATATAATCCAAAAGAAGATGAAAACCAGATTTCAAATAATGAAGGCACTAGTGTTCCAACCGGTGTCACAGATGGTGTCCTAGATCAAACAGAGACAGTTGATGAAGTTGAAGTGACTACCTCACACAACAGGCAACCATCTACACGTGTTCAGAAGAATCATCCTACAGATGAGGTTATTGGAGGTCTAAATGATGGTATACGGACCAGAGATATGCCGAGGGTAAATTATCGAGAAATGATTCAAATGGCATGCTTTACATCAATGATCGAGCCAAAGAATGTGAAAGAAGCATTGCTAGATGAGTACTGGATAGGAGCTATGCAAGAAGAACTTAGCTAATTCTCCCGAAATCAAGTTTGGGACTTAGTACCGTGTCCTCCCGATGTGAACGTTATTGGTACTAAGTGGATTTACAAGAACAAGACCGATGAGCATGGCAACATTACTCGTAACAAAGCTCGACTAGTTGCTCAAGGGTATTCTCAGATTGATGGTATTGATTTTGATGAAACATTCGCTCCGGTTGCTCATCTTGAATCTATTCGACTTTTATTATCTATCGCTTGTGTTATGCGGTTCAAGCTATATCAAATGGATGTGAAGAGTGCTTTCCTCAATGGGTTTCTCAATGAAGAAGTTTATGTTTCTCAACCAAAGGGTTTTGAAGACCCTCATCATCTTGAGTATGTGTATAAGTTGAAGAAGGCGTTATATGGGCTCAAACAAGTCCCTCGTGCATGGTATGAACGCCTCACGCAATATCTATTAACCAAGGGACATGAGCGAGGGGGAGTGGATAAAACCCTATTCGTTCGCCGTGACAAAGGTCAGCTCCTACTTGTTCAAATTTATGTTGATGATGTAGTGTTTAGCTCGGTGTCACAAGTTATGGTGGATGAGTTTGTAGCTCAAATGACCGGCGAATTTGAGACGAGTATGGTTGGAGAACTAAATTATTTTCTCGGCCTTCAAATACAACAAGAGAAGAATGGTATTTTTATCTCTCAAGCCAAATATGTAAAGAATTTACTGAAAAAATTTAAGCTTGAGAATGCACGCCTGAGTAGAACACCCCTTGGGACACATGAGAAAATTTCTAAAGATGAAAAGGGAATTGCTGTCGATCAGCGTTTGTATAGAAGTATGATTGAAAGTCTCTTATATCTAACTGCCAGCCGACCAGATATTTTTTATAGCGTGGATTTATGCGCTTGATTTCAAGCAAATCCGAAGGAGTCTCACTTAGTGTCGGTTAAACGAATTATAAAATATGTTAGTGGAACAACTCATTATGGCATCTGGTATTCTTTTGAGTCTAATGCAAATCTGGTGGGTTATTGTGATGCTGACTGGGCAGGAAGTTCTGATAATCGAAAAAGCACTTCGAGTGGATGTTTTTATATAGGACACAACTTAGTGTCATGGTTCAGCAAGAAGCAGAATTCTATTTCTTTATCTGCGGCCGAGGCAGAGTATATAGCAGCAGGTAGCAGCTGTACGCAGCTTCTTTGGATGAAACAAATGATGAAAGACTATGGTGTCACATAGGATGTCATGACCCTCTATTGTGATCATTTGAGCGCTATCAATATTTCTAAAATCCTGTTCAGCATTCACGGACAAAGCATATTGACATACGACATCATTTTATTCGATCTCTAGTGGAGGACAAAATTATTAATTTGGAGCATATGTGATCGAAAAATAAATTGCCAATATTTTTACCAAAGCTTTGGATGGTGTGAGATTTGAAGAATTGAGGTCTGCCTTAGGCCTATGTGTCATGTGAAGAGGTTCTACTATGTTGTAAGTTTTTTTATTTGCTTTCATAAAAAATATAAAAAAAAAAGGAAAAAGAAAAAGAAAAAAGAAGGGATTTCTTTTGTTGCTAATGTTGATTTTGAGATTTTTGGTCTATAACTTCCTGCATGACACAAAGTGTTCTATGAAGCTTTCGGCGATTTTTATGGAAGTTTGGAGTTAATCTCAAATATATTGATGGAGGTTTTTATGAGATTTGATTGTGGATATTCTTGGGTTTATTTCCTATCTTATTTGAAGAATTTTGGATTTATTTTCCAAATTTGAGTAAGTATTTATGGTTTATTTCCATAAACTCCAAACGGCTATTCTTCTATCCATCTCTCCAACAGTTCAAGGGATATTTGTTCGAGTTCTTCCCTATTGTGATCAACACACATCTGTACTGCCACTAGGTTGATTCTGTGAAGTTTTCTCCAAATTTTATCAAGATAATTACTGATGTCACTGGTAGTGTCAGACGTGTGTGGCCCGTGGTAAAGATTTTTCTACCTTGCAACTTACTGTCAAGTATGTTATCCTGCACAAGATTGCTATGAGAAACTTCTCTCTTACTAATCTGAAAATTGATTGTAAATCATGCCGATTGCAAGAATAAACGGTTAGCTCTACCGTTTCATTGTTTAAATTATGATATTCTGTTTTCTCAACAAGATGTGATTTGGATAAAAAGTTGTTGATAATGATAAGGAGCAGATTAGGAACAGCTACAAGCTTCTAGCAAGTGATCAGGTCAATGTGTAACACCCGAGATTTTCAAGAGAAAAATAAAATGATATGTAATTATTTAATAAATAATTGTTTAAGTAATTTAAAAAGGAAAGTGAATAAGTTTGGTTAATCTAATTGGTTAATTAATTTAGATTTGGGTATTTCCGGTGAAATTAAGCGGTGAGTTACAATTAAGAACGAGATTTAACGGAATTTACGGAAGGGCAAAACGGTATATTAAAGTGTTAATAGAAATTTATAGGATTATTGATATTAGTATTATTACTATTATTAATAATAATAATAATAATAATAATAATAATAATAATAATAATAATAACATAAAATTAAAACAAACAACAGAATCGTTTCTGTTGTTTGTCAAGCTCGAGCCCGAGCGCGAGAGGAGAACAGGGGAGACGACGACGGCGACTCTCCTCCGATGAACGCCGGTGTTTTCCGGCCCTCTCCGACCAGACGACGGCGACGTGCGATCTCCGACCGTCCTCGCGCACAAAACCGAACGGTAAGCTCGGTTTCCTCCTCTTTTCGGTTCGGTTTGTGGTGTGTGTGGGGAGCTCGATTGAGCTCCGATCACCGGCCAAAATGGGATGCTTCCGGCGTGGGTTTGCCAACCCTAGGGCCGGCTATTGTTGCTTGGCCGTGGAATGCCCAATTTAGGCGAAAATCAGTGAAGCCCGAATTAGGGCTTAGGGTTTTCTTAATTGGAAACTTCGATTTTAGGTTAGATTATTCTAATTGAGTGTATATATGGTTGATTGGTGAGGAAATGAGTGGAATTTGATGAAAAATCGAAAAAGGGAAAATTCCCGATTAAGGGCAGTTTCGGGTTTTTGATAAATTGACCTAGTTCCGGTTAATTGTTTTAAAATTCCTTTTGGCAGATTAAAATAGGTTATTAGAGGAGTACGTGGCCGCTGGAATCGTTCGATTCCGATAACCGACGCAAAAGTTACGCGCGTTCGAAGTTTTAGGTCGGTTTTTACCGGACCCAAATTAGTGGCCATTTAATTAGGTTTTAATTGGATTAGGCTAGAAATAATAGTTTAAGGTGTTTTCACAAAAATGAGAGTTTAGTTATGCCCGAATGAGAAATTGGAAGTTTTAGGAAAGAATTTCCTTAATTAGGAGATTAGTTCAAGTTTGAAATTAGTTTAATTAGAATTGATTTTAATGTCTTTTAATTGTGAAATGCTTTAGGTGAAGACGACCTTTGGACGGTGCTCGGCTTACTACGGACGCCAGGTAAGTGAGCGTTAGGCTTTCTGGCCATTAAGGCCCTACGTCGTACAATGTTGAAAATGTTGAATGTTATGAAGAAAGTGGTCATACGGATAGCTAAGGAACGACGGGTAGTTAAGTAGTGCCTTAGCGATTTAGGTAGCGTTCATTCGATAAGTTTTCCTTACGTGTATGTTAGTGCTCATGTGATAGGTTTTCCTTATGTGTATGTCTCCTCATGCATCATGTTTTCTCAAAAGTGCATACGAACTATTTATGAGCATGTTTTATGAAAATGTTGAATTAAAGAATGATAATGAATGATGAATGATGAATGATGAATGATGAATGACAAATGTACTACGGGGCAAGTCACGAATGTACTACGGGGCAAGTCACGAATGTACTACGGGGCAAGTCATGAATGTACTACGGGACAAGAAAACGGTTTAAAAGAAATGAAACGAAAATGTTTTATAAATGTCATGCATATATATGAAATGTCATGTTTAGCACGCTCCTTACTAAGCATTAGGCTTAATGTAGTTATTGTATGATGTAGGTGACAGGTGCGAAGGTGAGAGCTTCTCTTGATGACAAAGAACAGGTGGTTGACGGATGGTGCTCGTGGCGACGGGGTGTGTTTTGGCTTGATAATCCGATGGATTGAATGATGTATGTCGAATGATGTGAGTTAGCTTTTGTTGGTTAGAAAGATGATGGATTTTAGGGCGTATAGTTAAGTTTAATGCTCAGGAAATTTTATAGTGGATGTAGCTATTTTTAATGATTGGCTAATGTATGTCTTTGGTGATGTTCTAGGGAATTTCGTGTTTATGCTCGATGTTTGTTTTGAGGATTTGATTGGGATTTGTTTGTGAAAGTATCAAAGTGTTTAAGTATGTAGAATAGATGTTTTGATAGAAAATGTACGAAAAGTCAAGTTTTGATGTATATGTAATGGCACTAGATTGTTTAGAATGATGTAAATGTAGTGGTAGTAGATTGTTTAGAATGTAAAGTCTTTATTTTGGAGTTATTTTGGAGAATATACTGGAACTGTTTGGGTATTTTTAAATGTATGGTCATTTTAAAACAGGTATGGATACGCTCGATTTTTAGAGCGATCCACGCAGTTTGTTTTCTTGAGTATAGGTTATATTAGTGTTTTGTTTTAATTGATCTTACTTTAAGTGTTAATTGTTTTAAGTTAGTAATGGTTTTAGTCTAGTTCTAAATGTTTTAAAAGTCAAAATGTTTTACGCTCAAAATGTTTAAGTCAAATGTTTAAGTCAAAGTTAGACCCTAAAGGTCGTTAGAGGTGGGTCAATTGTCTAAGTTAGTTTTCTTTTAAAGTGTTAAGTAAAAATGAAAAAGTTTATGAGAAAATACGAGGGCTTAGGAAATGGTTATGTCACGGCTAGTCCGTGGCGGCCCTGATCGGGTTGGGGTCGTCACAGTTATGGTATCAGAGACACGGAGTTTTAAAAGCGAGTTCTGTGATATGCCAGCCAAAAACACACCGCCGCACGAGGACTCTCCATCGACTGTAAGTATTTAAGTTTAAGTCTTATTCATAGATGTTTATATTGTTTTGTCTTGTGTTTCTTAATGTGTTTAGGAACGAGAAAAAAAAAAAAAAAAGCCGAAAGCACCTAGAAAACTCGAGGAGAAATCCATTGGTCAGCTTATGGACATAGTGCACCAATGGTCAGAACAAATAGAGATCTTACTCAACCGAGATGGAAATGGTAATAGACAAGATAGTACTTCATGGAACCAGGGTCGTGAACGAACTAGGCAGTTCGACCTCCGATATTTGATGGATGTGTTATAGATCCGATACAGGCCGAGGTGTAGGTTCGAGCAATGGAAAGATTGTTTGACATTATTAAGGTAAAGGAGGTAGATAAGGTTTCTTATGCGATGTGTCATCTGGTGGGAGTGCAAGTTGCATTCCGGTCGATGTTTTCGGTGTGACAAGGTGGGGCACAAGGCCAGAGATTGTCTAGGACCGAATAATATACCACCGTGTTGTCCTCCGAGGATGTATACCTTGATCGAGGAGGAAGGAACCACTCAACTATCGGTTATTCCAGGTATATTCATATAGTGACGATTAATAAGATAAGGAGCGTTGGAGAAGAAGTGTAATTAGAGTAGGGGTTTAAAACGTAACTTTTGTATATTAGATAGAAGGAGGATTGTGAATAGAGAAAGTTACGCATTGAGATGAATAACCTGGGATAATTGTGCAAGTGTGCACATACTTAGAATTTATTACCATTGGAGGGATACGACTTAAGAGATCTAACGGTTTGACGAATCCCCTAAGTATTTAAATGAAGGTAATAACCAAAAGTCTATCTTAGGTGAATTGTCGAATAGGAGCATTTTACTTAGTAAATATCGGTGAAGAGAACAAAAATATTGAGGTGAAGTTGGTAGATTAATAAATTTAGAGACAATAAAGGATCAAGGTTATACGATAGGTGATACTCAAGTTATATAATTTGGACGTTCTCTAGAAGATAGGTACCATCTTAAAGGACTAACCAATAAAGGACAGTTGTTGATGCGCGAAAATATCATGACCGACCCTGTATAGAAAATAAGACTTAGTAAAGTTAAGGGTGCCGATAAATAGTTGATGCGTTAGACAATTAGATGCTGCTTAACCTAGGGACATAAGGTAAAGTATAAGAGTTAGAAATTTACTAGAAGGGCCTAAAAAGTGTAACTAATCAAAGGAGAGTTTAGCGCCGTAGATTGAGAGTCATGTTTAGAGATTTGGTGGATCACGCACGATATTAGGAGGGATGGTGAAATGACACGAGTGAGTACCAACTATAGTAATGGTAGCGAGGATAAAAGACTTCAGATTGTTCGAGTTATGAGCGTCTGAATTAGGAGACGAGTCTATAGTTGATATAGTTTAAGTTAAGAACCCCAGACATGAGACTTACCTCCAAGATGGAAGTAGGAACTTTAATGTTTAAAGAACCCAAGAGGTGGATTGTAATGAAGAGTTTAGGTGGTGACCAATCAAATTAGGTGGGTTAGAAAGCTTAGCCTATAAGGAATTAAGTGAAGGCTGATTCATGTGAGAATTAAGGATATTAATTTGGTCGCTTTGTTATTTTGGAGACTTAGGGAATTGACAAGGCTTATGGTATAAGCCATAGCACGTTTGGTTTCATTAAAAGTAAGGAATGCTTCTAAGTTTTGGGAAAATAGAAGGATAAGATTTAAGAACTTTAGAAGATTTAGAATTAAGGTGGTAAATCTGCCTGCAACAAGTTTGCTAACAAGAAAGTTGTTAGATAAATCATTGTGAAGAAGCCAAGGAGAATATTTAGAATCTGACTAGAAGGAATGAAAGATAGTAGGCTAGTTAGTAACTTTGAAGAAGTCCTTGTGGGATATTAGGAATAAGTATAGGGCAGTATACCGTAGTTACAAGTACATTTCTTTTAGTTTATTTAAAGAAGACGTTAAGATAGAGATGTTAGATGATGTAGTGTGAAAGTTTAGCATTGAATTTGGAATCATACTTGGTGACTTAGGAAGGCAAGGATTTTTGGAAGGGAGGTGTTAAATTACATACAACAAGTTTGCAAACAAAAAGGGTGTAGGGGATGAGATGCTATAAAGAATTTAGAAGAGTGCTTAGGACCTAATTTTGGAGGAAGTATTAGAGTGATATTAAAAGTAAGTGTAGGACATGATTAAGTAAATAAGGGATTTAGATTTGAAATTAAGATCGAATGTTAGTGTTGTGCGGATCGATAGATTAATGAGTCACCGGACGAGGAGGACGAGAAATTGCACAAATAGTGTTCAAGTGCATCGAGATAAGATCAAATTAGGAAATTTCGATGGCTCGACTCGTATGTAACAAAGTCGATGCCAATGATTTTGTAAGTAATTAAGGTCGTAGAGTTTGGAGCACATTGGATGAAAGGAAGAGAGGGTTGCACGAGGACTGTGCAAGTGAACCTAGAGGTAAAGTTAGAGCAGGAGTTATTGGGGATGTTGCGACTCGTAAGTGACATCGATTTGTTTGTTCACCCTTTGAAGTGTTGGGTGAATAATTTAAGGAAGTGATTTAGACTTAAGATTTGTTTGTGATCGATAAAGACCGATGTAAGAGTTAGATGAAGCGATCATAATGGAAATAATTATAGAAACCTAGTGGATACCGTGAAAGTGTAAAGAAATAGAATTAATAATTACAGCCCGGTATACGGGAATGGCATTAGAGTAGCTAAGGAAATGCTATGATTGCCCAAAGCAAGTAGGTTTAGAAAATGAGATTGATAATTTGGAAAGGAGATAGTAGTGTAAAGGGGAGTTCGAAACAGAGGATTAGGATGAGAGATCTAAGTATCAGGTCCTTAGTGTTATAGAATTGAAGAAGCTTTGAGGAGTTAGAAACCGAATGAACTTAGCTCGGGGTTGAGTTAGAGGAAATTCGAGGTTCTAAGTGACAAAGGGTTAAGTTGAAGTCGATAGATGTATGAGTAATTGACTTACGAAGTGCGAAGTTAGATGGATTGAAAGCTTCGGAGATGTAGGAAACCATTGACCCGAGGGATGGGTAAGACCATAGGAGTGTCGTGAATGGTATTACGAGCATCGTACTTAGATAATGTGAGGGTGAGTAATAAGAGGATTGACTAAGCAATAATTTTGGGGACAAAATTCCAATTAAGGAGGGAAGGATGTAACACCCGAGATTTTCAAGAGAAAAATAAAATGATATGTAATTATTTAATAAATAATTGTTTAAGTAATTTAAAAAGGAAAGTGAATAAGTTTGGTTAATCTAATTGGTTAATTAATTTAGATTTGGGTATTTCCGGTGAAATTAAGCGGTGGGTTACAATTAAGAACGAGATTTAACGGAATTTACGGAAGGGCAAAACGGTATATTAAAGTGTTAATAGAAATTTATAGGATTATTGATATTAGTATTATTACTATTATTAATAATAATAATAATAATAATAATAATAATAATAATAATAATAACATAAAATTAAAACAAACAACAGAATCGTTTCTGTTGTTTGTCAAGCTCGAGCCCGAGCGCGAGAGGAGAACAGGGGAGACGACGACGGCGACTCTCCTCCGACGAACGCCGGTGTTTTCCGGCCCTCTCCGACCAGACGACGGCGACGTGCGATCTCCGACCGTCCTCGCGCACAAAACCGAACGGTAAGCTCGGTTTCCTCCTCTTTTCGGTTCGGTTTGTGGTGTGTGTGGCGAGCTCGATTGAGCTCCGATCACCGGCCAAAATGGGATGCTTCTGGCGTGGGTTTGCCAACCCTAGGGCCGGCTATTGTTGCTTGGCCGTGGAATGCCCAATTTAGGCGAAAATCAGTGAAGCCCGAATTAGGGCTTAGGGTTTTCTTAATTGGAAACTTCGATTTTAAGTTAGATTATTCTAATTGAGTGTATATATGGTTGATTGGTGAGGAAATGAGTGGAATTTGATGAAAAATCGAAAAAGGGAAAATTCCCGATTAAGGGCAGTTTCGGGTTTTTGATAAATTGACCTAGTTCCGGTTAATTGTTTTAAAATTCCTTTTGGCAGATTAAAATAGGTTATTAGAGGAGTACGTGGCCGCTGGAATCGTTCGATTCCGATAACCGACGCAAAAGTTACGCGCGTTCGAAGTTTTAGGTCGGTTTTTACCGGACCCAAATTAGTGGCCATTTAATTAGGTTTTAATTGGATTAGGCTAGAAATAATAGTTTAAGGTGTTTTCACAAAAATGAGAGTTTAGTTATGCCCGAATGAGAAATTGGAAGTTTTAGGAAAGAATTTCCTTAATTAGGAGATTAGTTCAAGTTTGAAATTAGTTTAATTAGAATTGATTTTAATGTCTTTTAATTGTGAAATGCTTTAGGTGAAGACGACCTTTGGACGGTGCTCGGCTTACTACGGACGCCAGGTAAGTGAGCGTTAGGCTTTCTGGCCATTAAGGCCCTACGTCGTACAATGTTGAAAATGTTGAATGTTATGAAGAAAGTGGTCATACGGATAGCTAAGGAACGACGGGTAGTTAAGTAGTGCCTTAGCGATTTAGGTAGCGTTCATTCGATAAGTTTTCCTTACGTGTATGTTAGTGCTCATGTGATAGGTTTTCCTTATGTGTATGTCTCCTCATGCATCATGTTTTCTCAAAAGTGCATACGAACTATTTATGAGCATGTTTTATGAAAATGTTGAATTAAAGAATGATAATGAATGATGAATGATGAATGATGAATGATGAATGATGAATGATGAATGATGAATGACAAATGTACTACGGGGCAAGTCACGAATGTACTACGGGGCAAGTCATGAATGTACTACGGGGCAAGTCATGAATGTACTACGGGACAAGAAAACGGTTTAAAAGAAATGAAACGAAAATGTTTTATAAATGTCATGCATATATATGAAATGTCATGTTTAGCACGCTCCTTACTAAGCATTAGGCTTAATGTAGTTATTGTATGATGTAGGTGACAGGTGCGAAGGTGAGAGCTTCTCTTGATGACAAAGAACAGGTGGTTGACGGATGGTGCTCGTGGCGACGGGGTGTGTTTTGGCTTGATAATCCGATGGATTGAATGATGTATGTCGAATGATGTGAGTTAGCTTTTGTTGGTTAGAAAGATGATGGATTTTAGGGCGTATAGTTAAGTTTAATGCTCAGGAAATTTTATAGTGGATGTAGCTATTTTTAATGATTGGCTAATGTATGTCTTTGGTGATGTTCTAGGGAATTTCGTGTTTATGCTCGATGTTTGTTTTGAGGATTTGATTGGGATTTGTTTGTGAAAGTATCAAAGTGTTTAAGTATGTAGAATAGATGTTTTGATAGAAAATGTACGAAAAGTCAAGTTTTGATGTATATGTAATGGCACTAGATTGTTTAGAATGATGTAAATGTAGTGGTAGTAGATTGTTTAGAATGTAAAGTCTTTATTTTGGAGTTATTTTGGAGAATATACTGGAACTGTTTGGGTATTTTTAAATATATGGTCATTTTAAAACAGGTATGGATACGCTCAATTTTTAGAGCGATCCACGCAGTTTGTTTTCTTGAGTATAGGTTATATTAGTGTTTTGTTTTAATTGATCTTACTTTAAGTGTTAATTGTTTTAAGTTAGTAATGGTTTTAGTCTAGTTCTAAATGTTTTAAAAGTCAAAATGTTTTACGCTCAAATGTTTAAGTCAAATGTTTAAGTCAAAGTTAGACCCTAAAGGTCGTTAGAGGTGGGTCAATTGTCTAAGTTAGTTTTCTTTTAAAGTGTTAAGTAAAAATGAAAAAGTTTATGAGAAAATACGAGAGCTTAGGAAATGGTTATGTCACGGCTAGTCCGTGGCGGCCCTGATCGGGTTGGGGTCGTCACACAATGATTTAGAAAGTGTCTCAGAGGATGTTCTAGCGGGTGTGCCAGATAGTGCTGATACTTAACATTGAACTACTTCAGTGATGTGTTTGTTCTTTGAATATTTTACTTTCCTGGATAATCTTTTTCTATTTAATTCTTATGGTACTCATATAACTACTCTACCTGCATCCTGATATGATATTTTCTGACTATTTTGGCACCCTGGATATTTCTTTTACTCCTTTGGATATTATACTTCTGATATTGGTTATCTTCCTATGGTGTTACTGGTGTTTATACTGACTATTTCGGTAATTATCTGGTGATGTTGCTGCTATTATGGTAAGTGCTATTTTCTTATGTGTATATTTGTCTTTTTATGGCAAAAAGGGGGAGTATTTTGGTTATTGGTGATATGTATGGTGATATGCTCTGCTCTCTGATACTATATGATGATATGATGATATGATGATGAGTGATAGCTTTATGATGTTTGAAGTCACAATTTTGGGGGAGTTACAATTCATGGGGAGTTATTGAAACTCTATGGTATATTGATTTTGCCAAAAAATGCCAAAGGGGGAGATTGTAAATGCAAAGATATTGCATATAAGTTGGCATTGATTTTTTGGCAATATTTATATATATTTATGGAGATAATATGTTTTTTCAAATTGATAATTTATTTCTTGGTGATCAAGAAATATTGCCTTCTGATTATTGGATGGCGTCATATTAACAATCATGAAGATTCTGTAAAAGATAAAAATAAGGAAACAAGATTAATAGGAAAGTTATTGAAAAAGCTAAAGGCACTTGCTTTTTGGAAAAATTTATTTTGGTAAGCCGATTTGATGGAGATTTGGTAAAATCTGTTAGGCTTCGAGTTCCCATGAATAATAGAATGCTTACCTAAATTTTTGGAGCCATATCAAAGAAGTTAGCTATACTTTCCTAAAGTGTCACATGGTGTGTCACTCAACCGAATTAGTTAAGATTTGTTTTCCTTAATTCTTGCGACGTTCTATCTAATTTGGTAACTGACTGAATTGAAGATATGGAAGCTACCAATGATATTTAAAGCTTTCGTTTCTGTGAAAGCTGTTGACGACGAAGTTTTGATTTTCGCGTGAAAAGGTTTATTCGTTCTTTGTGTGATGACCCGAATGTGAACGTATTCGTACGACTGCGGGGCAAACCTCGGGTTGCGGGGCAAACCTCGAAACCTAAGCCGAGTGTAGGCGAATCCCAGACTCGAGTATAGGCGAATCCCGGGTCGTAAAGAGGGGGTTGTCACAATCCCACATCGCTTGGGGAAGTACATGAAATGAAACATATGTAAGAGATCCCTCCCAAGATAGCAAGACGCGTTTTGGAGCACAATTGGCAACGGATCCCATAAGAACTCCGAAGTTAAAAGTGCTTTGGCGAGAGCAATTCTAGGTTGGGTGACCTTCCGGGAAGCTCTCGCCAAACAAAGCCGTGAGGGGAGGATATTGCGCTACGGCCCAATCCCCAGAGCGGACAATATCTTGCTGGGATAAGGGGTCGTTACATATTGTACCAGAGCCTGTACCCAACCGGAAATGTGGCCAACGAGGACGTTGGGCCCCCGAGGGGGGGTGATTGTGATGACCCGAATGTGAACGTATGTTTACGACTGCGGGGCGAACCTCGGGTTGCGGGGCAAACCTCGGGACTTAAGCCGAGTGTAGCCGAATCCCAGACTCGAGTATAGGCGAATCCCGGGTCGTAAAGAGGGGGTTGTCACAATCCCACATCGCTTGGGGAAGTACATGAAATGAAACATATGTAAGAGATCCCTCCCAAGATAGCAAGACGCGTTTTGGAGCACAATTGGCAACGGATCCCATAAGAACTCCGAAGTTAAAAGTGCTTTGGCGAGAGCAATTCTAGGTTGGGTGACCTTCCGGGAAGCTCTCGCCAAACAAAGCCGTGAGGGGAGGATATTGCGCTACGGCCCAATCCCCAGAGCGGACAATATCTTGCTGGGATAAGGGGTCGTTACATATTGTACCAGAGCCTGTACCCAACCGGAAATGTGGCCAACGAGGACGTTGGGCCCCCGAGGGGGGGTGATTGTGATGACCCGAATGTGAACGTATGTTTACGACTGCGGGGCGAACCTCGGGTTGTGGGGCAAACCTCGGGACTTAAGCCGAGTGTAGCCGAATCCCAGACTCGAGTATAGGCGAATCCCGGGTCGTAAAGAGGGGGTTGTCACAATCCCACATCGCTTGGGGAAGTACATGAAATGAAACATATGTAAGAGATCCCTCCCAAGTTAGCAAGACGCGTTTTGGAGCACAATTGGCAACGGATCCCATAAGAACTCCGAAGTTAAAAGTGCTTTGGCGAGAGCAATTCTAGGTTGGGTGACCTTCCGGGAAGCTCTCGCCAAACAAAGCCGTGAGGGAGGATATTGCGCTACGGCCCAATCCCCAGAGCGGACAATATCTTGCTGGGATAAGGGGTCGTTACGACTGCGGGTTGTGGGGCAAACCTCGGGACTTAAGCCGAGTGTAGCCGAATCCCAGACTCGAGTATAGGCGAATCCCGGGTCGTAAAGAGGGGGTTGTCACAATCCCACATCGCTTGGGGAAGTACATGAAATGAAACATATGTAAGAGATCCCTCCCAAGTTAGCAAGACGCGTTTTGGAGCACAATTGGCAACGGATCCCATAAGAACTCCGAAGTTAAAAGTGCTTCGGCGAGAGCAATTCTAGGTTGGGTGACCTTCCGGGAAGTTCTCGCCAAACAAAGCCGTGAGGGGAGGATATTGCGCTACGGCCTAATCCCCAGAGATGACAATATCTTGCTGGGATAAGGGGTCGTTACACTTTGTGCCGTCGCTTTTCTTTCACTCCCAACATTTATGCGTTCGGGTCTGTGATTGTTTTACACACTCTTCTTATGTTGGGGATTGCATCGATTTATTGAGTGTGTTGATTGTTGCATCCAAAGACAACACTCTGGTGTTCCAGGAGGTGTCCCAGGAGGCAATATTTCTTTGTTCTTCATTGAAGCTCAGTCTGGGGAGGAGGCTGCATTTGAACTCGGGAGGAGTTCTGTTTTTAGACAAGGGGAGCTTGTCACTTTGATCGTGGGCGAGGGGATCTTGCCATAACACGGATTCCGGGAGGAATCAACAACAAGGGGATCTTGTTGTTTTCTAGATCTCGGGAGAGGTCGATCTTAAGTCGAGGGGATCTCGCGAAAACAGTTTCCTTGGGGAAGTTAGCTAGAGGCGGCAACAAAAGTAAGAGAGAGTCTTCATTTGTATAAGTCCAATTGTCTTGTAACTTTGTGAATTCAAAGAAATATTTTTATATCTGGGCGTGGCCCTACAGATGTAGACTAGGTTGCCGAACTGCGTTAACAACCTCCTGTCTCATTTATTTCTGCATATTTATATTGTTCGTCATTGCATTCATTATCAGTGTCACACGTAACACCCTGTGTGACACCGCATAACTAATCGTAATCTTTCAAGTTTGTTCTTCAGGAATGACTTCTTGAAGAGGTTTAGGAAGTGATTCAACATTGTCTTTTTCATTATCCACTTGATCGAAATCAAGGGAAACCAAAGGAAGAGGAACAATTTCCTCCTCAAAGAAAATATCTTTCTTATCTCCCCTCAAAAACTCTACATCCTCAAAAAATTGGGAATTTCCCATTTCAAAGAATGTCTTTACAGTGGGATCATAAAATTTGTACCCCCTTGAACGTTCAGGATTTGGCTCTTTCTTCTTAAAACTCTCTAAATGTTAATTTCAATTCTTTCTCTTTCGTAACTTGTGTGTTTCATACATTGTTCATGTACTAGAAAAACTTTGTAATTCTTCAATTGTAAGAGTGTTTAAATCATTTGACTATTCAATATAATATACCACATAATTGAACTTGGGTGTCATGGATCTTAGAATATTCTTGATGATTGCTACATCATCCATCTTTACCCCTGTTGACTTTGAGTTTGTTGACTAGAAGGTATACGAGCAAAATACTCATTCACAGATTCTCCTGCTTTTATGTTCAGCATCTCAAACTCCTTTTGAAAATCTTGTTGTTTCTCTCCTTGCACTCATGTTGTTCCTTGGCGCTACTACTTGAAGGAATCCCAAATGCTTTTGGATGTATCTTTGTTCAAGGTAATTTCTAGAATTGTTTTATCTATGCTTTTGGATGTATCTTTATTCAAGGTAATTTCTAGAATTGTTCTATCTATGGCGTGGAAGAGGCAATGTTTCGCCTTCATATCATTTAGCTTTGCATTATCAATCACCTTCTTCTGTGCTTTAGTAAGTTGAACTCTTTCAACGATTGCATGTAAACTATATTATATTATATTCTAATATTTTATTGACCTCATGAAATTCTCCTTGAACATTCAATAATGATCATAATACACATCTAATTTTGAAATTGTTGGTTGCACAAATCCACTCTGACTTGACATATTTTTTGTCACAATAAATCTTAGAAGATTGTTGTTTGTTATTTTTCAATCAGACGCTTTGTGACATAGCTCTAATATAAAAAATTAAAACGAGTTTATCTAAGAAATATGAATGAAGTAGGATAAACATTCTCATTGAATTCAATCACAAAGTTGATATATTTAGCTTACAAGAGAATGAAAACAAATTACAGATTCAAATTTATTTAAGAACTATTTATGTAATATCTTGCGTTAGAATTAACTATACTAATCATAATTAAGATACTAAACTGTGATTAATAATAAAATGGAAATTATTATAACTTAGTAATAAACTAATAGCTTTATAAAAATTAGTGTTATTATTATCATTTTAATCAAACTTTGATGTTTATTCTCAAGTTTTAGTATTTTTAATCTATTTTAAGTTATGATTAGGTGCAATAAAGATATAAATGAGTAATTTTTTATTCCAAGTCGTGACCTAACAAGAAATAAAAGCAGCGTTTTACAGCAACATCTGCACCACAACATAGAGGAGTCTGAGCCGCAGCGCAGAGATACCCGAGCCGTGGCCCAAAAGCAAATAGTCGCCCGAGCAGCGACTTAGATTTTTCAAGTCGCAGCCCAAGACCCGATTTACTTTCTGAAAATACAAAATATTGTCTACTTTAAAAGATTATTTTGGAATTTTGAAAACCCTAATGGAAACTCTATAAATACAACATGTTCAGACGAAAACAGGACCTTCAACAGCCTTGAGACGTATTTTTGGAGAGTGATCGAAGAGGATTGTCTACACCAAGCGATTAGACACACACATGTTATGCTATTTTGGTGACATCCGAAGATAAATATTCTCTTCTACTTCTTTCTTATTTCATGACATTATACACTATTTATTTTGTTTCCATTGCGACTATCTTGAACTACCTCTTTCTCTTTAGAGGAGAGATGAATCATTTATTTGAATTATTATTTTGGTTGATTAGATACTATGTTCGTTGAATTTATTATTTATTTGTGATATTTTATTCTTAATACTTTCAAGTTGTTGGCCACTTATTTTATATTTGAGATTTAACATTATAGAAGTAATTCTGAATACGATCTGAATATTATAATGTGGAGATTTAACAACTCAAGTAAGTGTTAAGATTTTGTGAAATCAATTCGAAAACTATTTAACTATACTAAATGACTAAAATAACGATTTTTATAAAAATATTTAAATTGTGATTTTAGAAATTAATGTTAGCTTGACACTCGAAAGAACAAATTTAACAAATTAAAGTTTTTGGTTTATAAATAATTGTTCAACTAAAGAATATTGATCTGATAAATAATATAAAAAATATTTGTGAAATCAATCTTTTGTATTTTCTCTGAATTTAAGATGTTCGTTGGTGTTTGTTTTTCGTTGTTTGTTTTAGTTTGCAAAATCATATTTTTTGTGTTCTAGATAAAATTAAAATTGATAGAGCATTACTTGGTGAAATTAATAAATTACATATACTACGTGGATTCGAGAACACTATTCATCACAACTTATAAATTTGGTATTATACACTTATAATAGTTTTATTATGATATTTTCTCGTACATTAACCATTGCTTTGAGAATTCATAAACAACATTGAAAACCAAACATGAACACAATAAGAAAACCAATTGAAGGTGCTAAAGTAGAAACTCGTAGGTACGAAATGATCATAAACCAAGTTAATTGGAAATTAAATGAAAAAGATACACAAGTAGAAAGTTAGCATCTAAACTTTGGATAGTTAATTGTTGACTTTCGACTCTAGAGGATCGAAAAAGAGTATTGTGTTTGAAATTGAGAAGCGTAAAACATATTATAATTTCTCATGCTGACATGTTTCATTATTGGTTTGATGAAAATTATCAGTCAATCAGACATCGACACCTGACATAATTTAATTTAACTAGAAATGAATTTTGTTTTACTGGAATTACCCATAAACTAAAGGGCAAATGATAATTTGAACAAGATAAAATGAAGATTTAAGTAGTTTAGCATTAAAATCTTATATAAAATTAAGTAATAAAATAGGACAAATCATCAGCCGAAACCACGTAAGAGCAAAAGAGAGGTTAGTTAGAAAGGAAGGTGACCAAGAAGAGGGAAAAATGGGAGATTCTCTTGACATTTGATGAAAACCTCAAACATGAAAAAATATTCTTGGGGTCGAGAGGAATGTTTGAGTATAAGAATCTGGAATTGAAATGAAGATATTAGTATGTGTTACCTTACTTTCTTTATTTACGAGTATATTTGTAATAACTTATTGAAATTGATATATTTATTGAAAGGGTTAAAATCATATTAACCCTCGAAGAATGCTATTAAAAAAAAAAAAAACTCCTCAAATTATTAATCCTAAACAAAACAAAATTTAAACTATAAAAAACCTATCTAAAAAAGCTTTGGCAGTCAACCTATAACTCCCATAATGGGGGACCGTTATATCAGGGAGTTCTCTCCTGCAACGCATGTGGAGAACAGGGGGTGATTACCCCCTGCTAGAACAGTCCCCGTTAGGAGAACACGCGGGGGGGGGGGGGGGGGGGGGGGGGTGGGGGCGTGTTCACCCTCAAACGGGAGACCGATCTGTGTTAGGATAAAAGCCGACAGACCCATTTGGACGATTTTTCTTCAGAAAACTGATTTTTCTCTCGTCCAAATCATCATATCTGAGCGTTTTGTCGCCAACATTCTCAGATCCTACCGTTTTGTGCTGAAATCTGCAAAAAACCTTTGAAGAAATCTCAAAACCGAGCCAAAACCTTAAGCTCGAGCAGAAAATCATAAAAAAATCCTTGATTTTTTCATGAAAATCCCAAAATTGAGAGGTTTTATCGCTCAAATCTGCAAAAAATCTTCGAGGAAATCCCAAAACAGAGTCAAAACCCTAAGCCAGAGTTGAAAATTGCCAAAAACCCTCCATTTTTTTTTCCGAAATCCAAAACTGATGGTTTTTCGCGCTAGAAGTCCCTAAATCCGGTCTGTTTCCTCGTAGAAAATCCCAAAAAACTCGAAAATCAAAAATTCCAAAAAAACCTTTGAAACCGAAAATGGCCCTGCAAGAATGTTTATTGGTCGAAAGGCTCCCCGGATGACAGATGGTGGCCCATCAAATCAAGCGTTGGATCAAGTGCCGCAACCGCCTCCTGGTTATTTGTCCATGGAATTTCATAAGTAGGGATGTCAAGAGCAGTTCGAGCGGGATACAGAAATCCCCTCAATTATTTATGGGAAGACTGTCGACTTTAGCAGTTGGGAGTCTTTGGATATCAAAAAGATGTTTGACGTCATCTTTTTGAACGGGGTGTACGACATGAGGGGCGATAGTTGCGACAGAATTGTTCACTTATTTTATGCAAACTTGTGTAGTACCGGGAGGTCGGGCTGCTTGAAGACGTACCTATTAGGTACAGATATTGTCGTATCTACAGCTCTTATCAACAAATTGCTCAGATTTATCGTAGAAAACGTAGAGATATATTATCATGCTTCCCAAGAGTGTGATTTTGCCAGAACAGCAGAGGGACTAGAGTTTCTTAGGCAAATCCACTGCAATTCGGGCATTGCAACGTTCGTAAAGCCGAGAGCGAAGAATCGTGTAGTGCCAGTTTTAGTTATTAGATGCTTATGAGTGTACTTACATTTTATTCAGGAATAACAAAATGTATGAACCACCAAGGCAACCGAGAACACCTAGCCGACCGAGGAAAAAAGGGGAGGACCCGATCACGATTAGATAGTTAACAGAGCAAGTTAATTGACAGTCCTGACAGTTAGGAATATTACTGAACCGTGAAGTGCATGGAAACTCTGGTTCCAGTTCGAGCAATGACTAGAGTGATGATAGATTTGAGAGGTTGCAACCACCTATTTTTGAGGGACAATCAACAGATCCAACCTCTACAGAAGAATGGATTCGTACTATCGAAGACATGTTCAAATATGCCAAGGTGGAAGAGACAAAGGAAGTTACCTGTGCAGTCTTTCACCTAGCGAAAGACTCCCGATACTGGTGGAATACTATGGAGGCCACCACCGAAAGACAAAATACAACCTGGACTGAGTTCAAAAAGGCATTTTACGACAAATATTTTCAACAGCACTTTTCAAGCAACGAAGATGAGGCAATTTCTATAGTTAAAGCAAACCGGATCACTGTTTGAGTACATCCGACAGTTTGAATCATTGTCCTGGTTTGCCAGTCATCTGATCAGCAAGGATGAGAACAAAGTTATCCAGTTTGTGGAAGGGCTGAAACCAGAGATTTGTAAAGGCTTAAAGATAGCTGGCACTCAAGACGTGCCATACAGTAAAGTTATGGCTAAAGCATTAGAAGTGGAGAAAGCAGATATCAACCAAGTCAAGCATTATCTTTCCCTCTAGCTAAGAAATAAAACCCATAGAAGAAAAACCAATAAACTCTCACCTGTAATCTTCACGAAATAAGAGAGGAGAATGCGATGGAGGGAGGTCTTCAGAGAGCAAAACTCGTGGAAGGGAGAAAAGCTTCATGTGATGGCTTGTTTCTCCCAATTCGTACCTACCCCCAATTTTTTTCTTCCTATTTATTTTATGTTTAAGTAATTGCAAGGTATTTTACCATAATAACCCTCAACCTAACCTCTCTTCTTACCTTTTATTCAGGAATAACAAAATGTCTGGAACACCAAGGTGACCAAGAACACCTAGACGATCGAGAAACAAGGGAGGACCCGATCGCGGTTAGACAGTTAATAAAGCTAGTTAACCGACAATCCCAGCAATTAGGAATATTACTAAACCGTAAGTGCATGGTAACTCTGGTTCCAGTTCTAGCAATGACTAGAGTGATGATAGATTTGAGAGGTTGCAACCACCTATTTTTGATAAAGCAACGGATCACTGTTTGAGTACATCGACAGTTGAATATTGTCCTGGTTTGCCAGTCATCTGATCAGCAGGATGAGAACAAAGTTATTCCAGTTTGTGGAAGGGCTGAAACCCAGAGATTTGTAAAGGCTTAAGATAGCTGGCACTCAAGACGTGCCATACAGTAAAGTTATGGCTAAAGCATTAGAAGTGGAGAAAGCAGATATCAACCAAGTCAAGCATTATCTTTCCCTCTAGCTAAGAAATAAAACCCATAGAAGAAAAACCAATAAACTCTCACCTGTAATCTTCACGAAATAAGAGAGGAGAATGCGATGGAGGGAGGTCTTCAGAGAGCAAAACTCGTGGAAGGGAGAAAAGCTTCATGTGATGGCTTGTTTCTCCCAATTCGTACCTACCCCCAATTTTTTTCTTCCTATTTATTTTATGTTTAAGTAATTGCAAGGTATTTTACCATAATAACCCTCAACCTAACCTCTCTTCTTACCTTTTATTCAGGAATAACAAAATGTCTGGAACACCAAGGTGACCAAGAACACCTAGACGATCGAGAAACAAAGGGGAGGACCCGATCGCGGTTAGACAGTTAATAAAGCTAGTTAACCGACAATCCCAGCAATTAGGAATATTACTAAACCGTAAAGTGCATGGTAACTCTGGTTCCAGTTCTAGCAATGACTAGAGTGGTGATAGATTTTGGAAGTTGCGACCTGTGATTTTTGAGGGACAATCAACGGATCCAACCTCTATGAAAGAATGGATTCGTACTATCGAAGACATGTTCCAATATGCCAAGGTGGAGGAGACATAGAAAGCTACCTGTGCAGTCTTTCATCTAGCGAAAGACTCCCGATACTGGTGGGATACTATGGAGGCCACCACCGAAAGACAAATTATAACCTGGACTGAGTTCAAAAAGGCATTTTATGACAAATATTTTAACGGCACTTTTCAAGCAACGAAGATTATGGAATTTCTACAGTTAAAGCAAATTGGATCAGTGTTTGAGTACATCCGACAGTTTGAATCATTGTCCCGGTTTGTCAGCCATCTGATCAGCAAGGATGAAAACAAAGTTATCCGGTTTGTGGAAGGGCTGAAACCAGAGATTTATAAAGGCGTAAAGATAGTTGGCACCCAGGGCGTGTCATACAGTAAGGTTGTGGCCAAAGCATTAGAAATGGAAGAAGCGGATATCAAATGTATAAAACAAAGGGAAGCCCCAAAGAGATTTTTCTGGGAAATCATGCTATAGCAAAACAAAGGAGGCTCGCAACAACAAAGAGGCACAAAAAGGCCAGGAGACAATCAGAGCAACCAAGGAGGAGGAAAACATACTCAAGGGATCGAAAAATTTCCACAATGCCAGAAATGCATGAAGTATCACTCGGGAGAATGCAAATTGAATTAAGGAAGATGCTTCAACTGCAATGAGACTGGGCACCTTTTCAAGGATTGCTCAAAGCCCAGAATTATGTTTTTTGGCAAGCATTATAAATACTCAAATTCAAAGAGAAACAAAGCCTCACGATATTCTAATTGTTCGAGACTTTCCAGAAGTTTTTCTGGATGATTTACCTGGTTTGCCTCCAAATCAAGAGATAGAGTTTATTATCTATGTATATCCAGGAACTGAACTAGTATCGAAGAATCCGTATAGATTAGCTTCGACGGAGCTAAAAGAATTAAAGAAGCAATTGGAAGAATTAGTGGATAAAAGATTTATATGCCTTAGTTTTTCACCATGGGGCGCACCACTCATTTTCTTCAAAAAGAAAGATTTATTTCTACGGATGTGCATCGACTACAGGGAGTTGAACAAGTTGACCATTAAGAACAAATATCCACTGCCAATGATAGACGATCTATTCGATCAACTCCATGGTACATGAGTCTTTTCAAAGATCAACCTGAGATCAGGCTATTATCAGGTGAAGGTTAGGTCAGAAGATATTCTGAAGACTGCTTTTCGAACGAGATACGGATACTATTAGTTCTTAGTAATGTATTTTGGATTGATGAATGCTCAAGCAGCCTTCATGGATTTAATGAATAGAGTATTCCATTATTATCTCGATAAATTTGTCATAGTGTTTATCGATTATATCTTGGTTTATTTCCACAATAAGGAAGAACATGTGGAGCACCTGAAGTTGGTATTGGAAACTTTGAAGCAGCACCAACTTTATGTGAAGTTTTCCAAGTGTGAGTTCTGGTTAGACATAATTCATTTTCTGGGTCACGTTATTTCTGGTGATGGTATATCGGTTGACCCAGCAAAGATTTAGACTGTGTAAGAATGGCCGCAGTCAAAGAACGTCAACGAGATTTGGAGTTTTCTGGGTTTAGCAGGTTATTACAGAAAATTCATTGAGTGATTTTCAAGGATGCAACACCTTTAACCCAGTTAACAAGGAAGAATGTGAAATATTTGTGGTCTGAAGATTGCGAGCACAGTTTTCAAACTTTGAAGCAGAAGTTGACTACTGCTCCACTATTGATGCTTCTAGTTGAAGATGAAAAATTTAGTATTTATTGTGATGCTTCCAAGATTGGATTGAGATGCGTGTTGATGTAGAATGTAAAAGTTATTGCCTATGCTTCGAGGCAATTAAAAACTTATAAACAAAATTATCCTACCCACAATTTGGAGTTAGCGGCGGTTGTATTCGTGCTAAAAATAAAAATATGGATGTATTACTTATATGGGCAACCATGCAAAATATTTTCAAATCATAAAAGTTTGAAATGTATTTTCACTTAGAAAGAGCTGAATATGAGACAACGACGGTGGTTGGAGTTTGTGAAAGGCTATGATTTTGAGATTAAATACCATCCCGGTAAAGCAAATGCAGTGGCAGATGCATTAAGTAGAGTAACGGCATCAACTTCAGCCATGATTCCAGTTATGCCAATAGCATTAGATGCAGAATTTTAGAGATTCAATTTAGAAGTGGTGTCAGACTTAACGACTATGTTATCAGCTATATCATTGAAACCAACTATTCTGGAGAAAATTAAAGAAGCTCAAAAGGACGACACAAAATGCAATGAATTCAAACTAAGCATGGTTTCTAATGATAGGTTTGAGTTCAGTTATTCCGACGACGGGATTCTGAAGTTTGTAAGTAGGTGGTATTTTTCGAATAATGAAGAACTTCGGAATGAGATTTTATCTGAAGTTCCCTCTTCTGTGTTTTCAGTGCATCCAGGAAGTACGAAGATGTATAGGGATCTTAAACAGCAATAAATGTAACACCCAAAATTTTATTGGCTAATTAATTACATATGACTAGTATCTATTAGATAATTTATGATTGTAGAAGAAAGAGTGGAGGTGAGGATAAGCCTTTCACGGTGAAGCAAATTGATATGGAGGAAGTAAATAAATTGTGTTGAAAAGGCAACACAAATATGGGTTAGTAAATAATTAAACAAAAATCAATAAGGGGAGGAAATGGGAAAGACTCCCACGAGGGGTACTTTGAAGGGTGATCTGATGATTCAATTTAGTGATTTGAAGAGAGGTTAGGTTGAGGGTTATTAGGGTAAAATACCTTGCAATTAATTAAACATAAATTAAATGGGAAGAAAAGAATTGGGGCTAGGTACGACTTGGGAGAAACAAGCCATCACCTGAAGCTTTTCTCCCTCCCACGAGTTTTGCTCTCCGAAGGCTTCCCTCCATCGCCCTCTCTGTAACACCCGGTTCTATCGAACCAGCTCTCTTTTATTGTAAATGGTATACACTTATTAGACAATAATTAAGTAGGATTATTGAGTGACTAAACAAGGGTATAAGAGTAAATTGGAAATTTCAAAAGTAGATAACCTATTTAAGGGAAGGGGGTTTAGCGATCTATGCACTGTAGCCGCCACTGTTTCATCATTTATTCCTTTTCGATATCCAGCTCAAGTTCAGCAGAGCCCTCGGCGATTCTTCCACTAGATCCTTCTTCTATCTAGGTAAGTTTTTCTCATTTCTTATATTTTAGCAGTAAGATAGCCGAGGGAGTACAATGTGAGGATTTTGAGGATGCTGTAGGTGAGTGTTAGTTTCGGTTTAGTGCAGTATCGAGAATGCATTATGACCTGAGTTCTCAAATTAGTTTCCTTAGGTTTTTGGTTGGCTAGGGTGAAGTTTAGTGAAGGTTTAAATAACGTTCGGTTTATGGATTTAGGTTTGAGCAAGTTCCCGAGGGAGATTTCAACCAAACTTTCCAGGAGACCAGGTAAGTGAAGTATGCTTGTGCCTTCGGGCCTACATCACAAAACATTAGGATTTTGTTTACTTGAATGTGTCAGTATGTCATGCATCATATTTTAAAAGTATACGAAAATGAATTTGAATACATGTTGGCATGGTAAGGAATGAACATAATGAAACAGCTATGTGAATCAGATTTACTGTTAAGGGAAGTAATCCGCCCCTTAATGAGACAGTGGATATTTAGACTTTGGGAAACTTGATCCGCTTCCCATCGAACAGGGGGATCAAAAACAGCTATGTGAATCAGATTTACTGTTAAGGGAAGTAATTCGTCCCTTAATGAGTCAGTGTTTATTTATACTTTGGGAGAAGTGATCCAACTCCCAATTTCACAAGGGGATCAGATCAGAACGATGCATATGCAACTGAGATGAGAAAGTAGAAACTGCATATTTAGGAATTTATGTTTCAGCATTACATTACATTATTGCTTTACTTACTTAGCATTAGGCTAATAGATGAGTTTTGTGATGTAGGTGAAGAAGTGTCAGCAGGTGTGTTTACTGAGTTGGCTGAGGACTAGACTGGTTGGAGGAGTGCAACTTTGCAACAATCTGGCAGTTGATGGGGCGATTTAACTGATGTCAGTTGGTGTGAAGGTTTAGTTGACAACATTTCAATTTAAGTATGTTGAGCGTTCATGACAGTAGTGGTTTCAAGATTTTGAATACGTTTTTTTTGAGAATTTTCAGATAATGGTATTCTGTTGAGTTTTAATGTTCGTACTTACTGGATTTTGAGTAATGCATTAGTTTGAATTGTTTCTGAATGGTTTCAGCGAAGTAAGCAAATTTCTTTCTGTAGTAGAATTGTGTTTGTATAACAAGGAATAGATGAAATGTCGCTCTGTTTTCTATCGATAGATGTTGTCTATCGGCAGATGCTGAGTTGTTATTTTGTGGTCTATCGGAAGATGTCTTCTGTAAAGCCATCGGATGATGTCTTTGGTGAAGTCATCGGATGATGTCTTCAGAGGGAGCCATCGGAAGATATAAATAAAAATTTGTTGTTTAGCGATCGGCAGAGGTTGGATGAAGGGAATCATCCGGCTGACGTCACCGGTGGATGTAAAATAGAGTCGATCGGATGAAGGAATCATCCGGCTGACGTCATCGGAAGACTGTAGTAGAAGTCTTGTCGTTTAGTAACCAGTGGATGTCGTGCATTAGACTTACCGGAAGATAAAGTGGAAGTTTTGTCGTTTTGTCACCAGAAGGAGCCTCCTGTTATCTGTTTCAGCCTCTTCTGTTGACTTTGTTCAGCGGCGTTTGACTTTTGCAACTTTTAAAGTATTCCGCGAATTAAACCTTTATTTCTTTTGACCGATTACTCCTTAACTTCTCAACCAATTATTTAAGCATTGTTCTATAGTTTTATTCAACTCTATTTTCCTCAAATGATTCCCGCTGCAATTCTTTAAATGTTTTGAAGTTTTAGAAAATGTCAAATTTTGACTTTCGAGTGAAGTTTTAAATTTGGTCCGAAATTTTCTTAGTTATGTTCGGGTTAGGAGTAACAAACCGAGTTCAGAAAACTCGGGGCGTTACAGTATGGTATCAGAGACATTCAGTTAAACCGTTCAAAAGATTACTCATCAGTGCCAATAATTGCATGGAAGTACTTCAACAACTGTAAGTGTTTATGTTAACCTTAGTTAATAGATATTTAAGAGTGTAATTAACCCTGTACAGGAATTTAGTACGATGGCCAGACGCCCAGGGAGACCTAGAGTGCCAAGAGAAATGCCAAATGTAAGAGATGAAGAGGAGCCTAGTGTGATTAGGCAGCTGATAGATTTAGTTCGTCAGCAAACTGATTTAGTGCGCCAACAGTCTGACCAACTAGGAGTGCTGTTGAACCGAGAGGTGCAAAGAAGTGCCAACTTGGGTTCTAGCAATGAACATTTTGGAGATAGATTCCGGAGACTAAGACCACCCACGTTTGATGGACTGTCATCTGATCTAGTTATTGCTGAAGGGTGGCTTAGGAAGATTGAAAGTATGTTTAGGTGTGCCAACATAGGAAAAGGAGACAAGGTCACGTTGGCGACATTTCACTTGGCTGGTGAAGCTCAACTCTGGTAGGAAACAATAGAGACCACCACTGATGTCTTGGCGATGCCTTGGTCGCAATTCAAGGACATTTTCTACGAGAAGTATTTCAACAGTACTGTCCAAACTGCAAAGAAGTTGGAATTTCTAAACTTGAAGCAGACAGGGTCTGTGGCCGAGTACAGTAGGCAGTTCGAGTCCCTGTCCAGGTTTGCTGGACATTTTGCTCACAGGGACGAGGATAAGGTATTCAAATTTGTGCATGGACTGAAGCCAGAAATCTACCGAGGGGTTAAATTTTGTGGTATTAAAGGCTTGACATTCAGTGAGGTTGTGTCCACTGCTCTGGAAGTGGAAGAAGCTGAAAGGAAGTGTGCTGGACCAAAAGAGGTCCCACAAAAGTCGGTCCATCCACACCATCAAAGGGGAACGAAGAGGCCAAGTGAAAGCCAGAGTAGTCAAGGAACAGGAGGGAAGGTACAGAATGTCAGGAAATTTCCCCAATGTCCTAAGTGTTTGAAGAACCACCCAGGCGAATGCAGACTGGGATTTGGGAAGTGTTTCAACTGTGAGGAGGTTGGACACACATTCAAAGAATGCTCGAAGCCTAGAATCACCAGATGCTACAATTGTAACAAGGTCGGCCATATTAGTAGAGGCTGTCCAGTTCCTAAGAGTGGCCCTGCTATGATTAAACCGAGGATATTCTCCATGATGGGAACGGGAGATGAAGACCAGCCTGCTGTGGTGTCAGGTACTATATTGATCAACTCTGTACCTGCTTTTACTTTAATAGACTCTGGTGCAACGCATTCGTTTATAGCATCTGCATTTGCTGTTAAGTTAGACGTACAGTTCACCCATTCCATACATGTGTTTAATGTTGCATTACCCTCTGGTGAACGCATGCACTCTAACCAAGTGATGCTTGACAGTGATGTGTTAGTAGAGAATGTAAGTTTACCTGCTGATCTTATTATTATGGATATAATGGGATTTGATGTAATTCTAGGAATGGACTGGTTGTTTAAACACTACACCACGATTGATTGTAGGACTGGAATAGTTAGTTTCCAACCCCCTGGTAGTTTGAAACATACCTTTCAAGCTTCAAGGAGGAGTAAGGAAATGTCTGTGATGACTTCTATTAACACTAGACCTTCCCTATGTGGAGAGTATTTGTGCTTCTTAGCTAGTGTTTTAGACACACAACTTGTAGGAAAAGCAAATCCTCAAAATGTTTTAATTGTCCAAAATTTTTCTGAAGTATTTTTGAATGACCTTCCTGGTTTACCACCAGATAGGGAAATTGAATTTGTTGTAGATATTTACCCCGGCGCCGAACCTGTGTCTAAAAATCCATATAGATTAGCACCAACTGAACTTAAGGAATTAAAGAAGCAATTGGAGGATCTGTTGGAGAAATGGTTCATATGCCCTAGCTTTTCACCGTGGGGTGCACCTGTTCTTTTTGTCAAAAAGAAAGATGGATCAATGCGTATGTGCATTGATTATAGAGAATTGAATAAGTTGACTGTCAAGAACAAGTATCCCTTACCAAGGATTGATGATTTATTCTACCAACTTAATGGTGCAAGAGTTTTCTCTAAGATTGACCTTAGGTCCAGTTATTACCAGTTGAAGGTTAAATCTGAAGATATCCCAAAGACTGCTTTTCGCACGAGATACAGACATTATGAGTTTTTGGTTATGTCCTTTGGATTGACTAATGCACCAGCAGCCTTTATGGATCTTATTAATAGAGTGTTTCATGAGTATTTGGATAAGTTTGTCATAGTGTTTAGAGATGACATTTTAATCTATTCACGTACTAAGGATGAGCATGCTAGGCACCTGACCTTGGTGTTGGAAGTATTAAAACAGCACGAACTATACGCCAAGTTTTCTAAGTGTGAGTTTTGGTTGGACCAAGTTTACTTTTTAGGACATGTTATCTTTGGGGATGGTATATCTGTCGATCCAGCTAAGATTCAAGCAGTTAAGGAATGGCCCCAACCGAGAAATGCTACAGATATCAGGAGTTTTCTTGGACAAGCAGGATATTATAGAAAGTTCATTGAAGGATTTTTGAAGATTGCTACACCCCTTACTAGGTTAACAAGGAAAAATGTGAAATATATATGGACTGACGAATGTGAGCATAGTTTTCAGACCATGAAACAGAAACTGACCAATGCTCCAATTTTAACCCTTCCAGTTGAAGATGGTAAATTTAGCATTTACTGTGATGCATCCAAGATTGGACTTGGCTGTGTTTTGATGCAAGAGGGAAGGGTAATAGCTTATGCCTCTAGGCAGTTGAAAACACATTAGAAGAATTACCCTACACATGACTTAGAATTAGCTGCAGTGGTATTTGCACTTAAGATTTGGAGGCATTACTTGTATGGACAATCTTGTGAGATATTTTCAGATCATAAGAGCCTGAAGTATATTTTCACACAGAAAGAACTAAACATGAGGCAACGTCGATGGTTAGAATTTGTAAAGGACTATGATTTCGAGATTAAATATCATCCCGGCAAAGCAAATGTTGTGGCTGATGCTTTGAGTAAAGTAACAACACCAACCCTAACTATGATTTTCAATATACCATTAGTCTTAGAGTCAGAATTCCAAAGGTTTAACCTAGAAGCAGTATCTAGTGTATCAGCTATACTTTCAGCCTTAACCTTAAATCCTACCATTCTAGAGAAAATAAAGGAATCTCAGACGAATGATGATGAGTCTAACAAGTACAAGTTAAGCATAGATTCTATGGACAAATCAGATTTTAATTATTCTACAGATGGAATTCTTAAGTTTAGAAATAGATGGTTTGTTCTTGTCATTAAGGAACTTCGTGATGAGATTCTTTCAGAAGCACATTCTTCTAGACTTTCTGTCCATCCTGGAAGTACAAAGATGTACAAGGACCTTAGACAACATTATTGGTGGCCAGGTATGAAAAGAAGTGTGGCGGAGTATGTGGAATCATGTCTGATCTGCCAGCAAGTCAAAGCTGAACATCAGAGACCTACAGGAGCATTACAACCCTTACCAGTTCCTGAATGAAAATGGAAACAAATAACGATGAATTTTGTTATAGGATTGCCTAAAACAGTAAAGGGACACGATGCAATTTGGGTGATAGTTGACCGTCTAACCAAATCAGCTCATTTCCTATCGATAAAGGTGACTTACTCGATGGATCAGCTTGCTGAGTTGTATGTGCATGAAGTTGTTAGACTGCATGGAGTTCCAAGCACCATAGTTTAATACTGAGACTCTAGATTTACGTCCAAGTTTTGGAAAAGCTTGCACAAGGCTATGGGAACACAGCTTAGCTTTAGCACAGCCTTTCACCCTCAAACAGATGGACAGTCTGAGAGAACCATTCAAACGTTAGAGGATATGCTCCGTGCATGTGTATTAGACTTTCAAGGTTCATGGAGCAAATACTTGTCCTTGGTCGAATTCTCTTATAACAACAGTTTTCAGGCAACCATAGGCATGGCACCATACGAAGCATTGTATGGACGAAAATGAAGATCACCTTTGTACTGGGATGAAGTTGGTGAAACACAGTTGCTTGGTCCTGACATTGTGCAACAAACTGTTGAGAAGGTTGCCCTCATCCGACAGAGAATTTTGGCAGCTCAGAGCCGACAGAAAAGTTATGCAGATTGCAGGCGTCGGGAATTGGAATTTGCGATAGGTGATGAAGTTTTTCTCAAGGTATCACCATTCGAAGGAGTTGTGAGATTTGGGAAGAGAGGAAAGTTGAACCCCAGGTTTATTGGACCATTCTCAATCTTGAACAGAATTGGGAAGACAGCCTACCAGTTACAGCTACCAACCTCTATGGAAGGAATCCATAATGTATTCCATGTTTCCATGTCGAAGAAGTGCATAAGAGATCCATCACAGATTGTGGAACAGCAGAGTATTGAAATTCGTCCTACCCTTACCTATGAGGAGAAACCAGTAAGAATCTTGGATTATGTAGTGAAGGTGTTGCGCAACAAAGAGGTTTCTTTAGTGAAAGTATTATGGCACAACCAGAATATAGAGGAAACAACTTGGGAGCGCCAGCAAGACATGATGGACCAACATCCGGAATTATTCAGGTAACGAATTTTGAGTACAAAATTCTTTTAAGGAGGGTAGATTGTAACACCCGGTTCTATCGAACCAGCTCTCTTTTATTGTAAATGGTATACACTTATTAGACAATAATTAAGTAGGATTATTGAGTGACTAAACAAGGGTATAAGAGTAAATTGGAAATTTCAAAAGTGGAAAACCTATTTAAGGGAAGGGGGTTTAGCGATTTATGCACTGTAGCTGCCACTGTTTCATCATTTATTCCTTTTCGATATCCAGCTCAAGCTAAGCGGAGCCCTCGACGATTCTTCCACCAGATCCTTCTTCTATCTAGGTAAGTTTTTCTCATTTCTTATATTTTAGCAGTAAGATAGCCGAGGGAGTACAATGTGAGGATTTTGAGGATGCTGTAAGTGAGTGTTAGTTTCGGTTTAGTGCAGTATCGGGAATGCATTATGACCTGAGTTCTCAAATTAGTTTCCTTAGGTTTCTGGTTGGCTAGGGTGAAGTTTAGTGAAGGTTTAAATAACGTTCGGTTTATGGATTTAGGTTTGAGCAAGTTCCCGAGGGAGATTTCAACCAAACTTTCCAGGAAACCAGGTAAGTGAAGTATGCTTGTGCCTTCGGGCCTACATCACAAAACATTAGGATTTTGTTTACTTGAATGTGTCAGTATGTCATGCATCATATTTTAAAAGTATACGAAAATAAATTTGAATGCATGTGGCATGGTAAGGAATGAACATAATGAAACAGCTATGTGAATCAGATTTACTGTTAAGGCAAGTAATCCGCCCCTTAATGAGACAGTGGATATTTAGACTTTGGGAAACTTGACCCGCTTCCCATCGAACAGGGGGATCAGAAACAGCTATGTGAATCAGATTTACTGTTAAGGGAATTAATCTGCCCCTTAATGAGTCAGTGGATATTTATACTTTGGGAGAAGTGATCCAACTCCCAATTTCACAGGGGGATCAGATCAGAACGATGCATATGCAACTGAGATGAGAAAGTAGAAACTGCATATTTAGGAATTTATGTTTCAGCATTACATTACATTATTGCTTTACTTACTTAGCATTAGGCTAATAGATGAGTTTTGTGATGTAGGTGAAGAAGTGTCAGCAGGTGTGTTTACTGAGTTGGCTGAGGACTAGACTAGTTGGAGGAGTGCAACTTTGCAACAATCTGGCAGTTGATGGGGCCGTTTAACTGATGTCAGTTGGTGTGAAGGTTTAGTTGACAACATTTCAGTTTAAGTATGTTGAGCGTTCATGACAGTAGTGGTTTCAACATTTTGAATACGTTTTTTTGAGAATTTTCAGATAATGGTATTCTGTTGAGTTTTAATGTTCGTACTTACTGGATTTTGAGTAATGCATTAGTTTGAATTGTTTCTGAATGGTTTCAGCGAAGTAAGCAAATTTCTTTCTGTAGTAGAATTGTGTTTGTATAACAAGGAGTAGATGAAATGTCGCTCTGTTCTGTATCGGTAGATGTTGTCTATCGGCAGATGCTAAGTTGTTGTTCTGTGGTCTATCGGAAGATGTCTTCTTTAAAGCCATCGGATGATGTCTTTGGTGAAGTCATCGGATGATGTCTTCAGAGGGAGCCATCGGAAGATATAAATAAAAATTTGTTGTTTAGCGATCGGCAGAGGTTGTATGAAGGGAATCATCCGGCTGACGTCACCGGTGGATGTAAAATAGAGTCGATCGGATGAAGAAATCATCCAGCTGACGTCATCGGAAGACTGTAGTAGAAGTCTTGTCGTTTAGTGACCAGTGGATGTCGTGCATTAGACTTACCGGAAGATAAAGTGGAAGTTTTGTCGTTTTGTCACCAGAAGGAGCCTCCTGTTATCTGTTTCAGCCTCTTCCGTTGACTTTATTCAGTGACAGATGCATTTGACTTTTGCAACTTTTAAAGTATTCTGCAAATTAAACCTTTATTTCTTTTGACCGATTACTTCTTAACTTCTCAACTGATTATTTAAGCATTGTTCTATAGTTTTGTTCAACTCTATTTTCCTCAAATGATTTCCGCTGCAATTCTTTAAATGTTTTGAAGTTTTAGAAAATGTCAAATTTTGACTTTCAAGTGAAGTTTTAAATTTGGTTCGAAATTTTCTTAGTTATGTTCGGGTTATGAGTAACAAATCGAGTTCAGAAAACTCAGGGCGTTACACTCTCCTCTCTCATTTTGTGAAGATTACAGGTGAGAGTTTATGGGGTTTTCTTCTATGGGTTTTATTTCTTAGCTAGAGGGAAAGATAATGCTTGACTTGGTTGTGCATTTAGTGGGTTTAGTTTAGGGTTTTCTTGATTTTTAATAGATGTACGAAATTGATGATTCTATTGTTGGATTTTCCTTCTTTTTGATGTTATATAAATGTGGTGATGGTTTTATTTTGGAAAGGGATGGAGTTGTGACGACTCTCGCGGGTCCCCACGTGACTTGTCGTACTTGATTTTTTAGCGTATAATTTTTTTTTTTTTGACTTTGTTCAAAGAATTTATCCATTTCCACAAGCGACATCGTTTAAAACGTTAAACCTTGGTAGTGGAAAACATTCGTACGTGGAAGACTCGTTATAAAGTAAAATTAACCAAAATCCTAAGTTTGAAAACAACAAAGAGAATCTCGGTCGACCCCCACGAGTTTCGGTCGACACTTACTGCCGGTTCTAAACAAACTGGCCGACACCTATAACTTCGGTCGACTGGCTATGTCTGAACCGCTGAAGAAAACCGATCGACACCTACAAACATCGGTCGACACTTTATTTGCTTCTGTTTTCTGTTTGTACAGTGACCGGTCGACACCTATTGGCGTGGTCAACACCAAATTCGTCTCAGGTTGCAACACCATTGAAACCCGATCGACACTTAAAGATATCGGTCGACACCTCATTAGGCGTAACACCGTCAAGGGTTGACACCCAACACCCTGGTCGACAGTTCCAACCGATTATTCACTAATCGGTCGACACCTCACAATATCGGTTGACACCTCAAAGGCAAATTGCCATCCTTATTATGCTTAACCCTTCACCTTTCCTCCACACTTAACCAATTCTACTCACTCATTACCAATTCACTTCTTTCCTCCCTAAACATCCAAAAATACTCATAAATACACCATAAACTTAACGCTTATACTTTAATAACATAATAATTTGTCACCATATTAACACTATGAATACTTAGTGAAATTCTAGAAATGAACTGCATGGATACGTCTAAAATAAACGTATTCATACAGACAAAAAACAAAAGATTCGCCAACATCTCCAGTAATCCAAAATGAAAAATCTAACTATCTATAAGCTACTTGTATACATCAAAATTAGAAACATCACCCATGACACATACATATAGCCCACGGGTCAAAATACGCTCCAACAGGCACGAACGCCCTACCACGGACATTCTTCTTCAACTGCTTCATTCATCGGGTTGAGGTACATTATCTTCACCTTCTTCAATGTCACCTACACCACAGAGACAACTAATGAGCTAAAGGCTCAGCAAATCAACGTACATGATAAATGCATGTCGTGCATATGCAATTCATAAAATCATGCAGTGTCTTTTCATTCATTTCGTTTCATAACGGGATGTCACCGGGGGTTTACTCTCACCAGATGGAGGCGGCACATCTTGCTGTTAGATAGCCCTCTCCATATACCGGGGGAAAAACATGCTCTACCTACGGAACAGTCATGCCTGAACCCCACCCCGGCATGACTGGGATTACGTGCATTCATTTCATTTCATTAGTTCATTCTTTTCATAAAAACATATGCATAACCTCATTTTTTTCATGCTATTTTGAAAACATGATGCATGGACAATGTACTATGCATAAAAATAAAGAAATGTACAGAACAATCAATTAACATCAAAACATTCAATATCTTAAACAAAACCTAACTACCCATCCTTCTTGCATTAAACTAATTTAAATCTCCAATTCCTCAATTACTTCAAGCTCTTGTTGTGTAGGCCAAATCGGCCAAGCAAATCACGAAGACTTACCTCGGGTCCTTAGCAATTCAAGCTTGAAATCCGTTAGCTTGTTTTTGTCGATTTCAAACAACCTAACAAAATATTCAATTCAGAAACTTAACTCAAACAAAGTAAAATTTTTGGATTTACACATATTATAAGCTAAACTTCAATTGAGCGTATATCACTCAATTTTTATCGAAATCCTTTATTTCCAAAGTCTAAAATTTCCTTAAAGAGTCTATTTTAAGATGGTGGAATTCATTTAAAAAAACCACTCACCAAAAATAGCAGAAAATTGAGCAAACCGAACTACTTTGTGAGTTTCTTAGAATTCCCTTCAATTTTTCATCAAATTTCAAGCTACCACAACTTTCTCAATTTAAATCAAAATCGAGTAATTCCAAGTGCTATAGACTCCTCTAAAAGTCTTCTTTCTAATGGTGCAAGATATTTAGCAAATAAAATTCAAGAGTTAGGTTGAAACCCTTAAAAATCGTGGCTGCCCTGTTTTGTGTAAACCTCAAAATTGGTTTTCTATTTCTTGCATAAACACACATACTATCTATTTCCTATCCGTTCAATCCTTTAAAACGTCATATAAGTGAAAAACATCAAACCCTAAATCTGAATTTTCGTAGGTTCTAGACCCATGCACAAAATCCATCTAAAAACTTGTCATATTTGTCTTTTAACAAGTATAAATCAAAACTTAAACGTTCCTTACCTTAAATCTCTTGAAGTGTAAAACTTTGGCTTGAAAGAAAGGCTTCAATGGTGGAAAAAAGAGATGCAAATCATGAAGGAGAAGAAGATTAGGTTTTAGGTTAATATAAAGTTCAATTATAGCTTAATTACCGAATGACCACACTACCTTTTCTTTAATTCTTTATAATTTCTTATCAATTATACACCAAAAGTACTTTACATAATCCCCATGTATCGTACAAAATATTTTTGGGACAAAATGTACGAAAGTTTTGGGTGTTATAGGAGTATTGGTTGATGTTTGATAAAAATCTAGAAATTTAAGTTTTTGGGGAATTGATGAAATTGGTTGATTAAATTTTGTTGATTTGAGAAATGGATTTCAACAATTGAGAGTAGACATTCTAAGGTTTCTATTGGCTATTGAATCATCGAATTCTATCAAGTATCAGATTAGTTATGGGTTTTTGAAGTTTTATGAGTAATGTGTCAATTTTGGGTTTATGAGAATAGTGCATAAGTTGTTGAACATGTTGGATTTCCCTTGTTTTATGGATTTTGAATGATATGTTCAAATTATTGGTTGATTTAGAATTGGAAGTTAATTTGAAATTTATTGGTTATGTTTTAGGTCTTAAGGTTTCACGGACTTAAGGGTTCGAGTGGATAATCGACTAAGGAATCAGGTAAGTAGAGTATGTGTGTTGTCTTCGAGCCCACATCACAGAATAGTAGGGTATGTTCCATGTTTATTGTATGTTTTATATGTCATGCATCATGAATTGAAGGGATACAAAAATGAAACGAAAACGAGTTTTCATGTTTTTACGAAATGAAATGACACAAAATGAAATGATTTGAGGGAAGTCATTCGCCCCTCAAATGAGCATGAAAATGTGATTTGGAAAAACTGATTCGCTTCCCATCTAGAGTGAGGATCAACTGAGTAGATTTTTTTAGGGAAGTAATTCGCCCCTCAAATGAGCATGAGAATTGATGATTTGGAAAAACCAATCCGCTTCCCATCTAGAGTGAGGATCAACTAAGTAGATTCTTTGAGGGAAGTAATTCACCCCTCAAATGAGCATGAGAATTGATGATTTGGAAAAACTGATCCGCTTCCCATATAGAGTGAGGATCATAGTAGAAAACGAGAATGAAAACGAAAGTAAAAACGAGAACAAAAATGAAAACGAAATGTGAATGTAGAAACTGCATATGTAGGATTTATGTATTATTTTCATTTCATTATTACCCTACTTACTTAGCATTAGGCTAATAGATGAATTCTGTGATGTAGGTGATGAGGAGATAGTTGTTGTGTTTATAGACCATGCTCAGGATTAAGAGGCAGTTGGAGGAGTACGCTCATGCGACGATCAGGCCATCTGTTAGGGCGTTTTAATCATGGAGCATTTGTATAGGTTTTGAGGTATTTTGAGAATGTATTGTGGATAATGTATTTTAAACAATTAGGTTTTTAAATGTTTTGAGTTCATGTTAATAATATTTTGGAGTTGATTGGATTTTATGTATATTCTGCTTTTGGAATTATTTTGGTAATTTATTAATGACTTTATAGTTTTGGATAGTTGTTTTGATTCGTTTTTAAAATGCAGGAAGTTTTGGTCTTAAAAAATTTAAGCATTATGCTGCCCAAATTTTTAGAAAACAAAGAATGTTTTTTTAAAAAAAATATAGTATAGCTGATCGATCGGCTAGGAGTGCAGATCGATCGGCCCTTTAAAGAAAAAAAATTATTATTTTCAAATTTTACATTTCAATTCGTGGTTTTATTCAATGGATTGTTTTCGTGCTTTATTAGTCTTCCGCTGTGAGGTTTAAATGTTTTAAACAATGTCGGTTTAAATCGATGAGTAAAATTTTAAATTTTACACGAATTTTCTAGTATGATTTATGTAGGCATGTACCGATTCGGTTTCAGATAACTCGAGTTAACACAGAGTTAGTAGTCAGAATAGCAAAGCGGGTTCAGATAACTCGGGGCGCTACAGATCTGAACGTCAAAGCTAGTGTAACACCCGGTTTTACGAAATTTTATTATTCCAATATATAATGGCATTTTTGTAAATATGTCAAATTAAGTAGAGCCCTTGTAATAAATTGAAATTATTGGTAAATAAGAAAATTTGGAGAAAACCGAATCATTGGTTAAATAACGAAATAAATAACGAAACAAATAGAAAATCAAATGGAGGGGCAAACTTGTCATTTGACAAGTCTAATATATAAAATGCCAAAAACCCATCTCTTCCGCATACTTCACGATTTTTCTCCTGAAGCCTTCCCTCTCTCTAGCGATTCTTCACTCCCCTCTCACGCGTTTTTTCTTCCGACGACGAAAGCTCTTCTTCCGGCGACTCGTCCATCATGTTTTCTTCCTCGATCGCGACCCTAGGTAAGATTCTATGCTTTAGAGACGTTATATTTTGGTTTTCGCAGAGTTAGACAGTTGGGGTTTTGTTAGGTTTTTGTCAAATTAGACGGGTTACATTAGAAACGGCTAGGGTTGCCCTATTTATGACTTTATTGGGCGTATTTATGGATATTGGTGGAAGTTTGTTGGTTTAATGGAGGTTGTTGAAGTTTTGGTGGTTGGAAGTTTTAAAAACCCTATTAATGGGGGTTTGGATGTTCTTGAATGTAAATTGCTCGGTGAAATGCCTCAATAAGTTGAAATAGAGTTTTAGGAGATATCCTTTAACTAGAGACTTTGTTAGTCTTTAGAATTCGATGTTCTAGGCCCGATTTTAATGATGGTTTCTATGGATTAGTTTAGGTGAACAACGCTCGTGGACGTAGCTCGGTGTGCTACGAACGCGAGGTAATTCTTTGTGACTTGTTTGGCCAATCCGGCCTACACCATAGAAGAGCAAATTGTTTGAGGATATTTGGTGACAAATTGTTTAGCGTAGGTTGGATGGGTAGTCTAGGATAATCGTTAGGTTAGAACGTTTTCATTATGTTTTATGTATTGTTTAAGCTTTCCTTACTTTATGGCACAAATCCATGCTCATGCATCATGTTTTATGAACTAGCACAAAAAATGAATCTCCGCATACGTTTTCATGAAAAGAAATGACTAATGAAAGATATGAATGTATGTAATTACGGTCATGTCGAGGTGGGGTTCAGACATGGCTATCCTGAGAGGAGGAGCATGTTTTCCCCCCGGTAGATGGAAAGGGCTATCTAACCGCCAGATGTGCCCTCTCCATCTGGTGAGAGTAAACCCCCAGTGATGCCCATGCTATGTAACTAAAGAATGAAAATGGATGCATGATTTTATAAACCGCATACGCATGCCACGCATTTGCATTTACGAGGATTTACTAAGCCCTTTAGCTCATAGGTTATTTCTATGGTGTAGGTGACTTTGAAACAGGTGAGGATGATATTCCTCCACCCAACTCATGAGCAGGTTGATGGAGGGTGGCCCGTGGGAGTGCGCTGAGCAGTCGAGGCGTTTTGATCCGTGGGGTAACGGTTAGGTATTTAGAGGATTTTGAGTTATTTTGGGCTAATAGGTATTGATATGGAAAATGGTATAGAAAGTACATGATAGGGTGCTTGGTACTGAATAGGGTATACAGCGATGTTTTGGCATTTACTGAAATTGTTTGGTTGTTGAATTTCGTAAGGATTTTGCTTAGTTTTTAAACGAAACCACGCAGTTCGTTTTCAGGAAATTTACTTCGTTTTAAACATTTTGACTCGTATTTATAGCGATGTGTGAGAGATTTTATGTTAAAAGTGTTTAGTATGTTAATTGGTGTTGAAGTTGAAGGGAAGAGTAGAGCAATATAGAGTGAAGGAAGAAGAAAGAATGAAGAGTGGAAGGGAGGAGGCAGCTCTCTAGAATTCGGATTCCAGAGAGCATGCCGATCGATCGTCAAAGGGGGCGATCGATCGGCATATATGTTGGTAACTCTCTGGATTTTCCAGAGAGGTTCTCGATCGATCGCCAGAATGGGCGATCGATCGGCTACCTTACTGTGGCCGCGCTCTGGATTTTCCAGAGCGTGTGCCGATCGATCGCCTGGTAGGGGCGATCGATCGGCTAGTTGTGATTTGGGAGGGGCGATCGATCAAGCGATCGATCGCCTGGCATCAAATCGCCACAGCTGATCGATCGGCTGAAATGGCCGATGGATCAGCTACACATTTTTGGGCGATAACCCCCATTTCGGCCTCAATTCATTTGGCTGATTGTTATTCTATTTTGATAGGTTTTCTTTAGTTGATTTCTGAGACAATTTCAGTGACCAAGACTTCGATTTAGAATGTTAGAAGTCCAAATTAACTTAACGTTTTTTTAAATAAGTAAAGAAATTAAAAATTTTTATGGGAAATTAAGGTATAGGAATAAGGGTCGCTACAATTATGGTATCAGAGCCCCCAGGTTTTAAAATCGATTCTGTAGACTGCTCGACTGTGCAAGCCACTACGTGGACATCCTTCCTCAATTGTAAGTACGTTTTATTTTATTTCCTTTCTTTTGTTTCTTAGATTTATTGTTTTAACTTTTATAGGAGTAACAAAATAGTTCGTGGTAGAGATGCTAGAGACGAAGCCTTGGATAGGCTAACGGATTTGCTGGACCGTCAGGCTCAGCATATGGATAGACAAGCCCAGCAGATTGAGAGGCTAGTAAATCGTGAAGATCACAGGGCCCGAGAGGTAGTCATTCCAAACCATCAGGGTATAAAGAGATTCCAAAAGCTACAACCTCCGGTATTCAATGGATAGTCTACGGACCCCTCTTTAGCTGAAGAGTGGATCCGAACTATGGAAGACATGCTGGAGTATGCAAGGATAGAGAATGGAGATAAAGTTGCGTACGTCACATTCCATTTGGCGTTAGATGCTCGGTTTTGGTGGGACTCCATCAAAGCAACAACTGATGTGACGGTAATGACTTGGGAACGGTTTAAGGCCGTATTCTATGATAAGTACTTCAGCCGTACAGTGAGGGCGGCTAAAAAGATGGAATTCACGCATCTGAAGCAGACTGGTACGATTGCGGAATATATTCAAAAATTTGAGGCTTTATCCCGGTTTGCGCCATATCTAGTGAGCGACAACGAAGACAAAGTGCACCAATTTATGGATTGACTAAATCCGGAAATTCGAAAGAATATTATACTATCTGGGATTCTAGATGTGCCTTACTCAGACATCGCAGCAAGAACTTTGGACTTTGAAGCTGCAGAGTTAACATGTATTAAACCAAGGGAGCCTGCTGGGGGCTTTTTCCTTGAAATTCAGCCTCGACCTCAGAATCGGGGTTGGCAACCGAGAAGGCAACAATAGAAACTACAATAACGAGGAGTGAAAAGGCCCTATGATGGAAAGAGTGACCAGGGGAAAGGAAAGCAAGTCCAGGAGGCTCCTAGACAGCCTCTGTGCCCTAAGTGCCAGAAAGAACATAGTGGAAATTGCAGGTTTGGCACAAATATGTGGTGAGGTTGGCCACTATGTCAGAGATTGCCCAAGAGTAAATAGTGACCAGCCAGGCAGGGATCAGAGAAAAGTCATGCTGAGGATCTTTGCCTTTATCGAGCTTGGTGACGTCGACGACGAGGCTTAGCCTTCTGCTATAGTAGGTACTATCTCGGTTACTAGTATAGCGGTATTCTCACTGATAGACACAGGAGCTACGCACGCCTTTATTTCAACTGCATGTGCGTCTAGATTGGGATTAGTGCCAAAGTTAGCGGAGTATGAGTATAGAGTAATGATGCCTTCGGGAGCGTATATGCAGTCCGATCATATTTTCCAGGGTAATGTCGTCTCAGTGGAGAATAACACCCTTTTATGCCCGGTTGATAGTTATGGGCATAGAGAGGTATGATCTGATTTTAGGAATGGATTGGCTATCTCGCCATTTCGCCACCATAGATTGCAAGTCCGGGATAGTAACTTTTCGGCCCCCGGATAAAGAGGAGTTTGCTTACCAGGCAATGGATAGGTTGAGTGGGTCGCCTACTTCTTATGCTATGAAGGTCCAAGAACAATGTAAAGGTGAATGCTCAGTTTATCTGGCTACAGTGGTCTATACTCAGTTGCTCAACGGGGTAAGACCAGAAGACCTTCCGGTAGTTAGAGAATTCTCTGAGATCTTCCTCAACGATCTTCCCAGATTACCACCGGATAGGGAGATTGAGTTTACAATTGATGTTTATCCAAGCTCTGGGCCTGTATCAAAGAATCCGTACAGACATGCACCTGTTGAACTAAAAGAGCTAAAATCTCAACTGGAAGAATTGTTAGACAAGGGGTTCATCTGACCTAGCTTTTCTCCTTGGGGTGCGCTAGTTCTGTTTGTTAAAAAGAAAAACGGAACTCTCAGGATGTGCATCGACTATAGAGAGTTGAATAAATTGACAATGAAGAATAAGTATACACTGCCCCAGATCGACGACCTAATTGACCAACTGCAGGGTGCCCGAGTGTTTTCGAGAATTGACCTACGCTCGGAGTATTATCAGTTGAAAGTCCGGAGTGCAGATATTCAAAAGAAGGCATTTTGAACGAGATATGGGCATTATGAGTTTTTTGTGATGTCTTTTGGACTTACAAATGCCCCTGCAGCGTTTATGAATTTGATGAATCGCGTCTTCAAGGATTACCTAGACAAGTTTGTTGTTGTTTTCATTGACGACATCTTGATCTATTCAAAGACGAAAGAAGAGCATGAGGAGCACTTACGGATAGTTCTGAGGATTCTGTGTCAGCACCAATTGTACCCAAAGTTCTCCAAGTGCGAGTTTTGGCGAGATCAAATTAATTTTCTCAGTCATATCATATCTCAGGAGGGAATTTTAGTATATCCTACTAAGATTGAGGTTGTCAGGGATTGGCCACAGCCTAAAAATGTGCGAGAGGTACGTGGATTTCTTGGGTTGGCTGGACATTACAGGAAATTCATTGAGGGATTTTCGAAGATTGCAGTTCCTTTATCGCGCTTGACTAGAAAGAATGAGAAGTTTATATGGACAGTTGCATGTGATAAGAGCTTCTAGGAGTTGAAACAGAAGTTGACTACGACACCAGTTTTAACATTGCCAGTTGAAGGCGATAAGTTCAGTATTTGTTGGGATGCCTCAAAGATTGGGCTTGGATGCGTATTGATGTAGGAATGGAGAGTTATTGCTTATGCTTCTCGGCAGTTGAAGCCGTATGAGCAAAATTATCCTACGTATGATCTAAAATTAGCATCCGTTGTCTTTGCGTTAAAAATCTGGAGACACTATCAGTATGGGCAACAGTGTGAGGTGTTCTCGGATCACAGAAGCTTAAAATATTTGTTTACACAGAAAGAACTGAATATACGGCAAAGAAGGTGGTTGGAGTTCGTTAAAGATTACGAGTTTGAAATTAAGTACCACCCACGAAAGGCAAATAAAGTTGCAGACGCCTTGAGCAGAATGTCTTCTACAAGTCAGCCTTCTCTTGCAGCAATGTCGGTAATCCTGAGGTCTGAGATCAAGAAGTTTGATGTGGAGATTGTGGCCGAGTTGTCGACTATGCTCGCCAACATTTCTCTTAGGCCGACGATAATAGACAAGATCCGAGAAGCTCAACAGAAAGACTTAGAGTGCGAGAAGTATCGGTTGGGCATGATCTCTGAAGACTCATCCTATTTCAACTTGTCAGAAGACGGAGTATTAAAGTTCAGGGATAGGTGGTACGTGCCTAACGATGAAGAGTTAAAGAAAGAAATCTTGGCCGAGGCACACTCTTCGGTATACTGGGTACATCCAAGAAGCACCAAGATGTATCGGGATCTAAAACAGCATTTTTGGTGGCCTAACATGAAGAGAGAGGTCGCCAAATATGTAGAAACCTGTCTGGTTTGTCAGCAAGTTAAGGCGGAGCACCAAAGGCCGGCCGGAACCTTATAGCCACTGCTGATTCTGGAGTGGAAATGGGAGCAGGTCTCCATGGATTTCATAGTTGGACTCCCGAGAATGACGAAAGGGCACGATGGCATCTGAGTGATAGTGGACCGTTTGACAAAATCGGCCCATTTTCTACCAGTTAAGATGACATGTTCCATGGATCAGCTTGCTGAGCTGTATGTGCACGAGATTGTTAGATTGCACGGGGTGCCCGTTTCGATTGTCTCCGATAGAGATGCCAAGTTTACTTCAAAATTTTGGAAGAGTCTGCATAAAGCTATGGGAACTCAGCTAAATTTCAACACAGTGTTTCATCCTCAGACTGACAGACAGACAGAAAGAAAGAACAAATCAAATTCTTGAGGATATGCTTAGAGCTTGCGTGCTGGAGTTTCTGGGCTCGTGGAGAAGGTATTTACCGTTGATTGAGTTCTCATACAACAACAGCTTTCAAGCTACCATCGGCATGGCTCCGTATGAAGCGGTGTATGGTCAGAAATGCAGGTCTCCGCTATATTGGGATGAGGTTGGCGAGGCTAGCATAGTTGGCGCGGATTGTAACGACCCCTTTTCCCAGCAAGATATTGTCCGCTCTGGGGATTGGGTCGTAGCCCAATATCCTCCCCTCACGGCTTTGTTTGGCGAGAACTTCCCGGAAGGTCACCCAACCTGGGATTGCGAACTTCCCGGAAGGTCACCCAACCTGGGATTGCTCTCGCCGAAGCACTTTTAACTTCGGAGTTCTTATGGGATCCGTAGTCAATCGTTCTCCAAAATGCGTCTTGCTATGTTGGAAGGGTCTCTTTACATATGTTTCATTTCCACATACTTCCCCAAGCGATGTGGGATTGTGACGACCCCCTTTTTACTACCTGTCACATTCCGGTTCGCCCGCGCGGACGTACCGCCATACGGGTTCCGGTTCGTGCAGCCATCGTACCCATACGTGCATATTCGGGTCATCACAATCACCTCCCTTCGGGGGCCCAACGTCCTCGTTGGCCACATTTCCGGTTGGGTACAGGCTCTGATACCATTTGTAACGACCCCTTTTCCCAGCAAGATATTGTCCGTAGCCCAATATCCTCCCCTCACGGCTTTGTTTGGCGAGAACTTCCCGGAAGGTCACCCAACCTGGGATTGCGAACTTCCCGGAAGGTCACCCAACCTGGGATTGCGAACTTCCCGGAAGGTCACCCAACCTGGGATTGCGAACTTCCCGGAAGGTCACCCAACCTGGGATTGCTCTCGCCGAAGCACTTTTAACTTCGGAGTTCTTATGGGATCCGTAGTCAATCGTGCTCCAAAACGTGTCTTACTATGTTGGAAGGGTCTCTTTACATATGTTTCATTTCCACATACTTCCCCAAGTGATGTGGGATTGTGACGACCCCCTTTTTACAACCTGTCACCTTCCGGTTCGCCCGCGCGGACGTACCGCCATTCGGGTTCCGGTTCGTGCAGCCATCGTACCCATACGTGCATATTCGGGTCATCACAATCACCTCCCTTCGGGGGCCCAACGTCCTCGTTGGCCACATTTCCGGTTGGGTACAGGCTCTGATACCATTTGTAACGACCCCTTTTCCCAGCAAGATATTGTCCGCTCTGGGAATTGGGTCATAGCCCAATATCCTCCCCTCACGGCTTTGTTTGGCGAGAACTTCCCGGAAGGTCACCCAACCTGGGATTGCTCTCGCCGAAGCACTTTTAACTTCGGAGTTCTTATGGGATCCGTAGTCAATCGTGCTCCAAAACGTGTCTTACTATGTTGGAAGGGTCTCTTTACATATGTTTCATTTCCACATACTTCCCCAAGTGATGTGGGATTGTGACGACCCCCTTTTTACAACCTGTCACCTTCCGGTTCGCCCGCGCGGACGTATCGCCATTCGGGTTCCAGTTCGTGCAGCCATCGTACCCATACGTGCATATTCGGGTCATCACACGGATATTTTACAACAAACGGCGAAGAAGATCGCCGTTATTAGACAGCGCATTGAGGTAGCACATAGCCGCAAAAAAAGTTATGCAGACACCAAACAGAGGGAATTGGAGTTCAATGAGGGTGACGAAGTATACTTGAAGATTTCTTCGTTTAAGGGTATGATGCGGTTCGGAAGAAGAGGCAAGTTGAACCCTCGTTATGTGGGGTCGTTCCCTATTTTGAACAGGATTGGAAAAATGGCATATCAGTTACGACTTCTGGCATCAATGGAGGGCATCCACAATGTGTTTCACGTATCGATGCTTAGAAGATATGTGCATGATCCATCACACGTCATTGAGATAAGAGAGATTGAGGTGCAACCAACACTGACTTATGTGCAAAAGCTGGTGCGGATTCTAGAGTCCTCTATCAAAGTATTGTGCAATAAAGAAATTCTGTTGGTAAAAGTTCTGTGGCGGAACGATGACGTAGAGAAGGCTACTTGGGAGAGACAGTAGGAAATGATGTCAAAGTATCCTGAACTATTTGTGTAATCAAATTTTGAGGACAAAATTTTTATTAAGGTGTATGGAATGTAACACCCTGTTTTACGAGATTTTATTATTCCAATATATAATGGCATTTTTATAAATATGTCAAATAAGGTCCGTTTTGCGAACGAAAAGTTTTAATAGAGCCCTTGTAATAAATTGAAATTATTGATGAAATAAGAAAATTTGGAGAAAACCGAATCGTTGGTTAAATAACGAAATAAGTAACGAAACAAATAAGAAATCAAATGGAGGGGCAAACTTGTCATTTGACAAGTCTAATTTATAAAATGCCAAAAACCCCTCTCTTCTCCACACTTCACGATTTTTCTCCTGAAGCCTTCCCTCTCTCTGGTGATTCTTCACTCCCGTCTCATGCATTCTTTCTTCTGGTGACTCGTCCATCACGTTTTCTTCCTCGATCGCGACCCTAGGTAAGATTCTATGCTTTAGAGACTTTAGATTTCGGTTTTCGCAGAGTTAGACGGTTAGAGTTTTGTTAGGTTTTTGTCAAATTAAACGAGTTACATTAGAAACGGCTAGGATTGCCCTATTTATGACTTTAATAGGCATATTTGTGGATATTGGTGGAAGTTTGTTGGTTTAATGGAGGTTGTTGAAGTTTTGGTGGTTGGAGGTTTTAAAAACCACATTAATGGGGGTGATGTTCTTGAGCGCAAATTGCTCGGTGAAATGCCTCAATAAGTTGAAATAGAATTTTAGGAGATATCCTTTAGCTAGGGACTTCGTTAGTCTCTAGAATTCGATGTTCTAGGCCCGATTTTAATGATGGTTTCTATGGATTGGTTTAGGTGAACAACGCTCGTGGACGGAGCTCAGTGTGCTACGGACGCGAGGTAAGTCTTCGTGACTTGTTTGGCCGATCCGGCCTACACCATAGAAGAGAAAATTGTTTGAGGATATTTGGTGATGAATTGTTTAGCATAGGTTGGATAGGTAGTCTAGGATAATCGTTAGGTTAGAACGTTTTCATTATGTTTTATGTATTGTTTAAGCTTTCCTTACTTTATGGCACAAATTCATGCTCATGCATCATGTTTTGTGAACTAGCACGAAAAATGAATTTCCGCATACGTTTTCGTGAAAAGAAATGACTAATGAAAGATATGAATCTATGTAATTACGGTCATGTCAGGGTGGGGTTCAGACATGGCTATCCTGAGAGGAGGAGCATGTTTTCCCCCAGGTAGATGTGTAACGACCCCTCATCCCAGCAAGATATTGTCCGCTCTGGGGATTGGGCCGCAGCCCAATATCCTCCCCTCACGGCTTTGTTTGGCGAGAGCACTTCCCGGAAGGTCACCCAACCTGAAATTACTCTCGCCGAAGCACGCTTAACTTCGGAGTTCTTATGGGATCCGTCGCCAATCGTGCTCCAAAACGCGTCTTGCTATTTAGGGAGTAACGGCCCCTGCTTCAACGGAGAAACCACTCTGGCCCAGGTCAGCCCCAGGATCCGCGGAGCTTTACCCACCTCCGGCCCAGGTCAGCCCCAGGATCCGCGGAGAATGGGTGGTTCCTTATCAGTCCGTTGAAAGACGGGTCGTCACAATCACCCCCCCTCGGGGGCCCAACGTCCTCGTTGGCCACATTTCTGGTTGGGTACAGGCTCTGATACCATTTGTAACGACCCCTCATCCCAGCAAGATATTTTCCGCTCTGGGGATTGGGCCGCAGCCCAATATCCTCCCCTCACGGCTTTGTTTGGCGAGCGCACTTCCCGGAAGGTCACCCAACCTGAAATTACTCTCGCCGAAGCACGCTTAACTTCGGAGTTCTTATGGGATCCGTCGCCAGTCGTGCTCCAAAACGCGTCTTTCTATTTAGGGAGGGATCTCTTACATATGTTTCATTTCCATGTACTTCCCCAAGCGATGTGGGTTTGTAACGGCCCCTGCTTCAACGGAGAAACCACTCCGGCCCAGGTCAGCCCCAGGATCCGTGGAGCTTTACCCACCTCCGGCCCAGGTCAGCCCCAGGATCCGCGGAGAATGGGTGGTTCCTTATCAGTCCGTTGAAAGACGGGTCGTCACAAGATGGAAAGGGCTATCTAACCGTCAGATGTGCCCTCTCCATCTGGTGAGAGTAAACCCCCGGTGATGCCCATGCTATGTAACTAAAGAATGAAAATGGATGCATGATTTTATAAACCGCATACGCATGCCACGCATTTGCATTTATGAGGATTTACTGAGCTCTTTAGCTCATAGGTTATTTCTATGGTGTAGATGACTTCGAAACAGGTTATGATGATATTCCTCCACCCGACGCATGAGCAGGTTGATGGAGGGTAGCCCGTGGGAGTGCGCTGAGCAGTCAAAGCGTTTTAACCCGTGGGGTAACGGTTAGGTATTTTGAGGATTTTGAGTTATTTTGGGTTAATAGGTATTGATATGGAAAATGGTATAGAAAGTACATGATAGGGTGCTTGATACTGAAGAGGGTATACAGCGATGTTTTGGCATTTACTAAAATTGTTTGGTTGTTGAATTTCGTAGGGATTTTGCTTAGTTTTTAAACGAAACCACGCAGTTCGTTTTCAGGAAATTACTTCATTTTAAATGCTTTGAGTCATATTTATAGTGATGGGCGAATTGAAGGATGTGTGAGAGATTTTATGTTAAAAGTGTTTAGAATGTTAATTGGTGTTGAAGTTGAAGGGAAGAGTACAGCAATATAGAGTGAAGGAAGAAGAAAGAATGAAGAATGAAAGGGAGGAGGCAGCTCTCTGGAATTCGGATTTCAGAGAGCATGCCGATCGATCGCCAAAGGGGGTGATCGATCGGCATATATGTTGGAAACTCTATGAATTTTCCAAAGAGGTTGCCGATCGATCGCCAGAATGGGCGATATATCGGCTACCTTACTGTGGCCGCGCTTTGGATTTTTCAGAGCGTGTGCCGATCGATCACTTGGTAGGGGCTATCGATCGGCTAGTTGTGATTTGGGAGGGGCGATCGATCAAGCGATCGATCGCCTGACATCAAATCGCCACAGCCGATTGATCGGCTGAAATGGCCTATTTATCAGCTATACATTTTTTGGGTGATATGCCCCTTTTGCCCTCGATTCATTTGGCCGATTGTTATTCTATTTTAATAGGTTTTCTTTAGTTAATTTCTGAGACAATTTCAGTGACTAAGACTTTGATTTAGAATGTTAGAATTCCAAATTAACTTAACGTTTTTTTTTTAAATAAGTAAAGAAATGAAAAAATTTTACATGAAATTAAGGTATAGAAATAAGGGTCGCTACAACTAGGGTTCTTCACAACCTGATTAACCACACCCTCCTGCCGAGGGATGGTCATAGAGATCTCGTCAATTGAATGAATTTGTATGTCATGGAAAAACTCTACAGTGACACAATATTCGACCCGGGATACATGATTATATGCCAAATACATGAGGTCGGGCGAACCATCAATAAGAATTTGCCATACAAGACTTTGATTTAGAAGATCATCCAGCAATATCAGCTTCATCTGCCCAGTGGAGAGCATATGAGATCATACAGATTTGTTGATGTATTTGACAAGACCCATTTGACTCGGATGGGCATAGTCGAAGTCGACAGGTCTTGGATGCTCAGGGGAGATCCTGGAGCCTCCACATCTCGGGATGTTCCGATGGAGGACGCAACCGCCACCGAGGATGCAACTGTCACTGCCACTGCGCCGCCATTGTTCCTCCCTGGAGGCTAGTACGTGGGAGAAGAGACTTGATATGATGGAGCAGAGGAGGGACAGGATGGAGGAGAGGATGAATGAGATCATATTGGCCCAGATATAGCTCGTAGACTCTTTCGAGCGTTGGCGTGAACACAGCAATGACGACGATGTCCCACCCTTATCTATATTTTAATGCACTTTACTTTATGCTTGTCATTTAGTTTAGGTTATGTGGTGGATATGGCTGATAGTTATTTAGTATCTGTTTGTCATTTTAGTTTAATTTATGTTTGTTCTGTAATACCATTTATTTTATATTTGTATTGAATCTGGCTGTTGGGTATATATTTGTGATTTGAATATGCAGAAATTGTTTGAAGATAGCTATGAGGAAGTCATAAAATAAACAAAACTTTGCCTACTTTTTCAATTTTATTTTAATTTTTTTAAATAATTATAAAAGAAATAAATAATTATAGCTAAGGTTCATATGTCAACTGTTGTAGCACTTGACAATTATCGACTTTAATTGACATTAGTGGTGTACGTTTTTATGGAATTAAGGGGGATATGACTAATTGTTTGTGTATGCTAATGAAGAGAAATGGGAGAAACAATGGTTAGGTTAAAGTTTGGTTAGTCAAGGGCATATGTGTAATTTGTGAAATATATGATATAAATGAGGTTTTAGCTGCCACTATTTTCCTTTCCCTTTTCGGTGCTCAGCTCGGCAGATTTCTCTCGGCGATTCCCCTGCATGATTCCTTCAACCTAGGTGAGTTTTACTTCGATTTCTTGCTTTTTTGTGGTTAGATAATAGAGGGGTTGTAGAATGAGTGTTTTGAGAGTGCTGTGAGTAAGAGTTTGATTCGGGTTTTGTGGTGAATCGGGGAATGCACGAAGATCAGAGTTCCCAACTAGCTTCCTTAGATTTCTGGATGGTTTAGAATAAAATTTAGTGAAGATTTAATTAATGAACGGTTTATGGTGGAATAAAATAGAGAATCTGACTGTGCTGTTTTTGGGGCAGTTTTGAGTTTTGGTGAACCACGATCGAGCCAACTACATTATATGGTTACACGGTCTTGATCTTTCAGTTAGTAGACACCTCAAATAGTCCAAAGCCGCTTGAGTCATCTGAAACGATCAAGCATAGAACTAGTTATGCAATGTGGAAGTTAGACAAAAACTAGATAACCCCGAGTTTAGTTAGTTTGGAATGAACCAGTAGTTTCCTTTCGCAAATTTGATGAATGAAGCTTAGTAGAAGTTAAGTTAATGTTGTGTTTATGATTTTAGGTGAGCAAACTCTCGAAGTAGCTTACAACCAAGAATCTCTCAAGAAGCCAGGTAAGTAGAGTCTGTGTGTGCCTTCGGGCCTACATCACAAAACAGTAGGGTGTATGCATGTTTTGTATGTTTCGGTATGTCGTGCATCGTGTTTGTTTTTGAAAGAATATGAAAATGAATTTACATATGAAATGACAGGGTAAGGCATGAACAGATTGAATCAGATTAACTATTAAGGGAATTAATCTGCCCCTTAATCGAGAGCAGAGGATATTTATACTTTGGGAAAAATGATCAACTTCCCATCGAACAGGGGGATCAAGAATAGCTATTTTGAACCAGATTAACTATTAAGGGAATTAATCCGTCCCTTAATCGAGAATAGTGGATATTTATACTTTGAGAAAAATGATCAACTTCCCATCGAACAGGGGGATCAAGAACAGCTATTTTGAACCAGATTAACTATTAAGAGAATTAATCTGTCCCTTAATCGAGTCAGAGGATACATACTTTGGGAAAAATGATCCGCTTCCCATCGCACGGGGGGATCAACTGGGAACGAACATAAATACAACATGAGCTATGAGAGTAGAAACTTCATGAATAGGGTTTATGTTTCAGCATTTCATTTCATTATTGCTCTGCTTATTTAGCATTAGGCTAATAGATGAGTTTGTGATGTAGGTGAAGAAGTGACCACATGTGTATTCTCTGAGCATGTTGAGGATTAGGGGCAGTTGGAGGAGTGCAACCAGGCAACGACTTGGTAACTGATGAGGCGGACAAATGGCAGTATGTGTGGTGTTAGTGGACAAATGTTTAATTTAAGTGTGCTGAGAATTTTAATGACAGTCGTAGCTTTAATGCTTTGATACGTTTTTGAAATTATTCTGATAATGAGATATGGTTGGTTTTAACTGTAGTTCTTCTTTCTGGATTTTGATCAATTTTATGGATTTAAGTTGTTTTGAATGGTTGCTGTCAAAATTTACAAGTCCTTTTGGAAGCCAGAGTTGTCCGCCGTTTAGCGTATATTCGGTTAAGTTGTGTTTCTGTCATAGGGTTAGTCGTCCACATTATAGGTGAAAATAGTCGTCCAGAGTTATAAGTGAAAACAGTCGTCCAGAGTTATAAGTGAAAACAGTCGTCCATTCTGTGGACAAGAATAGTCGTCCAAACTGTAGGTGAAAATATTCGTCCACAGTTGTAGGTGAAAACAGTTGGACATGTTTGTCTGAAGTGTTGTCGTCTAGAGTAAGTAGTCACGTGGACAGTGGATGATAAAGTCACGTGGACCGTGGACGATAAATTTAATTAAGTCTATGGACGTTAGTCTATGGACGAAGAGTTTATGTAACCCGTGGACAATGAAGTCACGTGGATTGGGGACGATTAAGTCACGTGGTCCGTGGACGATAAATTTAAGTAAGTTTATGGACGTTCGTCTGTGGACGACAAATTTATGAACTCGTGGACAATAAAGTCACGTGGATCGGGGACGTCAAAGTCACGTGGTCTGTGAACGATAAGTCTATGTAGCCGTGGACGACGAGGAACAGTTGTCCAAAGTTATAAGTAAATTGTCATAGAGATTGGTGGAGGCGTCATCGTCCAAAATTATCATCCAGAGTCGCGACGTCTAAAGTCGCTTGTCCAGAGTTCGTCGTCCAGAGTCGTAGACGAGTACATCATCCATGGTTGGAGACGACAAACTCTGTGGATGCCAGATCGCCCTGTAGCATCGAACTGGCTGCAGTTGTTGCATAAAGGTTTTAAACGATTTTGAACCCAAAGTTTTACCAGTTTTTATTCGTCATGACTCTGTTTTTACATAAAAGTTTTCCGCTATAAGGTTTTGATGTTTTTAAATAATGTCGATTTCAGCCATTGAGGGGAGTTTTTAAAATTTCCCAGAATTTTCTAGTTTTGACCAGTGAATGTGAGTAGCGAACCAGGTTGATTAACTCGGGGCGTTACAACTGTAGAGCAGCTGAGAGCTCTGAGATCCGTCGATATATTTGACAGGCTTCATTTAACACTTGTACCATTATTGTAATTTTAGTTAATTAAATCATAAAACAGACGTACAATGTGATTGAGTACTCCACTCTTTTCATAATGTAACGATTTTACTGCCTCTTTCTCTTGGAACAAATCTCATTTAATATATATTTCGCTCCATCAATCTGAGAAGATCCATCAATGTGATTGAGTACTCCACTTTTTTCATAATCTAACAAAATGTATTTTGACAACTTTTCCAAGCTTAATGCTTGCAAGACAAGTTTGGAAAAATTGTCAAAATATGTTTCGTTAGATTATGAAAAGAGTAGAGTACTCAATCATATTGATAGATCTTCCCAGATTGATCGAGCAAAACATATATTAAATGAGATTTATTCCAAGAGAAAGAGACGGTGAACATGCGGTAAAATCGTTACATTATGAATATAGTGGAGTACTCAAACCTGCCTTGCAAGCATTAAGCTTTGTGATGTCCTTAGGGTATGAAGAAGTCGATATAACAAATTACAGCCTGAAGATAGTTATATGTTTCTTCTTCCATAGTCGTGTGTAGAAGATTCCTGCACATGATGAAAACTATATTAAAACATATGTACAATGTGTTTATGAGCGAAATGTGTTGAACTGTACCTACGTCCTGTCAGTTGAAAACATAAACGTGTCTTGAGAAGCAGCGTCTGAAGTGGATCCCTGGTGTAGACAAGTGCAACTATTGTGCCCCTTCTGCCGACATATACCGCACGACATCTTTGAGTTCCGCCCACTAATTGTCGAACTTGACGGCTCATCGACATCTCGCATTCTTGTCTTCTTCGGCCTACCAGGTTGCCGATATCTTTTAAGTGGGATCAATAACTTCAGATCTGGTATTTGCGGCCAAATTTGAGGACTGCTGACGGGTTGAATAAACTGTGAGTATATCTGTAGGTAAGTTGCCCGGTGATAGAATTGATGCGCATAATTTTTCAGTGCCAGTCTCATTAAATGCATGCATGGAATGGAATGGACACACGGGATTCCAGTAAGCTCCCACCTAGTGCAGTTGCACACACCGGTATTCATGTCGACCACGTACTGTTCGTAGCCATTACTAACCTCAAATCGTGCAGCTCCGGCAAACACAGCACTCCAAATTTGAGATACACTTTCTAGCTTCTCAAGTTTTTTCTTTTTATAGGGACACAAGAGGCCTGTTAATTGGGCTAACTGGTCAATTTTTTTCACAATGCAAGTCATCAAGCACTTTCGGATCATCTTGAACATAGTCATGATCGGTTTGTCCCTGGCCGATAATAAAACTGCATTGAATGACTCGCACAGATTATTCAAGCTCATTTCGCACTTGGAGATCGAAGATAAGGCATAACTGGCTCAATATCTAGGCTCTTCTTCTCAAGTCATGCGTGAGTATCCGAGATAAGCTGATGCAATTTCCTCATTTCTATCTAGAAATTATAACTTGTGGTTGCCCTGACCGCATTTCACATCGCATCTATGTACACTCTGCCCCAAAATTGGCCTTTAAAATTTGCGTACATATGCCGAAGGCAATAGCGGTGTTCAGCTTCTTTAAATTCCTTTTCCACAGCCTTCAGCAAACCCTAATATTTGAAAGAAAAACAGAGTCAACATAAATCAATATAACATGGAGAGTACTGATCAGGATAATTCCCAGAAAAGATTATACTAGACAATCTCCTAGAAAGAATTATTTTCCAAGTAAGTTCCTAGGAAAGGCTGGAGGGGTCATGACATACCTCGGGTTGCATGCAAAAAGAAATTTAGTAAAATCTCTTGCATTATCTAATCTCTCTACTTATTACGTGTTCTCTTTTTGTAGATGTAATGTTGTGGAAGGATTGCACTAGGAGCACAATGAAGGAGTCACCAAATGGCTTATAGGGAATTTGTCTTCCCAGCCCTCTAAATGTGTAATTTTATTTTCAAACTTATTTAGCATATATTAGCCTTTTTGTATGATTTATTATAGTTGCATCATGCATTAGATTGTATGGTTAGGGTTAGATGTATGTTGGTGGATTATGGGTTGAAGATTAATTCAACAAAGGAGAAATGCATCAACAAAAGGAAGCCCAAAGAAAGACTTGGTCCAAAGAAAAGCCCACATTTAAAGGTATGAAATTACAGGTACACATGTGGGGTGGCAACATGGATTAATGACTTGGACAAAAATCAGTCATTGATCCAAGGATGGCTCGGCCAACATCTACACCGCTCAACTGGAGCGCGCGCGGGCAAGGAAAAGCACACTGGGCAGGCGCACACAAAGCAGAAAAGCAAGGCGCGGGCAGCGGCTGGGAGGCGCGCGGTCAGCAAGCCACAAATCGCTGAGCTGGCGCGCGCAGGAGCGCCCTTGGACCGTCATATGGCGCTCACCCAAGAACGCTGAGCTGGCGCGCTGCTGGACTCCAGATGACGCGCGGCAGCAGCTGATTGGCACGTGGCAACAGCTGATTAGCGCGCGCACGCAGATCGCCCCTCCATGGCCGCCGATCACTTCCTTGCATCCAATGGCTCTTCTCCACTCTTGCCAAACCCTAATCCACTTAGGTTGCCTATAAATGCATAGCATTGGTGCATGTATTGGAACTTTTGCCCAATTTATAAAATAACCTATTTCCCTACACTTTGTGTTGGTTTGCCTTCGAGTTTCCTCGGTTCTTGAATCGAGTGGAGTAGCCCTCCATTGTTAGCCTAGCCTTCGGGTTGCTAAGTTAACTCTTACTTCTTTCCCTCGCATTTCTCTCTTGAGAGTTAGGAGTTAAGGACGAAAACATAGGCCTACGGTGGTCGTTTTTCTCCGGGAAATCGTGCACCCGAGAGCTTAAAACGTAAGATAGCTCCTCAGGTCCGCCAAAGGTATCCATTTTATCTTTTCCGTTCACACATTACACCCTTTATTTTCGGCCCTCACCATTCACACACTCCACTTTATTTTCATGCATTTATGTCTCTTCATCTCCATCTCATTTGCTTTACGATTTTCACACACCCTTCCACCTTCATTCTACTTATTTATTTCTTGCATTTCTTCCATTTTATTCCCCTAATATTTGGCCATCATAATCACACACCTTCACCTTTCATTTATTTGCCTTTTTATCTTCCATTTTGTTCTCTTTAATTTCGGATTTGTGCATCACTTGTCATCCGAGCACTTTGAGCCTATTTTGTGGGTTACACAGCCCCTTTTCTAAGGGCCACCGTGTCAAGTGGTATCAGAGAGTAGGAAGCTTCCCACATGCGTTTTAGTTGTCTTTGGCATTAGCCAAAAGTTGACACAAAACCGGGATAGCCGCTCGTTTATTTCTAGCACTATTTTTTATTCTACTTTGAGCTAACTTGTACTATATTTCTCATGATATTTGATGCCACATTTCTTGTCATTTATTAGCTTAAATCTTATGGTAAAATGTGGATTTAATGAGGACATAAAATCGGCCAAAGGTGAGTATCACATTCCATCGGTTTTTCTTCCTTTTTGCTCTCGATTTTATGCTTATCCTTACCTCAATTTTTTCATGCTTATCTCTTCGGTTTTTCTAGCATCTTTGATTATATTGTGAATCATGTTTTGTATCTAAATATTTGACAAATCACTAGAGTTAAAATCTGAATTATTGGATGCATGAATCGACCCTAAAACTATTTCTATAAAATCAGTTTTTCATGTTCGGTTTTTATATCTTTTATGCTCGAATTTGTCATGCTAGTTTATTGAATATTTGCACTTGGTTTTAGCTATGATTCATCTAGTATGCGTTAGCATTTGAACTCATAAAATTGATTTTCAAACTTGTAGCAACATTGAGCTAAAAATTGACTATGTTGGAAATTATGTCACGTGAAAAATTCTTCTATATAACTTGAAAATTTCAGCATGTTAACTTGAGTAAACTTGTGATTTAATATATTCCTTTGTTGTTTTTAAAAGTTATTTTTTTTTTGTATTAATATTATCTTAAGTGAATCTAACTTAAAGTTGAGAACTTGGTTAAATTTGGTTGGATTTGTGGAACTAATCACTTATTAAAATTTCATTTCTAAAATTAGTTTTGCTAAGTGTTGTTGAAATATCTAAGTTGTTTATTGAATTCCAAATTTTTAAATATTAAGTGTGAGCATGATCCTTATTTTCTTATTGTCTTAGTTAGGAAACATCCCTTAGTACTAAAATTCATTAAAGACATTAATAAGATAATCACCTCACATATTAAGATGAGCAATTAAGGCAAGAATTTGAATTTGAATTTGAATTAAATACTTAGTTATGACTAATAGAAGTGGATTTGCACGAGACACACCACACCAACAAGAACCAAATCGGGTTAGGGACATTCCCCCTCCCGAACACACACGTAATGAAGGTGAGACTAGCATGCAAGGTAGCATGCAATGTCAAATCAATGCCTTAACGGGCTTGGTTACTAACCTCATCCAACAAATGAAGGACGTTTCCCTTGAAATAGCCCAATTTAAGGAACATATTAACAATCCCCCCAGACGAGAATCCCATGACCGAGATCCTTCACGAGAGACCTCCTCTAGGATTATTCCCAAACGTCCTAGACTTGGTAACCCTTTTCAACAACCCTTAGAGGAAGAAGAATGGGCCGAGCCCCAAAGAAGGAGATCTCGTTATGATTAGGAGGATGAGGAATGGGTGGGAGATGATGAAGAGCACTACCGTCCTAATCGTCGAAGGGATCACGACGACCTCCGCAATATCAAGATCACAATTCCCCCTTTCAATTGAACGTGTGACGAGCACACTTATTTAGATTGGGTTGATAAAGTTGAGAGAGTTTTTGAGTGCCACGACTATTCCGAAAGAGTTAAAATTCAACTCGTCTCTCTTGAACTTACGGGCCACGTTGCACTATGGTGGTCCAACCTCAAAGCCCAACGAATGAGAACCCTAGGTTACCCCGTTTCAACTTGGAATTCCATGAAAAACCTAATGCACCATAGGTTCGTTCCCGGCACTACAAACATGAACTCTTCCATCAGTTTCACAACCTAAAGCAAAATAATCTCACGGTCGATGAGTACCTTACGGAATTCGAGACTCTCAATATGCGATGTGCCATTGATGAGCCTGAGGAACAACTTATCGTAAGGTTTATCCGTGGATTGAACCGCGATATAGGCGACGCGGTTGAAATGCAACAATTGGAGACCATGGATCTAGTCATACAATTAGCCATCACGGTGGAGAGGCAATTGAAGAGGAAGCATAAAGCCGACCTTCCTAATAAATTTCCCCCAAGAAATTTCAATTCCGACAAATTTACCCCAAAGCAAGAAGACAAAAGGCCATTCAATCGTAATTGGCCTCCTAAAGGATCAAACATCATTCACAATCCTGCGCCCGCAAACAAAACCCAAGAAAATCAACCAAAAGGAGCAAGAGCACGTGATGTTCAATGTTTCAAATGTTTAGGCAAAGGACACTATGCTAATGAATGCACTAATCGCCGTGTGATGGTCATTAAAGAATCCACAGGTGAATGGGAAAGTGAAGAAGACGAAGGACAAAATCATAAGATCAAAGAAGAGGAAGTAGTAGAAGAGAGTGAGGAAGAAGCCGATGAATCTATGGCTCAAGAAGGACCTCTACTACTTGTTATAAGACGAGCTTTAATATCCAAGAATGTGGACAAAGATTGCCAACGTGAGAATCTATTTCATAATCGATGTGCCGTAAAAGACAAGGTTTGCTCGTTGATAATTGATGAAGAAAGTTGCATAAATGTGGCCTCTCAAGACATGGGAGGTAAATTAGGGTTGGAAACCATTAATCACCCTACACCTTACAAATTGAATTGGTTGGACGATAGAAATGAACATGTGATAACTAAGCAAGTAACCATAGACTTCACCATAGGAAAGTACAAGGACTCGATTGTTTGTAACGTTGTCCCAATGAGTGCCAGCCATATACTATTGGGACGACCATGGCATTATGACCGTAGAGTACACTACGACGGATTCCTCAATCGATACACCTTTAACTTTGGAGGAAGAAAAATTAATTTGCTACCAATGACGCCCGAGCAAGTGGATCGTGACGAGGCCACCCGCAAAGAAGAAAAAATTAAGAAAAATTTTTTGTTATCGAAAAGTGGGTTGAAAGAACAAGAGTCCCCTCTCATCAAGTGGTATACCAATCCCTTATTTGACAAAGAGATGTCATACCCATTGGAATATGCATCATTATGGCATCAAGAGAAAAGGGAGTTAAGTGAGGAAATTATTTCTGGATTAGGTAGTATGATTGTTGCTCCATACCCTTCCTCCCCGAATCCTAAGAAAATTTCCTCCTGGTCTCATCCAAATAAGAAAGTAGCTTATTGCCTTGAATTTTTATATGATCCTACTTTATTTCTTAGGCAAAGGAAAATGGACTTTACCACCTTTGTACTCAACAAATGCCCTAGTTTACAAATGGATGGATCAATGAACCCCTTAACCTCATCATGTGACTATCACAAATTTTATCATAGAATTAGAGATAAGGTTCAATTGGAAGGAAAATTTACAATTGTGGTCTCAAGAGTAAATGGATCATTTCTTTGGTCGGAAGAATTTGTCATTTTCACATCACTACTTGTCGGATTCGACTACTTTGGAAGCTTTCACCCCATTCTTGAGCAATCGCCCTCCAAAGTGGTTTCCGAATTCAATCATTCCATCTTCACCAAAGAAAATTTTAGTATGACCATCCAACCCCCGTGCCATTTAGAGTATCGTTTGGTGAGAGATTTTCAAACGAAGGAACATATCCATATTGCCTTCAAACTCAAACCTATCAAGAGCATCGATCAAGCGAGTAGACGAGAAATTGTTGGAGTCATCATTGGGAAGAAATCAACCACTCGATTTGAGGTCAAATCCTCAAATCACCTAGAGAGGATGACATGCCTCGGGTTGCATGCAAAAAGAAATTTAGTAAAATCTCTTGCATTATCTAATCTCTCTACATATTAAGTGTTCTCTTTTTGTAGGTGTAATGTTGCGGAAGGATTGCACTTGGAGCACAAGGAAGGAGTCACCAAATGGCCTATGGGAATTTATCTTCCCGGCCCTCTAAATGTGTAATTTTATTTTCAAACTTATTTGGCATACATTACCCTTTTTGTATGGTTTATTATAGTTGCATCATGCATTAGATTGTGTGGTTAGGGTTTGATGTATGTTGGTAGATTATGGGTTGAAGATTAATTCAACAAAGAAGAAATGCATCAACAAAAGGAAGCCCAAAGAAAGACTTGGTCCAAAGAAAAGCCCACATTGAAAGATATGAAATTGCAGGTACACATGTGGCTGGCAACATGGATTAATGACTTGGACAAAAATCAGCCATTGATCCAAGGATGGCTCAGCCAACATCTACACCGCTCAGCTGGAGTGCGCGCAGGCAAGGAAAAGCTCACCTGTCATGCACACACGAAGCAGCAACGTGAGGCGTGGGCAGCGGCTGGGAGCCACGCGAGCAGCAGGCAGCGGATCGCTTAGCTAGCGCGTGCTGAAGGCATTTTGGTCCACTGGATCGCACGCGCAGGAGCGCCCTTGGACCGTCAGATGGCGCGCACCCCGGATCGCTGAGCTGGCGCACTGCTGGACTCCAGATGACGCGTGGTAGCAGTTGAGATCGCCCCTCCATGGCCGCCGATCACTTCCTTGTATCAAACGGCTCTCCTCCACTCTTGCCAAACCCTAATCCACCTAGATTGCCTATAAATGCATAGCATTAGTGCATGTATTGAAACTTTTGCCCAATTTATAAAATAACCTATTTCCCTACACTTTGTGTTGGTTTGCCTTCGGGTTTCCTCGGTTCTTGAATCGAGTGGAGTATCCCTCCATTGTTAGCCTAGCCTTCGGGTTGCTAGGTTAACTCTTACTTCTTTCCCTCGTCTTTCTCTCTTGAGAGTTAGGAGTTGATGACGAAAACCTAGGCCTACGGTGGTCGTTTTCCTCTGGGAAAACGTGCACCCGAAAGCTTAAAACGTAAAATAGCTCCTTAGGTCCGCCAAAGGTATCCATTTTATCTTTTTCGTTCACACATTTCACACACATTACACCTTTTATTTTCGACCCTCACCATTCACACACTCCACTTTATTTTCATGCATTTATTTCTCTTCATCTCCATCTCATTTGCTTCACGATTTTCACACACCCTTCCACCTTAATCCTACTTATTTATTTCTTGCATTTCTTCCATTTTATTCCCCTAATATTCGGCCATCATAATCACACACCTTCACCTTTCTTTTATTTGCATTTTTATCTTCCATTTTGTTCTCTTTAATTTCGGATTTGTGCATCACTTGTCACCCGAGCACTTTGAGCCTATTTTGTGGGTTACACGGCCCCTTTTCTAAGGGCCACCGTGTCAGGTCACAAACGGTGCCACTTAAAATCCAATCTCCTGGACAGAACTTACTTATATAGTACAATTGCACCCTTAATAATTGAAAATAAAAACATAGTCAACATCAAACAATATAATTACCACAACGCCCCTATTTTGAAATAACAATTGGAAATGTATTATATCTTTTGTCGATCCAAAATAATTGTTCATCCAGCTCTCGATCCAGTATTCAGATCTCGCTTCAAATATTTCAAGAATCATGTCCATGTGTCCGTGTACTTTTTTCAACATTGGCAACAGCAACGAGATATATTCCATCGTTGCAATTAATGCTGACGGTTGTGAGTAATTTTCTGGGACACGAGCTCTTAAAATGACAACTATCCAAACAGATAACAGGGCGATCGTACTGCAGCAAACATGTCTTGCAAGCAGCCATGCACAAATACATTATTTGACATACCAATGAATCATCTCTCATCTCGTAAGTATGTATTTTTAATGTTCTACCTGGATTTGATCTACATATGGCCAGACTAGCTTGTATTGTTCGTCGCCCCTGCCTTCGTTAATTGTTCGAGTTACGTTTCTTGCTCTTCTGGCAATACTGGGTGTAATGTTGACATTCAAATCATTCCTCATTGTCTAGATAATAGAAGAGATTTTCTACATAGGTTGACTTTTGAACCTATCTAGGTAATGATCTGCCACCCATTTTGCTCTAGCGTGTCGATTCTCAATTTTCCTCGAACAACTGTGAGAATCGATCAAACTCTTTATTTGAAACGTAAGCTCATCTTGTATATGAGAAGCATACAGTCGCCACTCGTACCCATCTTCACACTCAGCCGTCAGTCGTCACTTATCACTTTTGATGAATTTAATCCCATAACTATTTTTTAAAGAATATTCGATTATTTTTGCTTTAATATCCTTTAAATAACTATATTGTTTCCCAATAAAAAACTCGATGAGGATTCTTCTCTTACTGGTATGCTTTCCACCTCATCATCGTTCGAATGACCGATGTTCGAAGCTTCTTATCTAGAGTTCTAGAGGTCGAATGCACCTCGATTTCTTCGTTTCCATCTAAATGATTGAATGCTCGAAGATCACCATATGCGGGAGTTGCGTGTGAATACCAATCCATATCGACATTAAAAGTTGTTGGCTCGTCTAAATCAACTGCTCTAGGTAAATCAGAATCCATCGTCAACGCTTATACAATGAAAATTCTACAAAGCAAGATAATAGTGGAGATGTTTTAGAGAAAGTAGAAGTGGTGAAAATATAGGGTGAGCGGCCTTTTAAATAGGGCGGGAGAACAGGGGACCGGTCTCCTAGAACAATCCCCTATTCTCCTGCAGTGCAGCCCATGACCAATCAATAATTAATCACTGGCGGCAGAACAAAAGACCGCTCTGGAGAGAACAAGGAACTGTTTGCCTCCTGTGATCAACTATTGGTTGGTCACGGGCTGCGCTGTAAGAGAACAAAGGACCATTCTCCATGTGCATTGCACAGGGAGAACTCCCTGATAGAACGGGGGACCATTCTGAAAATGCAGAACGGGGGACCGTTTTGAAAATGCAGAACGGGGGTTATCGATTGACCCTAAGGGGTTTTTTTAATAGGTTTTTGATAGTTTAAGGTTTGTTTTATTAGGGTTAATACTCTGAGGTTTTTTTAAAAAAATATCATACTTTGAGGGTTAAAATGATTTTAACCCTTATTGAAATGAATGGTTTTAGGATTTTTGAATTGATTTGAATTGGATGTTTTTATAATGGTCTCCTGTTCAATGTGTAAAATGCAAAACGAGAGATTATTGGTTGACTGCCAGAGATTTTTTTTATAGGTTTTTGATAGTTTAAGGTTTGTTTTGTTAGAGTTTTTTTTAAAAAAAAAATTCATATTTCAATGGTTAAAATGATTTTAACCCTTATTGAAATGAATGGTGTTAGAATTTTTGAAATGGTTTGAATTGGATGTTTGGAGGGAAATTGAAAGAAACTTGACTCAAAACCTGGACTCAATTTTGCCCAAAGCATTGTAGCACTTCAACATATTCAAAATGTTGCCGGTTTCAGCATGCTTAGCATTTTGGGATTTGTGCCATGACGTTGTAATAGTTTTTAGAATAAAAATGTCCTTATAATGCCTAAAACAATATAAAATAATCTCGGCATTTACATGGAAAACGCTGCAGTGTTACATGAGGATAGAAAGTCTTGACATCCTTAGTTTGTCACGCCTCCGTTTAACATGTTAATGCCTCGGCTTTTGGGATTATAATGTCTAGGCAGTGTCTAAGAGTTAACACCATAACATGACGAGGATTATATCAGAGATATTTAATTATTCCATAAATAAGATGAAAGGAGATTATTCTCAGTAGTAGATATTCATTCTTGATTATTGTCTAATTCAACTTCTCGCGCTCGATACACAATCGTAATGATTCATCATGCTTCATGGTTAATAAAAACGTCAAACCCAATGAAGATGTACTTTCCTGAATAAAGGCCTTCTCTAGGAGCTCTTACAATTGTGCCTTCATCTCCTTTAACTATATCGAAGCCATCTTATACAATGACGAACCATATCTCATGATATGGTGTTGAACTCGACAAATTATCTAGAAACACATAATGGTACTCCTAAACTATTGATAATTCAAGAGTCATGCCCCCAATCTCCACAACAATCATTAATAGCTCAAAATTTTTGAAAAGTACATGTTGCTCCTTCCATGACACATTTTTAAGATAAAGAGAGTCATCACCACAATTGAATTATGATGGCACATAAATACTTCTTTTTAAAGTTCTTTTTTAATGTAAAATATTTGTATAAAAGAATAAAAAAATAAAATTTTAATAACATCCAACCAACGATATCTAACTGACCATTCAAATTTAAGTTCTCTCTCTCTAATAAAATGATCTGAAGAAAAGAAATGATGAACTAATATAAATTGACACTAAGGGCTAAAGTCCGAGATAATGTGGAATAAGTTCAAAGACCATGACAGCTTCAAAAAGAATCAATCAACCATTACAAGAGGATGTCTATGAACTGTGTACAAAAATATACACTCACGTGACAAAGGTTATATTCTGTTATACTTTTAGCTCCACCTGAATAGGGACCTATAAGCCCACTTGATCCACTAGTCGCCGATGCTGAGTGAGCCTGATTCTTTTCAGCTTCGGATGGCTTCACCATCACAGGTTGACTAAGAACTATCTGACCAGAAAGTGTTATTGCCATAGGAACTGACATTGCATCATAGAACTCTATATACCTGCGCCAAGAAAGAAAATTAGATCTGATACAACACAATCTAAACAGTGCAAATGCATAGGAATGAAGTCATTTCATATGTTCAAATAGTGAAGTCGTGTTATGCACAATCTAATTAAGCAAATTATTTAAATACACCACATGCAGATCAAGAAATCCTTTACATATAAATAATATAATATTTTAAATTATATTATATAATTTAAAAGAAAAGTTGTATTATTTATTTTTTTGAATAAAAGAAGGAAACAGAGCAAGGAGAGAGGTAAGAGAGGGGGATCACGGTCCGCGGAGAAAATGGAGAGTTTCTAATGTTTTCCTTGTGTTCGCAACGCCCCGATTTTTAAGTTTTGTAAGGGGTAGGTCGATTTCTGTCATAGTTTTCAATTGTTTTCAAGTTTAAATTTTTTTCGTTTATGTCAGGTTCTGATTTAGAGTTGGGAACTCGAAATCTTTGAGTGCTTCTGTGTTATTTTGGTAGATATGTAGTTTGTGTAGGTTTTGGACCGATTGGAGGAGGAAATCATCGAAAGGGACAATATTACGAACAGATCCATCGTAGAAACATGTAATATCTACAAATTTTTTTATATTAACAATTCACAAGTCAATTTTTTACGTTATTCAAGGTCAACTTGTTTTATGTTGACTCGAATTGTCACAAGTGATTAGCGTTGGAAACAAGCGATTTTTCAGTTAAAAGGTCAACCCATTAAATTTTGGAAGTTACTGCGTGACTTAAATTCGAAGTTTTGTTGGATAAATTAGAATTTTTCTATCGAGTTGATTTGGAAAGAATTCAGGTGACAATTGGATTTTTGTCGAATCGGAATTTTAGAACAATACCGAACCAAAAAAATCGACAAAAATAATAATCACTTAAAAAGTTATTTAAATATAAAAGTAAATATTAAGAAATTATTCAATAAATTGTTATTAAGTTCAAAATTCAAATGTACAATTGTCTAAAATTCAAATTATTTTATTGTTAACTAAATAATTAAATTATGAACTAATTAGCTATTAAATTATATTAATTAGTGATTAAATTATTAAATATTTACCTAATTAGTTATAAAATTATTGATTGTGCTGATAACTGATTCGATTAGTAAATATGATATTGAATTAACTTATTATTAATTAAATTGTTAAATTTTTTTACTGAATTTGTAATTGATTATTAAATTGCTAGATTATACTAATTAGAAATATAATTATATATATTAAAAATGAATTGATTTATAAATTGATTGAGTTATTTAAATTAAATTGTCTATATTTAGAATAATTATTTAAATTATTTATTTAATTAGGTATTTTATTAAGATTCATTTTTTAATATTTTTTTAAGGACACTAATTTATTTTTTTGAAGAATTTGTAACCAAACCACAACTGAACCAATAATTTTGGTTAGATTCCGGTTTGGTTCTCCATCTTGTATGGGTTGATTTCGGTTTCATTTTTTACAAATCGAGAAAAGTCGATTCAGTTGGTTTGACTTTAAAATCGAATCGAAACTACTTTTGAACACCCCTAGTTATAGCATAGTAATTGATTATATCCTTGGATACACGCCTTGTTGAAATTTTATGCGAATGGCTGGTCTTTGGACAATAATTTTCTCATGTATATGATGAATTGGATCTACAAATCGTCATCATTCATATTACGCTACGTCCCTTGTGAGCATTCTATGTGATTGACCAGTATTTAGACAATCTTTTCTTTTGTCTCATGTGGTGGAGTAGATCTACAGATCATCCTCGTTCTTCTACGCACCTTGTGAATAATCGATGTGTAAACATTTGTGAGTGACCTTATTTGTGACGGCCTGAATCCGGATCCCGATCAGCAGGATCTGAGAGCCAAGCCATCACTCAGGACGGTTAACGGAAAACGGTAAACGGTGACTATTTACAGAAAACGGGACTTATTATTTTTTTTGAAACATTATACTTTTAAAACATTTACAGTGGGAGAGAGAGTTCTCTGGATTCGAAATCAAACGGGGAAAACAGTAAAAAAAAAAAAATTCTGGATAGCAGTTATAAATGGAAGCAGGAAACAAGAAATATTGGCGGAAGACATAGGTAGAAGACTGGCGGGAAAAGTCTATCGGATGATGTAGTTTTGAAGGTAGAAGCAGAGATGACGTCAGTCGGAAGATGGATGACGTCAGGCGGAAGATACAGGTAGCAGGTGGAATCGGAAGATGTAAACAGTGGGTGACGTCATCGGTAGAGGAGATGATGTCAGACGGAAGATGCCGGCAGCAGATGAAATCGATAGGTGTGATGACGTCATCGAAATAGGTGATGACGTCATCGGAAGATGAAGGCAGCAGATGAAATCGGCAGAAGTAACTAAAACTGATATGAAATCTACTCTTCACCGGTGGATGAGATAAGACAAAATGTGAACAGTGACTATCGGTGGATGTACACTTAAAACAGCAGTGAACGTGATCGGAAGATGCAGTTTTTAAGGCAGGACTTGACAATTTTAACAGGAAGACATACGAACAGAGGGCATATAACAGAAGGCAATAAAAGTTTCAGATCTCCAAAACCCGAATCAAAACATGGTTCTCGAGCACAACAGAAGGTATAACAGAAACTTAAGGATACAGAAGGTATTCCAAACCATTTCAGAATACTTCATAACTTAATCCAACTGTCAAATACAGCACAAACAGAAGACATGAAAATTGTAGACCTTCAATACTCGATTCTAAACAAGGTTGTAGGACATACTTTACAATTGACAGATTTCAAAGAAACAGACTGCATGGATAGTCCTAAAACCAGAAGTCATCCATGCACAACTAACAGAAAATATCCCCAACAATTTCCAGAACATTCAGAACATGAATTAAACTGTCAAATACAGTAGTTTTGAAACTTAGACATCAAAATCTGTGCATTGTTATAAAATCTGAGGATCAGTACAGAACCTAACATATATTTGCAGAATATCCAACACAGAAGTTTTAAATACATAAACAGAACATAGTTTAGAATTTCACTCTCTCAGTCGGGAATTCGTCTGACAGCCACAACCAACCCGAGAGCTCAAACCACCAGCCACCTATTCATCAGACTGAGGCACAAAGTCCTCATTTTCGGGTTCAGTACCTACATCAGGGAGTTCACCTATGAGTCTAAAACTCAGTAAGAACATATAAAACAATGCAGTGATGCATATGCTATGCATGAACTTTCAGAAATACAGTGACAGTACAGAACATTACGTTTCAGTGGCAGAGGGGTATAAGTGGGGCTTATAGGGGAACTGGCGAACAGTGGGTGCACTATCAGGCACAAACAGTAATACAGAACAGAACAGAAACAGATCTGGGGGCCAGTCCCCGTCCCGTACTTAACCAGTACATTTCGGTCAGATTTTATCTTGTTTAGCTTCAAACCGTGTACAGAAAACATTTGCATGTCTTTCAGAGAAAACGTGTATGCATGAACGGTGCTTGAACTTAAACTAGCAGATAACAGAAATAAGACAACAGACAACAGAAATAAACCAAAGCCAGACATTTCAGAACATAACTCTAACTCTTCTACCCAAAACAACCCGACAGAACAGAAAACTTAGTATCTCCGCGATGTAGGGCCTTAAGGGCCAACCTACGGATATGAACTTACCTGTTATCCACGATGCAGTTAGCTGGAAAGTCTCAGAAATGCGCAGATCTGTAACATGCACGTAGAGAAATAAATAATGCTGCAAATGCTAACTAATAAGTTAGAAGAATCAGCAGCAACACGTTTCAAATCTTTAGAAAACACACCAACGTGTTTTCATCCAAAGACAGTGGGTTTTCTCTAAATACCATAACCCTAAACTTCGGTAAAAACCCACATTAAACTTGTCCAAACTTGTTAGCGTGAGTAGATGCTTACCTTTTTGCTGAAGGAAACAGAAGAATGCAGGAGAAACAAGGTTTGGTACTTTGTTTCAGTCGCCTGGAAGAGAGAAAGCCAAGAGGGAAGGGGAGAAGCAGAGAGGTGAAGTGAAGATTTCACGTAGGAGGAAGAACTTAACTTCCTCAACAAGCTGCCATGTGTCAACTATCCATTGGCTATCTCCCACCAACCTTAATTTCTCTCCAATTTACCATTCCATGCATTTTAAACTTAGTGTTTTATTTAGTTACACATTAGTTTGGTTCCCAACAAAACACATATTGAATTAATATTAAATAAATCCTGCAAAATGATTTGGGAAATAATTACAGCCAAAAGGCCGGGTGCTACATTATTTTTACCGGAATGTTTTCTATAGAAAAAAAACGAAGTCTTATTTTACTACAGATACCTATGAATGTAACAATGTTTTTTATACATGTCCCACTGATGGCTTGGAAAGCCTGATTTAAATAATAAAAATGATTTTGTTGATTTTAAATCCACTGTTGTAAAATAGAAAAGAAACTGTTTCTGAATATAAATCCATGTACTGCATTCTTCTCACGGACAATATTTTTCAATAAATAAAATGATAAAACTAATTTTATCATGCAGATTCTCTACTGAACAAGGTTTTTACCCCAAAGACTTCTTTTTACCATGTAGGAATCATGGAGGCTAGGAGAAGTTGTTCACTGAGGAGTTTGCCTTTTGTTTCATTTCCATTTAGAGATTTTTTCCTTCCTTGGTGAGAACGTCCCCTTTTTGGTGTTTAATGTTTTATTTCTTATACAATATTTTCTTTGGATTATTTATCGCACTGTCTTATTATTTTATTATCACTATGTGGACTTTGCCTATCTCGTGTTGATTTTGGTTTAATTCTTGGTTAAGTCTTTCGTTGTAAATTGTGTCTTAGATTGGGCGATCAAGTTTTCTCCAAGGATCGGATCATTCAAACCAACGTTTTTTGTCTTGCGCCACCTCTGGGTCACAACACTTTGTAAGTTAGTTGAACCATCGAATTTCCTTGTTTTGACGAAGTAATGTGGTTTATAGCTTTAACTCGTGACGATTCAAAAGCTTCCTATTCGATTTTGGCCAGTCGAAGATGGAGCTCGTCAGAGTTCAGATTTGGCTCGTTACTCTTCTGCTCAGAGAGAGGTTACCAATGAATGAGTTACATGTGTAAAGCTAACGGTTTTCTTAATTTTGATATTTAAATTACTAATAATTAATAGTATTGAGTTTCAATTGTCAAAAAATAAGATGCAACTAAAATACATGGTCTAAATGGTCAATACCCTTTATTTATTAATAAATGATTAAAATATAAGTGTTAGGTTAGAATGTACGAGTAAAATATAAACACAATATTACTCTAAATTAGTTATTTGCAACAAATGATTTAATTTTTTAAGTTATTATCAACAAGTAAATTTAATTTTTCACGTGTAGGGTTGATTGAAGAGAAATGAGAGGCTTTGTAGCGCTGAAGGAGGAATAGTATTAATTAAACTCAAGTAAGTCAATTGACGAAATTGTGAAATACCTAACCATAGAGCGTAGCTTTTGCCCATTTTTTAATTGAGCTAAGTTTTAATGTATGGATACATTATTTAACTGAGTGGACTTCAATCTTGCAACTTTAAAACTTTAACAGATGTAAGTAAATACACATAGTGATGTGATCCTAAGCCATAAAACATAATATGTTATATGGTAAAATACAAATTAAATTTTAAATTTTGGTGGTTGGTTCAACTTTAATCATAATTTTTTTTTAATTAAAATGAAATTTGAAATTTGCATCGTTAACAAATTAGACCATGCCATTAAAATTTTTCTATGTTCAGTATTGCTTTGGTTGTAACCAAACTTACTGATATTATAAAATTTATATGTTTTTAATTCTCATTTTATAAATTACAAAAAAAATCAAGATTTTAGGAATGTTTTATTTGTTACTTGATTTTAAGAATCAATTTAAATGTAGCATATGTTTAAAAACTTTTATAATACAGTAATTTATGCTTAAAAGTCGTATATTTGTTACGTTTATCTCTATGTATATCTTATAATAGAAGATGTAATAGAAGTCAATACATAATCATCTTTTAGTCATGTTGCTCTACAAGTTTTTTATGGCCAAAATTATCAAGCATAGGTTGTTAGGACGATAGTCTAAGTTGAAACATTGGATCTTTGGGAGATTGTAGAAGAAGATTACGAAGTTCCACCACTACAAGCAAATCCAACGGTGACACAAATGAATAATCACAAGGATAAAAAAACAGAAAATCAGAGGTCAAAACATGTCTTTTTTTTTTTTTTACCGTTTCAGGTCCCATATTTACTAGGATCATAAACCTTAGGGTTTATATTATGAATGTTTTAAAACTATAAATTGATAAAAATTTGAAATTCCAATGACAATATTTTTCTAAACTAAAATTATTAATTTTATAAACGAATTTTTTTTTTAAATAAATACAAACGATATATCTTGGCTCTCTTATTAGGGATGTGACTGGATCAATTTGTTCAGTTTCATATTTTTTGAAACCGAAATCGACTAAGTCCGGATTTGTAACCAAACCAAAATCGAACTGATTTTATCGATTTTGCTTGATTTGGTTCCGGGCTGGTTTCAATTTTTTTTATTTCACAGGTCACCGTTCCGACCTGTTTTTGAAAAAAGAAATAGAGAATTTCAAATTTTACTGAGGTAGTTTCTAAAATCATTTTTTCAAAAATAAAAATTGAACCAAGCTTTAATCTTCGACGGTTTGGTTTACCTAGTTGAACCTGACCAAGTCTCACCCCTACCTCTTACTAGCGTGAGATACCTCATGGGTAAAAATTCATTTGGCAAATGCAAAAAAGGTCACTAGATTAACAATTGAAGTACAAGAGTTTTACAATTCTATCATAATATACATAATACATACAAGCCCTTTTAACATGTACCATCTCCCCAATCCATTCGTCACGGTTTAAATAGAATAGGAGTCATTAAACTCCATCGATTATATGTATTTATGAATTATAGTTGCAACAGCAGATAACCAACAAATTCTGAAGAGGAGAGAGAGAGAGAGGAGAGAGGAGAGAGGAGAGAGAGTCTTGCTCACTACAGTTGAGGTACAGCCTCAAAATTGACCATTAACTTATTGAGTTTCTTATTGCTTATTCTTTGTTGAATGATCCTCATATCTTCATTATCACTGCGTAGAAAAAAACAAACAAGAGTTAATGGCAGTAAATCAAATATACCTTCTCTTAATCATAAACAATTAGAACAATTTCGTCTGACTAACCTTGGAGGTAAAGGGACCGATGGCGTTAACTTCCGAGCGAGCTCAATCGCGTCTTCATTTTGGTTGATGATGTGGTTGAAGCAGAGATATCGGCCGTACGAAGAGATGTCTTGAAATACACAGATGTGAGCGTCGACCACAAAATTTAGATCCATGGTAACGAATAAGCCGTCTTCGTACATCTCGGCCGCCCCTTTTAGATACGGGTTTTCTATGGTGAGATCAGAGGTTTTGAGTAATCCTCCATTGATGGACACCAAGTTTACTCCCCTGTCCATGGCTAATGCCCATGCACTCTTCTCTGCTAATGTCTTTGATAGCCCATGCCATAACTGTGAATAAAATTTGGAAGCATAAGTTTTAGTCAAAACACCAAGAACAACCCTCTCTCTCTCTCCTTGTATAATCTAAACCCAGTTACAGGTATTTGTTCTCTCTCTCTCTCTCTCTCTCTCTCTCTCTCTCACCCAGATTTCTCGATTTTAATATCTGGGTCATTTACCATCGGACCTAAAGTAAGTTTTTTTACAAATGAAACCCAAGTTTCACCTGTCAGCAATTTGAGTCTGACTAGATATTTTAACTAAATTTCTAACTCTTCGAACAATTACTAATCCAATTCAAACTTTATTCATTTCATCTCCAACGATTTCCAACAAAAAATCTGCTTAGAAATTGATAGTCTGAATTGAATTAGAAGTTAAAAAATAAAAAATATGTTATACACATGTTTCAGATAATTGATAATTTAACGACAACGTCTAAATTGCCACAGTAAGTGGAGATTCCATTTATAAATTATAAAAAAAAAAAAAAAAAAATTAATATCTAATACGCAATCAATCGCCGGTGTTAATGTCTAACTATCATTTTATTTTTGTGACTCTGTAACCAAACCCAGTTCATAGATATCTTTTTCTCTCTCCTCTCTCTCTCTCTCTCTTTCAGAGCTGATGTAATATCAGGGCCAGATGCCCAGATGAGATGAAAATAGTCAGTATCCAAAACTTGATATCACCATGATTATCAAGAGTTTAGTGAAATTATTTACCTTGAATTTCCGGCAAAAATTGACGTCACTCCACAACCGTTCATCGAAGTCTGATGCGATGGAATTGTGATCGTCTCTCCAAATGACGGCAGTGACAGAAGAAGTAAAAACGACCTTGTCTATGGTTTCGGTTTGAGCACATGCTTCAATTACGTTGTGAGCCGCTCTCACCTCCACCTCTGCCATGAATTCCTGCAATAAAAAACAGTGATCTTCTCTTCATTTTTAGCTAATCGACGCATCAAGTGGTTAAGGAAACCAAAAATTCAATTTTCTTTTTGCCCAATTTGTCATCTTCACTTTCTTTCCTAATCAAATCATACAACACAGACGAGAAATATAGGTGAAACAGGTACCAAACTGACAAAAAGGTGCTCTCTCTCTCTCTCTCTCTCTCTCTGCAACAAATCTTCAGAAATGTCCAAGTGATAGGAATTCACCGGAAAACTCTTGGAGATTTGAACAGATACTCAAAAACTGGACAGTGGAAGAAGAAAAAGAGCAAGAAAAAGGAGGAACTTTGAGAATGAATTTGAACTTACATCGTAGGTCGGATAATCTTGGGGAGGCTCAAACGCATAAAACAGGCCAGAACAGCCTTTCAATGCATCGATTATGCTTTGGTAGTCGAAGGGATCCGAATGGAAAATCTTCAGCTGCTCTTCATCACACCCTCTAAACAGAAATTCCTCTGAAAACCCAAAAACATCTCAATAACCCAAAAGAAGAAAACAAAATCCATTAGCTAAGGTTAAAGCTAACCATGGCTTTGAACAGCAGCATGAACAAAATAACCCCTCTGGAGAAGACGTTTAACAAGGCTCGAACCCAGTGTCCCTGAGGCGTCCATCACACACACAGTCTTCGAGAGCGCAGTTTCCATCTCTAACAATTTCACAAACCCCTCGCAAACAAACTCACACCCACTATTTTTACGCCCCAAAGATCAACTGGGTCGGATAGCAATCGGAGAGAAAACAATCTGGGTGGAGAGAGAAAGAGACAAACGAGCACCTGGGTTTGATCCACATGGTACCAAAGGCATAGATTAAGCTTATATATACAATGTAGAGAGAGCAACAGAGACAGAGAGAGGAGTGGTGGCTGGCATTCAAAGAGCGTGCAGAGTAGATGGTTGGGGGGTAGTTGTCGCAACCGAGGTAGAAGAAGAAGACGAAGCAGAAGCAGAAGAAGAAGAAGAAGACTGATGGGGGAAGATGGAGACCATAAATGGAGGTTGGTAGGAACGTGGTTCAGATCCGTAGAGAACCGCAAGCTCGCGTAATAATCAAAGGGAAAGAAAGTAGATTTGAGAAGACGCCATTTTTGTGTCTACCTCGTTTGACAAAGCCTTCGACCCACCAATCCATCTTCGACAAATTTATTTCTGAACGTGTCAACTCAAGCCATCCATTTCTAATTTGAGGGCTCGTTTGATGTACTTTTTTTAACCCTTTTCCCTTTCGAGTATAATTAAATGGTTCTAAATTTCAATTTTAATATTTTATTATTTATAATTTTTCATTAAAATTTGATGTAAAATGACTATCAAACTATATACATTCACAATGGAAATTTAAACATGCTATTAAATTTTGGTAAAAAAACAGAAATAATTCTTATAATTTAGAGTTTTAATTTTATTTTTAAATAATACTCAATCAATCTTCATCAATGCATGTATTTGGCTAGTTATTTTTCACTCGATCGACAATTCACGAGGATTGATCGATCAGTAAGAAATTTCAAGTGGACCAATTAAAACTTCGTGTAAGAAAAATGAGATTCTCGTTAACAGAAAAATAATGACGTGAATAAAAAAAATCGTGCATCATATTTATTGATAAAAATTGAATAGATGGCCTTTTAAAAATGAAAATAAAACTGTAAGAATTCAATTGAAAATACGAGGAACAAAAACTAGGAAAAAATGTTAAAGTAGGAGGACAATAGATATATTAATAAAAATTCTAATTTAAAATTCATTTCAAAATTACTTGAGAGATAAGAAATATCTTCGTAGCTTTGGAGACATCATCTTTGAAAAATTGGACAAAACACATCCTCCGCGTGAAAGAAAATATAATATATATATATGATTCAAGAAATTTTGTATTTGATTATTAGTATTTAATTTCCAAAGAAATTTTCATGAGATATTATAATATATAATATATAAAAAATTGGTAAAAATTATTTATTTATTTATTTTCTACCTATTAATTGCAAAGGTCAATATTATTAAAAAATAACAAATAAAAAGCTATTTATTTAACCAGGTAAAAACAATATTTATTGAATAATGTTATTAAAAATATAATATTTTATGAGATAGTAGGGAAGACATTACAATAATTAAGGAGGTTTGGTAAGGATCAGAACCTCTATAGACCTAGCTCAGCCTAATTTTGAACTAGGTTTAACGGTTTATGCTCAATTATTTGTTTAATCAATAATTAATAAAAAAAATATAAAATAAATTTTAATGTTTTCAATTATAACTATCACTTGAACACTGAGATTGAGATAGTATTAAAGTCATCCATCAAAGTTATCCCCAAATCGATAAGAGTCGTACATGAGTGTAGAGCTTTAGTTGCTTTCTTTTTGTAGTGGGACTCCTAGTCTTGTTTCAATTATGAAATTTATGAGTAAGTGCCATAATATATGGTAGTGCTTTTAGTAGTCAATATTGATTGGAATTAAAGAAAGAAAAAAAAAGGCTATGACTCCCAAACTTGAGAAATGTAAAAGGCTATATGACTCCCAAACTTGAGAAATGTTTATACAGGGTACGAGAGTAAAACTAGTGAAATGCAATTATGAATTTCGATGTCGTTAAAACGAAATGTAATTTTTAAATAAATTGACAATCTTAACGTAAGATTAGATAAAAGAAAGCGTGATAGTGTGTAAATATGAAAATGGTAGCAAACACAACACTATATAAATAGCACTTTCATTTTGAACAAAAACGAATTCAAAACCCTGAATTTTCAGTCCACAACAGACCTGACTTTCTCTTCATCCATTTGGATCACACCCTTATTGATCCTTTGGCGATTTTAGCTAAGAAAGATCACTTTTGTCTTAGCACCGTTTTATTTATAATTTCTTTTCCTGCTACATCAAGAACACTGTAAAAATACATTAAATTTATTAATCAAAAGATTAGTTAATTAAAAGAAATATCTTAGAATTCATATGGAATTGACTTGTTTTTGTATTGTTCCATTCGATCTTTTAACCCCCTACTTCACCTCGACGGTTATCCCACAATGTACTTAAAACACGTAACCAAGTGATCGTAATATTTATTCACTCCATGAACAAACTAATTTCAGATATTACAATATACAATCCAATATATAATATATATTTTACATAAAAAAATATGAGGTCTTTTCCTCCCTTTTCATTTTATTTAAATATAAAATAGTGTAACAAATTAAAAAATAGGATGACAATTATAGATTAAATTTGTGTCACATTATAAAATAAAAGCCCATTAAAACGGGAAAGCAAGCCCAGACTAAACCTGTTGGATTGAAGAGAAAATTTCAGTCACCGCCAAGAAGATATGCCTGAAAGTGCTGGAAACATCAGGAAAATCAACTTCTACCGATCTTCTCCCCTGCACTTTCTTCCTCTGAGAAGCATATCACTGTCGTATGATCCAGACTCAACCGGAAAATGGGCTCTGACTCATCGCATCCGCCTGGGCTTGTCATATGCAGCACCGAATCCATTCGCTCATTCCTGATTTCAACCTCCAAAGATTTACACCTCTCTCCCGAACATCAGAGAATGGCGTTGGATCTCTCCTCCCTGCCCGACGTACCTTACAAGTCGCTACGAGCTTTGTGGTCTGCGTGCGACTCACAAACCCGTCCAAATTTGGTCCAACTTTTTGCCGGATCGGAGTTTGTCTTCACAGCCCCCAAACCGAGGGAGAAGGTTGGTAATTCTCGACGGTCGTTGAAATTTGCGTTTGTTGTTTATGAAGTATATCTTTCTAGCGAAATTGTGATCGGGAAGCGCGATTTTTTTGGTTTGTCCTGATCATGCGGAGAAGCAATACTTTGGTGACAGTAATTCTTAGGGTTGAGAAAGTATTATATGAGAGTAAAGTATATAGAGTGCGAGGAAAGGATGCTCAAGTAACTTTTACTGCATTTTATACTTATGTTTTAGAGTGAGGAGCTAAAGGCAAGGCTGAAAAAGCTGGCAGATATGGCGGAGAGGAATGCCTATGAGGAGCTGGTGAAGGACATCACTCCTAGAAAGGCACCCGAGGAGCCTTTTTCTTCTTACAAGGATCAAATGGGATTTGGTATGATATATCCATGTGCATGGCCGTGTTTAACTGGATATTGATTTGATGCTATTTTCAGTGTTTTGCTTCATGTCAATTTGTTTTTGTTACCTTTTTCTGAAATCCTCATTTTTTCGATTATTTGAATTCAATTGAATTTGATATTGTAGACTGTCTTAGAACAAGCGAAAATGACATCCATCATCTTCATGTTATTGTATTATTCCTACAATTTAAAATGAATTGCTCAATTTCCGTACTGTCACTGTAAAAACATTTTTTCTTTGAAGAATTTTATATCTTGATTTAATAACACTATGTGATGCCTATACTGCTGGTGGTTTGAGCTCTTCAAGGTCGTATTTGAAAAATTCGTTTGTGTTGCCTAATTTTACGTTTGAATTGTATGATATCTTATACAGTTTTCTTGTCTTTACTTGGCATGTTAGTGTGCTTTGTCGTGTTTGTCTTTGTTGGAATTTTCTGTGTCATATTCTCAGCTTTGACCTAAGAAAGAAAATTCAAATTGCTGTTTGGATGCCCTTATTGAATTACATACTATCTTAGGATAGGTCAATGGTAAGGGAAAAGCCTTGGTTATCTTGTATTGATATACCAGCAATCTGAAAAAGTTAAAACTTGGAGAATAATTTCATCATTTGTCTATTTCTTTACCATTTTCCCACACATGTAGACCAATTTCTTTTTATTGGTCATTATATGTGTATTTATTTGTTTTTTATAAATGGGGCTGATTTTTTTACTATGCTGAGATTCAAACTTGAGATTTTAACCTCTGATACCATAATAAATTATTAGCAATTTTAAAAATTAAGTTTATGTGTTGAGAATAATTTGATCATTTATATATTTTTTAACATGTAGTATTACTCTAGGCTTCAATGTCAATTTCATAAAACGGGGACAAACGAAAATTCATTTTGATGGTCTCCTTTTATATTTGTTTGGAATGGATATGTAAAAACGAAGCATTTTAACATATAAAGAGGGTTATAAATTTTTTCTATTATTAATGTAAATTATGAATTATGATGACATAAAATTGATTAGTTAATGGTTGAAGAGCTATAGGATTATTGGCTTCTTGTTACTATTACCGCGCACTGGAAAGACAATTTTTTTTTTTTTTTTTTTTCTGATCTTGTATATCAAATTTTATTTGTTTATGTATCTTGCCGGTGATTATTATTTCTAATGTTTGAGGCTTCAATTACTCTCAAATTTTGACAGGTTTACATGTTGTGTTAACGATGTTTACTGGCTATCTGGTTGGATATGCTGCTTTCCGAGCCTTGTTTAGCAACTCACCCGTCATGGTATCTTAAGGAAAAAAACCTTCTTATCTTAGTTCATTGGTATAAATTGTTGTACATCATAATAGTTGAAAATAGCGTTTTTTGTGTCTCTCTACACTTTTTATTCTTCAATGATGCAGTTCAACTTTGTTAATTGTTGCGTAGTGAAGCTGAATAATACGAAGCACAATCACAAAAATCTTAACAACAATGTTAGATTTGGAAATCTTAATATTCCAGCAAGAACATTTCTTTATCAATAATCATCATAAAAAAACATGTCTTTTACTCTTCTATTTTCCATCTATTATAACCCCTTTTTACTAATTTTAATTTCTCTTGTAACTTTCCATTAAACTCATAAATTAATTTTACAAACTCATTATTTAATTCTCAAAATACTCTTATGATTATTTCTTTACATTAATGTCATCCTTTAGAATGCTGCTGGAGGGATCCTTGGATTTGTTTTCGGCATGCTTGTTGAGACACTTCTTTTCATAATCAAAACTTCTAATCATAATCTTACGCCATTGACGACTACTTCCAAGCAAAAGAAGAATCAGTAGACGGCTAGATCAGTTCAATCCAACTATCAGAGGTTTGGCTTCTCTTTGATTCTTTAGAAACTGCAGGTATCTTCAAATCAATCCATAATTATGTTCATTAACATGCACGATTTATCTACACCGTAGAATAACGATTGCATGACTTTTTGGCTAGAATTAGATCTACTGAATGCATTTCCTTATTATTTTTTTCAATGTTCGAAAGTTCATGGTGGATTGAGGTAGACCTGTAAATTAATAATGCGAACTTACTGAAGAAACTATCTTGTATGTATTCATTGCTTATTATATTTTTCAAAATTATTTGTTGAATCAGCTTAGATAGTCCACCTTAGTTTAGAACTTCATTAGTTCGATAGAGAATCTAGAAGTGGAAGACAAAGACATATTCCATTAATAATGCAAAATTACTGTAAAAAACTCTTTTATGTATTGATTTTGTGTAATGTTTTTCGTTTAAATGTTTGCTTGAATTGTTCATCCGAGAATCTGGAAGATAGTTTTGATTCTTGCAGCCTTGCTTATTGTACAACTCATTTATCATTTACAAAGCTGTTTAGATTAGTTGTGTAGTAACATTCTCACTACAATTTATTATTAGGATTAATTGAACACAAATGCCCGAATATGAACAATTGACTGACACTCTTTAATTTTTTTTTTAACAAAACGAAGCTTTAATTTTCACTTGTGAGGAAATTAGATGGTGTCCTGCTGTGGGAAAGTTCTTTAAATTAGTTACATGTTTATGCACATTCAAACTCTCTCACTTTCTCTTTTCTCCCGATCAGCTTCTTCTTTTCTTTCGTTGTTCTTTGCAACTTCATTTCTCTCGTAACACTAACCTGAAATCTTCTTCACTACATTTAATGAGTTTTTGCAGGTTTGTGAATGAGAAAAGATATCGAATTCGATGAATCTGTGTGCTGCCATGGAAATTGGAGAAAATGAAACAAAAGCTTCATTCAAACTCTCCTCCAAAGTCATAGGATCCAAATAACTTCATTACCTTCTACAAATGTTTTGATGAACACTAGATCACATCCATAATCCATACGATGAATGAGATATTTCAATGTACAGTTCCTGTTCTTAAACTTCTTGGCAATAGAGTGGATGAATTTTGTAAAATCTGTCGATTTTAAATTAATAAAGTTATCTATTAATTTTTTTGCTTTGTTTTTTGAGGTCGAATTACTTCGTAGTTGTCTTGAAATTTCACAATATGTCATCATTCAAACACATGTAAATTTTGGTCAAATGATCAAAATTAGTAAAAATTAGAGTTATCGCGTAGTTAAAAATTTAAAATAGTATCAAGTAAATTGAATACCTCTCTAATAGAGTACAATATAATATAATATGCTATATTTTATATATTAATAAAAATAATTAAAAATTTAAATTGATAATACTTTTTTTTTTATATAAAGGGGAGAGTACCCCCACCTTCTGTCATAAGAACTAGGAGTGGGCAGGATCGGACTTGATTAGCGGTTTTTGTCCTAGGGGAATGGATCACGGTCCGGTCCGAGGTCCGAGGTCCTTAGAACTGAAGAGAGTCGATCCGGTCTTTGGTTCACAGCCTGAATTCCTGAAGAATCGGGACCGGACCGAAGACTGACCTTAAACCAAATTCTATTCGTTCGACTTCGACCTTCGGCTTCGACTGAACGAGCTTCAGTTCACTCGCCAGATTCTAGAATCATGACGCCCCTGCCCGAATCCCTAACAGGCGAACACCTGAGTCCCGACCTCCGAACACTCGACTTGCGAGTTGCAGTCCTTGATTTCGGTCTCCCCTGCTCCGAACTTCGACCCCCGAGTTTCGACTTGTCTAGCAAGCCTCAAAATTCCCGAACACCCGACCTCTGACTTCCTAGTTGTCACTTTCGAGCTTCAGAGTTTCAACTTATCCCTGCTCTGTGCTCCTTACTCCAATTCGGCTTAGCTCTGCTAGTGCTCTGTAGTCTGTCCCCAGGCACAGTCCAGTGTCCACTCCTACTCGGCTACTCCTCACGGCTCAGTGCTCACTGTATGTTTGTGAATTATGATATTTAATTGTGTACTGCTTAAATGTTTATTCTTAATTCTACGTAAAAATTGCAGACACTTCTAGGTGCCCAATTGTTCTCTGCTCACTGCTCCCTGCTTGCCGCTCGGCTGCTCCAATGTTGAACCTCACTGTATGCATTTATTTTTTATTATATAATTTTTACATTAGTAAAAATTAGGTCTGGTGGGCTCTTCGAAACTATTGACTGAGAGCATTGTGATTTTTGTTTGTTGTTTAGAATTTTAGGTTGTTTTTATTGTGTAATTTTATGTTTGTGACTTGGTAGGGTTGGCTTGCTGTGAATCCAAATCAAAATAAAGATTCTTTTGATTAATGTGTTGGTTGTTTAATTGTATGTATTGTTTGTTGGCTGTTGATTCATATGCTGTTTGTTGGCTGTTAATTAATGTTGTGGGTTGTTTGTTGGATGTGTTTTTGTTCTATGGTAGGATGGATCCTTCTGAAAGTGAAAGTTCACATGTGGATTGGAAAAAATTTAAGTTTATGGCTTGACTTCACTTCTGTAAGGTACCGGGAACAGATCAAGCAAAATGTAATTATTTTAGACAAATATATGCAGCACACCAGACGAAGAATGAGACTTCAAGTATGATAAAACATATCAAAGTATGCAAAAAATATTTACGAAATGTAGACAACAGGTAACCAACTTTGTCATTTAAAACTGTTAAGGGCAAGAGTGCTAGTATACCAATATTTACTATGATGGGTGCTAGAGAATATCTAGCTAAGATGATTAAAATCGATGAATTGACATTGAAAGTGGTAGAAGTAATTGGTTTCAAGACATTTTGTCTGTATTTAAATCCGAAGTTTATTATGTCATCTCGAATGACAATAGCAAGAGATATTCGAGGCATATTTCAGAAAGAAAAACAAAAGTTGAAGGAGTACTTTTTTCAACATCACAGAGGGTGTGTTTAACCACTGACACATGGACCTCTATTCAGAATTTGAATTACATGGTGCTGACATGTCATTTCATTGATCAAGACTGACATGTGCAAAAGAAGATCTTGAATTTTTGTTTGATTCCGAACCATAAGGGTAAGACCATTGGTAAGGAAGTTGAAAACTATTTGCTTAAGTGAGAGCTTGAAAATGTTACCACCATCACCGTTGACAATGTGTCTTCCAACGACGTCGATATCTCTTATTTGACGAAAACAATTAGAAATTGGAAGTGGTTGATTTTAAACGGGGATCATATGCACATGCGTTGTTTTGTACATGTTCTGAATTTGATTGTTTATGACGGTTTAAAAGAACATCAAACGTCCATAGCCAAAGTAAAAAAAACTGTCAAGTACGTAGGATATTCTCCTGGAAGATTGAAACATTTTAAAGCTTGTGTTGATACAGTGAAAATTAATTGCAAATGTAATTTGTCGCTCGACGTTCCTACTCGTTAGAACTCAACATATTTGATGCTGACAAACGCTAAGAAGTTTGAAGTGGCGTTTGAAAAACTTATAGAGAATGAAAGCTTTTTTGTGCAAAAAATAAAAGTGGAAGGTGCACCCACAATGAAAGATTGAGGATGCATTTGAGAATTTATTAAATTCTTAGAGATATTTTATAAAATGACACTTCATGTTTCTGCTTCTCTGCATATTATAGCAAATATGTACGTAGGCGAAGTCTGTAATTTGAAGATTGCTATTGAGAAATATGGTAACGACGAGAATATAACTCTGAGAAGAATGACCAATGAGATGATTAAAAAATATTAGGGATCATTCGAAAAAATAAATATGTTTGCCTATGTTGCACTTGTTCTTGATCTAAGCTACTAAACAAAATTTTTACGGCATTGTTTAAACATTTTATTTAGAAGTGAAAGAGCTGTAGAATACGTAAAACAAGTGGATGATGTAATTCAAAGGTTGTATACAGAATATAAAGGTGATACAACTAATGAAGACCAGCCTCCTAGCAGCAGTAGTCAACAAAGATCTCCAAAGTCAATGAGTTTTTTGGCGCAAGCTCTTTCAAATGTAGTGTACTCTATGTTTTATGATCCAGACAATTCTTCTAAGATAGGTGATGAATCTACTGAGTCAGAGATTGATCTATATTTGTCTGAGAAGTTAGAGATTGTTAAAGATAGTTCTGACATTTTATCGTGGTGGAAGAGGCACTCCGAGAAGTATCGAATTTTGAGTGCCATTGCGAAAGACATATTGATCATTTCAATTTCTACAGTGGCATTAGAGTCTGCTTTTAGTTGTGGTGGTTGTGTTCTTGACGTTTTTCGCAGTTCTCTAAGCCCACAAAGTGTTGAAGCTCTGATATGCTCACAAAGTTGGATAAAAACTTTCAATCATTTTAAAGTTTCTATAGATGATTTAGAAGATAGTAGTACTACGACATTGACACCTATACAAGAAGGTTTGAACATTCTAATATTTATTTGTTTTACATGTTTACCTCTAAATTAAGGGTTAACTAATGTCTTCAATATTGTCATTTTACAGATGTCGTTGACAGTGACCCTTCCGATAATAATTTTCTAGAAGTACAAGATGACATATCGATGACTTGATATTTAGATTGATTGCTTGGTTGCTGCCATGAAATTGACTATGTACTTGGATTTATTATTTAGATTGTCTTTTTAAGTTTTAAAGTATTTGGATAAATTTTGGATGTTGACTTTAGTTTCTTAGCTTGCATTTTAACGTTTGATAGTTGCATTTAGTTTGTATATTACATAGTTGGATTTTTTTTTAATATTGTATTTAGTTTCTTAGATTACATTTTAATGTTTGATAGTTGGATTTAGACTTTTAATTTGTATATTACATACTTAGATTTATTTTGGATGTTGTATTTTTTCATTTAAATATTTGATAATTGGATTTAAATATTTAGTTTGTATGTTACATACTTATATTTATTTTGTTATATTTATCGTTTTTTAAAATTTTATCGTTTTTCATAATTTTTTCGTTAAAAAAATAAAAAATAAAATAAATTTCGGTCTGGTCCCGGGTCGGTCCCGGTTTCGCCCGGACCGGTTTTGGTTTCGGGATTAAAATCCCGAAACCTTTTGGGTCGGTTTCGGTTCGGGCTCGGACCAGATCGGACCGGACCGGCACGTGCCCACCCCTAACAAGAGAGAGATAGGGAGAGAGATGCTCTGCACGGGAAGTGATTTTTGACATTCACTTCGAGTTTCAAATGTCATAATCTTCAAGTTCTAGCAACGTTTGTCAAATGTACGTCAAATCTAGCCCTCTGTTTAGTTGATTATTGTTAGTTTTCATGTTTAGTTGGAAAATATGATTTCGAGCTTAAAAGTTCAATATCGTAGGTTGAAATTGATGTATATGGGTTGATTTTTAGTTATAAAGGCAATGCGTGGTTATTGCGCCTAGTTTTGGCAAAATCAGTTTGAAATCTCATTTGGAGAAGTTGCGATGTGGCTTAGTCCGTGAAAAGTTGTGGCACAGACGGGTGTTCTTCATTAACACCACCGTAGTTGACAAGTGTCACGTCGCAGCTTCCTTCAGGCGAGGTTGCAACAAGGCACTCCTGCCCTGTTGGGCACCACAACGTTCTATTGTTGGAGCCAAAGCGTTTTGTGCAACACTATACTATGTCATTTTGGGCCTTTTAGGAGGATTCTTTGGGTCATGTTTAGGGCCATTCCTATGACTTTGTTTAGGCCACTTTTGGGGTAGTTATTTGGGGTATTAGTCGTTGTCTTCTGTTGTTTCTGTGTGGCTTGGGTTTGTATTCCGCGAATAAAAGACTCATCCATTATCCCTAAAGTTTTTGAAGAGATTTTGACATCAATTTTTTTTATAGTTTCTGACTAGTTCGCTAGTTTTGAGCTCATAGCCGAGCGTATCATTACCATCTACACGAAAGCTAACCGCCATCGAGGTAGATATTTCTTTTACTATATTTGCAAATGCATCATAGTTTTCAAATCTTATTTTGTTATAGATCCCATAAAAAACTTAAAATGTCTTGTTTCACTACACGTTGATTTTTATATTATATGTATACAAGTTTTATAAATTTATTTATACTTTCTTGCTATTTTATTCTATATTCCAGATAGAGTTTCTGGCTTTGTTGGAGCCAAGGTCTGAGCCATTTTTTTGATGTTGTTTTTGAATATAAATCCTTAAATCTGCCCATAGTGTTTTCGTTACACGTTGACTAGATTCCGAACAGTCACTTCTCTTTCTTTGGCACACCTTCAAGCATTTTTTGTTCAATGGTCTGTAAGTGACCATAGCTACCTATAATATGTAGCAATATTTTGTAAAACTTGTTGCACAAATTGCACAAATAGCTTATGAAGTCTGTTTTTAAAATAGTAAAAATATTTTAAAAATAAATTTATGCTATTTGAAAGTTATAAGTTGTCATACCAACTAGAGCTAGAACACAGGTGCCACCAGCACAGGTGAATAAGAGAAGACCACGTCTCCAAAGGTGGCAGTATTACCCCCAAAAAGAAGCGAGCTACATCCAAGTGAAAATTGGAGATCTCATGCAACACCAGGAACACTGTACTCCAAACCTTTTATTTATTTTCTTTTTTATTCAAATAAAATTATGATCCAACTTACAGGAATGGGTCGAATCGGGAAGTGAAAGGTTTTTAATTTATAAAAGATAAAACTCGTTTTTTCTTGCATTGGGTATGGTTTTTAACTGATAAAAAAATAAAAATCACTTTTTTCATGCATTGGATATAGTCTTAGAATCATTATTTGGTTTAGTCGCTCACCCCAAAAAATTAACTATTTTTACCAGGCAAAGATCACGGGGATCAGACATAGCTGTTTTGAGGAGTTTGTGTTCAATTTTGTTTTCCTTGTTTGAAGCGTTTATTTTATTTGGATATTACTTTCTATCTTTCTAGTCTGTATAATTATATTAGGTAATAAATATTTCATTTTTCACACACACGATTTCATTTCAGTATAGTCTTAAGATTTGATCACTATATGGACTTCAACTCATCTAGTATAAATTGTGACTTTTGAAATTGGTTTTAAGATTTTTGTTGTGAAATATGGACCATGCCACGACCCGGACGATCAAATTCTCTTCAAAGATATGGTCGTTCGATTTGATGTTTTTATCTAGAACCACCTCTAGGTCGTAATAGATTTCCTCTTTGAACTATAACTTTTGTGGATAAAATTATAAGACTGTTTTTGTGTTGATAAAGAGTCTGAGCTTCTACTATGATCATTGTTTTTTTATGTCAAAACTCATTTGAGATTTTAAAAACATCATAAAAAAAGAAAAATATATGAGTGAAAATTGTCAGTACAACGAGGTGTGTTTCTATTTTCATTAGATTTGGGCTTGAGTAGGCTATTGTTGAAAACAAATACAAATGTACTTAGGAGTGAACTAAAAAAACTAAGATTTATAATATTTTTTTAGAAAATAAATATTCTAAAAATAATTCAACTAACAGTATGCACAAAAATACGTCAATTATTTTTCAATCAAACTCTTTCTTTCCACTCCTACAAAGTTTATTTCTCCATTACTTTTTTCACTCACCAAATATGCGGGTTCTTTTTCTCAAGTGGCTTGAGCATTTTTGCATCTTCTTATTTATAGGGAATAGAGAGTATATGCTGACAAAAGTAAATTATGTCTGTGGTCAAAAAGCCAAGCTAGCCACTGCTTTTTTAAAAGACATTTTCTTCATTTATTGTGTTGGGACCCTCATCATAAGAAGGTTTATCTAACATAATAAATCTCTTGCATCCTACTTAAGATGAGGTAATTCCACTCTAGTGATCTCCTACAAAATTCATGCTTATTCTTTTACAAATTTTTTGTCATCATGTTTGAACAGTTATACTAAGTGTGGACTTTCTCAAGGTTTAGTTGTTTTGTATCTCTTATTCAATGATATCTTATATCAATGTATTTTGACCTCGAATGCCGAATGAAAGATTAAATTTTAGTTCAAATGAATAAAGTTTGATTGTCACAATACAATAGTATTTTTCTTGTTTATGACTTAATTCTGTCAAAAATGTTTACATGTAGAAAGTTTCTTTACAAAATTCTATAGTCTCAATAAACTCAATTTTTGTGTATGCAACTGTTTTTTGCAATTGAGATTTCCAATGATACAGATCACTATGATATAATCAAATACTCTAATTTTAATTTTATAAAGTCGTTATAGCCTACTAACAAAAATTCTTTACTATCAAAATATATGTTGAATTTAAAAGTTTCTCTAATATACTTGATAATCAACTTTAAAACATTATAATGCTCTTTGCCTGGAACTAATAGAAATCTGTTGACAACTCTAATAGCGTGTGAAATTAGATCTCGTACAAATCATGACATATATTAAATTGCTAGCTACTGAGCATACAAAATTATCTATTTTTCATTTTTTCTTCTTTAGTAGAAAGAGTTTCTTGAGAAGTAAGCTAGAAATGATTAGGAAGTAGAGTACTGACTGACTTAACTCTATCCGTATTGAATCTGTTGATAACTTTCATGATATAAGTCTTTTGTGATAGCTATAATTTTTCATTTTTCTTATCCCAAGTGATACTTATGCCAAACATCTGTTTAGTCTGTCCAAATACTTTCATGAAGGATTTACTAGTTCTTTCTTGAAGTTATCAACTTTTACTATTTGGACTTTACAATTAGCACGCTATCAACATAAAATAAGAGAATTTTGAATGCATAATCTTTGAGCCTTTTCACGAAAACAAAATGGTCTGGAGATGTTTTTTGTATTCTTGATTGACCATAAATGAATCAAATTTCTTCTACTATTGACGTGATGTTTGCTTTTACCTGTAAAATGTTTTCTTCAATTTACACACAAGACGTTCTTCTTTTTTATTATTTTTTTTATAGCAAAATCTTCTGCCTGTTGTTCTATGTAGATTTCTTCTTAGCTCACTATGGAGAAAAGCAGTATTTATAACGAGTTGCTTGATTTCTAAGTTTTGACTTGATGCTAATCTTAGAACGACTCGTATGTTAAGGTGAAATGTCATCTCAAATTCAATGCATTTCTTTTTGACCGAAGTCTTTTACAACCAGTTGTGCCTAATTTGGTTGTTACTTTTTCTCTACTACTTTAAATCTATATATCCATTTATTTTTAGTGTCTTTCTTCCAATTGAAAGCTGAACTAGCTTGGAAGTGTAGTTATCATGCAATGAACTCATTTCTTCTCGAATAGTTGGAACTAGTTTTTCTTGTGTTGATGCTTCAAAGCCTCCTCATATCACATGTATTTACCACGATCTATGATCTATGATCATAGCCTCCTCATATTACTCATTTATAAAGTATATTTTGTTAACTGATTTATTGTTGACCTTCTTAGCTTAGGTTCTGCAGCTGATTTAGGAGAAGTTTCTATTTTTCCTTAGTCAACGTCACCATTTTTTATCACTAGGTTCTCTTTGACCAGGATCTCTCATGTTAGAATTTATTGTACTTGTTCAACTCTTTCGAGATGTTCATTAGCAATTTTCACATATTTTTGTCATCAATGATCTGATATTCAAAGTTGATAATATCTTGACTTCTAAAAATCTTCTTGTCAACTAAATCCCAAGGTCTCTACCTGAATGCATGACTTCCATGTCCTACGAATATACACTCTTTTACTTGGTTATCTAGCTTGGACCTCTAATGTTTTAGAATTTGAATGAACGCTCTGCATCCAAATATCTTTAGATATTTCTAGAGACTTCATTTTCTGTTCATAGTCTATTTGACACTTCTCCATTCAAAAGTGTTGATGGAGACAAGTTAGTTATATTTATTTCAGTCTTCATTATTTTTCCCAAAATATTTTGAGAAGTTTTGATTGCGAAAACATGCATCATATCTTCTTCAAGATTGTTTTGCTCATTCTTTTGTTGAGAAGTCTTTGAAATTGATCTTTCATGTCTGATTTTGTGCATCTTGCTTTGTGAGTGCAGAAACTGGTCGAAGATATTAAAAAATTCATATTTAGTTTTAAATGCATATATTGTACTTTTTCTTGAATGATCATTAGAAATGTGACTATAAAATGAGCACCACCCAAATTTTTTGTTGACATTAAATTGCAGACATCTGAATGAATGACTTTTAACACGTCTGGTTTTCTTGATGCTGAATTCTTTTGGAAGAAAATGTAGGATAGATAATAACCTAAGAAGAGGGAATGAGTTAGGTTTTTCAAACTTTTTTATGTGATTAAATTTACCTAATCGTTTCCTATTTCAACATATATTTTCTCTTTTAATTAGTTAAATTTAAATTAATATGCTAGCAAGTCAATAATGTAAGTTTGTTGACGCGATTCGATCAATCTTGCCCATGTTCGATCTCCAAAGATTCTCCTTGAAGATTCTTTGCAGTATAACCATTTCAATTACAAATGATTGAATTTTCAAGTGTCAATTGAACCTTACAATAACTCTTCATAGGCATTATCTATCTCTTTGGTTGAACTTATGGATGTCAATCAAACCTTAACTGACTTTACAAAGGTGTTAATCGTTTTCGGTTTCACAATGAGTAATAGTGATAGCAAAGTTTAAGTACAAGACCTAATTCCCCCAAAACATGAACAAAGTTTAAAAATAGTAGAGGTTAGGTTTCTAGTTCAAAAATGAAGACTCAAAAATCTCAAATGAAATTGGGAGCACTTCATCATATATATATCGCACTCAGTGAGTTACACAGCTGAGGTTGCTTCTATTTATAGATGCCATCAACTGTTTTGAGCCCCGTTCCACCACTTATACAAATTGTTCGACCCCTTTTTATGATCGTTGTTGATTTTTAAATAGACTGAGTTGACCACCGATAACTTTAGATCTGTCGCACCAGTCAACCATCCATACTCTCTGATCAACCTCTTAAGCATATTTCAGAAACTTGATTTGTTCAGGAAGTTTTCAGGACAACCTCACTTTCTATCTAATCAACCATACTGGTCGACCTATGCAACACCAGGTCGACCTCTTTAGTAGATTTTCAAATATTCATTGCTCCAGGAAATTTTCAAGATGACCATTAAAGTTAGAGAGGTCAGCCACATCGGTTGACCTATACAAGGCTAGGTTGACTGTAATGGTTTGAACCTTCAATATTCTATTGCCAATAATGTATTGTGGATATTTGTTATGGATGATATATGAATATAAGTTATGGAAGTTGTATTGAAGAAATAGTACAAAATCCTTGAGAATGTTATGAATGAAACTGTTTTGTAGAAACATACTTGATTGTAAGTGTAATAACATTTGTTGTGATAATTGGATTATTATGTAGAGACAAAGAATACATTTAGAATGAAAGAATTTAGATATATATATATAGCAAAAGTTATCTACTTTTTAATCTAACGAATGCAGTTTACGTTTTAAACTTCACTGTTTTGATAAATGACTTTAAACTACATCTTAGAGTAGAAATTTGGAGAAAGTTAAAGAAGGAAAATTGTTTCCAACACTTTATAGCATGTAACCATGCAATAAACTTGGACAACCAATGGAGTTAGGACACGTGGCAGTTAGCATATGTTGGGTAAGTTATTTGCTTAAATGATTAATTATGATTAAGACTAATTAATCATGATTAATTATACTAACCAAATTAATTAGTTTCAGCTGAATAAACTTAAACATAAGTAATCATGGTATTTTTGCAATTAATCATGCAAAAAATGGTAAAATAGTACTTTTACATGAACAAAAAAGATAGAATGATAAATCTACCCCAAGATCTCTCTAGAAAAGGGTAGAGAAGGCTGAAAAATTAGCTATTTTTGTGCAAAGCATTCAACTCAAGAGAAAAGGAGAAAGAAGAGAGAAAAAGAAAAAGTGAGATTTTGGACTTGCTCCTTAAAGAAAAGTTACCCAGCTTGGGGAGGAGATACTATAGGACTAAAAATCAGTTTATTAGGTGAAAATTTTGTGGGAGAGAAGGAACCTTCAATAGGTAAGCAAATCTTACATTTCGAATAGTTAATTTAAACTTTATTGCATTGTTTAGGTGAAGATAGATTTAAATTATGTTTTTGGTTCTAGTTAGGCATAGAATTTTGATTGTGGATTGAAGTGATTAAATTGATGTTGTTTTGATGCAAAATAAATGGTGTTTTATGAAAATTTATGTTTTTAAATTGTATTGTGATGTTAAAAAAAAAATGTTTTGAAAACACTATATTAAATCAATATGATAAGCTGGTTTTCAAAATTATTTGCATGGGTGAGTTGCATGGCTTCAAATGTGCATGACATTGGCTTTATAAAATGTGTTAAAGTATGCATTTGAGGAAAAGAGGAAGTTGGCAATCTTGGCAACACATGAACATAATGGTTGGACTTGCCTCTTCATGTGCGATGTGTATGACTATAGAAATGAGAAGGAGATCAACTTAATGTTCTCATTGGGTTGAAAATCTCTAAACTTTGAGAGGAAGCAATGCATAGGGTCCTTCAGCCCTACCGGAGAAAGTCCGGGAACGTGTAGGATTGTGTGATAGTTATACATGTTGGGATTAGTGTAACGACCCATTTTTCCAGCAAGATATTGTCCGCTCTGAGAATTGGGCCGTAGCCCAATATCCTCCCCTCACGGCTTTGTTTGGCGAGGATTTCCCAGTCGGTCACCCAACCTGGTACTACTCTCGCCGAAGCACTTTTAACTTCGGAGTTCTTATGGGATCCGTTGTCAATTGTGCTCCAAAACGCGTCTTGCTATCTTGGGAGCGTCTCTTTACATATGTTTCATTTTCACATACTTCCCCAAGCGATGTGAGATTGTTACGACCTCTTTTTTACGACCCGTCACCTTTCGGTTCGCCTGTGCGGACGTACCGCCATTCGGGTTTCGGTTCGTGCAGCCATCGTACACATACTTACACATCCGGGTCATCATAATCACCCCGCCCTCGGGGGCCCAACGTACTCGTTGGCCACATTTCTGGTTGGGTACAGGCTCTGATACCATTTGTAACGACCCTTTTCCCAGCAAGATATTGTCCGCTCTGGGGATTGGGCCGTAGCCAAATATCCTCCCCTCACGGCTTTGTTTGACGAGGACTTCCTAGTCGGTCACCCAACCGGGTACTACTCTCGCCGAAGCACTTTTAACTTCGGAGTTCTTATGGGATCCGTTGCCAGTTGTGCTCCAAAAACTGTTTTTCTATCTTGAGAGGATCTCTTTACATATGTTTCGTTTCCACATACTTCCCCAAGGGATGTGGAATTGTGACGACCCTTTTTTTTACGACCCGTCACCTTCCGGTTCGCCCGTGCGGACGTATCGCCATCCGGGTTCTGGTTCGTGCAGCCATCGTACACATACTTACACATCCGGGTCATCACAATCACCCCCCCTCGGGGGTCCAACGTCCTCGTTGGCCACATTTCTTGTTGGGTACAGGCTCTGATACCATTTGTAACGACCTTTTTTCCCAGCAAGATATTGTCCGCTCTGGGGATTGGGTCGTAGCCCAATATCCTCCCCTCATGGCTTTGTTTGGCGAGGACTTCCCAGTCGGTCACCCAACCTGGTACTACTCTCGCTGAAGCACTTTTAACTTCGGAGTTCTGATGGGATCCATTGTCAATTGTGCTCCAAAACGCGTCTTGCTATCTTGGGAGCGTCTCTTTACATATGTTTCATTTCCACATACTTTCCCAAGCAATGTGGCATAACCAGAACATAGAGGAGACAACTTGGGAGCGCCAGAAAGACATGATGGACCAACATCCAGAATTATTCAGGTATTGAATTTTGAGGACAAAATTCTTTTAAGGAGGGTAGATTGTAGCACCCGGTTCCATTTAACCAAATTATCTTGTCAACTAATAGTATACGTTTTATGGATGAACGTGGGGGAAATTATTGATTAGGTTAATGAGTGACTAAGTAAGGGCATAATGGTAAATAGAGACCTATAGTAATAACCTATTTAAAGAAAGAGACTTTGTGATTAATGCACTGTAGCCGCCACTATTTCATATTTTTCCTCTTTGGATTTTCAGCTCAAGCAGCAAAGCTCTCTAGGCGATTTTTCTACTTGATTCTTCTCCAATCTAAGTGAGTCCTATTTCGATTCCTTGGTGTACTGGTAGCTATCGATGATTGGGGAGAGTATAAATGTGAGTTTTGTGAATGCCGTATGGGTGAGCTAGTTTGGGATTTGTGGTAAATCGGGAATGCTCAATGAACTAAGCTTCCAAACTAGTGTCTCTAGAATTCTAGCGGTTTAGAATGGAGTTTAGAGAAAGTCTAATGTATGTTCTGTCTATGGCTTTAGGTTTGAGTAAGCTCCCGAGGTAGTCTTCCATCCAATACTTTCCAGGAGATCAGGTAAGTGAAGTATGTTTGTGCATTCGGGTCTACATAACAAAATAGTAGGATTATGTGTGCTTGATTATGTTTGTGTGTCATGCATCATATTTTGAAAGTATGCGAAAATGAATTTACATGAAATGGCATGGTAAGGAATGAACAGATTGTAACAGATAAACTATTAAGGGAACTAATCCTGTAACGCCCCGAGTTTGCTGAACCCGGTTCGCTACTCATCGCTCGAACATGACTAAGAAATTTTGGATTAAGTTAAAACTTTACCTGAAAGTCAAGATTAATCATTTTACTAAAACCTCAAAACCTTTGAGAACTTGCAGCGGAAATCATTTGAATAACTATGGAGTTAAACAAACTGTGAAAAACATTGTTTAAATAATGTTTTGGAAATGTTCAGAATAATCGGCCAAAAGAAATAAAGTTTTTAAACGAGGAATACTCGAGAAGTTGCAGAGGTCAAACCAATCTGCCGACGACAAAGTCAACGGAGGAAGTAGAAACAGGAAATAGGAGGCTTCTACCGATGACGTCACCCGAAAAATATACAACACAGACAACTTTCAGTAGACTGCATCTACCGATGACTACACGACAAAGTATGACACCCTCTCCTTCCGATAATGCAAAGTCTTCATCTACCGGTAGGTGACAGAACAATAACTCATCATCTACCGATAGACTAAACGACGATAATTCTCCTACATCTGCCAATGAGTTTACTGGGACAACATCCGATAGACTTAACCTACACCTTCCGATGACGTCAGCACACATCTGCCGATGAGTTTACTAAGACATCATCCGGTAGACTTAAACCTACACCTTCCGATAGAATTAACCTGTATCATCCGATGGCTCATCTAAAGACATCTTCCAATAAACTTAAACCTATATCATCCGATGGCTTTTCTGAAGACATCTTCCGATAGGCAACATAACTCAACATTTACCGATAGACATCATCTACTGGTAGAAAACAGAGTACATTTCAACGACTCCTCACAAAACATACACAACACTGATTACAGAAAGGAATTTGCTTACTTTTCTAAGACCATTCAGAAATAACTCAAACCATTGCATTAATCAAGTCCAGTAAAAATAACCTTTAAAACTCAACAGATCACCGTTATTAGAAAAAAAAACTCAAAACGTGTTTAAAGTACTGAAACCACTACTGTTATGGAAACTTAGCACTTCTAAGTTTTAATCACTGTCAACTAAACCTTCTCACCAAACAGACATCAGTTAAATCGCCTCATCAGTTCACCAGTTAAATCGCCTCATCAGTTCACCAGGTCCGTGGCATGAGTGTGCTCCCCCAACCAGTCTATCCCTCAATGAACTCAGAAGAATCACCTGCTGTCACTTCTTCACCTACATCACAAAACTCATCTATTAGCCTAATACTAAGCAAGCAAAGCAATGATGAAAAGAAAAGAATGAAAGGCTGGAACATGAATTTCCTAGACGTGCAATTTCTACTTTCTCCTCTCAGTTGTTCATGCGTTGTTTCTGTTCAGATCCCCATGTGAAATTGGGAGTTGGATCAACTCTCCCAAAGTATAAATATTCACTGTCTCATTAAGGGTTGGATTAGCTCCCTTAACAGTAAAGCTGATTCACTGTTCAGATCCCCCTGTGAAATTGGGAGTTGGATCAACTCTCCCAAAGTATAAATATCCACTGTCTCATTAAGGGTTGGATTATTTCCCTTAACAGTAAAACTGATTCTCATAACTGTTTCAATATGTTCATTCCTTACCATGCCAACATGCATTCAAATTCATTTTCGTATACTTTTAAAACATGATGCATAACACACACACAGACACATCCAAGTAAACACAACCCTAACGTTTTGTGATGTAGGCCCGAAGGCACACAAACAAACTTTACTTACCTGGCTCTCCTGGAAATGCACGGTTTCAATCTACTTCAGAAGTCTGCTCACCTAGGTTATAGAAAGGATGTCAATTAGATTTCTACTAAACCTCATTCTAATCTATTCAGGAAATCAAGGGAAACTAGCTTGGAAGCTTAGTTCATTGTGCATTTCCGATTCAACACTACACCCGAGCTCGACTCTCTCACAGTATTCCTCGAAACTTCACACATTGTACTCCCTCAGCTATCTAGTTGTTAAAATCACAGACAAACTAAGAGAGCTTACCTAGGTTGAAGGAGAATCGAGGAGGAAGAAATCGCCCGAAAGTTTTCTGCTGAAGAGCTGAAGGCCGGGAGAGAAATAAGGGAATTAGTGGCGGCTACCGAGCACTAAACCCCAAATCACTAACCTTAAATACATTATCTTTTTTTTTTTAAATCTCTAATTACCCTTCTGCCCTTGCCTAGTCATTTATTAACCTAATCAATAACTCCCCCAACCCTTCTATAAAAGTACGTTATTAACATTAATTCAAATTTTGACTCAATGGAACCGGGTGCTACAAATTCACCCCTTAACTTACGAAAGGATTTATACTTTGGGAGAAGTGATCCAACTTCCAATTTTACAGGGAGATCTGAACAGTTGTTAAGGGAACTAATCCGTCCCTTAATCGAGAGAGAGGATGTATGACTTTAGGAGAAGTGATCCAACTCCCAATTTCACAGGGGGATCAGATCAGAAACGAATGCATATGCCACTGAGATGAGAAAGTAGAAACTGCATGTTTAGGAATTTATGTTTCAGCATTCCATTTTATTACTGCTTTACTTACTTAGCATTAGGCTAATAGATGAGTTTTGTGATGTAGGTGAAGAAGTGACAGCAGGTGTGTTCTCTGAGTTTGCTGAGAACTAGGCAGGTTGGAGGGGTGCATGCATGTATCGATTCTGGCAACTGATGGGGCGGTTTAACTGGCGGCAGTAGATGAGAAGGTTTAGTGAACCATGATCCAATTTAAATATGTTGAGAGTTTTTATGACAGTGGTAGTTTTGATGTTTTGAATACAATTTGAGACTTTTCTGATCATGATACTCTGTTGTTTTAATAGTGGTTTTTACCAAATTTTTGAGTAATATACGGATTTAAGTAGTTTTGAATGATTTCTAGTAAAATGATCAAGTTCTTTTGGTAGTCGGAGTTTTTCTCTGTTTAGAGTGAAATTGTTGCGATGCTGTTTTAGTTGAGTATTTTTGATCTATCGGTAGATGATGTCTATCGACAGATGTCGAGTATTTTTGATTTATCGGTAGATGATGTCTATCGACATGGTGGCAGTAGATGAGAAGGTTTAGTGAACCATGATCCAATTTAAATATGTTGAGAGTTTTTATGACAGTGGTAGTTTTGATGTTTTGAATACAATTTGAGACTTTTCTGATCATGATACTCTGTTGTTTTAATAGTGGTTTTTACCAAATTTTTGAGTAATATACGGATTTAAGTAGTTTTGAATGATTTCTAGTAAAATGATCAAGTTCTTTTGGTAGTCGGAGTTTTTCTCTGTTTAGAGTGAAATTGTTGCGATGCTGTTTTAGTTGAGTATTTTTGATCTATCGGTAGATGATGTCTATCGACAGATGTCGAGTATTTTTGATTTATCGGTAGATGATGTCTATCGACATGGTGGCAGTAGATGAGAAGGTTTAGTGAACCATGATCCAATTTAAATATGTTGAGAGTTTTTATGACAGTGGTAGTTTTGATGTTTTGAATACAATTTGAGACTTTTCTGATCATGATACTCTATTGGTTTTAATAGTGGTTTTTACCAAATTTTTGAGTAATATACGGATTTAAGTAGTTTTGAACGATTTCTAGTAAAATGATCAAGTTCTTTTGGTAGTAGGAGTTTTTCTCTGTTTAGAGTGAAATTGTTGCGATGCTGTTTTAGTTGAGTATTTTTGATCTATCGGTAGATGATGTCTATCGGCAGATGTCGAGTATTTTTTATTTATCGGTAGATGATGTTTATCGACAGATGTTGAGTATTTTTTATCTATAGGTAGATGACGTCTATCGGCAGATGTTGAGTATTTTTGATCTATCGGTAGATGATGTCTATCCGCAGATGTTGAGTATTTTTGATCTATCGGTAGATGATGTCTATCAGCAGATGTTGTGTATTTTTGATCTATCAGAAGATGATGTCTATCGATAGATGTTGAGTGTAATATATGTCGGTGGATGTAGTCCATCGGTAGAAGTCGAGAATTTTATCTATCGGTGGATGTAGTCCATCGGTAGATGTGAATCGAGGATTTTTGTTGTCTAGTGACCGAAAGACGCAGCTTGTTCTATCGGTCGATGTGTTATGTTTTCTTTTCTTTTTCAACCAACCGTCTTCAATATTTTAATTACTTAACAAATGCCGTTCATACGAATGTTTTTCCGCTGTAAGTTTTAATGTTTTAAGGGTCAAGTTTTGACCTTTGAATGAAATTTTAAAATTTTGTCAGAAAGTCATAGTTCGGTTTTGTATTATGTGTGGCGAACCGGGTTCAGATAACTTACACTCTGAGCCTCTGAGTGAACATCCTGAAGCTTCGTCACTTCCTTTTCTCTCTTTAGAGGCTCCATCACAGCATCGCCATTGCGGCATCGCCGTCTCCAATCGCATGACCATCTCCCCAGCTCCGAGTGAACATCCAGAACGGAGAACCGAGAACTCCAACATCGCCATCGTGGCATCGTCGTTGCGAATCGCATCGCCATCACCATCTCCTCAGCTCCGAGTGAACATCCAGAGTTGAGAACGGAGAACCCCAGCATCGCCATCGCGGCATCGGCCAATCGCCATCGCCATCGCCATCGCTCTTTTCTCTCGGTCTCTGTAGAAGCTCGAGAAGCAAGCTAGAGATCAATAGAGGCCCTCTGTTGAAAATAGAGGCCCTCTGTTGCAAACAGAGGCCAGAGAGCAACAGTCCAGACTTAGACGATTGCTCTCTCGACTCTCAACAGAGGCCCTCTCATTCCCCTCTCTCTGAGCAACGGTCACAAAGATCATTGCTCTCTCTCTCAGAATCGGTCACAAGACCGTTTCTCTCTCTCTAAGCATGAGCAACGATCACAAGACCGTTGCAGCCTTGTAGGGGAGAGGGAGATGTCCGTTGTTGCCTGGCGCCTGCTGAGTGCTGGCTGCCCTCTTCCCCCTCAGGCCCTCCTCAGCTCTCCAATAAATTCTCCCCCTCTCTTCATTTATTTTCACCAAATATTTCTCAATCTTCTATTCAATCATTTCTAGTGCTCTGTGCTCTCAATCAATTTATTGTTTTGAGTCTCAATCAATTTCTCTTTTCATACAATTCACTATTTTATCCGTTCAATAAGTTATATTTTAGTTTTTTTTACATATATTTACATAATTTTTAATTGTAGTTATACTATCTAAATTTTTTTGCATTAATTTTTTATAAGTTTCGTATATGTGGAATTGATCAATTCACACCACCTACATGCTTTTGTTGGACATTGGTGTTGCGTTGTGGTATCAATTTATTATTAAAAATTTAATTTTATATTGAGTTTCATTTATTATGGATTCTCGTAATTATATTATTGGTGATAATGATGACATAGAGGAAATTAGAGAATTAGTTCTTACATTTTCTGTGGGACAATCATCTGCACAAGCATCCACTTCACAATCTTCACTTAAAAAAAAAAAGAAATAAAAATTCAGATGTATGGAAACATTTTGATTTAAAAGATGTTAAAATTACGGGTAAAATAGAAACTATGTCTCAATGTAAGTATTGTGATAAAAATTATGCTTCTGGTACCTCTACTAGCACAATTGGTAGACATTTTAAAAAATGTCACTTAAATAAAGAAACACGAAATTCAACACAATCTCAATTAAATTTTAGTAGTAGTGGCATTTTTACATATTCACAAAGTAGAATGAAAGAAGGAATAACAAAACTTGTAGCACAATATGAGTTGCCTTGTAGCACAATATGAGTTGCCTTTAGAATTCACCGATAGTGATGAATTTGAAAAGTTTATGAAAGAGTATATTACTTCTAATTTTAAACGTGTTCCTAGAAGTACAACTAGAAATGATATTATTAAAATATTTAATAATATGATAAATGAACTAATTACACTTTTTTCAAGCGCCCCTTCAATGTCTATTGAATCACCTCTGATTTATGGAGTGCACGTAATTCTATAGGCTATGTCGTTGTAACTTCTCATTTTATTGATGACTCTCGGCAATTACATAAAAGAATTTTAGGATTTCGTAATTGTGAATACCCTCACACTGGTATTACTATTTATAGATATATTGTAACGATATTGCAAGAATATTCTATTCGAGATAGAATATTTAGCATAACACTTGATAATACTAGTGCTAACGATATTGCTATTTCTATTTTAAAAATTATTTTCAATTAGATACTACCCACGATTCTCTCTTCCATATGAGATGTGTTTTTCATATCTTAAATTTAGTTGTTAAAGATGGTATGACATATATTTTGCCTCATATTGAATGAATTAGATCCGCAATTTCTTATATAATTCGATCTAATTCGAGGGCAACAAGAATATAGAGGTTTTTGTAAAACTACCAACTACTAATTACACTTTTTTCAAGCGCCCCTTCAATGTCTATTGAATCACCTCTGATTTATGGAGTGCACGTAATTCTATAGGCTATGTCGTTGTAACTTCTCATTTTATTGATGACTCTCGGCAATTACATAAAAGAATTTTAGGATTTCGTAATTGTGAATACCCTCACACTGGTATTACTATTTATAGATATATTGTAACGATATTGCAAGAATATTCTATTCGAGATAGAATATTTAGCATAACACTTGATAATACTAGTGCTAACGATATTGCTATTTCTATTTTAAAAATTATTTTCAATTAGATACTACCCACGATTCTCTCTTCCATATGAGATGTGTTTTTCATATCTTAAATTTAGTTGTTAAAGATGGTATGACATATATTTTGCCTCATATTGAATGAATTAGATCCGCAATTTCTTATATAATTCGATCTAATTCGAGGCAACAAGAATATAGAGGTTTTTGTAAAACTACCAACTTAAACCACGAAAATTAAAAACCGATGTAGATAATAGATGAAATTTTACTTATTTAATGTTGAAAAATGCTAAGTCATATTGACAAGTTATTTATGCTTTTATTAATGAGAAAACACCAAATATTAATGTTGATAAATCTAGTTTTGATGTAGCTAATATATTTCTTGATTTTTTAAAATCATTTTATGATGCTACAAATGAATGTTTGGGAACTTATTATACCACTTCTCATCTTGTTCTCTCAATTTTTATAAACTTAACGGGTAATTTTACACAATATCGACATATAGATGAATTTAGAGATATACTTAATAAAATGGAAACAAAATTTAAAAAATATTATGTGATGACCCAGATGTGTATGTATGAGTACGACTGCGGGGCAAACCTTGAGACTTAAGCCGAGTGTAGGCGAATCCCAGACTCGAGTATAGGCGAATCCCGGGTTGTAAAGAGGGGGTCGTCACAATACCACATCGCTTGGGGAAGTATGTGAAAATGAAACATATGTAAGTAGATCCCTCCCAAGATAGTAAGACGCGTTTTGGAGCACAATTGACAACGGATCCCATAAGAACTCCGAAGTTAAAAGTGCTTCGGCAAGAGCAATTCCAGGTTGGGTGACCTTCTGGGAAGTTCTCGCCAAACAAAGCCGTGAGGGGAGGATATTGGGCTACGGCCAATCCCCAGAGCGGACAATATCTTGCTGGGAAAAGGGGTCGTTACAAATGGTATCAGAGCCTGTACCCAACCAAAAATGTGGCTAACGAGGACGTTGGGCCCCCGAGGGGGGTGATTGTGATGACCCAGATGTGTACGTATGAGTACGACTGCGGGGCAAATCTCGGGACCTAAGCCGAGTGTAGGCGAATCCCAGACTCGAGTATAGGTGAATCCCAGGTCGTAAAGAGGGGGTCGTCACAATACTACATCGCTTGGGGAAGTATGTGGAAATGAAACATATGTAAGAGATCCCTCCCAAGTTAGTATGACGCGTTTCGGAGCACAATTGGCAACGGATCCCATAAGAACTCCGAAGTTAAAAGTACTTCGGCGAGAGCAATTCCAGGTTGGGTGACCTTCTGGGAAGTTCTCGCCAAACAAAGCCATGAGGGGAGGATATTGGGCTACGGCCCAATCCCCAGAGCGGACAATATCTTGCTAGGAAAAGGGGTCGTTACATATTGACATTTCTCCTATTTTTGTTTATGCATGTATAATGGATCCTAGGTATAAATTAAGAGGAGTATGTCTCATGATTAATAAAATTTCTAATAATTTACATACTACTTCTTTACTTTTTTTGGATCAAATAACTAATGAAATTACTAGTTTATATTCTTCTTATGAATCTAAATATTCTAATGTTAGTCGTTCATGTGTTTGTTCACATGCTAGTTCAAGTAGTGGTGGTGGAAATATTGTAGGTTCATAATTTGGTATTCATGATATTTGGAGTTAATTAGATACAGATATTTACTCTAGTTCTATACAAAATGAACTAGATATTTATTTTGACACTCGATATCAGTTTTCTCGCGAAGAAAACTTTGATATTTAGATTGGTGGAAAATTTTTTCCACCACATATCTGATTCTTTCTATAATGGCACGTGATCTACTAACACTTCCAGTCTCTACCGTAGTATCGGAGTCTGCTTTTAGTGCAGGTGGACGTGTGTACGATGAACGCCGAGGACGTCTTGAACCCGATCTCATGGAGGCACTTATTTGCATGAAGGATTAGAACGACGTCATTACGAGAAACCAACAACGAGACGACGAAATACTTGAAGACTTTAAAAATTTGGATATTGAATATTAGCATTTTAATTTAAATTTTGAAGTATTTTTTAAACTTGTAATTTTTTTTGACATTTACACATGATTGACAATTAGATGGGTGTCAACCTAGTAGTGATGTGTCTAATTTGTAGTGATGCAAATGTCAAATTTATAATAAATGCTATATTTTTTATATATTTGTTTTCTTTCACTTTTTTATAATTAAATGTCATTTTTGTATTAATTAAAGATTTCTATTATTTACACGACTAAGTATCTATCATATTTTATCACTAGTATAATAAATATTTATTATAGTTTTAATAAATAAAATTTTAATTAAATATATAATATATTTATATAAAATAATTTTATTTATGTAACCTCAGCTCGTTAAGCTCAGCTAGTTAAGTTCGTTGGGCCGGCTCGGCTTAGCTCGGCTCGTGGCTCGCGAGCCGGCTCGGGTTGGAAACTTTTTGGGGTCAGCTCGTGAGGCTCGGCAGACTTATTAGGCTTGGCTTGTTAGGCTCGGCAGGCTCGGCTCGGCTCGGCTCGGCTCGGCTCGTTTAACATCTCTAGAAAAACATGAGGCAATATAAAGTTTGTGAAGAGGTATAGGTGAACCATCAAGGTAGATGGTCTTTTTGTTTGGATGAGATGTTTGAATTTCCTTTATATAAATCTTTTTAAAAGGTCACATGTAGTGACCTACTTTTGTAGTAGCTTTCGTGTTAGTACTCTGATTTTCATGTAAATTTCAATGTGTAAAATGTATGTTATCTTCTTCATGCAATGGATATTTTATGTTTTAAATATTTTATAAAAAAATAATAATGATTTTAAACGGAGCATCTTAATTTAGGATACCAAGTTGAAGAAGAATGTTTCATTAACTCTTAACGATCTATGCATGTGCGAGTGCTAATGAGAACATCCCTTCGACGTTCGACTCATTCCCACTTTGGGAATCCTCTAGCCCGTCTGGGTTCGGTTGGTGGAACCGGGTCCTGACATTGACCTATCAAACAGATTTTCAAATAGTTTTTGCTCTTATGAGTTTTTCTAGATGATGCTTCAGTTCAAACAGATCAATTGCACTAGTTGACCTATGCAGGGGCGGGTCGACCTGGTTAGTGGATTTTAAAATGTTTGTTGCTCTTTGATGACCCTGGTTAAGATTAACAATAATAAGAACAATTAGAATTATTGAATGTGATTAGAAGTGATATTCATAAAGACAAAGGATCTTTGCTGGTATTCGTGGTTCTGTCGATCAACATAATAATGTCATGGCATTACTGAAGGTAATTGGTGAGCAATATGAGACTTCAGATAAAGCATCGGTCAGTACCCTCATTATGAAATTTTCATCCTTAAGACTCACTTCAATAGTAGGTGTGCGTGAGCACATCCTGCAGATGAAAGACATTGTGATTTAACTTAAAACACTTGAAGTTGATATGTTTGATTCTTTCCAGGTGCATTATATTTTGAACACTCTTCCCCAACCATACGGTCCTTTTAAAATCTTTTATAATACACATAAGGATAAATTGTCGATAAATGAATTATTAGTCATGTATGTTCAAGAGGAAGGGTGGCTGACAATGGAGATAAGTGATAGTGCATTAATGATGTCTCATGGAAAGAAGAAGACTCTAGCCAAAAATAAAGGGAAAGTTAAAATACTGATTCAAACTGATGATATTAAGAAAGAAATTAAGTGTTACTTTTATAACAAGAAGGGACACATAAAGAAATATTGCACTAAATTTAATTTTTGGCTTGAAAAGAAAGGTAAATCAACCTCATTTGTTTGTTATGAATCTAATATAGTTGATGTTATTTATAACACTCGGTTGATTGATTGTACTCATATTGATTATAGTGGATTGTTGAAAAGTCAATACGGGTCCCGTGATTTTTACACTCGTATTGAGAGGTTTTCTATGGTAAAAATTATCTTGCATTGTGGGAGTGATTTTATTGTTAATTGTTCAATTTTCTTATACTCGGATTATTGGAAAATTTGTTTTGAATCGAACTTCCATTGCAACGAACATTTTCCAATCAAATTGGTATCAGGGCATAGTTTTTTTATTTTGGTATAAGGATGGAGACTAACACATCTAGAATGGTGAACTTGAATGGATCAAATTACAATATTTGGAATGGTAAAATGGAGGACTTGCTTTATGTTAAAAGTTTTCACTTGTCAGTGTTCGCTACGGACAAACCCGCAGACAAAAGCGATGATGAATGAAATTTGTTACATAAAAAAGTATGTGGTTACATTCGTCAATGAGTTGATGACAATGTTTTGAACCATGTGATCTCAGTTACTCATGGTCGTACTTTTTGGTCCAAACTTGAAAAATTGTATGAGAGGAAGATGGAAAATAATAAGTTATTTTTGATCAAGCAAATGATATCCTTAAGGTATCAAGGTGGTTCTCCGATGACCGACCACTTGAATATTTTTCAAGGAATCATTAATCAATTGGCTGCAATGAAACTTAGCTTTGATGTCGAGATACAAGGTTTATGGCCGCTTGGTACTTTGCCTAGCTCATGGGAGAGTTTTAGAACGACATTGTCAAATTTCGCTCCGAATGGTATTCTCTCGATGGATTTAGTCAAGAGTAGTGTGTTGAATGAACGGATGAGATGAAAGGCACAAAGTTCCTCTTCGCAATGCGAGGTGTTGGTTACCGAATCGAGAGGGAAGAGTCAATGTCACGGTTCCATGATCGTAGCACATCACATGAGGTTTCCAATAGGTGGGCAAACTTTGAGTGTCATCATTGTGGCTTGAAGAGCCATATAAAGAAGCACTGTTGAAAGTTGAAGAAGGAGAACAAGAAGAAAAACAACAACACTGCCACCACCGCCAATAACAAAGAAGGTAAAAATCATGATGATGTTGCTATTGTAAATGATTTTCTTGTTGTTTGTGATAATGATGTTGAGAATGTTAATGCATCTTGTAATGAGATGGATTGGATTGTTGATAGTGGTGCTTCTACCCATGCTACCTCACGATGAGGTCTTTTCTCAACATATGAGGTTGATGATTTTGGTATTGTTCGTATGGGCAATAGTGGTCAAGCTAAAGTGGTCGAAATAGGTGATGTTTGTGTTGAGACGACTAATGACACTACTCTTGTTCTCAAAGATTTTAAGCATGTTAGAATTTGGTGTGACCCGAATTCTAATTGGGCCGGGTCGGGCCTGTATATCAATATTAGGGTTTTACGTTTTCTCTATATATTGATGCTCGAGTCGTAAAACTCATTGTACCGAATTTGATATTAGTGATTCTCTCCTCTGCCCGTGATTTTTTTCATTTCTAGGATTTTCACGTAAAATTCGGTGTCCATTATTTTCTTTTTTTTTTCGGTTTCTCAATTGTTCGTTACAGGTGGATTAGGGCGTCTAATCCTAACAAATGGTATCAGAGCTTCAAGTTGAAGGTTTCCGAAAATCAGGTTTTGATTTTTCGAAGGTATCGAACAATTTTTCAAGTTTGCATTTTCGGTGATTGGAATTTCCAAATATTTATTGGAAGAAGAAATTGGAAATAAAAAAAAAAACAAGGAAAAGGAAAAAAAGATATTTTTCTAGTTTGTGTATTCTTCGACGTTGAAAAAGAGCAGGGAAGGGAACCCACTATTGTTATCTTCTTCAACAGAAAAGAAGAAGCATGCCCCACTGCCGCTTCCATCGTCGCGGGGAGAGGAAAGCTGTCGCGCTGTCTGATGAGAGAAGGAGAAGATTGCCGACCACCAACGCCGCAGAAACTGTCGCGCGCCTGGGAGAAACCCTCCTGCCGTGCCGTCACCACCGCGAAGAAAAGAGGAGAAATGCCGACCATTCTTCAGCATCTCACCGTCGTTCTGCAAACCGTCTGACACTGCGAAGAGAGAAATTTACCCACTAGTCAGCCGACCGGCGCCGATTGAATAAGAAAAGGTGTGATTGACTTTTCCCAAATTTCAATCAAATTTTTGGGGTTGTTGTTCATCGTATTTGCGAACAGAAGAATTTTTGTTTGGCTTTGTGATTTTGCTTTGAGCTGAGTGAAGGAAATTACAAAGAGAAAATTCCTTATGTTCTTGCCGTGAAGAAGATCACTTATTGGGTGAATAGGGAAGGGCAGTGAAGAAGTTCAATTTTGAAATTTTTGTTGATTTTTCAATATTTGGATTTTGTTTTTGGGATTAGTTGAAAAATAAAAAATATTCGGACAAAGTTATTGGTTCAAATATTTTGGGCTCGGATAATTTATTCGGTAAATTTATTCAGAAAACTTTTGGAGTGAAATTCTGAAATCAATTTGGGCGGACTTAGATTGATTATTGGGGTTGAATTATTGATATTGAAATATCTATTTTGAAGTATTGATTATTGATAACTATGGCATACGACGATAGTATAGGACACAGTATTGAAAAATTTGATGGGACAGATTTCGCATTCTGGAGAATGCAAATCGAGGATTACTTGTATGGGAAAAAATTTCATCTTCCCTTGAGTGCAAAATCAGAGAAGATGGAAGACGGTGAATGGAATCTCTTTGATAGACAGGTTTTGGGAGTCGTCCGATTGAAGCTAGCCAAAAGCGTTGCTCACAACGTGGCGAAGGAGAAGACCACCGCGAGTCTGATGAAGGCTCTATCTGATATGTACGAGAAACCCTCTGCGAATAATAAGGTATTTCTTATGAAGAAGCTTTTTAATCTGAAGATGATTGATGGTACTTCTGTCACAGCACATCTGAATGAATTCAATACGATTGTGAATCAATTGTTATCTGTGGAAATTGATTTTGAAGATGAGGTTCGTGCCTTAATTTTGTTGGCGTCTCTATCGAATAGCTATGAGCCTATGAGGGCTGCAGTTAGTAGCTCAGTTGGAAGTGCTAAACTGGTATTCACCGATGTGAGAGATCGTATTCTTGCCGAGGAGGTTCGTAAGATCGATTCTGGTGAAATATCAACAGGCCCTGCTTTGAATGTTGAAAATAGAGGCAGGAGTCAAAGTAAAGGTCCGGGCAATAGAAATCGAAGTCAGAGGAAGCTCGAAAAACACGCCAACTTTGAGTGTTATTACTGTGGCAAGAAAAGACACATAAAGAGATTTTGTCATAAGTTTCTTATGGAGAATTCGAATGCCAAAGGAAAGGAAAAGATGTCCGAAGAGAGTGACATAGGCGATGAGGTAGGAAGAACCACCGAGGAGTTCTTTAGTGTGTACGATGATGACGTCGTAAATTTTGCTTGCCAAGATACGAGTTGGGTGATCGATAGTGGCGCTTCAATACATGCCACTTCGCAGAAGGATTGTAACGCCCCGAACCCGCCCCGGGCCCGGTGCGTCACGTTGCAAACAAATTCCGTGTTTAAACGACGTTTAAAATAATTTTTCATAAAATATTCGGCTCGGTTTTGTAAAATTCCCAGCTCGATGTTCGGGTTTTTCGAACCCTCAAATTTTCTTGGAACACGTGTCTAAAATACGTTAAAATGCGTTGGAAAAATGTCGGGTCAAAATATGTTGGAAATCGGGCGAAAAACGAAAAAAAATCAAGTTTGGCAAAAAAAAAGGGCGCTGGGCGCGCGGCTGGGCGCCAGGCGCCCAGGCAATGCGCGGCGTGCGCGCCACGCGCGCGCTGCGCGCTGTGCTACGCGCGGGGCACCCGCCGCACGCGCCTGCGCGTCCGCGCGCTGCGGCGCACCAGCGCGCCCCATCCTATTTATCCACGACTGATCGTGGCTAAATGCCCGATCGGTCGGGCCTTCTCGGGTTTTCTTCGCCCAGAAACCTCCCGGCCGCGACCGGTCGTGCCCCGAGCCCGATCGATCGGGCCCGCTCGGGTTTTTCATCACCAAAAAGACCCTAAAATGCCCTTTTTAACCATTTTCCACCTCCCTACACATTTTAGCACTTTTCTACATCCCCGACACCTCCAAAAATTCTGAAAATTTAAACATACCTTCCCGAGACCTAAATCTTCGAGTCCCGTAAAAAGCTCGGAAAACCGACTTAAAACGAATAAATACAAAAATAGAAATCATAACCCGACGTTAGTTATTTTAAAACCAAAACGGGCGGCGTAACGCCTAAATTTCTTTAAACCAAAACCTGAAATTTACTACCAAAAATATACTATGTCAAACCCCAAACATTAACAGCCGTTACGAAAATAGTTTCAACCAAAACGACGCACAAAATAAAATCATTTACAACAAAACTGTACAACCGACACTAAAACGTTTATAACCAACCGTTCACCATTTGTTCTACCTTACTCCCAACATTCAAAACATTACAAACACTAAACAACCATCTATCAAAATGTTCACCTCCCACATTACCCGACGAACAGTGGTCCAGACGCCCCGACAATGACCCGCACCGGCGGACTCCGTACTCCTCCGACTGCGGCCTAATCCTGAGCTGTCTCATCAACCTCACCTGTATAAAACTCGTCACCTACACCACAGAACACAAAACGTAAGCCTAATGCTTAGCAAGTAGGGAATAATGATATGCAAACACAAACAAAGTACGATGCACCCACAACCCTTACACACAACCCTAATACATGCGATTTCTAACTCTCGGTTGTATGCATCACGTTCTCACTACAGTTAGCGTAAGCGTACCTCTCTCGTAGAATATCATTCTACTCGAGACACATTTGCGTACCTCTCGAGTAGCACTCGAGACACAGTTGCGTACCTCCCGGGTAGCACCCGAGACACAGTTGCGTACCTCCCGAGTAACACTCGAGACACAGTTGCATACCTCCCGAGTAACACTCGAGACACAGTTGCGTACCTCCCGAGTAACACTCGAGACACAGTTGCGTACCTCCCGAGTAACACTCGAGACACAGTTGCGTACCTCCCGGGTAGCACCCGAGACACAGTTGCGTACCTCCCGAGTAACACTCGAGACACAGTTGCGTACCACCCGAGTAACACTCGAGACACAGTTGCGTACCTCCCGGGTAGCACCCGAGACACAGTTGCGTACCTCCCGAGTAACACTCGAGACACAGTTGCGTACCTCCCAAGTAACACTCGAGACACAGTTGCGTACCTCCCGGGTAGCACCCGAGACACAGTTGCGTACCTCCCGGGTAGCACCCGAGACACAGTTGCGTACCTCCCGAGTAACACTCGAGACACAGTTGCGTACCTCCCGGGTAACACTCGAGACACAGTTGCGTACCTCCCGAGTAACACTCGAGACACAGTTGCGTACCTCCCGAGTAACACTCGAGACACAGTTGCGTACCTCCCGGGTAGCACCCGAGACACAGTTGCGTACCTCCCGGGTAGCACCCGAGACACAGTTGCGTACCTCCCGGGTAGCACCCGAGACACAGTTGCGTACCGCACGGTTGTATATCTTACATTTCATCCACACAATTCACAACATGCATGCTAAAACCCTGTTCGTTTCGTAGTTTAAAAACAATGATACATGTCACATACAACCCATCAAACAAACAACCAAACAAAGCAATCAACCAATTCCCTACCGTTCTGTGGTGTAGGCCCGAAGGCAAAAGGCACACATCCACTACTTACCTGGCTGCTCCAAAATGGGCTGTCACTTCGTCCAACCAAAGTACACGCTCGATAACCTACCATCACGAAAACTCAACTCAGTATATAGTCACGAACTCTAAGGAAATTCTTAACCTAACTAACTAAAACTACAACAAAAATTCCTTTCCAAAACACTACACTCGGTTTTTACCCCAAAAGTGATCGTCTAACTTCAAACGGTTATAACTTTCTCATTTTTCAACGGATTTCGACGCGCCACCCCAACTCGGAAACCTCTACACGTCTACTATCCATTGAAACACCCAAATCAACCAAACAAGCACATTAGCTCAGCTGAAATCCAGAAAACAGAACTGACCCCCTTTGAGTTAAAAACCGGTTTTTCCCAAACTTAACTCCAATCTTCAATCTAACCCTAAAATTAACCTAAACCAATCCATTAAACAACTAAATCATCAAAATAGGAAAGACATCTAACATTTAGACTCAATTTTTTGGACTTCACCTTCTAGGGTTTCCTAACCCTATGCAATCCCCCACAAAAAACCCTAAAAACACTCCTAATCTTCATCCAAAGTTACAAAAACCAAAACCCATAAAGTTTTACCTTAAAATCTCCTTGAGAAATTGAAGCAAAGGAGAGAGGAGAGGCGGCTATGGAGGATGAAGGAGGAGATCGATGAAGGTTGAAGAAGAAAAAGGAAAAACATCACTTTAAACCAAACTTTCTTTCCACTTTTGATTTTCCTCCTCCAAACTTTCTAAAATTGAAAAACCACCCATTCTTTTCCCCTCTCTCTTTCTTCCAACGTGAACCCTCTTTTCACCCTCACTTTTCATTCATGTTTCTCATTCAATTAATGTTTGACAAATCCTATTGGTTGTTTGACTTTTCAAACCCCTTTGGTTTGAATTGTCAAACCACTTTATTTTCTTTCTCTTCCATTTCAATGCTCACCATTAATCTTGAATAACTAAACTCTCATAACCGTATATACTAGGACATACGTGCGTTATAGGAAATTCTCGGGTGTTACAATCCACCCTCCTTACAAAAATTTTGTCCTCAAAATTTGCGTACCTTATCTTACTATCTTCTGAGTACTGTAACTCCCAAAACTCAACACAACCTTCTTACTTTGAAGCCTCAGCTTTTAACTCCCTTCTATTCACCTAACTCTCGGGTTGCTATGCTAACCTCGACTACTCTATGGTCTTAGTCACCGTCAAAATTGATAAGTTCCTATGTTTTGTCTTATCTTACGCATCACTTAAGCATCTATTATTCACACCCTCAACTTCCTCGCATCACCAAGGTTGTAACTAGGACACTTCAATCCTTCAAATTTGGTTTCACTTATAACGTTTTCACTTATAACGTTCATACAAGCTCAGTTCATCTAATTTCTTACTTTTCTAATCTAGTATGTATCACCCAAGTATCCATCAAACACTCACCTAACTTCCTCAATTCTTCCAAACTACTTTAAGAGCGTAACCCCAAGGACTCAATGACTAAACATCTTACCCTCAATTCTAAATCTCAATTTCCTCTCTTCAATACCATCTTATTCCTACTCATCACTTCTCGCTCTTACACTTACTTTCCTCGAGCAATCAACTCGATCTCTATTCTACCTTAAAATTTCTCGATCCGGACTAAGTTATTAACTCGTTTCCAGCTCTTCATCCACAAAAATGTTTACATATTTCGACTTTAACCCTATTCCTTAAATCGACCCTTCAGAACTCTCGTAACTCTCTTGAATTCAACTTATTTCTAGGTTCGTGAAATTTTCTAAAGTTCCCAATACTTAAATCTATCGACTGGGTATTATCTAACTTCCCACGATTATGCCTACTACACTCAATTTAGCCAATTACAGTCATCATCACCAAACACTCTCAATTTCGTAGGTCTAAACTAACTCTCACTACTTACGAAACGAAACTTTTATAACCCCCCTCTACTAAGATGCGACTTCCTCGGAGAGTTCCATTATCGCTACATCTTTATCTACCTACATTTAGTTTCGGGCTCCCTCTCCTTCTATAACCTTGTGACACATGTTACCTTAATACCCTTTCTCTTCACTCCTTGGAAGACTTTCAACTTAAATTTTTGGCCAATTAGCAAGTTTGTCACGCTGGAGTAAACCCTTTAAAACATCTATCGTAATCAACAACCCTAACCCTCTCATAACGCTACTTCTTTCCTTGCTAGAGCCCCAACGATATTCCACCAACCAACATTCAGCTAACTTTATTACAAAAGCCATTACTACCTAAAACTGCCCAAAACTAAAACATACAACACCCCAACCTATCATCATAACAACAGCCATTGAACTACAAATACCGTACCTGAAGTCACGACTAGTCAATCCTTAGCTGGTCCATTCTTTGATGCATAGCAATCCTTGGCTACATGACCAAGCTTGTTATATCTGAAACACCGAATGACTTTTGGCATTGTACAATCCCGAGAAAGATGTCCGGTTTCAAAACAATTGTAGCATCTTCCTGCATATTGTCCACATTCCCCTAGATGAATCTTTAAACACTTAGGACATTGTGGATACCTTCTTTGCTTATTCTCTCCTCGCTGATCACTTAAGTCACCTCCCGGTCTCTTCGTTCCTTGTAACTGGAAAGATGATTCATCTCTGCTCACCTGGTCTGTAATATCCTTAAACATCCTCTTAGGAGCATAAGTAGGTTTAAGAATCTTCCCAGCAGTTTTCTCCACTTCTAAAGCCTTGGCCGTCACACGGGTAAATGGTATCCCGTCGATCCCAAAAGTCGTCACTAGCATTTCAATCTCTGGCTTTAAACCTTGTACAAACTGAAAAATTTTATCTTCCTCACTATTGACCATACGGCCGGAAAACTTGGATAATGTTTCGAACTGCTGAATATAATCTCCAACGGATCCAGTCTGCTTCAAAGCCATGAATTCTAATCGCTTTTCTGCTCGGGCTGTTCGATTGTAGTATTTCTCATAAAATATTTCCTTGAAATCTCCCCAACTCATGCTCTGAGTATCGGTCGTAGCTTTCACTTTTCCCCACCAGCTTTTGGCACTATCAGATAGGTGGAACGTCGCACACTTAACCTTATTTTCTTCCTCCATCTCGGCTACACCAAACATTTCTTCAATTGTACAAATCCAATTTTCAGCTGCTATTGGATTAGTCAGACTTCCTTCAAAGGCAGGGGGCTTTAACCGTCTAAATCTTTCTCCACTCGAGCCCGCTCCGGAGTTAGATCCTGCTCCAAGGTTTCCCGGTAGACCTTGGTTCATAAAAATTCCGAGTAGTTGTGATTGAATTTTTAACAGATCCCTGAGTTGTTTATTTGGGTCCTCAGGTGGCTCGGGTTCATTACGGGGTCGCTCAGGTTCATTCCGGGGTCGTCCAGGTCGTCTTTGTTGTCCTTGGTTTCTATGCATTTCTAATCCTGTAAGGTTAGAAAATCTAATCTTAGAAAAACATAGCTAAAGTTAAAGAAATACTTACAGTCGGTGAAGTACGTTGCACGGCGGCCGGCATTGTCGGGTAATCCTTTGAACGACTCGACCACTAACGCTCTGATACCATATTTGTAACGCCCCGAACCCGCCCCGGGCCCGGTTCGTCATGTTGCAAACAAATCCCGTGTTTAAACGACGTTTAAAATAATTTTTCGTAAAATATTCGGCTTGATTTTGTAAAATTCCCGGCTCGATGTTCGGGTTTTTCGAACCCTCAAATTTTCTTGGAACACGTGTCTAAAATACGTTAAAATGCGTTGGAAAAATGTCGGGTCAAAACATGTTGGAAATCGGGCGAAAAACGAAAAAAAATCAAGTTTGGCAAAAAAAAAGGGCGCTGGGCGCGCGGCTGGGCGCCAGGCGCCCAGGCCATGCGCGGCGTGCGCGCCACGCGCGCGCTGCGCTACGCGCGCGGCACCCTCCGCACGCGCCTGCGCGTGCGCGCGCTGGGGCGCACCAGCGCGCCCCATCCTATTTATCCACGACCGATCGTGGCTAAATGCCCGATCGGTCGGGCCTTCTCGGGTTTTCTTCGCCCAGAAACCTCCCGGCCGCGACCGGTCGTGCCCCGGGCCCAATCGATCGGGCCCGCTCGGGTTTTTCATCACCAAAAAGACCCTAAAATGCCCTTTTTAACCATTTTCCACCTCCCTACACATTTTAGCATTTTTCTACATCCCCGACACCTCCAAAAATTCTGAAAATTTAAACATACCTTCCCGAGACCTAAATCTTCGAGTCCCGTAAAAAGCTCGGAAAACCGACTTAAAACGAATAAATACAAAAATAGAAATCATAACCCGACGTTAGTTATTTTAAAACCAAAACGGGCGGCGTAACGCCTAAATTTCTTTAAACCAAAACCTGAAATTTACTACCAAAAATATACTATGTCAAACCCCAAACATTAACAGCCGTTACGAAAATAGTTTCAACCTAAACGACGCACAAAATAAAATCATTTACAACAAAACTGTACAACCGACACTAAAACGTTTATAACCAACCGTTCACCATTTGTTCTACCTTACTCCCAACATTCAAAACATTACAAACACTAAACAACCATCTATCAAAATGTTCACCTCCCACATTACCCGACGAACAGTGGTCCAGACGCCCCGACAATGACCCGCACCGGCGGACTCCGTACTCCTCCGACTGCGGCCTAATCCTGAGCTGTCTCATCAACCTCACCTGTATAAAACTCGTCACCTACACCACAGAACACAAAACGTAAGCCTAATGCTTAGCAAGTAGGGAATAATGATATGCAAACACAAACAAAGTACGATGCACCCACAACCCTTACACACAACCCTAATACATGCGATTTCTAACTCTCGGTTGTATGCATCACGTTCTCACTACAGTTAGCGTAAGCGTACCTCTCTCGTAGAATATCATTCTACTCGAGACACATTTGCGTACCTCTCGAGTAGCACTCGAGACACAGTTGCGTACCTCCCGGGTAGCACCCGAGACACAGTTGCGTACCTCCCGAGTAACACTCGAGACACAGTTGCGTACCTCCCGAGTAACACTCGAGACACAGTTGCGTACCTCCCGAGTAACACTCGAGACACAGTTGCGTACCTCCCGAGTAACACTCGAGACACAGTTGCGTACCTCCCGGGTAGCACCCGAGACACAGTTGCGTACCTCCGAGTAACACTCGAGACACAGTTGCGTACCTCCCGAGTAACACTCGAGACACAGTTGCGTACCTCCCGGGTAGCACCCGAGACACAGTTGCGTACCTCCCGAGTAACACTCGAGACACAGTTGCGTACCTCCCGAGTAACACTCGAGACACAGTTGCGTACCTCCCGGGTAGCACCCGAGACACAGTTGCGTACCTCCCGGGTAGCACCCGAGACACAGTTGCGTACCTCCCGAGTAACACTCGAGACACAGTTGCGTACCTCCCGAGTAACACTCGAGACACAGTTGCGTACCTCCCGGGTAGCACCCGAGACACAGTTGCGTACCTCCCGAGTAACACTCGAGACACAGTTGCGTACCTCCCGGGTAGCACCCGAGACACAGTTGCGTACCTCCCGGGTAGCACCCGAGACACAGTTGCGTACCTCCCGGGTAGCACCCGAGACACAGTTGCGTACCTCCCGGGTAGCACCCGAGACACAGTTGCGTACCTCCCGAGTAACACTCGAGACACAGTTGCGTACCTCCCGGGTAGCACCCGAGACACAGTTGCGTACCTCCCGAGTAACACTCGAGACACAGTTGCGTACCTCCCGAGTAACACTCGAGACACAGTTGCGTACCTCCCGGGTAGCACCCGAGACACAGTTGCGTACCTCCCGGGTAGCACCCGAGACACAGTTGCGTACCTCCCGGGTAGCACCCGAGACACAGTTGCGTACCGCACGGTTGTATATCTTACATTTCATCCACACAATTCACAACATGCATGCTAAAACCCTGTTCGTTTCGTAGTTTGAAAACAATGATACATGTCACATACAACCCATCAAACAAACAACCAAACAAAGCAATCAACCAATTCCCTACCGTTCTGTGGTGTAGGCCCGAAGGCAAAAGGCACACATCCACTACTTACCTGGCTGCTCCAAAATGGGCTGTCACTTCGTCCAACCAAAGTACACGCTCGATAACCTACCATCACGAAAACTCAACTCAGTATATAGTCACGAACTCTAAGGAAATTCTTAACCTAACTAACTAAAACTACAACAAAAATTCCTTTCCAAAACACTACACTCGGTTTTTACCCCAAAAGTGATCGTCTAACTTCAAACGGTTATAACTTCCTCATTTTTCAACGGATTTCGACGCGCCACCCCAACTCGGAAACCTCTACACGTCTACTATCCATTGAAACACCCAAATCAACCAAACAAGCACATTAGCTCAGCTGAAATCCAGAAAACAGAACTGACCCCCTTTGAGTTAAAAACCGGTTTTTCCCAAACTTAACTCCAATCTTCAATCTAACCCTAAAATTAACCTAAACCAATCCATTAAACAACTAAATCATCAAAATAGGAAAGACATCTAACATTTAGACTCAATTTTTCGGACTTCACCTTCTAGGGTTTCCTAACCCTATGCAATCCCCCACAAAACACCCTAAAAACACTCCTAATCTTCATCCAAAGTTACAAAAACCAAAACCCATAAAGTTTTACCTTAAAATCTCCTTGAGAAATTGAAGCAAAGGAGAGAGGAGAGGCGGCTATGGAGGATGAAGGAGGAGATCGATGAAGGTTGAAGAAGAAAAAGGAAAAACATCACTTTAAACCAAACTTTCTTTTCACTTTTGATTTTCCTCCTCCAAACTTTCTAAAATTGAAAAACCACCCATTCTTTTCCCCTCTCTCTTTCTTCCAACGTGAACCCTCTTTTCACCCTCACTTTTCATTCATGTTTCTCATTCAATTAATGTTTGACAAATCCTATTGGTTGTTTGACTTTTCAAACCCCTTTGGTTTGAATTGTCAAACCACTTTATTTTCTTTCTCTTCCATTTCAATGCTCACCATTAATCTTGAATAACTAAACTCTCATAACCGTATATACTAGGACATACGTGCGTTATAGGAAATTCTCGGGTGTTACAAGGATTTCTTTACGTCCTACACTTCGGGTGACTTTGGAAGTGTGAGGATGGGAAATGGTGGCGTTACAAAAGCCATTGGTTTGGGAGATGTGCGTTTGGAGACCAACATCGGCAACATCTTGGTTTTGAGAGGTGTGAAGCACATCCCCGACATCCGTAAGAATTTGGTCTCGACTGACAAGCTCGACGACGAAGGGTTTTGCAACACCTTTCGTGATGGAAAATGGAAGCTTACTAGAGGTTCATTGATCGTAGCGAGAGGAGAAAAATGCTCCTCATTATATGTGATACACGCAAAGATCGCGGATTCCACAGTCAATGTGGTGGGTAATAAAGCTGCAAAGTTTGTGCATTCACCTTCTAAGAGAAAGGTAGAGAAGACTCGGAAGAAGTCAAGTTCTCGGGTGAAGTTCAAGTTGGGATCTGAGGGAACATCAGAGCCATTGAGTCAGCATGTTACAGATGTTTAGTCATCAGTTTCAGATTCACGTCAGAGTGATATCGTCAAAGGCAGAACCATGTGGAAGGTTAAAATTTCGGGACGATATAATGAAACTGTGGGTTATGCATTGAATGTGTTCGAGGGTAACGATTCTTGTGTGGAGTCTTAAACATGTTCAGATGCAGTTCATTGTAACAACCCTGATAGTTCAGTGATACCATAGAGGAGGAGATGCGATTTCTTCTCAAGTTTAAGCGGGGCTTAAACTTGAACGGTATCGGATGCTGAGTTCTCCCATCTGGGGCCTTTGTGGTAGAAGAGTTTATTTTTAATGAAGTTTTGCATATTTGTTTCCTTGCCGGAATTTCCTTGAAGGTGGAGATTGTCAGAGTTCAGTGTTCTGGATTTACTTTGGGTTGGGCCGAGTAGCCCGTTGGATCTCTCATCTGGAATTCGTGTCAAGGTGGAGTTTGTTAGAATTTGGTGTGACCTGAATTTTAGTTGGGCCGGGTCAGGCCCGTATATCAATATTAGGGTTTTACGTTTTCTCTATATATTGATGCTTGAGTCGCAAAACTCATTGTATCGAATTCGATATTAGTGATTCTCTCCTCTACCCGTGGTTTTTTCTCTTTTTAGGGTTTCCACGTAAAATTTGGTATCCATTATTTTCTCGTTTTTCTTTTTCGGTTTCTCAATCGTTCGTTACATGTGGATTAGGGCGTCTAATCCTAACAAAGCATATTCCCGATATTCACTTCAATCTTTTATCGGTTGGAAGGTTGGATGATGAAGGTTTTTGCAATTCCTTTTCTAGTGTTGAATGGAAGCCTAAAAAAGGATTGATGGTGGTTGCAAAAGGCAAGCGGCGTTTGAATTTGTATGTCGTTCGGTTTGGGATATCCAAGTGTTACATAAACATTTGTGAAAATGATTCTTCTTCCGAGTCGTGGCTCAAGCGCTTGGCTCATATAAGCTAGAAAGACTTAGCTATGTTGGCTAAGAAGAATGTGCTATGTGGGGTTTCAAATGCGCACTTAAAGAGGTGTCTACATTGCTTGGTTGTAAAACAAAGACAGGTGTCATTTAGATTGTCCGCATCGAAAAGAAAGTCGGAGTTACTAGACTTGGTACATTCCGATGTGTGTGGGCCGATGAAGACAAGGGCACTTGGTGGTGCGTATTACTTTGTAACTTTTGTCGATGATCATTCTCGAAAAGTTTGGGCTTATAAATTGAAGACGAAAGATCAAGTGCTAGATACCTTCCAAGTGTTTCAAGCTTCGGTCGAGAGGGAAACCGAGAAAAAGTTGAAGTGTATTCAAACGGATAACGAGAGAGAGTATATTGTACCTTTTGATGAGTATTGTCAAGAACAAGGTATTCGTCACCAAAATTCACCTCTGAAAACACCGCCATTGAATGGATTGATCGAAAGAATAAATAGGACATTGGTGGAAAGGGTGAGGTGTTCGCTTTCACAAGAAAAATTATTGAGATATTTTTGGGGCAAAGCATTGAGTACGGTGATACATGTGCTAAACCTCACACCATATGTTCCCTTGAACTTTGATGTGTTGAATCGTGTTTGGAGTGGTAAAGATGTCTCTTATGATCATCTACGGGTATTTGGGTGTATGGCTTGCGTGTATGTTCCCAAAGACAAGAGGTCAAAGTTGGAAGACAAGACCAAGAAGTGCGTGTTTGTCAGCTATGGGCTTGATGAGTTTGGATATCGGTTCTTTGATCCGATTAATAGGAAGCTTGTTCGTAGTTGAGATGTTGTATTCGTGGAGGATTATACCATTGAAGTTATCAACAAGGTGGACAAGGTTGTTCTTACTCAAGCAAATGAAAAGATGGTTGACATGGATTTAATTTCAATTGCTCCTACCCGGATAATCACCGACGACGTCCCAATTGAAAATCAAGGTATGGATTTACATGTTGGTAATCCTTTAAATACTAATGATTTTGTTGATTTTGATGTTGATTCTAGTGTTGAAGCTAATGTTGAAAATGGCGATGAGCAAGAGAATGAAAATGTTGAGGAATTTATTTCTTCTAATGAACCAAGGCGGTCTACTCGTGAGAGATGTCCTTCGGTTAGGTACCTGTCACATGAGTATGTGTTGCTCACCAATGGAGGAGAACCCGAGAGCTTTCAAGAGCATTGGAAGACGAAAACAAAAAAGAAATGGATGGGTGCCATGGAGGATAAGATGAAATTCCTTCGTGCGAACAACACTTTTGAGCTAATAAATTTTCCCAAGGGCAAGAATGCCTTGAAAAATCGATGGGTGTATCAATTGAAGCAAGATGAGCATACTTCACAACGTCAATACAAGACTCGGTTGGTAATGAGAGGCTTCTCGCAAAGAAAATGTATTGACTTTGGCGAGTTTTTTGCTCCCGTAATGAAAATGGAATCCATTTGCGTTGTTTTTGGTTTAGCCACTAGTTTTAATCTAGAGGTTGAACAAATGAATGTGAAGACGACTTTTCTTCATGGGGACTTACAAGAAGAGATATACATAGAACAACCGGAGGGTTTCCAAAAAAAATTGAAAGAAGACTACGTTTGCAAATTGGTGAAGAACCTTTACGATTTGAAACAAATGCGGCGACAATGGTATTGGAAGTTTAGTTCGGTAATGATTGAACATGAGTACAAGATGAACAAAGCTGATCATTGTGTTTTTCTGCAAAAATTCTTGGATGATGATTTTATTATTCTTTTGCTCTATGTCGACGATATGTTGATTGTTGGAAGGGACATTTCAAGAATCAATGAGGTAAATTTGAGTGAGTCGTTTGCTATGAAAGATTTGGGACTGGTGCGTCAAATCCTTGGGATTCGAGTTATCATTGATCGAGATGACAAAAAACTACATTTGTCGCAAGAAAAGTACATTGAAAAAATTCTTCAACGCTTCAACCTGGATAAAGCGAAAGCGGTGAGTGTTCCTCTTGCTTCTCTTTTTAAGCTCAGTCATAATCATTGTCCTTCTATTGATGATGAGAAGTTGTCTATGAAGAACATTTTGTATTCTTCGGCGATTGGTAGATTGATGTACGCTATGGTTTGCACAAGACCCGATATAGTGCACGCCGTTGGCATGGTGAGTAGATATCTTTCAAATCCAGGAAGACACTATTAGGAGGCCGTGAAGTGGATAATGAGATATCTCTGGGGAACGACATATCTTAGACTAACTTTGGGATGTGAGAAGCCTATGTTGGTTGCGTTTACAGATTTGGATTTGGCCGGAAGCTTGGATGATCGAAAATCTACTTCGGGGCATATGGTAACTTTTGCCAGAGGAGTCATGGCTTGACAGTCTAAATTGCAAAAGTGTGTTGTTATTTCTACTACTGAAGTTGAGCTTATAGTCGTCGTGGAGGCAACAAAGGAATTGTTGTGGTTGAGAAAGTTCACGATAGAACCTGAGTTGAAACAACAAAAGTATGCTTATTTTGTGATAATCAAAGTGCAATTCATCTTGCAAAAAATTTTTCTTTTCACTCGAAGTCAAAACACATTGAAATTTGTTATCATTGGATTCGTGACATTTTGAATGATAAGATGTTGGAACTTGAAAAGATTTACACGAATGATAATGGATAAGATATGTTGACAAAGATGTTGTTGCGGAATAAATTTGAGTTTTGTCGCTTGGTTGCCGAGTTGACAACACCCTCCAACTAGTCGGTCGGGGGAGTTTGTGTAACACCCCGAATTATATAAACCCGGTTCGTTACACATAATACTGAACCACACTATGACATTCAGAGAAAATTTCAAAATTTCACTCAACGGTCAAAGTTTGACCTTTAAAACGTTAAAACTTGCAGCGGAAATTCATTTGTATAAAACGACATTAAAATATTAAAGACAATTGGTTGAAAGAAAACAAAACAAAACAGAACACGTCCACCACTGAACAGTTCCAGCGATAGAAATAGAAATAGAAGACATCAACCGCTAAACAGTGTCGGCGGTAGAAGCAGAAACAAGAGGCTTCTTCTGCTACCAACGTCCACCGCTCACGTCAGCCGAACGACAAGTCGACTTCTCAAGTCTACCGCTCACAAAACGACAAAACCTATTACTCACATCCACCGATCATAAAACGACAAAACCTATTACTCACATCCACCGATCACAAAACGACAAAACCTATTGCACATCCATCGATCATAAAACGAGAAAACTATTACTCACATCCACCGATCATAAAACGACAAAACTATTACTCACATCCACCGATAGACTACATCCAGCGATAGACTACATCCACCGATAGATTACATCCACCGATAGACTACATCCACCGATAGACTACATCCACCAATAGATTACATCCACCGATAGACTACATCCACCGGTGAACAGTAACACTCTAAACAAATAGACAACTCTGCCTATTAAAAGAATAAATTTTAACAGCAGCTATTCAAAACAACATAAATCAACAACTTTATAAATCCAGAACGACAATCTACAACTAAAACCAAATCGTGTTTTTCATAATAAAAAAAGCTCCAAAATTGATAAAAACATTAAACTCCTGCTATCATTAACATTCTTAGCACACCAAAAACTGAACCATTGTTAACTAGACTTTCACACCTATTGACATTAGTTAAACCGCCCCATCAGATTGTCAAGTCGATGCGTTAATGTACTCCTCCAACCAGCCTAGTCCTCAACATACTCAGAGAACACACCTGCTGGGATTTCTTCACCTATATCACAAAACTCATCTATTAGCCTAATGCTAAGTAAGTAAAGCAATAATGAAATGATATGCTGAAACATAAATCCTAGTCATGCAGTTTCTACTTTCACATCTCAGTCGCATTCACCTTCTTTCTCTGATCTGATCCCTCGGTTCCATTGGGAGTTGGATCCTTTTTCCCAAAGTCATACATCCTCTTCATAAATTAAGGGGCGGATTAGTTCCCTTAACAGCTGATCGGATCCTAAATTCTATTAGGAAGCAGATCAATTTTTCCAAAGTCATACATCCCCTTCATAAATTAAGGGGCGGATTAGTTCCCTTAACAGCTGATCTATTACATTCTGTTCATACCTTGCCATACCATTACATGTAAATTCATTTTTGTGTTCTTTCCAAAACATGATACATGACATTCAGAAAACATTCAAACAAGCATAAACCTACTGTTTTGTGATGTTGACCAGAAGACACACACATACTCTACTTACCTGGTTTCCTGGAAAAGCTTGGTTGCAAACTACTTCGGGTTTTGCTCAAACCTATAGCCGTAGACAGAGTATTAATTAAGTTTCATTCTAAATTATTCTCAAATCTACCAGAACTCATAAGGAAACTAGTTTGGGAACTCAGATCATCAAGCATTCCTGATATGCCCCAAACTCAAACTAACTCTCACTCACAGCATTCTCAAAACTAGCATTTAAAATCCCCTCTAACACCGATAGTCACAATGTAGCAAGAAATCGAAGTAGAACTCACATAGCTTGGAGAGAATGGGAGGGATGATCGCCGAGAGGAACTCTGCTTAGCTGAGCTGAATGCCGAGAAAGGAAAATGAGAAAATAGTGGCGGCTAAACCTCATTAAACCCTCCCTTAAATACGTTATCCACTATAGATCTCCATTTACCATTATGTCCTTACTTAGTCACTCATTAACCTAATCAATAATTGTCCCAATTTCATCCATAAAGTGTACACTATTAGATGACAAGGTAAAATCGGTTCGATGGAATCAGGTGTTACAATTTACCCTCCTTAAAAGAATTTTGTCCTCAAAATTCAATACTTGAATAATTCTAGATGTTGGTCCATCATGTCTTGCTGGCACTCCCAAGTTGTCTCCTCTATGCCCTGGTTATGCCATAAAACTTTCACCAGCGGGACCTCTTTGTTGCGCAACACCTTCACAACATAGTCAAGGACCTTTACCGATTTCTCCTCATAAGTAAGAGTAGGATGAATTTCAATGTTCTGCTGTTCCACAACCTGAGTTGGATCCCGCATACACTTCTTTAGCATAGAAACATGGAACACATTGTGAATCCCTTCCATAGAAGTTGGTAACTGTAATTGGTAAGCTATCTTCCCAATCCTCTTCAAGATTGAGAACGGTCCAATATATCTGGGGTTCAACTTGCCTCTTCTTCCAAATCTCACAACTCCCTTAAATGGTGATACCTTAAGAAAAACTTCATCACCAACTTCAAACTCTAATTCTCTATGTCTCCTATTGGCATAGCTTTTCTGTCGGCTTTGAGCTGTTAAGATTCTCTGTCGGATGAAAGCAATCTTCTCCACTGTTTGCTGCACAAAATGAGGACCAATTAATTGCGCTTCACCAACTTCGTCCCAATACAAAGGAGATCTGCATTTTTGCCCATATAATTCTATATACGGTGTCATACCTATGGTTTCCTGGAAACCGTTGTTATAAGAGAATTCCACCAACGATAAATACTTACTCCAAGATCCTTGAAAATCTAATATGCATGCACAAAGCATATCCTCAAACGTTTGGATAGTCCTTTCAAATTGTCCATCTGTTTGAGGGTGAAAGGCTGTGCTAAAGTTGAGCTGTGTACCTATAGCCTTATGCAGACTCTTCCAAAACTTTGACGTAAATCTAGAGTGTCGGTCAGAAACTATAGTGCTTGAAACTCCATGCAGTCTAACAATCTCATGCACATACAATTTAGCTAGTTGGTCCATTGAGTAGGTCATCTTTATGGGCAGAAAATGAGCAGATTTGGTTATCACCCAAATTGCATCATGTCTCTTTGTTGTCCTAGGCAATCCTACCACAAAGTCCATCGTTATTTGTTCCCATTTCCATTCGGGAACTGGTAATGGTTGCAATGCTCCTGCAGGCCTCTGATGTTCAGCTTTAACTTGTTGGCAAACTAAACACAATCCTACGTACTCGGCCACACTTCTTTTCATATTTGGCCACTAATAATGTTGTTTAAGGTCTCTATACATTTTTGTACTTCTAGGATAGACAGAGAGTCTAGAAGAATGCGCCTCCGAAAGAATTTCATTTCTAAGTTCAACATTAGCCGGAACAAACCACCTATTTCAAAACTTTAGAATTCCATCATCCGAATAATTGAAATCCGACTTATCGGAAGAATCCATGCTCGACTTGTACTTGGTGCATTCGGCATCATTCACTTGAACTTCTCTTATTCTCCCCAAAATAGTAGACCTCAAGGATATGGCAGAAAGCATAGCTGACACACTAGATACAGCCTTGAGGTTAAATCTTTGAAATTCAGTCTTTAAGGCTAATGGTATGTCAAGAATCAATGCAAAAGCCGATGTTGTCACTCTACTCAAAGCATCAGCCACTATATTTGCCTTGCCGGGGTGGTATTTAATCTCAAAATCATAGTCCTTGACAAACTCCAACCATCTACGTTGCCTCATATTTAATTCTTTCTGTGTGAAAATATACTTCAGACTTTTATGGTCCGAAAATATCTCACAAGTCTGTCCATACAAGTAATGCCTCTAAATCTTTAATGCAAAAACCACTGCAGCTAATTCTAAGTCGTGTGTAGGGTAATTCTTATCGTGTGTTTTCAAATGTCTAGAAGTATAAGCTATTACTTTTCCATCTTGCATCAACACACAACCAAGTCCAACTTTGGAAGTGTCACAATAAATGCTGAACTTTCCATTTTCAACAGGGAGTGTTAATATTGGAGCATTGGTCAACTTCTGTTTCAAAGTCTGGAAACTGGATTCACATTCCTCTGTCCATGCATACTTAATGTTTTTCCTTGTTAACCGAGTGAGGGGTGTTGCAATCTTTGAGAACCCTTTAATAAATTTTCTGTAATATCCTGCTAAACCAAGGAAACTTCGAATATCAGTGGCATTCTTCGGTTGGGGCCACTCCTTAACTGCTTGAACCTTAGCTGGATCGACAGATATTCCTTCACCAGAGATCACGTGACCAAGAAAGTGAACTCTATCCAACCAAAACTCACACTTGGAAAACTTAGCATAAAGTTGGTGCTGCCTTAATACTCCCAATACCAAGGTTAGGTGTCTTGCATGCTCATCATTAGTACGAGAATAGATTAAGATAACATCAATAAATACTATGACAAATTTATCTAAATACTCGTGAAACACTCTATTCATAAGATCCATAAATGCTGCTGGTGCATTTGTCAATCCAAAGGATATTACCAAGAACTCATAATGTTCATACCTCGTGCGAAAGGCTGTCTTAGAAATATTTTCTGATTTGACTTTCAACTGGTAATAACCGGACCTAAGGTCAATCTTAGAGAAAACTCATGCACCGTTAAGCTGGTCGAATAAATCATCAATCTTTGGCAATGGATACTTGTTCTTGATGGTTAACTTATTCAATTCCCAATAATCCACGCACATTCGCATTGATCCATCTTTCTTTTTGACAAAAAGAACTAGTGCACCCCACGGTGAAAAGCTTGGGCGTATAAACCCTTTATCCAATAGTTCCTCCAACTGTTTCTTTAATTCCTTAAGCTCCGTAGGTGCTAATCTATAGGGATTCTTAGATACAGGCTCGGCGCCTGGGTAAACATCTACAACAAACTCAATTTTCCTATATGGCGGCAAGCCAGGAAGGTCATCTAGAAATACTTCTGGAAAATCTTGGACAACTATGACATTCTGAGGACTTGCTTTTCCTACTAGTTGTGTGTCTAGAACACTGGCCAAAAAGCACAAATACTCCCCGCATGGAGAAGGTCTAGCGTTGAGAGAGGTCATAATAGACATTTCCTTACTCTTCTTCAAAGCTTGAAAGGTATGATTCAAACCACCAGGGGGTTGGGAGCTAACTATTCCAGTCCTACAATCTATTGTGTCTTATGCTTAAACAACCAATCCATTCCTAGGATTACATCAAATCCCATTATATCCATAATAATAAGATCAGCAGGTAGACTCACGTTCCCTACTAACACATCACTGTCAAGCATCAATTGGTTAGAGTGCATGCGTTGACCAGAGGGTAATGCAACATTAAACACATGCATAGAAAGGGTAAACTGTACATCTAACTTAACAGCAAACGCAGATGCTATAAAGGAATGTGTCAACCAGAATCTATTAAAGTAAAAGCAGCCACAGAGTTGATCAATATGGTACCTAACACCACAACAGGCTGGTCTTCATCACCCGACTCCATCATGGAGAATATCCTCGGTTTCAACATAGCATGGCCATTCTTTAAGGCTGGGCAGTCCCTGTTGATATGGCCGACTTTGTTACAGTTGAAGCATCAGGTGATTCTAGGCTTCGGGCAATCTCTGTACGTGTGTCCAATCTTCTCATAGTTGAAACACTTTTCCGTCCCAAATCTACACTTGCCCAGGTGACTCTTCAAACATTTCGGGCACTGGGAAAACTTTCTGGTATCCGGTACTTTCCTTCCTGTTCCTTGGTTACTCTGGCCTTCACTGGGCCTCTTCATTCCTCTCTGCTGTTGGGGCTGGATGAACTTTCGCGGGGCTTCCTTCGGTCCAGAACACTTCATTTCAGCTTCTTCCACTTCCAATGCTGTGAACACAACTTCACTGAATGACAGCCCTTTAATACCACAGAATTTGACTCCTCTGTAAATTTCCGGCTTCAGTCCATGCACAAACTGAAACACCTTATCCTCATTCTTGTGAACAAAATGTCCAGCAAACCTAGACAAGGACACGAATTGCCTACTGTACTCTGCCACAGACCCTGTCTGCTTCAAGTTCAGAAACTCTACCTTCTTTGCAGCCTGGACTGTGCTGTTAAAATATTTCTCGTAGAAAACCTCCTTGAACTGGGACCAGGACATAGCCAGAACATCAATGGTGGTCTCTATTGTTTCCCACCAAAGTTGAGCGTCCCCAGCCAAATGGAACGTTGCCAGAGTGACTTTGTCTCCTTCTCCGATGTTGGCACATCTGAACATGCTCTCAGTCTTCCTAAGCCACTCCTCAGCAACAATTGGATTGGACGATTTTCCATCAAGTGTGGGCGGCTGTAGCCTCCGGAATCGGTCTCCTGAATGCTCACTGCTGGAACTCGAGTTGGCACTTCCTTGTACTTCTCGGTTCAACAATACTCCCAACTGATCGGACTGCTGACGAACCAAATCGGTCTGCTGACGCACCAAATCCGTCAGCTGCCTAATTACACTAGGATCCTGCTCACATCCCGAATTTGGTATCTCTCTTGGTACTCTTGGTCTTCCTGGTCGTCTAGACATCTTACTAGATTCCTGTACAGGGTTAATTACACTCTTAAATATCTAATAGCTAAGGTTAACTTAAACACTTACAGTTGTTGAAGTACTTCCATGCAACGATTGGCATTGATGAGTAATCTTTTGAACGGTTTAACTGAATGTCTCTGATACCATAATGTAACGCCCCGAATTATATAAACCGGTTCGTTACACATAATACTGAACCACACTATGACATTCTGAGAAAATTTCAAAATTTCACTCAACGGTCAAAGTTTGACCTTTAAAACGTTAAAATTTGCAACGGAAATTCATTTGTATAAAACGACATTAAAATATTAAAGACAATTGGTTGAAAGAAAACAAAACAAAACAAAACACGTCCACCACTGAACAGTTTCAGCGATAGAAATAGAAATAGCAGACATCCACCGCTAAACAGTGTCGGCGGTAGAAGTAGAAACAAGAGGCTTCTTCTGCTACCAACGTCCACCGCTCATGTCAGCCGAACGACACGTCGACTTCTCACGTCTACCGCTCACAAAACGACAAAACATATGTAACGCCCCCGAACCCACCCTGGCTCGGAGCGCTACTTTGCTAACCAATCTTACGTTAAAACTGACTCCCAAACATCAAAGGAAATGAACACATCTGAATTTAAAACTAAACTCCCGAAACTCTCTATGTCATACCTAGCTGCCTAGACTCACTAATTTCCCTAAATCCTAACCTTTAAGCACCACGGCGTCATTCCCGAAAATTTCGGCAAAGTAACGCCTAAAAATGGTGCCTCCAAAATGCTAAGTACCTGCAAAAGAATCAATTCCTAACCAACCAGATCCAGAATACACAATACAAGCAAAAACCCGAAATGCCCCAAACAGGGCTTGCTGTATTTTGCCCAAATCGGGCTCCTCACTGCCAAGCAACCAAAGCTGGTCCAAGGGTCGGCAAACCCACGCCGGAGGTGACCAAAATCGGCCGGTGATCGGAGCCAAATCCGGCTCATCACTCTCGGTCCTAAATAGAACCGAAACAGGGAGAAGCTAGGGCTTACCGTTCGGTTTGTGCGCGGAGAAGGGCCATAACTGCTCGCCGCCGTCTTCTGGCCGGAGAACGCCGGGAAATCGCGATGACCGGGCCGCCGATCACCGTTCGCGTCTCCCCCCCTCTGCTCTGCTCTCCGCTCGGGTCATCGAAGCTCAAACACAGAATGGCTCGTCGAAGCCATTCTGTGTTTTTGTTTGTTTTTTTTTTTATTATTAATAATAATAATAATAATAATTTATAATAATAAAACTAAAACTATTTCTTTAATTAACACTAACTAATTACCGTTTTGCCTTCTCGTGTTTTCGACCATTCGAAATTTCGTTAAATCTCGCTCGTTCGTAAATTAGAAACTTTCATAAATTGACTCTCATCCCGTCTTTTAATTACTTTACCTTTTTATTATTTCCTAAGATCCATAACTTTATTCAATCTAAAACCTCGGGTGTTACAACCTATCATATGTAACGCCCCCGAACCCACCCTGGCTCGGAGCGCTACTTTGCTAACCAATCTTACGTTTAAAACTGACTCCCAAACATCAAAGGAAATGAACACATCTGAATTTTAAAACTAAACTCCCGAAACTCTCTATGTCATACCTAGCTGCCTAGATAATCCTAATCCTACCTTTAAGCACCACGGCGTCATTCCCGAAAATTTCGGCAAAGTAACGCCTAAAATGGTGCCTCCAAAATGCTAAGTACCTGCAAAAGAATCAATTCCCTAACCAACCAGATCCAGAATACACAATACAAGCAAAAACCCGAAATGCCCCAAACAGGGCTTGCTGTATTTTGCCCAAATCGGGCTCCTCACTGCCAAGCAACCAAAGCTGGTCCAAGGGTCGGCAAACCCACGCCGGAGGTGACCAAAATCGGCCGGTGATCGGAGCCAAATCCGGCTCATCACTCTCGGTCCTAAATAGAACCGAAACAGGGAGAAGCTAGGGCTTACCGTTCGATTACATCCACCGATAGATTACATCCACCGATGCTCGCCGCCGTCTTCTGGCCGGAGAACGCCGGGAAATCGCGATGACCGGGCCGCCGATCACCGTTCGCGTCTCCCCCCCTCTGCTCTGCTCTCCGCTCGGGTCATCGAAGCTCAAACACAGAATGGCTCGTCGAAGCCATTCTGTGTTTTTGTTTGTTTTTTTTTTTTATTATTAATAATAATAATAATAATAATAATAATAATAATAATAATAATAATAATAATAATAATAATAATAATAATAATAATAATAATAATAATAATAATAATAATAATAATAATAATAATAATAATAATAATAATAATAATAATAATAATAATAATAATAATAATAATAATAATAATAATAATAATAATAATAATAATAATAATAATAATAATAATAATAATAATAATAATAATAATAATAATAATAATAATAATAATAATAATAATAATAATAATAATAATAATAATAATAATAATAATAATAATAATAATAATAATAATAATAATAATAATAATAATAATAATAATAATAATAATAATAATAATAATAATAATAATAATAATAATAATAATAATAATAATAATAATAATAATAATAATAATAATAATAATAATAATAATAATAATAATAATAATAATAATAATAATAATAATAATAATAATAATAATAATAATAATAATAATAATAATAATAATAATAATAATAATAATAATAATAATAATAATAATAATAATAATAATAATAATAATAATAATAATAATAATAATAATAATAATAATAATAATAATAATAATAATAATAATAATAATAATAATAATAATAATAATAATAATAATAATAATAATAATAATAATAATAATAATAATAATAATAATAATAATAATAATAATAATAATAATAATAATAATAATAATAATAATAATAATAATAATAATAATAATAATAATAATAATAATAATAATAATAATAATAATAATATTATAATAATAAAACTAAAACTATTTCTTTAATTAACACTAACTAATTACCGTTTTGCCTTCTCGTGTTTTCGACCATTCGAAATTTCGTTAAATCTCGCTCGTTCGTAAATTAGAAACTTTCATAAATTGACTCTCATCCCGTTCTTTTAATTACTTTACCTTTTTATTATTTCCTAAGATCCATAACTTTATTCAATCTAAAACCTCGGGTGTTACAACCTATTACTCACATCCACCGATCATAAAACGATAAAACCTATTACTCACATCCACCGATCACAAAACGACAAAACCTATTACACATCCACCGATCACAAAACGACAAAACTATTACTCACATCCACCAATCATAAAATGACAAAACTATTACTCACATCCACCGATAGACTACATCCACCGATAGATTACATCCACCGATAGACTATATCCACCGATAGATTACATCCACCGATAGACTACATCCACCGGTGAACAGTAACAATCTAAACAAACAGACAACTCTACCTACTAAAAGAACTTATAAATTTTAACAGCAGCTATTCAAAACAACATAAATCCACAACTTTATAAATCCAGAACGACAATCTACAACTAAAACCAAATCGTGTTTTTCATAATCAGAAAAGCTCCAAAATTGATAAAAACATTAAACTTCTACTATCATTAACATTCTTAGCACACCAAAAACTGAACCATTGTTAACTAGACTTTCACACCTACTAACATTAGTTAAACCGCCCCATCAGATTGTCAAGTCGATGCGTGAATGCACTCCTCCAACCAGCCTAGTCCTCAACATCCTTAGAGAACACACCTGTTGGGATTTCTTCACCTACATCACAAAACTCATCTATTAGCCTAATGCTAAGTAAGTAAAGCAATAATAAAATGATATGCTGAAACATAAATGCTAGTCATGCAGTTTCTACTTTTACATCTCAGTTGCATTCACGTTCTTTCTCTGATCTGATCCCTCGGTTCCATTGAGAGTTGGATTATTTTTTCCAAAGTCATACATCCTCTTCATAAATTAAGGGGCGGATTAGTTCCCTTAACAGCTGATCTGATCCTAAATTCTATTGGGAAGCAGATCAATTTTCTCAAAGTCATACATCCTCTTCATAAATTAAGGGGCAGATTAGTTCCCTTAACAGCTGATCTATTACATTCTGTTCATACCTTGCCATGCCATTACATATAAATTCATTTTCGTGTTCTTTCCAAAACATGATACATGACATACAGAAAACATTCAAACAAGCATAAACCTACTGTTTTGTGATGTAGACTCGAAGGCACACACATACTCTACTTACCTGGTTTCCTGGAAAATGCTTGGTTGCAAACTACTTCGGGTTTTGCTCAAACCTATAGCCGTAGACAGAGTATTAGTTAAGCTTCATTCTAAACTATTCTCAAATCTACCAGAACTCATAAGAAAACTAGTTTGGGAACTCAGATCATCAAGCATTCCTGATATGCCCCAAACCCGAACTAACTCTCACTCACAGCATTCTCAAAACTCGCATTTAAAATCCCCTCTAACACCGATAGTCACAATGTAGCAAGAAATCGAAGTAGAACTCACCTAGCTTGGAGAGAATGAGAGGGAAGATCGCCAAGAGGAACTCTTCTTAGCTGAGCTGAATGCCGAGAAAGGAAAATGAGAAAATAGTGGCTGCTAAACCTCATTAAACCCTCCCTTAAATACGTTATCCACTATAGATCTCCATTTACCATTATGCCCTTACTTAGTCACTCATTAACCTAATCAATAATTCTTCCAATTTCATCCATAAAGTGTACACTATTAGATGACAAGGTAAAATCGGTTCGATGGAACCGGGCGTTACAGTTTGTTGGTTTTTTTCTTCCTAATAGGAGGGACTCAACTTGATGAGGCCTTAATTTTAGGCTCATGTCTTAAATGATATGTTTAAAAGACCTAGTCTCATTTAGAGTGTGTGTATATTCACAAAATAACAAGAGAAGAGAGAAAACAAAACTCATTTTCAGAGTTTATTGCAATAGCCAGAGAAGAATTGAGCTAGCCGGAGTTTGAACCATTGAATCGACTTGAAATTTGATAGCTTGTTCCTGATATCTAGGACTACATTTTGAATGGTGGAGATTGGTTTTTGAGGCTTCGAAGTCTGTTTGACGAAGGAAAAATGGGAATGCATTGATTTGGGTACCCATTTGTTATCTTCCTTTTTGTTTGCTATTTCTTGTGCCTTGTTGTTTGCCAAGATTATTATTTGATCTTGATGAAAGTGTTGTATGCCTCCAGTTTGATGATCTAGAGAGAACCTTTAATTGTACTTATATTGATCATAATAGATTGTTAAGCGGTTTATACGGGTCTCGTGATTTTTACTCTCGTCTTGAGAGGTTTTTCTTGCTAAAAATTGTTTTGCATTGTGGGTGTGATCTTATTGTTAGTTGTTCAATTTTCTTATACTCGAATTATTGAAAAGTTTATTTTGAATCGAACTTCCATTACAACGAACATTTTCCAATCGTTTTGTTTTTTGTGTTTTTGTTTTTGTTCAATTTTTGGTAATCCAATTGGGTTCAGTGCTACCTCGCTTGTCAATTTCTGTTTTTTCTTTTTCAATTAGTGTCGAGTCTGTATACAGTTGCAATTTCTGGTTTGTACTCTTGTATATCTTTTGTATTTTTGTATTGCCACCATAAAACTGTAGAAATTCTAGTTTCAATTTCAAGGACAGTCAAAAATTTGCTACCCTGCACATTACTTGCAAAAATTATTTACAAAAAATTAACAATTCTCTCCCTTAGGTTTACCTGTACTACACAACATAGATATTCCATTCAAGAATATCTATCTTTCCATGAGCTAACTAATATCCAAAACTTCCTATCATCATTGAACCCCCAATTAAGCTTTAACAATTTGAGTTGTGTCAAGCCTATTATAACTAAATTTGATTAATTGTTAACTAATAAAATAATTTCATAACAATTATAGAAGAAAACTCAATTTAATGAAAAACTATAAGTAAATAATAGGGTAAACTACGTATTAAACCTTAAATTTTGGGACTTCACTTAAATTAAAACTAAATAAAAAAAACCTCTTGAACTTTAGTATCCGTTCAACTCAAACCTAAACAAAGAATTTTGAACTTTCCACCGTAAATGAAAAGAATCTCAAACCAATTTTTTCGAATTTACTTGGTTTGATTGCAGTTCAATTTTAGTTTTAGATTCTCTCGATTCTGCTCGATTTTTTGGGTCGGGTTTGGTCACTTTGGTTTGGTTTGGGTTTTTGTCAAAATATGAGTAATATATTTTTTCATAAACTTTTCAAATACTTAACTATCGTGAATGATAAAGGCAACTCGAATTGTTTTACAAGATTTGTTATTCTTTCTCTCATTCTATTTTGTGCATATGTAAAATGTCACTACCAACTAGGGGTAGGCGCGGTCATGTCTGATCCAGTTCCAAGCCGAAATCGGCCTAGAACCGGATCTTTCGGGATATAAATCCCAGTTTCGAAATCGACCCCGTTCAGTACCCATTCCTCCCAACATTTTTTAATTTTAAATAAATAAATTTAAAAATCCAAAAAAATTCTTTAAACCCGCTTTTCACTATAATTTGTATAAAATCAATAAAATTCAGAATATTTAAAATAAATATATAATTTTATAAACTTTTTAAAATTAATAAAAAAAATTTTAAAAAAAGAGAAAAACTCTTTTTGGGCCATAATTTTCGGGTCGGATAAATTAGTTTGACCCATGGGTCAATTCTCCCACGTCCGACCAATTTTGGTCCTCAGAACCACGGACCGGATCATGGATCGCTGTTCTAGGGGTCTTGGAACCACGACCAATTCCAATGAAGTATATCACCGGCCCAGAACCAGACCGAATTGGCGGTCCGGTCTGGTTTTCAGGTTTCGGGCTGGTTCTGCCCACCCCTACTACAAACATTCAATTGTGTTTGTGCAGAATCTCTTACTTGCTCATGTAAGTGACATTTTTGAAAATGTCTACCAATTGTGATAGTTGAACCACTAGAACATATCATATGCATAATGTTTAATACAATATTTATAGTGGGTTCTAATTTTTATTTTTTTCACAAATTTTAATTTCTTTGAACTCAAAATGATTCCATAAATAAAATATTTTATTTTACTTTTTAGGTGAAGATATAAATATTTATGCAGATGAATGTCACGTTGTAAATCTAAGAGCTGTACCATATTTGAAATATACCACGAGCAAATACTAATAGATCAATTTATGGTTTATCTTACTTTATTCTTTAATATTTAAAAAATATATCCATTTTTTTCCAAAGTATGTTTTTTATTTTATTTTAAGCCCACAATACATTTTTCAATATCTATTTTCTTCCTATATTGATTATACTATATGATTCTAAATTGATTAATATAATTAACGATAAAGTGTTATTTAGTTCCTTGGCTCTCTCTCTCTCTCTCATTGAGTTGCAAGCCATCATGTAGATGATAACCGACTAATAGAACATATTATTTGCAGTGCCAAACGAAGAACTTCACCTTGAAAATCTTCAAGCTGCTGATCTTCGTTAGTGCATATGTGGGTCCGTAACTTCCACTTTATGGATGATGTCATACGATACAAGCTTGTTGTAGAGAGAGAGAAGATAAACATTGCCCGCTTAAGAAATTGTACTTGATAAAATTAATAATTTTTGTCACAACAGAAGTCAATTTGCTAAAGACTCGCAATATAAGAGTAATTTGCACTCTACCTATAAAATTGTCAAATTTATTAGTTTTTAATTGAAATCAATAATTTAAATTTAATTAAGAACATATAGCACGTAAGGAAAGAAACTGTTCGACCAATAGCATGATCCCATGTTTCGCAGATAGAAAGAGTTCACGTGAACCCACGTGGAAGCCATCCATATGATATGGGTCCAACCGACACTGTTCGGACGTTGGATCACGTGGCTCGGGTGGTCCACTCCAGTCCAATCCTTCATTTCCCATCCTGTACTTTAAATACATCAATTATAAAATTTAGAACCAGTTTATTTTAGGATAAAAATCATTTTAAACATCAAAGTATCGATTTTTTTTTTTAAATCGCTTAAAGTATTAACCTTAACAAAACAAACTTCAAACTATAAAAAACTTAACAATTTAAACTCCAACGAACAGTCGATAACCCATTCTGCATTTTATAAAGAGAACGACCTCTCGTTCTCAAAACGCGGTCACCCGTTCTCAAAACGCGGTCACCCGTTCTCCATGGGAGGGATAGAACAACTGGCGCACGTGCGCTGTACGTGAAAAAACACGGGGCGTCGTTCATTTTAGATCGATCTCCGTATTACAGAGCAATTTTAAAACGTCCAAAACGTGGGGGGTCGCGTTCTAGATGCCGGGGAGGGGGGGGTTGGGGCCGTGTTCAGCCCTAGGGCTGAAAACGGGGGGCGTTCTCCCTCACACGGGGTCGATCCCCTGATAGTATAAATAAGATCAGCCCTTTGTGCACCATCTGTCTGTCGAAACCAGGAGAAAACTTGTCGAATCCGTGATTTTTTTCGCCGAAAATTCTTAAATCTTAGCCCACGTCGCCTAAAATCCCAAAATCCGAAGCCTTATTGTCCAGAACTCAAACCCGAGCCCTTCACTATCAAAAATCTGAAACTGACCTTTTGAATCAGCGAAAATCTGAAAGTCGAGTTGTTTAATCGCCGAAAATCCCAACCCCGAGCTAAGAAATCGCCAAAAATCCGAAATCCTACAATATGCAATAGGTGCATTTTTTTTTTTGAAACGAAAGGCCCCCTTTCTGACATAAGCTGGCCCATCAAACCGAGGACCTTCATCGCAAGGTGCTCTGGATCAAGTGTCGCGACCGCCACTTGATTATCTGTCAATGAAATTTTGAAACTAGGCGTGTCAATAGCAGTTCGAGCAGAATATGTCAATCCGCTCGATTATTTATAGAAAGACTGCCAACTTCAGCAGCTGAGAGTCGTTGGAGATCAATGAAATGTTTGGCATCATCGCATTGCACGGGGTGTACAACATGTAGGGTGACAGCTCTGAAAAAATAGTTCGCTTATTTTATGCGAACTTGACCACTACTGGGAGGGTGAGGTGCTTGAAGACGTACCTATTCGGTATGGTTATTATCATAGGTGAAGGCGATGTGAACGAACTACTAGGATTTGCCGCAGAAGACGCGATCAGATACTATCACGCTTCCTGAGAGTGTGATTTTGTAAGAATAGCAGATGACCTGCAGTTCTTTAGGTAGATTCACTAGATTTCAGAAATTGTAGCCTTCGTCAAACCGAAGTCGAAGCACTTGAATGTAAAAGATCGGGTTGTTCACAACTTGATCAGCCACACCCTACTGCCTAGAGATGGATATAGAAATCTGGTGAGCTGAATGGATCTCTATGTCTTGGAGAAGTTCTACAGCGGCATGATGTTCGACTCGGGGTACATGATTTTAAGCCACATGGAAGAGATCGGGAAAACAAAGAACAAGAATCTGTCGTACGAAACATTGATTTAGAAGATCGTAGAGCGATTTAATGTTCATGTGCCCACTGTAGAGCAGCTGAGAGCTCTGAGATCCGTCGATCTGTTTGGCAGGCTTCATTTGACTCGGATGGGCCTTGTCGAATTAGCTGAGTCTTGGATCCTGAAGGGAGATCCTGAGGCCTCCACATTTCGGGATGTTCCGATGGAGGAGGATGCCCCCGCCCCCGCCACCGCCACCGCTGCCATTTTCCTCTGAGGCTTGTAGTAGCTAGGACCAGATGCAGCATATGCAGTAGATGTATGAGATGCAGCAGCAGATGCATCAACAGATGAAACATATGTATCAGGTTCAGCAGCAATAGATGCAGTGTATGTATGAGATGCAGGAAAAGGTGGTTGAGTCACATGACTATCTCAGTGAGTCCCTTAGAGAACTCACTTAGAGGATGACGGATTGGCTAGCATCCGAAGACGACGATGTCTCTCCTCCGTAGTATAGTTCAAATGTTGTATTTCATTTTATGTATTATACTTGTCGTCTATAAATTTGATGTACTTTAATTTTATATCTTGCTACATAGTATTTGTACTAGAATCTGGCTGTTGGGTATATATTTCTTATTTGAATTTGCAGGAATTGTGTGAAGATAGTTATGGAGGAGTCATAAAACAAACAAAACTCTGTCTATTTTTTCAATTTTTGTTTTGTTTTTTTTTTTAAATAAAATGAAATAAATAAATAATTCTAAGGAAAAAGATTTTACCGTAAAAAGATACAATCAGACCATGTTCACCATACTATGGAAAGATAATATGTAAATTTTCGTGATTTTCTAACACTTGTACCATTTATTGCCATTTTAGTGAATTAAATCATAAAACAGACGTACCTTACACATTATAACAAATTAATTTTATAAAAATACCAAACGATATTGGATTTACTTGAAAATTTGACCGCATGTTCACCACACCATGAAAAGATAATCTTTGAAATGTTTGTGATTTTCTAACACGTGTATCATTTATTGCCATTTTAGTGAATTAAATCATAAAACAGACGTACCTTACACATTATAACAAATTAATTTTACAAAAATATTAAACGATATTGGATTTACTTGAAAAGTTTACCACATGTTCACCACACCATTGGACGATAATTTAATTTTTTTTGTAATTTTCTAAAAATTGTACCATTTATTGTCATTTTAGTGAATTAAATCATAAAACAGACGTATAATGTGATTGAGTACTCAACTCTTTTCATAATGTAACTATTTTACCGCATGTTTACCACCTCTTTCTCTTAAAACAAGTCTCATTTAATATATGTTTCGCTCCATCAATCTCAGAAGATCCATTAATGTGATTGAGTACTCCACTCTTTTCATAATCTAACGAAACGTATTTTGACATCGCAAAGCTTAATGGTTGCAAGGCAGATTTGGAAAAGTTGTCAAAATATGTTTCGTTAGATTATGAAAAGAGTGGAGTACTCAATCACATTGATGAATCTTCCGAGATTGATGGAGCGAAACATATATTAAATGAGATTTGTTTCAAGAGAAAGAGGCGGTGAATATGTGATAAAATTGTTACATTATGAAAAGAGTGGAGTACTCAAACCTGTCTTGCAAGCATTAAGCTTTGCGATGTCTTTTTGGTATAAAGAAGCCGATATAACAAATTATAGCCCGAAGATAGCCATATGTTTCTTATTCCATAGCTATGTGTAAAAGATTCTTGTATATAATGAAAACTATATTAAAACAGATGTACAGTGTGTTTATGAGCGAAATGTATTGGACTTTACCTGCGTCCCGTTAAATGTGTTGAAACCCATAAAAGTCTTTTATGAAGCAGCGTCTGAAGTGGTTACCCAATGAGTACAAGTGCGACTATTATGCCTCTTCTTCCGACATATACCACACGACATCTTTGAGCTCTTCTTACTAATTGTCGAAATCGAGTGCTCATCGACATCTTGTACTCTTGTCTTCTTCGGCCTACTGGGTTGACGATATCTTCTTGGCAGGAGGAGTTCCTTCAGATTTGGTATTTGCAGTCACATTTAGTGGGCGATCACGGGTTGAACAAAGTGTGAGTACATCTGCAGGTAAGTTGCCTTGTGACAGCATCGATGCACGTAATTCTTCGGTGCTACTCTCAAGAAATACATGCATGGAATGGAATGGACACATGAGATTCCAGTAAGCTCCCACCTGTTACAGTTGCACGCACACATATTTATGTCGACAATGTATTATTCGTTGCCGTTGCTTTCCTCAAATCGTGCACCTCCTGCAAGCATAATACTCCAATTTTAAGGTGCACTTTCTAGCTTCTCAAGCTTTTTGCTTATCCGGAGACACAGGAGGTTTGGTGATTGGGTGAACTTCTCAAATTTTTTCACAATGCAAGTCATCAAGCCCTGTCTGATAATCTCGAACATGGTCAGAATCGATTTGTCCCTAGCCGGCAATAGAACTGCATTGAATGACTCGCACAAATTATTCAAACTCATTTCGCACTTGGGGATTAAAGAGAAGACATGATTGGCCCAATATCTAGGCTCTTCTTCTCGAAGCCATGCGTGGGCATCTAGGTTAAGCTGATGTAGTTTCCTCATTTATATCTCGAAATGATAACTTGTGGTTGTCTTGGCTGCATTCCATATTGCATCTCTGAACGGTCTGCCCCAAAATAGGTTTTTGAAATTGGCGTACATATGCGGGAGGCAGTAGCGGTACTCGGCGTGTTCTAATTTATCTGTCACAGCCTTCAACAAACCCTAATATTTGAAAGAAAAATAGAGTCAATATAAAACAATATAACGTTGAGAGTACTGATCAGATGAGTCTCAAGAAACACTGTACTGAACAATATCCTAGACAAAATTATATTACCAAGTAAGTTCCCAGGAAATGGTAAAGGGGTCACAAATGGTCTCACTTAAAATCCAGTCTCCTAAACAGAACTTCCTTATACAGTACAATTACATCACTAAATAAGCGGTACGAGAAATGCATTATACCTTTTGTTGATTGGAAATAATTGTTCATCCCTCGCTTGATCCGGTGTTTAGGTCTCGCTTCAGATATTGCAAAAATCTCGTCCATGTGTCAGTGGACTCTTTTTCGACGTTAGCAACAACAACTAGATATATTTCATCATTGCCGTCAATACTGATGGTTGTGAGTAATTAGCCGGTACACGAGCCCTTCAAATGACAACCATCCAAAGAGATAACAGGACGACCGTACTGCAGCCAACCCGCCTTGCAAGCAGCCATGCACATATATATTCTTTGGCATACCAATAAATCATCCCTCATCTCGTAAGTATGTATTTTTAATGTGCTACCCGAATTTGATCTACATATTTCTGCTGTGAACGACCAGATTAGCTTGTATTGTTCGTCGCCCTTGCCTTCGTTAAATGTTCGAGCTACGTTTCTTGTTCTTCTGGCTAGACTGTGTGTAATGATGACTGTAAAATCCTTCCTCACTGTCTCGATAATGGAAGAGATTTTCCATGTAGGTTGACTTTTGAACCTATCAAGATAATGATTTGCCACTCATTTTGCTCTAGCGTGTCGATTCTCAATTTTTCTCGAACAACTATGAGAATCGATCAAACTCTTTATTTGAAACGTACACTCGTCTTGCATCTTAGAAGCATGTAGTCGCCACTCACACTCGTCTTCACACTCAGCTGTCAGTCGTCGAATTTCACTTTTGGTGAATTTTATCCCATAGCCATTTTTCAAAGAATATTCGATTATTTTCGCTTTAATTTTCTTTAAATAACTATATTTTTTCCTTAAAAAAAAAAACTCATTGAGATGTCTTATTTTACTGGTGTGCTTTCCACCTCATCTGTAACGCCCCGAGTTGTCTGAACCCGGTTCGTCACACCACGCTCGTACATGACTAAAAATTTCAACCGTATTATACTTCTTTTTTTTTTAAAACTTGCAACGGAAATCATCTAAGTAAGAATAGAGTTAAACAAAACTATTGTACAATGCTTGAATACTCAGTTAGAATTTTGGGGAATAATCGGCAAAAGGAATAAATGATTAAATCGCAAAACACTCCATAAGTTTCAAAAGTCAAACGCATCGCCCGCTGAACAAAGTCAACAAAAAGGGGCTGAAGCAGAAAATGGAAGACATCATCCAGTGGCAAAACGACAAAATGCACTCTACATCTTCCGATGACGTCAGCCAGATGATTTCCTTCATCCGATCGACTTTATTCTACATCCACCGGTGACTAAATGACAAAATACTCTCTACATCTCACCTTCCGATGACGTCAGCACGCATCTACCAATGAGTTTACTGAGACATCATCCGATAGACTTAAACCTACACCTTCCGATGACGTCAGCACGCATCTACTGATGAGTTTACTGAGACATCATCCGATAGACTTGATGACGTCAGCACGCATCTGCCGATGAGTTTACTGAGACATCATCCGATAGACTTAAACCTACACCTTCCGATGACGTCAGCACGCATCTGCCGATGAGTTTACTGAGACATCATCCGATAGACTTAAACCTACACCTTCCGATGACGTCAGCACGCATCTGCCGATGAGTTTACTGAGACATCATCCGATAGACTTAAACCTACACCTTCCGATGACGTCAGCACGCATCTGCCGATGAGTTTACTGAGACATCATCCGATAGACTTAAACCTACACCTTCCGATGACGTCAGCACGCATCTGCCGATGAGTTTACTGAGACATCATCCGATAGACTTAAACCTACACCTTCCGATGACGTCAGCACGCATCTGCCGATGAGTTTACTGAGACATCATCCGATAGACTTAAACCTACACCTTCCGATGACGTCAGCACGCATCTGCCGATGAGTTTACTGAGACATCATCCGATAGACTTAAACCTACACCTTCCGATGACGTCAGCACGCATCTGCCGATGAGTTTACTGAGACATCATCCGATAGACTTAAACCTACACCTTCCGATGACGTCAGCACGCATCTGCCGATGAGTTTACTGAGACATCATCCGATAGACTTAAACCTACACCTTCCGATGACGTCAGCACGCATCTGCCGATGAGTTTACTGAGACATCATCCGATAGACTTAAACCTACACCTTCCGATGACGTCAGCACGCATCTGCCGATGAGTTTACTGAGACATCATCCGATAGACTTAAACCTACACCTTCCGATGACGTCAGCACGCATCTGCCGATGAGTTTACTGAGACATCATCCGATAGACTTAAACCTACACCTTCCGATGACGTCAGCACGCATCTGCCGATGAGTTTACTGAGACATCATCCGATAGACTTAAACCTACATCTTCCGATGACGTCAGCACGCATCTGCCGATGAGTTTACTGAGACATCATCCGATAGACTTAAACCTACACCTTCCGATGACGTCAGCACGCATCTACCAATGAGTTTACTGAGACATCATCCGATAGACTTAAACCTACACCTTCCGATGACGTCAGCACGCATCTACTGATGAGTTTACTGAGACATCATCCGATAGACTTAAGCCTACACCTTCTGATGAAACAAGTTACATATACCGATCACTAAACGACAAAGTTTGTTCTATATCATCCGATAGCTTCCACTGAAGACATCTTCCGATAGACAACAGAACAACAACTTAACCTACAGAAAAGAATTTACTCACTTCACTGAAACCATTCAAAAATATTTCAAACCATTACATTACTAAAAATTCAGTGAGTGCCAACGTTAAATCCCAACAGACACTATTATCAAAAAAAGGAACTCAAAAACGTATTCAAAACATCAGAATCACTTCTGTCATGAAACCCAACAAATTTAAATTGAAACACTGTCAACTAAACTTTCAGATTACTGACACCAGTTAACCCGCCTCATCAGTTTACTAGGCCAAAATATGAATGTGCTCCTCCAACCAGCCTATCCCTCAGTGAACTCAGAGAATTCACCTGTAGTATCCTCAACACCTTACATCACAAAACTCAACTATTAGCATAATGCTAAGTAAGTAAAGCAGTAATGAAATGCATTGCTGAAACATCAAATCCTAAACATGCAATTTCTACTTTCTCATCTCAGTTGCATACACATACGTTCATAAACTGATCTGATCCCTTGGTTCCCTTGGGAGTGGGATCAATTCTCCCAATGTCATAAATCCTCTACTCTATTAAGGGGCGGATGAATTCCCTTAATAGCTGATCTGATCCCATGGTTCCCTTGGGAGTGGGATCAATTCTCCCAATGTCATACATCCTTTACTCGATTAAGGGGCGGATTAGTTCCCTTAATAGTTTGTCTATCACATTCAGTTCATACCTTACCATTCTTACATGGAAATTCATTTTCGTAGTCTTTCAAAAACATGATGCATGACATACAAAATCATTCACAAAATGCACAACCCTACTGTTTTGTGATGTAGGCCCGAAGGCACATGCATACTTTACTTACCTGGCTCTCCTGGAAATGCTCGGTTACAACTGCTCCAAAACTCGCTCACCTAAGGTCATGACAGTACGTTAATCCAATCCTCACTAAACCTTACCAAAAATCAATAATATGCTTGAGGAAATCGATTTGAAACTCTACTACCCGTGCATTCCCATTTATCACCAAGAACCTGAACCCACCCTCAATCACAGAAACCTCGAAATCTTCACATTGTATTCTCTCAATAAACTAATCGCTAAAATGCAAGAAAACAAGACTTACCTAGACTGAAGGAGAATCGGGCGAGAGAATCGCCTAGAGAGTTCTACTGCTCGAGCTGAAAACCGAAAGAGGAAAATGGGGATAGTGGCGGCTACTCTCACTGGACTTTTCCTTAAATGTGTTATCCACTATATAAAAATCCTAATTACCATCATGCCCTCGCCTGATCATTTATTAACCTAATCAATTGTGATGACCCGAATGTGAACGTATGTGTACGACTGCGGGGCAAACCTCGGGTTACGGGGCAAACCTCGGGACCTAAGCCGAGTGTAGGCGAATCCCGGACTCGAGTATAGGCGAATCCCGGACTCGAGTATAGGCGAATCCCGGGTCGTAGAAAGGGGGTTGTCACAATCCCACATCGCTTGGGGAAGTACATGGAAATGAAACATATGTAAGAGATCCCTCCCAAGATAGCAAGACGTGTTTTAGAGCACAATTGACAACGGATCCTATAAGAACTCCAAAGTTAAAAGTGCTTCGGCGAGAGCAATCCCAGTTCGGTGACCTTCTATAAGAACTCCAAAGTTAAAAGTGCTTCGGCGAGAGCAATCCCAGGTTCGGTGACCTTTCGGGAAGTTCTCGCCAAACAAAGCCGTGAGGGGAGGATATTGGGCTGCGGCCCAATCCCCAGAGCGGACAATATCTTGCTAGGAAACAGGGTCGTTACAAATGGTATCAGAGCCTGTACCCAACCGGAAATGTGGTCAACGAGGACGTTGGGCCCCCGAGGGGGGGTGATTGTGATGACCCGAATGTGAACGTATGTGTACGACTGCGGGGCAAACCTCGGGTTACGGGGCAAACCTCGGGACCTAAGCCGAGTGTAGGCGAATCCCGGACTCGAGTATAGGCGAATCCCGGGTCGTAGAAAGGGGGTTGTCACAATCCCGCATCGCTTGGGGAAGTACATGGAAATGAAATATATGTAAGAGATCCCTCCCAAGATAGCAAGACGTGTTTTGGAGCACAATTGACAACGGATCCCATAAGAACTCCGAAGTTAAAAGTGCTTCGGCGAGAGCAATCCCAGGTTGGGTGACCTTCAGGGAAGTTCTCGCCAAACAAAGCCGTGAGGGGAGGATATTGGGCTGCAGCCCAATCCCCAGAGCGGACAATATCTTGCTGGGAAACAGGGTCGTTACATCAATAACTCTCCCCAACCCTTCTATAAAAGTTCATCATTAATAATAGATTAAATTTTTGGTTCAATAGAACCGGGTGCTACATCATCATCTCCCTAACCGACCGGTGTTCGAAACTATCGTCTAGAGGTCGAATGCACCTCCATTTCTTCATTTCCATGCAAGTGATCGAATGTTGGAATATCACTATATGCAGGCATGTCGTACGAATACCAATTCATATCGAGATCACAAGTTGTTGTCTAGTCTAAATCAACCGATCGACTTGAATCTGAATCCATCGTCATCGCTAATACAAAGAAAATTTGCCGGAGCAAGAAAATATTTGCGAGGTTTTAGAGTTTTAGGAAGGTGTGGAATGAGAGTGGAGGGCTGATCTCCTTAAATAACCAAAGAGATCAGCCTCCTGTTCTCGGGAGAACGGCCCCTTGTTCTCGGGAGAACGTCCCCCAATTCTACGGCCTGTATTCAAATTATTGATCACGGGCTGTACAACGAGAGGCCGTGTGCCAGACTCACCCCCCGCGTTCTACGGCCTGTGATCAATAATTTGATCACGGGTCGTAGAATGGGGGACCGTGTGCCAAACTCATCCCCCCGCGTTCTCCAGCCGATGATGATAATAGTATTAGTCTTGTAAAAACCAATTAATCAATCAAATGAATGTTTTTATATATCGTGACATCTTTTTAAATATGTTATTTAATATGAAACTATTAGATTATAGGGAAATTACCGATATAAACCTTGAACTATACGTTTTTTTCATTGCAAAACTTAAACTATCAACTCTAACAATACAAACCATAAACTATAAAAAAACATAACAAAACAAACATTAGCGGACGTCCTATCACCATCCGTTCTCGAATTTAGCCGTAGAACGGACGGACTCTTAAAATTTTTAAATAAATCCAATATCGTTCAGTATTTTTAAATTTTTTTTAATAAATCAAATATTGTTTAGTATCATTTACTAAACGATATTGGATTTAGTTAAAAACTTTACCACATGTTCACCACATCATGAGAAGATAATCTGAAAATTTTTATGATTTTCTAACACTTGTACGAGTTATTGTAATTTTAGTAAATTATTTTATAAAACATACGTAAAAATATTATTATAAATCATAAAAGTGTTATAAAATCATGAAAATTTCCAAATTATCTTCCCATACTATAGTAAATATGTGATAAAATTTTTCATTAAATCCAATATTGTTTGATATTTTTTTAAAAATTAATTTATAAAACGGGTAAATAATGCGGAGATAGGACGCACCCTCGGAGGGTGATGCCCTCCGCTCTCGCCAGATTTTAAACAACGGACGCACTGTCAGAGGGTGGTCACCCTTTGTTCTCACCCTAATTTTAAGAACGGAGGGTGACCACCTTCCCAGAATGCGTCTGTTATTAACAGTGGACAGACTCTGTTTTTAAGAGTCCGTCCGTTCTACTTCAAAATTCGAGAACGAACGGTGATAGAACGTCCGCCAAGATTTGTTTTGTGAAATTTTCGATAGTTTAAAATTTAGATCGTTAGAATTGATAGTTTAAATTTTGAAATGAAAAAAACCTATAGTTTAGGATTTATGTTGATAATTTACCTATATCACAAACCAAATAAAATGCAGACTTAGTGACAAGGGCCGGGGAGACGAGATCGTGACAAAACGTTTTAACTTGTTATATTAAAATGTCATTTTGGGCCCACTTTCCTGACGATCAAGACCACGTGGACATCACGCTTTGCTCGTGACACGCGGAAAAGTCCAAAGTCTTTGCTAAAAAGCAACTTCACGTGCTCTTATCCACGTTTCACTATATCATTTGTTACAATGGTAACGTCACCTCCAAATCCCATCCAACGGTGTAATTTCAGTTATAAATTGAACAAGTCAACTTCATTGTTTACATCTAACGGTGTTTATTTACTTATAAATGCACTCTCACCGTGCTCGCTGGTCTCCATCCCCTCGCTCTTACTCGTCTGAGCTTTTCACTACACTCTCGACCCGAGTAATCAGAGCCGCTCTGATGAGAACTGGTTCGTTTTCCGGTAGCTCGCCGGCAGTACTCGATTCGCCTCGATGCTCCCTCGCTCGGCGTGGCTCGGTTCCTAGCTTTCTCACCGGAGAGAGTACCGTCTCTTCTCCGAGGAAATCTCTGCATTTTGAAATGATAGACAGAAGAGAATGTAGTGGTAGAAGTGTACGTAGAGCGTTCTCAAAAAGCGACTTCACTTTGGTGGATGATTTTTTCACGGGAGATTTAAAAGTGAATGGAATTCGAGCTAGGTTGCCGGAGGAGAAAGATATCGAGAAATTTCAGAAAATAGGTATTTCGATCGATGAGGAAGGAAGAAGCTGCTGCCGAGATGGAGGCGAATACAGAACCAAAGCCTATCTTGCTCAAAACAGAGATCGGAGCAAGATCGGAGCTTACTATCGAGAGATGCTGCAGTCAAACCCAAACGACTCTCTTTTGCTGAGAAACTACGGAACCTACTTACATGAGGTTACTTGAAATTCAGACTTACGATTTAGCAACAAATTCAAATCTATTTGATCTTAATCTGACCGTTCTGTGTATGAAAATTCCGTGAAGGTCGAGAAAGATACAGCCGGAGCAGCGGAATACTACGGAAGAGCAATCCTAAACAGTCCTGAAGATGGAGAATTGCTGTGTCTGTACGGAAATCTGGTGTGGGAAAGTGAAAGAGACGAAAGCAGAGCAACATCTTATTTGGATCGCGCCATTTTAGCCTCTCCTAACGACTGGTACAGCACTTCCTCAATCCCATCTCACTCCCCAAAACCAAAATATTAAGAATCTTAATCAGAATTTAATCATGATTAGTGTTGTTTTCCGCAGCATGGTCCTGGGTTCTTACGCGCACTTAATGTGGGAAGCAGAGGAAGACGAAGAAGTTGACAAGTAAGCCCTTCAGGTCTCGCCTCCATTGGTGTAGACCAACATGCTTTCTAAGAAAAAAGCTTGAATTTTGGATGATAGACTGATCTGTCCGCGAGAATGCTCAAAAGCACGACACGATCATTAACGATTTCAAACGCGGCAGAGGCTGAATTGCAATCTGGGTATTGTTCGAAGAATTAGTAATTGTCTTTGATGAACTCTTTGAGCAGCTATAGGACTGGATGGTAAGTAGAGTCAAGAAAAGGGAGAACAGTGAAGAGAGAGAACAGAGGAAACAAGTATTGTATTGATAATATTTCTTACTCAATAATACAGCAGTAATAGGAACATGCTACACGTTCCTCTTTATGGAACATGTGAGGGACGTGGTATTCTAACAAGTAGTAGAACAATATGTTTAGATAAGAACTTGTGCGTAGGATTTATAAAAAGTTGAGAAAAAGCCTCATTGAATCCATCATCATGTTCTTTCTTTCCATCTAATCAATTATATAACTCTTAATGCAGGCTGTTTGCATCTAACAAGTAGGTCCAAAGATCAAGACTTGAACTCATAGGCAGATACCCAGATTCTGTGTTTATTATGAAGCAAATATGTACAAAAACAAGGGGCTTCCATTCTAATCCAGTGGCTTCAGCCAAGAGAATCCACCCAATCATCTGCTCCTGCCCATTAGTGTCGGAGTAATTGACAATACTCCGATCAGAAAAAGGGTGGCAATTGAGCTAAAGTCGTAGAGATCACCTACCGATTTCAGATCTCCCAACGCCAATCCGGCCTGCAATTAAATCTCAAATGTTAGCTCTAATCATCTGCATTTTTCTCAATTTAGAAGCTTCCTAATTTCTCTAATGTAGCCTTTATATATAAATCTTTGGGTAATACTATAGAAATGGATATATTGTTCCTTCCATTCGAATAAAGTTACACGATTAATTTTCATTTCTGCAGTGCGCTCTTCCTTCAATCAAAAAAGAAAGAATAATCCTACAATTACATTCTAATTCTATACTTTGACGTGACATTTGTTTCATTCATTCATTGATAAAATTATTATAATATAATATTTGAGTGTCAACGTAGCATTACTTAAAAGCAAAAAGAGGTCCCAAGGGAGATGTATGTTACCCGGACAGTGACATAAGCAGCGGGAATAAGACCAACGAAGGTTGCGATGAAGAAAATACTATAAGGCACATCTACTATCGGAGACGCAAAATTGATGAATGTATTCGGCAAAGTAGGAGTTAATCTCAAAAAAAGCATATAATTCAATAGCCCCTTTCTTCTTTTCGAAACCTGAAAGGCCAAAGAAAAAAAGTTAATGCAAATTTTATCGATTGAAGCTGCAAATCCAAACGCTGGATATTAAAGTTTACCTGATCTTGGAAAAACTTCACCTTGCTAGGCCACAGAGAGAAGACGATTGGCCGACCAATCATCTTCGAAAGAAAAAAGCAAGACGAAGCACCGGCTGTGGCGGTGAAGACTACTAAAGTTAAGCCTTTAAAGACTCCGAAAAGGGCTCCGGCCAACAAAGACATGAAGACAGTCCCCGGAATCATGAAGGTCTGCATAAAAATGTAAACCAAGCAATACCATGCCAAGACTTGTGCAGTGTAGTCACTGGTATACCCCTCCAGATGATCTCTACAACATACATGAAAAAAACCACTTCACGTTCCGAAATCATTCTTAAAAAATCACTTTCGTAATTCTTGGAAAAAGAAGAAAAACTAAAACCGTTGAAACCGAACAAATCTAGCAAAACTCGATAAGATGAATGTGAATATGGCTGCATGTTTGACCAGTCATATACAATTCTCATGAAATTTTCGATGGACATAGCCTTATTAGAAGCCAATTATTTTTCATGGTATGCATGTGGTCAAAACAAAGATTGAATTGCTTGCATCAGATTGAAGGTAATCAAGTGTTGATTATTCAAAGATTTTCTTTTAAAAACAATAAATGTTTTATAATACAAGCAACCATGAAAGAGACATTTATGGAAAAATAACTTTACAAGTCAATGAACTAAGTTTATCCTTGCATGCAAAGTAATTGAATGTCTACGGAAAATCAAAGAAATCCAAATCTACCCATCATTGACAATGTAGAGATCTTCAAGATTAAATAATGAAAATCATGTCTTCGACATAAATTGATGATATTTTGGAAGTTGTTTTCGTTGCTTAAACTCAACTTAATCCACCTAATTTCCCTCCAACAAGGATGAAAAGAAGCAGTTTACATTCATCCCATAAAAACCTATCTCAGTTATGAGAAAAATGTGCCAAATTTATACGTAAATGCGCAATGCTAAGATGGCTAGCCAGATTTTAACATCTGAGACCAAAGAAATTCGCCAAAAACTTCAGTTTTTCTTCCAGATTGAGCAGAAATAAATCATACAGAATCTGGGTAGATAGAAATTTTGTATTTGCATGCAAAAATTTCTACATCCAGACAGGACAGAGTCTATAGCGGAAGCAAATCTGAGATTTACCTGAGGATCTTAAGATCTTCGAGGTTGCCAGGAAGCTTAAGAAAGCTGTAATCGGAAGGCGGCATGGTGAGGTAGATGCAGAAAAGGCAGAGACCAAACCCCAAAGCGACACTGACAGCAATTCCAACGTCCCAGTATTTCAATGGAAACTCGTTGATCGTCTCTGCCCCTTTTTTCCCCATCTCGAAGAAAATTTGCCCTTCTTCTCCTTCTTCCTCAGAAAATCGAAGGACAGAAAGAGAAAAGATATGTCTAACCTTTTCTAGACACGCATGGCCATTCCTTCTCCTCTGCTCTTCTCTTCTCCTCCCTTCCTCTGATTCTTATGGAGGAAAGTGGGAAGGAGACGAAGAATATTGCCTGGTCGGAAATAAAAATATATATAAATTAATTTAAAATATTTAAGAAATATTAACGAAAAGATTCAACGGCGCGTCCCACTGCCCGCCTTGTCTTTTTCATTTACTGGGTTCTCAGACCGTTTCTGGTCTGTCAGACATTAGTTCCCACGTCAGCTGATAATACAAATTAAATTAAATATAGTAATTTAATAATCTGTAAATTAAAAAATATTTTAAAAAGTGAATTTTTAAAGACAATGAACACGGTCGCAACCCTATTTCTCCCCACAATAATTTATTAATTTCTTTTCTTTAGAATAAGATAAAGGGCAGAGTATTCATTGCTGTTGGACTCTCAATCATAGAACTAAGTTCTTATGTTAGTGGCAATGAAAAACTAGAAATATTTTTTCTTTTATCGAAATTGGATGAATTGAAGTAAAATATACATTTCATTAAGGGTGGGTGAATCGAAAGGAACCATGGTTCGAAACGAACTATCAACTCGGCTCTGGTTTACTATGTTTCCCACTCTTATATAGACTGTAACTAGTTGTTATAAAGAAGCAACGTCTTTTACAGCTTGATCGAGATTTTAGGCGTAAAAAATTATTAAAATCGAACCGTGTCATGAATCACAAAATTCGATCTAAATTCAATTAAATTTGATTCAAACCAAAAATTAACCTATGATGCAATCAAACTCAATTTAAACTTAACCAAAACAAAACAAAATCTATTCAAACTCAATTTTAAATTTCTGCACTGGGACCTAGAAACTATAAGATCGGGTTAGGTTGGTTCGACCTTAAAACTGAAATTGCCTACCCGTACATTTCTTGAAGCCACTTAGAATTTGATTGATATATTTAATTTACCTAGGAAAAAAAAAGAAGATTTCCATTTGAAGAACACGTTTAGGGAAATAAAGAAAATACATCAATTTTTTGACATCATATTCATGGCATATGTTAAATCACTTAAAGATGGTTTGTATATTGTCCAACTATTTTCATAATCATTATTTGTTTCCCTGTGCATATCAAAAATAATTTATTAAATTTAAGTGTTTTGGTAACTATTGTTAGCCTATATTATTCTTAATGGTATTCTTAAGGGTAGTTTAGTCTTTTGCTATTTTTATTTTGTATGTACTTTGTTAGTAGTGTTTAGGTGATATACAATCTTAATTTTTACATGGTATCAAAGCACAGTGATTAGGGCTTTCGTGGTGGCTATGTCGGCACATGGTGAATGACGACTTCACAGATGGTGAACCACGATTAGGGCTTTGAATGGGGATGAATAGTGAGGTGAAGAAAGTTGGCATCAGTTCTTGCTAGTGAAATTGGCATCAGTAGCCACTAGTGGTGGTGCTGTTTCTTATTCTGCTCCTGCCGGTGGTGCAGGAGGTGGGGCCGCCGCACCTGCTGTTGTAGAACAAAAGAAAGAAGAGAAGGTTGAAGAGAAAGAGGAGTCCGATGTTGACATGAGTTTTAGTCTTTTTAACTGAGAGATTGAAGCGACGATTCATTGTGGAATCTCAGCAAAAATTACTTTTCTCTTTGCTTTGTGGTTTGGTTTTGGGTCCTTGTTAACTTTAACAGAGGAGGGTGAACAGTGGTGGCTAGGGCTGATATTGTTATAATATTGTATGTTCTAATATTGTTCTTAGTGAGACTTGGGTTTAGCAATATTGTTCTGCTTTACAGCATTTGTGCTTCTTTAATTGGATTCGAGTATTTTGTTTTGGTGAATTATTTGTGGATTTTGTTGATTCAGTTGTCATGTCTTGTCGTAGGGATAATTCGCTTCAGTCGATTAGTGTTCAATTGAACGATAAAAATTGCTCGTATTGGAGTTGTGTTATAAAAAATTTCTTGCGTGGGAAATTTTTGTGGAGTTATGTCACATGTGTGTGAATTAAGCCTACAGACGTTAAGGCCACTGACTATGCGACCTTACTTGATGTTTGAGAGTCTGACAATTCGAAGATTATTACGTGGATTAACAACTCTGTTACGCATTCCATTGGTGTTCAGTTGGCAAAATATAAGACTGCTCAAGAGGTCTGGGATCATTTGGCCAAGTTATATACACAGTCTAAGTTTGCTAAACAGTATCAATTGGATATAGACATTCGAGCTCTTCAACAGAAAGATATGAGTATTCAAGACTTTTACTCCGCCATGTCGTCATTATGGGACCAACTGACATTAACAGAACCATCAGAACTGTGCGTATTCCCAGCTTACATCGATCGGAGAGAATTACAACGTCTAGTACAGTTCCTGATGGCTTTTTGTCATGATTTTGAGAGATTCTATGGAACAATCCTACATCATACTTCTCTTCTCTCTGTTGATTCGGTGGTCAATGAATTGTTAGCTGAGAAGATTCGTCTTAAGTTTCAGGCCGATAAGGGGACTATCCCACAGTCTTCTCCATCTATCTTTGCAGTACCACAATGACTTTCGACTGGTAACCAAAATAGGTCGACATCTAAGGTCTCTCCCGATGATTTTACTTTCTGTAAACAAAAGGGTCATTGGAAGCTCAATGTCCGTTATTGCTAAATAAGGGTAAATTGGTACAACAACAACGATCACCACAGTCGCAACAACGTCTGTCGCCGCAGTCTACTTCATGGACATATCGACCACCTCAGTCCAATAATGCAGTGGCTGCTCCACTTTTGGATCCATCCATGCTTGAGCAGTTTCAACAGTTCCTTGCCTCACAACCCCATGTTATGTCAGCCACCTCACATAAAGGTTTGCCTCGTCTAGGTCCTCAGGTATATCTCCTTCGTTTTGGGTTTTGGATTCAGGTGTCTCTCATCATGTCTCTCAATTTGTCTTCTTTTACTTCCTTGTCTCCCAATTCTTCTGTATCAATTATGACTGCTGATGACACCTCTATGTCATTAGTAGGTGTTGGTTTCATTGCTACATCATCTCTTGTGTCTATTTCTGATATTTATTATATTCCTAATTTTACTCTTAGTCTTATTTCTGTTAGTCAATTATGTGAGTCTGGATACTTAGTCTCATTTTCCTCATCCATTTGTTCTGTACATGAGCCACACTCTCACAAGATGATTTGGAAAGGCCATAGGCAGGGGGACTTTATGTTTTTTATCAACTCAAAGTATCAGATGTTCCAGCTTCTAGTGTGGATTTGTCTTCCTTTCGTTTGAGTCGTTCGTCTTCTGATTTTATTTATGGCATTCTCGTTTAGGTCATGTCTCAGTGTCTCATTTACATTTTTTGGTGTCTACAGAAGTTTTAGAACATTTGGATAATCATGACATTTCTGATAGTAGTGGTTGTCAACTGGCCAAATTTTCAGCCTTACTCTTTTGTAAGAGTATTTCTTTTTCTTTTTCTCCATTCTGATGTCTGGGGACCCTCTCTTATGCAAACAAAATGGTGTTCAAAATATTATGTTTTGTTCGTTGATTATTACACTCGCTATACTTGGGTTTATCTTATGAAACGTATGTCTGATTATCTTACTATTTTCACAAACTTTTGAGCTCTTGTAAAAACACAACATTCAGCTGTCATCAAGTGTTTTCGTTTTGATTTAGGAGGTGAATACACTTCTAATGACTTTTTCCATTTACTTGCTTCTAATGAGATTATACATCAAACCTCATGTACTGACACTCTTAAACAAAATAGAGTTGCTGAAAGGAAACATTGACATCTTGTTGAAACAGCCCGATCGTTCTTATTATCAGCCGATGTTCCTAGTGAGTTTTAGGGGGAAGCGATTCTTACCGCTGCTCATATGATTAATAGAATTCCAACCTTTCATAATTCAGGTTTGTCTCTCTTTGAAAAGTTATATGGGCATGCGCTTGATTATTTCTCCTTGCGAGTTTTTGTTTGTACTTATTTTGTGTTTCAAGTGTAATAAATTGTCCTCTTGGTCCGCCATGTGTGTTTTACTGTGTTATGGTGTTAGTTAGAAAGGATATCGTTGTTTTGATCCCGTTAGTGAAAAATTATACGTCTCTCGTCATGTTGTGTTTTTAGAGTATATTCCCTTCTTCTCCATTCCTGCTAGTTCACATTATATGACACAGTCAGATATCATTCGTATTGATCATTTCGATATTTCCACTGAGGAAGCTACATCCATAGTTGACATGCCCATGGGCCCAAACACACGAAAATCCAATAAAGCCCAAACTTTATTTATTCCCTCCACTCATTACGTGTTCTCTTTTGCAGATAGGAATCTATGGGAGGAATGTACATGGAAAGCTTACTTGATCTACGTGGATCACCCCCTGACATGGAGTACCTCCTTGGTGAGCTCAGATTGTATTGAAGAAATCATTACCGCACCAGTTGGAGTATCAGAAGCCAGAATTTATCTTATGGAAGACAACTCCATGTAATTTTAGCTTTTTTTTTTTTTTTTCTTTTATTTGGCAAACTCTAGGCCATTAGTTAGGCTTTTATCACCATTTAAACTTAGTCACGTATGCTGGCTTGATTGGGGTGACCACCACTTGGCCCATTGTGGAGCTATCACATGACCATCACTTGACCCATTGATAAGCTATTCTTTGGCTCATTCCTTGGCCCATTGAGAGTTGGCATTTGGAGCACTTGCAGCACTTGGACTTAGCCCATTGGGAGTTGACATTTAGAGAACTTGGAGCATTTGGAGCACATGGAGGGAGACACTTGGCATCATCTCGGCCCTCCCTTTCTTTGGTCATCCATGGCTCTCATTATATCTTACTTATGGAAACCCTAATTTAGTCTGGGTCTCTATATATAGCTTACTCTTTGTAATGGCTAAAAACATTTTGCCAAATTTATCATTGAGTATAGTTTGTTTTCTTGAACCAAGTGTTTATATTTGCCTCGGTTTTGGAAGCCAAAACCGTGAGGAGAAATTGCTTCCATTGTTAACAAAGCTTGAAGGTAGCTTTGTTAATTCTTACATTCTTCTTCATCCTTCTCTCTTTGAGAATCTAAAGAGGAGTTAAAGAAGGAGATACCTTCCCTAAGGTGGTTGAAGTTTTCTTTGGAAAACTTTTTTGCATCCAAGCCTAACATTGCGATAGCTTGGGAAGCCTCTAAGGGGTTAAGCTTCACACCCACGATTTTCACTCCATTTCATTCATCTTTTCACTACTTTTTGCCATGGTTTTCACCTACACACACTGTAACACCCGAGATTTTTTTAATTGGAGAGAAATTGAAAAGAATAATAAAATAGGTTGTTTTAAGTAATTGAGTTTTAATTAATTGAAATGTAAAGTGAATAAATTTGATTGAAATTAAGTCGGGGATTAGGTTAAATAAATTAAGTCGGGGATTAGGTTAATTTAATAACGAGATTTAACGAAATTCGAAATTGTCAAAAATACGGGAGGGCAAACGGTAAATGATGGATTTATTAATGTTTTATTAGGAATTGTTATAATAATAATTATTATTATTATTATTATTAGTTTTTTTTTATTTAAAACAACTGAATGGCGTCGAACGCCATTCAGTGTTCTTCGTGGCCAAGCGCGAGCGGGGGAGACGGAGGCGAGGGAGGTGATTGGCCGAGCAACCACCGGCGGTTTCCGGCGTTCTCTGGCCAGGCGACGGCGACGAGCGGTTCCCGGCCAGTCTCCGCGCACAAACCGAACGGTGAGCCCTATTCTTGCCCTATTTTCGGTTCTGTCGAGGCTGAGAGCGACGAGCTTGTTTTGGCTCCGATCGCCGGCCAATTTTGGTTGTTTCCAGCGTGGGTTTGCCGACCCTTGGACCGGATTTCATCGCCTGGCCGTGATGAGCTCTGTGTGGGCGAAAATCAGAAAGCCCTGTTCGGGCATTTTTGATTTTGCTGAGTGTAACTTCGAGATTCTGTTAGGTTGTGTTAATTTGATGTTAGGATGGTCAATTGGTGGAATTTGGTGAGGAAACGGATAGAAATTTATGAAAAACAGAGGAAGGAGGAATTTTCGAATAGGGGCAGTTTTGGGTTTTGTTATTTTCGACCTAACAGCAGGTAGTCGTTTTAAAAACCTTTCTAGTATGTTAAAATAGGTTGTATGGGGAGCGTTTAGCCGCTGGAATCGAGTCATTCCGTTAAGCGTAGCAAAAGTTACGCAAATTCAAAGTTTCAGGCTTTTGCATGGGAACCCTCGATTTGTGTTGTGTCTAGCTTAAATTGGTCTGAACGGGGGTAATTGGTAATGAAATTGGTGAAATAGGTTTGAAAGTCAATTTTGGGCGATTTAGCATATTGGATCGTTTGTTTTAAATTCTCTCTTGGCAGGTCAAACTAGGATATTGGGAGAGTAAATGGTCGTTGAAATCAGTCGATTCTTATAACCGACGCGATAGCTATGTGCGTTCGCAGTTTCGGGTCAGTTTTTAACCGGACCAAGTTAGTGACCAGTTTAGTTAGAAGTGAGTTGTGTTAGTTAGAAATATTAGTTTTAGGACGAATTGACAAGTTTAAGCCTAGATACTAACGATGATTTTGAATGGTGTTAGGTGAAACTATAGGTGACGCGACAAGCATCTTCAGCGAGCTAGGACGCCAGGTAAGTAGTGGATGTTATTCTTTTGCCTTCGGGCCTACACCAGAGAACGGTAGGGTTTCTTTGTTATTGCTTTGCTTCGTGTTACGTTGAATTAATTATGTTACTTCGGGATTGCGTAGAGTTGCTTGTCTGGTTGGTTGATTGGTCTTGAGTTGCATTGTTTGGCCGTGTGGTGTTATGTGGTCGTGTTGTTGCGTTGAGTCGTTGTATTGTGTTGTATTGCATATCTTGATTGACACATGCATCATTGTTTTCTAACTGACGAAATCACGTGTTTTGCACGGTTGAGTGGTGAGGATGACGTAATGAAAGATAAGAATGGATTGCAACTTGGTCTCAAGTAGAATAGCTTCGTTGGGCAAGTGGCTCGTTGAGCACCCCGCGAGGGATTATATTCGAGATGCCCTGTTAATGTACGTAATGTGTCGTGAGTACGAATTCCTCGACCTGTTCGTGCTTGAAGTGCACAATGAGGATTCTACGATCGATTGGGGGAGATTCGTGTTGGCCGTCCTGGACTGTGTTGGGACGTGTGCCTCCGGTCTAGCTCCGTGGATCAAGGCGTGGCCGTCCTGGACTGTGTGGGGGCGTGTGCCTACTTGATTCACCTGAAAGTGAAAGATAAATGCAACCGAAACGAAAAGAAAACAACAGAGTGTGTAGAAACTGCATATGATAGGATTGCATTGCATTGTGGTGTTGTGTTGCATTGTTGGGTCGTGTTGTTAGTGATGTTTTGCGTTGTTAGGGTTGTGTGAGGGTTGTGTATGCCATGTGCGTGTTTATATTTGCTATTCCCTACTTGCTAAGCGTAAGCTTACGTGTGTGTGTGTGTTCTCTGGTGTAGGTGACGACAGGAGTACAGGTTAGAGCTACGAAGAAAACTAGGATTGGGACGCAGTCGTTGATGTACGCTGTATGCCGGTGCGGGCAGTTGTCGGGGCGTCTCGACCATGGTCTTCGGAAAGACAAGAAAGACGTGTGTGAAACAGTATTGTGGAGTCGTATATAAGTTACATTTATTTTGGTGGTTTGTAGACTTTCCTTTTGATTGATGTTTTGAGAGTTATTGTATTGTTGTATATAGGCATAGTTCTGGGTAATGAGTTACCCTATATTGTGGGCATTTCTTTATTTTGGTTAGTTGTTGGTTCTTCATTTTGGTTAACTGTTGGAGATTTCGTAGGTTGGTTAGATGGTTAGGAATATTCTGGATTGTTTGGGGATTGACTTATTGCAGGTACCTAGCATTTTGGAGGCGCCATTTACAGGCGTTACTTTGCCGAAATTTTCGGGAAGAACGCCGTGGTGCTTAAAGGTTAGGAGTAAGGGAATTAGTGAGTCTAGGCAGCTAGGTATGATATAAGAGAGCCTTGGGAGATTTAGTTTTAAGTCAGCTGCGTCAGTTTCCTTTTATGCTTGAGAGTTTATGAAAATTTCGTTTTAATGTGGGATTGGTTAGCAAAGTAGCGCTCCGAGCCAGGGTGGGTTCGGGGGCGTTACACACACTCACCTTCATTTCATCTTTTAAGCATCTTCCATTTCACCTTCTTCATCTCCTTCATTTTGAGAATTTTCGGCCACTTACATTCACACATGAGCACACATTATATTTGTGGGTTTTTGAGCTAGCTCTTTTGAGGGCTTGGCTCATCAAGTGGTATCAGAGCTTGGGGCTTCCCTTGAGCATTTTTATTGCAAAGAAAATCGTTCAAAACTTGAGCACAAAAATCATTTTTAAGTGACTCAAAAATCGGGTGAAGCACATTTGAGTTTTTCTTTCAAACAGTTTTTATACGTTACTGTTCCATTAGATCTGAACCTATTTCCGGCAATTTTTCCTATCACATTTTACCTCTTTCTCTTCATCTTTTAGTCCCCTACTATTCTCTAGTTGATCACTTTTCAAATTAATGAGAGTCGGTTGAAGTTTGGAGCACATCTTTGACCGTGGATTTTGAGTTTCTCTTCCCCTCTTCTTTTTCAATTTTTATTTCTTTTTTTAATTTGTTTTATTTGGTTATTTCGACTCTGTTTTTACGTTTCCAGCAAGTTCTTAACCTTATATTAACTCCTAAACATTAATATAACAAACATATTTAAGAGTTATCATTAAACTTGCTCATTTAATCAAACTTGTGCTAAACCCATGGAGAACAATTTAATTTCCAGATTTTCGATTAGATTTGAATTTGATTTTGGGATATTTTACTTCTAACCTTTGATTGATATTTATTCCAGCAAGTTTATTAACTTAATCTTATCATGTTGTGGCTGCTTGTTTGGAAAAATTTGGATTTCAAATGTTATAAACTGAACCGGTTAATAATATGCATGTTAGCGCCTAAAAGATGTTTGTTAAAATACTACGTTGAGATTTTGAATTTTGTTTTATTCGAATCTATCTTAATTAACTTATCCAGCATCTAAGCACTAAAATATATGCTTAATAGAACTTGTTTATATGTTTGAATGATAATTTAAGTGAATTTAATTGCATAATCAATCAATCTTACAAAACAGTTTTTTTTTTTTTTTGTGCAAAACCGGTTTGATGCAAAATTGACAATCAAAATCTACAGACCTTTTTCATGTATCTTTACCATATTTGAGTCATCTTGCCTTGTACTAATGTTATATTATCTAATCAATGCAAAAAGTCATCAAATTTGGTAGAAATTAATTGGTTTTGACGTTGCTAAAATTATAATCAACATATAGAAAAAACTGTTTTTTTAACAAACCAATTTTGAATGCATAATTCACCTTTAAAATCAACCAAATTTTTGCATGATCTTTGTTTAAATATTGACATAGTGATTTAGTACTAAAGTTATAAGACCGGAATCTTTCTTAATGTCATCAACTTTGACGTTATTAATTTAATTTGGGATTGTCTAAAATTTACTAATAATAATCACAAAAACTATTTTTTATTGGTCGTTTATAAAGTGTTTGATAAAATGTCTCACTTAGTTTTATCCCTAATTTGTGTTATTATTCCTAGTTTATGTTATTGCCTTAAACTTTTCCTAATATTTTAATCACTTCCTTAATCTTCATTAAAGTTAATTAAACTTTAATTTAAAAAAAATTAATTAAATTAAAAATTAAATAAAAGACGAAACTTAAGAGTTAAACTAATTTCCTAAAACTTAAAGTTAACACATTTCCTATCCTAAACTTTAAGCACTTCAATACTTAACCTAATTATCACTTCCTCACACATAAATGGTTAAGACAATGAGCGAAACTATCCAAGAAATCATTCAAAACAACACTAGTGGTAAGAAAATTCCATCTACTGAGTCCTCCACCCATCACGAGGGTGAATCAAACATGTAAGGTCAAATCGAAAGCTTGATTAAAGCGTTGACTTCCCTAACCCAACGTGTTGAGGACATGGACTTGAGATTCAATAAATCCCGCGAACAAAGGACACAGAATCCTTGTAGGGACATCCATTCAAGGTACATCTCCCTAGAAACCCCAATCCAACGAAGGATGCAACGCCCCCATTAAAGAAATCCTCAACAAGATCCTCAAGAACACCAAGAGGAAGATGAATGGGTTGAACGACCCAGAAGAATAAATTCTTGCCAAGAGCCTCGAGATCACCAAGAGGATGATGAATGGACCGAACGCTCAAGAAGAAGAAGATTCTAAGGATATGACTATTCGTAAGATGATGATTGGACGTTGGACGAAGACGAGAATTACCGTCCACGTAGCCGTAAAGATGACCACGTTCTCGGAATGTCAAATTGTCTATTCCACCCTTCACTGGGACATGTGACGAAAACACATTCCTGGATTGGTTAGGCAAAGTTGAGAAGGTCTTCGAATGCCATGACTACTTCGAGAGAGTTAAGATCCAATTGGTCTCTCTCGAGTTATCGGGTCATGCCGCCCTATGGTGGACCGGCCATGTAACGCCTCGAATTTTAAATCCCCAATTTGATTTTCTCAATTTAAAACCCTAATTCGAAAACCCTAAAATTTATTCCCAAATCGATGTAGGTTAAATCTCGAGCGTTAAAAATCTTAAAATTTTTAAATGAATTTATTAAATGCGCGGAAGCTTTAATTAAAATTTTAAAACATAAAATTATCAAAAATTCGAAATAATTGCATAGTCAAATAATTCATAAAAACTTTAATCACAAAATTTAACACATGTTCTTTGGAGTTTCAATTTTTAAAATAACATTTAAAATACTTTAAATTCATTTATCAGGAAATTCACGGCCTCCTTCTGTATGCTCGCTTGCCACTGGAAAATACTCGATCGTAGCCAGTTCTTTCTCAGATAAAAACTCACCTACATCATAAAATTATACAACTATAAGTTTAACTCAGTAAGCAAAAATACGTACAAGTGTCAAAATTACATTTAACTTTTATTGAATCTTGATTACAGATTGGTTGGAATTCATTTTTCAACCTTAGACTTAGCCATCTCAGTTGTCGTTCAGGAGTAGTCAAACAAACTGGTTGGAACTCATTTATCAACCTTAGGCTTTAGCCATCGTATTCATACACATACAAAATGTCCCACAAATTTTATCTTCATACTATCTTATGTCAATGCCTAAATATGCAAGCTCATTTATCAAAAACGGATAACAAAATAATTGTAAGAAAATAATATACGTTTTATGATGTAGGGACATTTCCAAAACGTTGAAAACGTGACATTTTCACTTACCTGATTCCGAGTGAGTAGGGTTATCGGGATTTTTATGAAATTCCAAATAATTTCCTGCGTGTGGTCTTAGGTCGAATCAGTTCGACTTAGATCGATTATGATAACTTTCGAAAATTTTCTTACCTAAATTAAATATCCAATATAAATTTCTGACTTTAATGAATCAATTTCACAAGAATTTAGGTAGAAATTTCTTACTGGTAAAATTTTAGATTAGTTCGGGTCAAAATTTGAGTCGGGTCAAAATTCGAGTCGGTTCGAGTTCGAGTTGGTTCGGGTGAACAGTAGCGGTTGAATGAATAGTGCCAGTTTGGTTCAGTTTTAACTGTTCTAGTCTGGTTCGTCAATTGTGTTGAGTTGGGTTCAGGCTGGACAGTTCGGTTTGGCTGGAAAAGATCGGTTCAATTTAAAACAAAAAAATGAACCTTTCTTCCTCTTTTTCTTCTTCTTCATGCGAGCAGAGAGCAGAGGGAGAGATCGAGAGAAACAAGGAGAATGAGAGGGAGAGCCTGAGACCGAAAGAGAGGGAGGTCGGAGGTCGGAGTTCAGCTGGACGACGTCGAAGGGGCGTTCAGCCAAGGAGGATTTCGCCGAAAGGTGTTCGACCGAGAGAGAGGGGTTTTTCGTCAGAAAGGAGTTCGGCCGAGGTTCAGAATGATGATTTCTGGCGAGGTGATCTCCGCTTTTAGGTGTGATTTTTTCCTTACCAAGTTTCTGAATTTATAGGAGAGGATCTTGATTTTTCGCCAAAAATTGTCGGCTAATTTGTCAAAAATGTTCAGCTGGAAGAAAGTTCTTTCATATTTTGTCAAAAATGGTTGTTGCACATGTTTCTTATGTTACAACCTACCATTCTTAAAGAAATTTCGTCCTCAAAATTTAAAGAATTACCTAAAAAGTTCAGGATAGATCTTTCTCATATTTTCTTCTTTTTCCCATATTGCTTCTTTTTTTGATTCTTCTATAGAACTCTTATAAGCGAGATCTTCTTATTCCGTAACTGCCTTTCTTCTGATTCTAGAATTTGAATCGGTCTCTCTTCGTAAGATAAGTTCTGGTTGAGCACAAATTCTTCATCTCTCATTGGCAAAACATGCGAGGGATCTGGAACGTATTTCCTCAGCATCGATATGTGAAACACGTTGTGCACATGCTTGAGTGACTCAGGAAAATTTAGTTTGTAAGCAACTTCTCTAATTCTTGCTGTAATTGTAAATGGACCTATGTATCTTGGACTTAGTTTTTCCTTTTTCCCAAATCGCATTACTCTTTTCATTGGCGAGATCTTCAAGAAGACTTGGTCTTCTACTGCAAATTCCAACTGCCTTCTTTTTCAATTAGTGTAGCTTTTCTGTCTACTCTGGGCCGTAAGAATTTTTTTTCTAATTAGTGCAACAATCTCTGCAGTCTGTCTCAAAATATCTGGCCCAACTAAAATTCCTTCACCTACCTTATCCTATTGCACTGGTGATCTACACTTTCGACCATATAATGCTTCATAAGGTGTCATTCCAATCGAAGCTTGATAACTGTTATTGTAGGTAAATTCCACAAATGGCAGGTTTTTACTCAAATTTCTCTGGAAATCGATAGTACAAGCTCGCAACATATCTTCTAGAGTCTGAATAGTTCTTTCCGATTGTCCATCTATCTGAGGATGAAAAGTTATATTGAATTTCAACTGAGTACCCATAGCTTTTTACATACTCTTCCAAAATTTAGAAGTAAAATAGGTATCTCGATCAGACACGATAGAAATTGGCATGGCATGAAGTCTGACAATCTCCTAAACATACAACCAAACATATTGATCCATAGTATATGTAGTCCTTACAAGGAGAAAATGGACCGATTTAGTCAATCGATCAACTATAACCCAAATAGAGTCGTGACCCTTAACTGTCTTAGGAAGACCAACCACAAAATCCATAGTGATATGTTCCTATTTTCACTGAGGCACCATGAGTGGTTGCAATGTACTAGCAGGTCGTTGGTGTTCTACTTTGACTTGTTGACAAGTGAGACATTTCTCGACAAATTTGGCTACGTCTACTTTCAAGCCACGCCACGAATAATGCTACTTCAAGGCTTGATACATTTTGGTTGAACCAGGATGTACCGAATAGGGAGTTGAGTGTGTCTCCTCCAATATAGTTCTATTTAGTTCAGCATCATCAGGTATGCACCACCTTCCTTTAAACTGAATAATTCCGCCATTTGACATCGAGAATTCAAATACTTTTCTAGCCTCTGACTCTTCTTTCACCTTGCAAATAAATGCATCTCCTCATTGCCTATCTTTTATTTCCTCAAGCAAACTTGGTTGTAATGTCATGACAAACAATCTTTCTAGTAATCTGGATGGTACTATTTTAATATCAGCCTTTTGCATTTCCTCAATTAAATTTCTTGAAATTCGCCGCAACGAAGAAAATTGTGAAGATGTTCTCCTACTTAATGCGTCTACTACTACATTAGCCTTGCCAGTGGTAGATAATCTCATAATCATAGTCCTTCAACAACTCTAACCATCTACGTTGTAACACCCGGTTCTATAGAACCAAGTCTTATTTATTTCTAAATTAATGACACACTTTAATGACAATAATAAAAGTGGGGTTAATGGATGACTAGGCAAGGGCATAAGAGTAATTGGAAATTTAAAATGGATAACGTATTTAAGGAATAGGTTTTTGGATTTAATGCATCGTAGCCGCCACTGTTTTCCAATTCTTTTCGACTCTCAGCTCCTCAGCTTAGTAGAGTGCTCTAGGAGGCCTTCCCTTCGATTTCTCCAGCGATTTCTCCGACTTAGGTAAGTTCCTTCATTTTTCCTTATGACTTGACGGTTAGATAACAGAGGGAGTGCAATGTATGTGTTTTGAGAGTGTTGTGAATGAGTGTAATTTCGGGTTAAGTGCAGAATCGGGAATGCACGAAGATCTGAGCTTCCAAACTAATTTTCTTAGACTCCTGGATAGTTTAGAATGAAGTTTAACTAATACACTGTCTATGGTTTTAGATTTGAGCAGAACCCAAAGTGGTTAACAACCAAACATTTCTCCAGGAATCCAGGTAAGTGAAGTATTGTGTGTGCCTTCGGGCCTACATCACAAAACAGTAGGTTTATGCATGCTTGAGTATTTTCTGTGTTATGCATCATGTTTTTGAAAGAATACGAAAATGAATTTATATGTAGTGGCACGGAAAGGCAAGTACAGATTGAAATGTAATAGCTATTAAGAGAATTCATCCGCCCCTTAATTGAGTAGAGGATGTATAACATTGGAAGAATTGATCCCACTCCCAGGAATGAGGGATCAGACTAGCTATTAAGGGATCATGGGATCAGAATAGCTATTAAGAGAATTCATCCGCCCCTTAATTGAGTAGAGGATGTATAACATTGGAAGAATTGATCCCACTCCCAAGGGAACTGAGGGATCAGAATAGCTATTAAGGGAATTCATCCGCCCCTTAATCGAGTAGAGGATGTATAACATTGGGAGAACTGATCCCACTCCCAAGGGAACTGAGGGATCAGAATAGCTATTAAGGGAATTCATCCGCCCCTTAATTGAGTAGAGGATGTATAACATTGGAAGAATTGATCCCACTCCCAAGGGAACTGAGGGATCAGAATAGCTATTAAGGGAATTCATCCGCCCCTTAATTGAGTAGAGGATGTATAACATTGGAAGAATTGATCCCACTCCCAAGGGAACTGAGGGATCAGAATAGCTATTAAGGGAATTCATCCGCCCCTTAATTGAGTAGAGGATGTATAACATTGGAAGAATTGATCCCACTCCCAAGGGAACTGAGGGATCAGAATAGCTATTAAGGGAATTCATCCGCCCCTTAATTGAGTAGAGGATGTATAACATTGGAAGAATTGATCCCACTCCCAAGGGAACTGAGGGATCAGAATAGCTATTAAGGGAATTCATCCGCCCCTTAATTGAGTAGAGGATGTATAACATTGGAAGAATTGATCCCACTCCCAAGGGAACTGAGGGATCAGAATAGCTATTAAGGGAATTCATCCGCCCCTTAATTGAGTAGAGGATGTATAACATTGGAAGAATTGATCCCACTCCCAAGGGAACTGAGGGATCAGAATAGCTATTAAGGGAATTCATCCGCCCCTTAATTGAGTAGAGGATGTATAACATTGGAAGAATTGATCCCACTCCCAAGGGAACTGAGGGATCAGAATAGCTATTAAGGGAATTCATCCGCCCCTTAATTGAGTAGAGGATGTATAACATTGGAAGAATTGATCCCACTCCCAAGGGAACTGAGGGATCAGAATAGCTATTAAGGGAATTCATCCGCCCCTTAAACTGAGATGAGAAAGTAGAAACTGCATGTTTAGGTTTTATGTTTGAGCATATAATTTCATTATTGCTTTACTTACTTAGCATTAGGCTAATGGATGAATTTTGTGATGTAGGTATTGAGGTAACTACTGGAGAGTTCTCTGAATTTACTGAGGAATAGGCGAAGTTGTTGAAGCACATTCATGCCACGTTTTGGTATCCTGATGAGGCGGTTTAACTGATGTCTGTTGGTGTGAAGGTTTAGTTGACAATGTTTCAATTTAAGCGTGTTGAGATTTCATGACAGTAGTGGTTTCAACATTTTGAATACGCCTTTGAGATCTTTCTGATAATAACTATTTTGTTGAGTTTAAATGTTGGTTCTTACTGGATCTGAGTATGCAATGTTTTGAATTGTTTCTGAATAGTTACAGTGAAGTAAGTGAATTTCTTTTTGTAGTCTGAGTTGTGTTTGTATAGCAAGGAGTAGTGGAAATGTCGCTCTGTTCTCTATTGATAGACGATGTCTATTGGCAGGGGCTGAGTTGTTGTTCTGTTGTCTATCGGAAGATGTCTTCAGTGGAAGCCATCAGAAGATATAAGTAGAAAATTTGTCGTTTAGTGACCAGTGGATGTCGAGTGTTAAATCCATCGGATGATGTAGTAGAAGTTTTGTCGTTTAGTCACCGGTGGATGTCGTGTGTTAAATCCATCGGAAGATGTAGGATGTAAATTGTCGTTTTGTAACTGGATGATGTCGAGTATTTTACCTACCGGAAGTCGTGAGTAAAAGACTTGTCGTCTAGTGATCGGCTGAGGCGGGATGAACGAATCATCCGGCTGACGTCACCGGTAGATGCAGTAGCAAAACTTGTCGTTTTGCGATTGGCTGAACCTAGAAGAATGATCCTCCAGCTGACGTCATCGGTGGAGACCTTCAGTTTTATTTCTGCCCTCTTGTTGACTTTGTACAACGGCAGACGAGTTTGACTTTTGCAACTTTCAAAGTATTTCGCGATTTAAACCTTTATTCCTTTTGGCCGAATGTTCCCTAACATCTCAACTGATCATTCAAACATTGTTCTATAGTTTTGTTTAACTCTATTTTTGCTCAAATGATTTCCGCTACAAGTCTCTAAATGTTTTGAGGTTTTAGAAAATGTCAAATTTAGACTTCCGAGCGAAATTTTAAATTTGGTCCAAAGTTTCTAGTCAAGTTCGAGTTTAAGAGTAACAAACTGGGTTCAGAAAACTCGGGGCGTTACAGTATGGTATCAGAGACATTCAGTTAAACTGTTCAAAAGATTACTCATCAGTGCCGATCGTTGCATGAAAGTACTTCAACAACTGTAAGTGTTTAAGTTAACCTTAGTTGGAAGATATTTAAGAGTGTAATTAACCTTGTGCAGGAATTTAGTATAATGGCCAGACGCCCAGGGAGACCTAGAGTGCCAAGAGAAATGCCAAATGTGAGAAGTGAAGAGGAGCCTACTGTGATTAGTCAGCTGACAAACTTAGTGCGTCAGCAAACTGATTTAGTGCGCCAACAGTCTGACCAACTAGAAGTACTGTTGAACCGAGAGGTGCAAGGAAGTGCCAACTCGGATTCTAGCAATGAACATTCTGGAGATAGATTCCGGAGACTAAGACCACCCACGTTTGATGGACAGTCATCTGATCCAGTTATTGCTGAAGGGTTGCTTAGGAAGATTGAAAGTATGTTTAGGTGTGCCAACATATGAGAAGGAGACAAGGTCATGTTGGCGACATTTCACTTAGCTGGTGAAGCTCAACTCTAGTGGGAAACAATAGAGACCACCACTGATGTCTTGGCGATGCCTTGGTCGCAATTCAAAGACATTTTCTGCGAGAAGTATTTCAACAGTACTGTCCAAACTGCAAAGAAGTTGGAATTTCTAAACTTGAAGCAGACAGGGTCTGTAGCCGAGTACAGTAGGCAGTTCGAGTCCCGGTCCAGGTTTGCTGGACATTTTGCTCACAGGGACGAGGACAAGGTATTCAAATTTGTGCATGGACTGAAGCCAGAAATCTACCGAGGGGTTAAATTTTATGGTATTAAAGGCTTGACATTCAGCAAGGTTGTGTCCACTGCTCTGGAAGTGGAAGAAGCTGAAAGGAAGTGTGCTGGACCAAAAGAGGTCCCACAAAAGTCGGTCCAGCCACATCATCAAAGAGGAATAAAGAGGCCTAGTGAAGGCCAGCATAGCCAAGGAACAGGAAAGAAAGTGCCAGATGCCAGGAAGTTTCCCCTGTGCCCGAAATGTTCGAAGAGTCACCTGGGTGAATGCAGGTTCGGTTCGGGAAAGTGTTTCAATTGCGAGGAAATTGGACACACATACAGGGATTTCCCAAAGCCTAGAGTCACCCAATGCTTAAATTGTAACAAGGTTGGCCACGTCATTAGGGACTGTCCAGCTCCTAAGAATGGCCCTGCCATGATTAAGCGGAGGATATTCTCCATGATGGAGTCGGGCGATGATGAGCAGCCTGCTGTTGTGTCAGGTACTATATTGGTCAACTCTATACCTGCTTTTACATTGATAGATTCTGGTGCAACACATTCATTCATAGCATCTACATTTGCTGTTAAGTTAGATGTATAGTTTACCCCTTCTATGCATGTGTTTAGTGTTGCTTTACCCTCTGGTGAACGCATGCACTCTAACCAGGTGATGCTTGACAGTGATGTGTTAGTAGGAAGCGTGAGTCTACCTGCTGATCTCATTATTATGGATATAATGGGATTTGATGTAATCCTAGGAATGGATTGGCTGTTTAAACATTATGCCACAATCGACTGTAGGACTGGAGTAGTTAGATTCCAACCCCCTGGTGGTTTAAATCATACCTTCCAAGCTTTAAAGAAGAGTGAGGAAATGTCTGTTATGACTTTGATAAATTGTAGACCCTCACCATGCAGAGAGTACTATGCTTCTTGGCCAGTGTTCTAGATACACAATTCGTAGGAAAAGCAACACCCCAAAATGTCTTAATTGTCCAAGACTTCCCTGAAGTGTTTTTAGATGACCTTCCTGGTTTACCACCAGATAGGGAAATCGAATTCGTTGTAGATGTTTACCCCGGCGCTGAGCCTGTGTCTAAAAATTCATATAGGCTAGCACCAACAGAACTTAAGGAATTAAAGAAGCAGTTGGAGGATCTGTTGGAGAAAGGGTTCATACGCCCAAGCTTTTCACCTTGGGGTGCACCTGTCCTTTTTGTCAAAAAGAAAGATGGGTCAATGCGAATGTGCATTGATTATAGGAAATTAAATAAGTTAACTGTCAAGAACAAGTATCCATTGCCAAGGATTGATGATTTATTTGACCAGCTTAATGGTGCACGTGTTTTCTCTAAGATTGACCTTAGGTCCGGTTATTACCAATTGAAAGTCAAATCTGAGGATATTCCTAAGACTGCTTTTCGCACAAGGTATGGACATTATGAGTTTTTGGTCATGTCCTTTGGATTGACAAATGCACCAGCAGCCTTTATGGATCTCATGAATAGAGTGTTTCATGAGTATTTGGATAAGTTTGTCATAGTGTTCATAGATGACATTTTAATCTATTCACGTACTAAGGATGAGCATGCTAGGCACCTGACCTTGGTGTTGGAAGTATTAAAACAGCACCAACTATATGCCAAGTTTTCTAAGTGTGAATTTTGGTTGGACCAAGTTCACTTTCTAGGACATGTTATCTCTAGGGATGGTATATCTGTCGATCCAGCTAAGGTTCAAGCAGTTAAGGAATGGCCCCAACCGAGGAATGCTACAAATATCAGGAGTTTTCTTGGACTAGCAGGATGTTATAGAAAGTTCATTGAAGGATTTTTGAAGATTGCTACACCCCTTACTAGGTTAACAAGGAAAAATGTGAAATATATATGGACTGACGAATGTGAGCATAGTTTTCGGACCCTGAAACAGAAACTGACCAATGTTCCAATTTTAACCCTTCCAGTTGAAGATGGTAAATTTAGCATTTACTGTGATGCATCCAAGGTTGGACTTGGCTGTGTCTTGATGCAAAAAGGAAAGGTAATAGCTTATGCCTCTAGGCAGTTGAAAACACATGAGAAGAATTACCCTACACATGACTTAGAATTAGCTGCAGTGGTATTTGCACTTAAGATTTGGAGGCATTACTTGTATGGACAATCTTGCGAGATATTTTCAGATCATAAGAGCCTGAAGTATATTTTCACACAGAAAGAACTAAACATGAGGCAACGTCGATCGTTGGAATTTGTAAAGGACTATGATTTTGAGATTAAATATTATCCCGGCAAAGCAAATGTTGTGGCAGATGCTTTGAGTAGAGTAACAACACCAACCCCAACTATGATTTTCAATATACCATTAGCCTTAGAGTCAGAATTCCAAAGGTTTAACCTAGAAGCAGTATCCAGTGTATCAGCTATACTTTCAGCCTTAACCTTAAAGCCTACCATTCTAGAGAAAATAAAGGAAGCTCAGACAAATGATGACGAGTGTAACAAGTACAAGTTAAACATGGATTCTACGGACAAATCAGATTTTAACTATTCCGCTGATAGAATCCTTAAGTTTAGAAATAGATGGTTTGTTCCTGCCATTAAAGAACTTCGAGATGAGATTTTTTCTGAAGCACATTCTTCACGATTTTCTATTCACCCCAGAAGTACAAAGATGTACAAGGATCTTAAACAGCATTATTGGTGGCCATGTATGAAAAGGAGTGTGGCAGAGTATGTAGGATCATGTTTGTGTTGTCAACAGATTAAAGCTGAACATCAGAGACCCTCAGGAACATTGCAACCTCTACCAGTCCCTGAATGGAAATGGGAACAAATAATGATGGATTTTGTTATGGGATTGCCTAGAACAGCAAAGGGACATGATACAATCTGGGTGATAGTTGATCGTTTAACCAAATCTGCCTACTTTCTACCGATAAAGATGACATACTCGATGGATCAACTTGCTGAGTTGTATGTGCATGAAGTTGTTAGTCTGCATGGAGTTCCAAGCACTATAGTTTTAGACCGAGACTTTAGATTTACATCTAAGTTTTGGAAGAGTTTGCACAAGGCTATGGGGACGCAGCTTAATTTCAGTACAGCTTTCCACCCTCAAACAGATGGACAATCCAAGAGAACTATTCAAATATTAGAGGATATGCTCTGTGCTTGCATATTACATTTTCAAGGATCTTGGAGTAAATACTTATCATTGGTGGAGTTTTCCTATAATAACAGTTTTCAGGCAACAATAGGAATGACACCATATGAAGCATTGTATGGGCGAAAATGCAGATCACCTTTGTACTGGGATGAAGTTGGTGAAGCACAGTTGCTTGGTCCTGACTTTGTGCAGCAAATTGTTGAGAAGGTTGCCCTTATCCGACAGAGAATTTTGGCAGCTCAGAGTCGACAGAAAAGTTATGCAGATTGCAGGCATAGAGAATTGGAGTTTGAGATAGGTGATGAAGTTTTTCTCAAGGTGTCACCGTTCAAAGGAGTTGTGACATTTGGGAAGAGAGGAAAGTTGAACCCTAGATTTATTGGACCATTCACTATTCTGAAGAGAGTTAGGAACGCAGCCTATCAGTTGCAGCTACCGGCTTCTATGGAGGGGATACACAGTGTGTTCCATGTTTCTATGTTAAAGAAGTGCATAAGGGACCCAAATCAAGTTGTGGAACAGCAGGACATTGAAGTTTATCCTACCCTTACTTATGAGGAGAAACCAGTAAGGATCCTAGACTATGCAGTAAAAGTGTTGCGCAACAAGAAAGTTCCACTGGTAAAAGTCTTATGGCACAACCAGAACATAGAGAAGACAACTTGGGAGCGCCAACAAGACATGATGGACCGATATCCAGAGTTATTCAGGTACTGAATTTTGAGGACAAAATTCTTTTAAGGAGGGTAGATTGTAACACCCGGTTCTATAGAACCGAGTCTTATTTCTTTCTAAATTAATGACACACTTTAATGACCATAGTAAAAGTGGGGTTAATGGATGACTAGGCAAGGGTATAAGAGTAATTGGAAATTTAAAATGGATAACGTATTTAAGGAATAGGTTTTTGGATTTAATGCATTATAGCCGCCACTGTTTTCCAATTCTTTTCGACTCTCAGCTCCTCAGCTTAGCAGAGTGCTCTAGGAGGCCTTCTGTAACACCCGACAACTTCAACCAGATGACTTCCTAACTGAATTAACGGTCATGATTATTTAATCTTCACGATTTAGAATTTTATACTAAGCTTAATTAATTACATGTGGATTTAAACTAGGTTGTGTGGCAAAGTTGTAATAATGGAGGTTTGAGATCGGTACTTAAAGAAAATGGAAAGGGTTCAAACTTCATTTTAAACCACTGTAGCCGACATCTTCTATTCTCGACGATTTCTTCTCTTCCGAGCTCTCGTTCTCAGTCAGCTGGAAATCCCTCCTTTGACGATCGGTTTCCTTGCTTACCTCTCAGCTACTTTGTGCTCAAGGTACGAGTTTAGCAATGTAGCTATCTGTTAGTTGTTAAGCTCTGTTTTTAGCTATGTGTTGAAGTTTTGGATTCTTCAATGGCCGGGTAACAATAAGGACATTTTGAAAACCCAAGATTAGTAATGTCTTTTCGAATCGATTCTGGGCACTTAAAATAATCAATCCTGATTAATCGTAGTTGAATCTAGTTGTTATGGTTTTTAGATTTCAGACTGTGCACAGAGAAACTAGACTAAGGGATTCGGGAATGATTTAAGCTATTAGACTCTAGTGTGGCTAGTGATTAGAACTATTAGGATTTTTTTTTAACTACTGCAATGTAAATGTTTTAGGTGAAGAAGTCTGATGAAAAAAAGCTCAAGTTGCTAAGGAAAACAAGTAAGTGAATGTATAGGTTTCTCGGTCATTAGGACCCCTACATCAAGGGATGCTAGGTAGAAACTCATACGATGTTTAGAAGTTTCCTTTATGTTACTGTCTAATGTTTATGCTGATAATTAGCTCAATGGTAAGGTTTCATGTTGGATAGTGCTCTGTTCTGTAGCTTGATGATTTAAGGATTTTCATGTTCATGCATCATGAATGTTAAAATTCAAATCTAAAACATTATAAAGTTACCTGAGCAACTCAATTGGTTTTCACTAAAATCCCATATAATCCCTCACATGACTTATCCTGATCTATGAAATCTTACGTAAATTTTTGAATGATTTTCACTGTTAACTATTATTGATATTTGTGCCAGAGTATTGCTGTAGTGATATGAATACGACATCATTTTCTTTCTTGGACTTTTGGCATGCAGTAAGATATGGAACATGAATAGTTTGAGGAACTAGAAGAACGATTTCCAAACGAGGCTGCTTGCCACCCTTCGTGATCACTTTGGATCATTTAAACCTGTGTTAGGGTTGGCTAAGCATGGACGATTGTACATCAGGATCTCCGATGATCAGGATTTTATCCATGAGAGGAAGCCTGGTTCTGGAACCACTGAATTTGCAGTGGGAGCCTCCTGATGTTGAAAACTGGAATTGCTTTGACCTTTTGGGGACCACTGCCGATGTGGTAATGTTCTTTCTTTTATGCGGAATGATAGATTTACATCGACT